>CM059189.1:110288595-110986370 GCA_030323885.1 Branchipolynoe longqiensis | reverse complement strand
TACTGCGCTGCTAACAAAGCTATGCCCCGGTCCATAACCCGCGCCAAAGACGAGAACTTGTTCTCTGTCTGCATCCTGTTAGCCACAGGGATAACAGACGTCAAGGCACCCAAAACTGCCTTATGGATCAGGCAGAGGGAAGTTTCATAACGACGGCGTTCGTCGGAAAGATGAATGCCGGAATCCATCTCTTTGGAAACCGAAGCAGGAATGCCCTTAACTCCTGAAATCTGCTCAGTCAACTTGTTGATGACTTCGATCGGTTTAAACGTAGTGAAATGGCCATTCACCGTTTTGCGCATCATGGTAGTGGTGCGCACTTTCTGAGCTTTCTTTTTGACAATCTTCTTGCCAGCTTTAACGCCTATTTTGGCGTAGACTCCCGCTCGTTCCGTGTCGGAATCCGACTCGGTGGAAGAAGAGTCGGACGACGAGTCTGAAGAGGAGTCCTTCTTCTTCTTCTTCTTCTTCTTTTGGACTTTTTGGAGCGCTTAGAGTTCGCTTTCTTTGTGAACTCGTCACCAGAACTGCTCACTGGGCGGCGTTTCTTGCCCCGCGCTTTCGGTTTCGGAACCTCAGGTGCCGAAAGCGTGTCCTCTTCGTCCTCAGAAAAGTCTTCCCAATCCTCATCAGGGATTTGGGAAGGATCTGGAAAGGTCTGCGCCTGGAAATGGCGCATCTTCTCCTCCATCATCGCCGCCATTTTCGCCTCCCACCCCACTGGTTGAGGGGCGTGATCACTGTCTTGATCCGAGGCATGAGCCCCAGGATGTGGGGACGGCGGAGCCGTAGCCGGTGGAGACGAATCGTAATCCGTAGGAGGGACACCCACCGCTGCAGCGGGCGGCTTATTCCGGCGAGTGGCCATCGGGAACTGTAACGAAACCAAAGCGTTACTAACCCGGAATCATCTCAACTACACAAGTGTAAGCCAGTAAACTGGGTTGAGGAACATGGTACAGAGAACGTGTTTTGCAACGTGTCAGTACAGGCGTGAAGCTAAATTTGCCGTAGGTGTGTGGTAACGAAACCAACCAAACGGAGGGCATCGATCGTGAGATCGGCCCCTCTCTCTGTTCCGTACACTTCTCCCACCTGTGGCTACAGCGCCAACAAGTTGGAGAAAATATTACGAAACTCGGAGGTTCGCCTTAAACCGGTCAGGGGTGTTTATAAAAAACACCCAGAAGCATCCCCAACATCATCCTCTATTAGGATCCGGGAGACTTTTCTTAGGAAATGAGCAACTCGGGTTGCCATTTCTCCCTGTCTGAAAAACAGGTGTCGATAGAACTCAGTATCGGTTTCGTTTGTGCCAGCGGCACGCAATGTTCTATCCGTAAGTTAAAAAACGTACAAAGTCCAAACAGGACTGAAGAAAGTTCTGAACTTTCATAAAAAGATGCTATAGAGCATGATAAACAAAGTTATCGAAGAAAACAGTACTTACTTTTGGATAAAAGCAGTAGTAGTAGATAAATCCTGTGGAGCAACTCACAAACGTCCTCCCGTTGTGAGTTACTTATGCTAATTGCTGGACCCGGATGTGCTTCCTTCTCCCTAGCCTGCGGCTAGCCAGAGGCGGCATACCGAGGTAAAACATATATATATGCATATATATATATATACATATATATGCATTTATATGCATATATATATATATATATATATGTATATATATATATATATATATATCTCATCGTCGTAGAGTGCATTGGGGATAATAATGTCTGGGTCAAGGAGAGTTCATATGCATATATATACACACATATAGATCATAGCCATTACCATAATGGGGCTGGGAAGAAAGTACTTCGGATTAAGAAAGGTTCCTTGTATATATATGCATATATATATACATATATATATATATATATGCATATGAAGTGGGCGAGACTACACTCGAGCTATGACCATTGCGGGCTTGGGCTGAGCAACCTGCATTCTGAAATGTGGGCTGCTCGCTGGGACAGGCCCGCATCAGCCATCAAATGCGGGCCGGGTTTACGGCCATAATGCATTGCTAGGAGACACCGATTGCGACTTTCCTAGCAATGGTGGAAGGTCGAGCGCTCGGGCTCAGACCCATCGGACGTGTTTCTGCACGCTCTGATGTTTTAGACGAGATTTAGGCCTTTATTGTCGGAATTCTGAATTGTTTATAAAGTAATTATGGGGGAAGGGTTGTATGTATGTGTATTCATTATTATTAGCGAATCAGATTGTATCAGTAGGGTAAGAATCAAGCCATGAGCTCTTAAAAGTGATTGGAATGTTCCTTGCATTCTTTACTATTCTCCAGTCTTTACGTATATTAACCACTATGGTCAACTTGTTATTGATATTCAATTATTCTATATGTAATTAAGGGCCTTCTGCCTGGTAGGCCTTAAAGCAGCCGATCAACCCTTCTGTGGGGATATAATAGACACATTATCAATAAAAACCTGAATTACCATAATGATATTTAACTGAGTAAGACATTAATGTAGGCTGTTTATAAGTGACAGGGGCGACACAATATAGGGTGTCAGCCTAGATCTGGATTAACTAAAGCATATTAACACACACCGCCTGACGGGGAGGAGAGCCAGTTAGTTGAAACAATAAGTAACTTATTTCTAATATAAATGCGGGGGAGGGACAAACCGTATTTCTATGGTACTCTGGCTGTCCGCCCTTAGCCCGGGAATTACACCGACGGAGGCAGTGAACCTGCAGACAGGACGAGAGGCGGCGGCGGCCCGTGGCAGGCCCAGGAAATTCACTCGGAAATCATTATGGAAATTAACACATTAGGCTCGCCTTAGGCAGGGGCGAAATAGCCGAACGGTTAAACATATATACAAAGCTAATGTCCCTCAATAGCCGATCTTTACTTTTTGTGCTGGGGGTTGCTAAACAAACAAACCAAATATATTTATAATTATATCTATATGTATATGTTTATACTGCTATATATATATCTATATATATTTATCGAATTATATGTTCCTCCAGTGTGTGCGACACGACTGGGGGGGGGGGGGGGGGGGGGGGGGGGGGCACCCGTATATAATTAGCCCACCAGCTGGGGGACGGGGGGCGGGACTCCACCAAGCGACTATGGAGGAATAATGGTGATAAGTATATGTTCCCCCGAGCATTTATACTTGTTTAATGCGTTATACATCACATATGTGTAGTATAAATATTATTTATGCAAATATTATTGAGAATGTCGTTGGTAGCTGATTGGGTGGTAAGCCGATACATAGACTTTGACATGTGCTATGCTTTTGTGGAGTTGTTGGAGCAGCATGGTGAGCCATGTGTGAGCTGAGAAGTAGGGCAAGTGGGCCTGGACCGCAGGCAACCGGCCAGGATAGTATTAGTAGAGTGATGGTCAGTTGGTATTTGGATTTTTGATAAGAGCCAATTGTATTTACTGTGTTGCGTTCATTGAATTAATAGTATAAGCCATACTGCACAGTGCCCCATGACACTAACACGCGCAGTAATATCCATTAAGCAGTAATAGTAATACTCCGACCGGTTACGTGACCCGATTTTAAGTAACCGTGTCACTTCTTATTCGTCGACTTCTTCTTGGCGAACTTGACTCCGCCCTTAGCGTGCGACTTGCGCTTCTTCTTGCGCCTCTTCTTAACGTCGGTGCCGAACTGCTTTGCCTTGGCGCCGATGGAGCGCGTCATAGACATGATGTCGGGCGCCAGTTGGCGCAGACTTCCGGCAGGTGGCGCCATCAGGACGGAGGCGTCGAACATCCCGATGGACGGGTCGTCGACGGCGACGGAGACGCCGGGGGCGGACGCGGCGGTGGCGCCACCTATCGGGGGAAGCGGCTGGAGCGCCTTGTCGCGTAGCATCGAGCGGAAGTTGTCAACTACCTATGAATATGAGGAAATATGATCGTGTCATATTAGTATTTGGGTTGGTTTTGGGGAGCTTTTCTTCCCCAGAAATTGATTTGCCAGTAAAACTGTGTAAACAGAAAGATTTTACAAACGGGTGTTAAAGTTGCATAGTCCGATAAAAACATTAAATTTTCAATTGTTGTGATGCGATTAAAAAATGGGCAGGTTTCTCGCATTTGGCATTGGTGATTGGATCCACTGATTTGCATATTTACAATATAATATATATATGTGTATTGGAGATATGTTATATCTTTTTTTTTTAAAGAATAGAGAAAGCAAAGGAAGAAAGAAGTGTTTAAAGACAATCATCTTGTACATTTATTGATGCATGCTCACCAAGTGCATAATACATACGTTGAACTGGAATTTTTTTTTTGGTCCATTAGTTGTTTAAGCAGGGGAAATTTCAGTCATAAGCCGTGTTCACACGGGGCGGTTGATTCGAATCATATGAATCGACTTGCCTAGTTCGGCTCAGATTTGGCGTGTGAACGCGCGTCTGAGTCGGTTTAGGGCTGATTCGAATCAACTAGATCGAATCAACTAGATCACCTCTCTAGGTGGTTTATATGAAGCAAATTTTATGAATCGACTTAGATCGCCCGTGTGAACGCAACCGACTAACTTGAGGCGGATTAAGGACGTCACATGCATGCACAGTCGAGACCTTAGTTTGTTGACTTTCCAGTCGATCAAAAGCACATATTATATAATTTAATTAATGAAACCGCTATCTATGCACAGATATTTTTTTTATCGTTTATTTTTAGGGTTTCACTGCCTAGCAGAAGTTTTGACCGTTTCAAACCAATACGATTCAATCCATACATATCTAGGTCGAACCCACACTCTCTCGGTCGACGTCGACGAACCCAAACTGGCGCTGGTTAGTCTGGACTTGCTCATGCGCAGATATCCACTTCCGCCTTAAACCGATTCAAAGCACTGCCCGTGTGAACGCGAAACACTTTCGGACTAAATCAAATCATATGATTCGATTTGTCTGATTCGCTTCACATTTTGCCCGTGTGAACACGGCTATAGACAACTGGTCTTCCTCATTCCACTGCTGGTTGATAGAAAGCCCGACCCTACACTTTTACCTACCCAAGGGATTTTTAACTTCCCAGACCACTAAAGCCCTGTTTACACGGGCGATTTAAAACACCTCATATATAACGCCTTGCCTAGATCGACTCACATTTGGCGTGTAAACGCGACTCTGAGGCGTTTTAGGGCTGAATCGATTGATATGAAACGGTTCATCTATACCACCTCGCGAGGTGGTTTATTTGAAGTGATTCAGCTGGTTCCCGGGCGGCGATAGTATAAAATAGTAGTGCATGCCGGCAACAGGAGGAGCAGTAACTAATCGCTGGTGCCCGGCAGTGTTAGGGCCCGATTACGCTGAAATCTAGTGAATGCGATCATATTTAACAGAATTACAGACTCAAATAATGAAATTTAATTAAATTAACCTTAAATTCCAAGCGATATTAACGTAGCAGCTACATCGACGTCGAATCGACGTGTGTAAACTAAAAAAATAGCAGTGCTTGCCGGCTACAGTCGCCTGCTGATTCCCGGCGCCGAGACACTTTCAAACTCCGCCGTGTAAACATGCATCTAAAACGCTTCATATAAATCGCTTTGTCTATATCGTTTCACAATTCCCCGTGTAAACACAGCTATAGACATGGTATGAGAGCAACTGGCCTTTGATGACGCTGTAAGTTATACACAGCGGTGGAAAATCCAAATTGGCAGAGCTGGGGGCATGGGGAATCGAACCCCCGACCCTCAGATTAGGAGTCTGACCTAGAAAAAAGTCAGACACTCTAACGACTGCGCCACAGAGAATGCCACAGGTATGTAGTTACTATTACAAAACGAATAGTCAATTTATATTATGCTCCTATTATCGAACAGGTTTTTCATGTGGTTATTATTGCAACTGATATTGTCATTTATGTACCAACAAATTGTAATGAAAGGCCGGAAGACCAGTGCTCTGGCGCTGACAAAAGACATTATTCGCTGAATAAAATACATTTAGTTTAAAAAAAAATTAATTCCGAAGCATTCATCTAGATTTGATTTTACATATCTAACTTAGATACTGGTGCACATATGGCAGAAACTCAAAACCACCTGACTATGCAACTTTAATGCTATTGTGATGGACTGCATATATCATACCCCACTAGATTTTGGAGTGAAGAATTGATTAAATCATGGGAGAATAATATACTTTAAAAGTCGAATTGAGAGCATTCAATGTCCACCATCTTGTTTATTTGCATTCTCTCCAATTTTATCAACAATACTTCAACACAGATAAAACACCAGATGCTGGAAGCAGGAGCTGCGCCTCTTATTTTCAATTGCTTCATACCAGAGCAGTTTTCGCTGAGATTTAGATATGGTTGCCATTCAACCCGATTGTCGGTAGAGGTGAATATTTTATTCAAGTTTTATTGTCGAGCGTCTTAGAAGATGGTGCTGTAATAAACTGTGGTGCAAATAGTATTTAGGACGCAGGCTAATTAAACACGAATTGTCTATATGATTGCTTTATTACCATAGTATATTGCTACTACACTTCCACTACCTAGCGACTCTGCATCATGTATCTTAGAGTTAGTTTTTGGGGGGCTCTTCTTTCCCAGAAATCTTGACATGATGCATAAGTAGTTATGCAGGAGTGACGTTATAGTAATTAGGTGGACATTACCAACGCTCATTACCAACCACCATAAGTTAACGTTATATTAATTAATCATTAGGGAAGTGGGTATATTATATTCTACATTTAGTAGTCTTATTAATCTTATTGTGAAGATGTTCTTTACCCGCCATGTTCTGGCTAGTCTTGTTCAAAGCTGTATAGTCCAATGAAAACATCAAATTTTCAAAACCAAAACAATTCTCTAGATTTGGGTCTACATATCTAACTTAGATACTGGTGCATTTATTAAACATGTGTTTCTACATAGGAGGTAATAAATACTGAGGCAATTTAATAGAAGCTGTCACTGCAGAAGCATATATGGTGTCAGAGTTTTGGTGTCCTTGCCAACATTAATTTTGTTTGTTTCCATTTCAAATATCTCAAATCTTAGCTCTTTCAGATAAAAGTCATTTCAAATTAAAATGAGGTAGATTATAACAATCAACCAAATATATTTATCTCAGAAATTGACAGAAACTCAAAACCATCGGACTAGGCAACTTAAGGTTGAAGTAACTACTGCTTGTTATCCAGGTCATGAGCGCCTTGGGCAACTGCTCCACTGCTCCACTGCTCTAAACTATGGTAATTTAACAGTAGGCGATGTCACGTGACCATGTTCATCCCCACTATCTGCGTCACTCGCACAGATAATTTCCTGCATAGTCCGATGAAACATCACATTTTCAGAACCAAAACAATTATCTAGAATTGATTCAACACAATCTACCTTTGCTACTGATGCACTTATTAAGCATGTGAGTGAGGCAATTTAATAGAAGGTCTTAATGCTAAAGCCTATGGTATCGGAGTTTTGGCATGCATGCCAAAACTGATTTTACATGATTGCACTTGTAATATCTCTGTTCAAAATAAACAGTACTTGAAGCTAAACTAAGGTAGATTATAGCAATCAGCTTAATATACTTATCTCAGAAAAATTACTGAAACTCAATACCATCGGACTAGGCACCTTTCTTTTCTCTTTTTTTTAAGGAGGGCGCCAATTGGGTCTAGCTAGAGTTCGCTCAACAAAAAGTGAATTTCTCTGCCTTTTAAGTGAAGAATAATATAAATAAAATGTCCGTTTTTATTCCTACCTTGTGGAGCTTCTGTCCGGTCGGTTTCTCAGCGACTGGCGGTAGGGTAGGGTTGAGGATCCTGTCGTCGTACTCCTTCGCCAGAGCTTTCTTCTTCATCTCTACCGCTTTTTCCTGTCGCTCCTGCAAATGTTGCTCTATAATCGTGTTTTGGAAGGTTCTGGAAAGCAGTCAAAGGAAACTTAGAGGTCCGAGGCAGTGATTTAATACTTGTGTTTCCTGTTGTGTTTAAATAGACTACATCACGGTTCCAGCGGCGCTGTGCATTGTGGGATGTATCAGAGCAAAACAAAGCCGCGAGAAGCACATGGCACATGCTAATACACTGGGTGCAGCTATGAAATGTGCTAGTTTCAGCTCATCTCAGCTCTTGTTTGAAACATAGAATACCAACTAAAAAAATGTATATAATAAATTAAGATATTAATCTTTTATCCAGCACTGCATTTACATCAGTATAACCAGCACATCTTATGCCATGTGCATTTAGATTTAGACAAATCTAGGCACTCAGACTAGTGTTAGAGCCATAGCCAGAGTCAGTTTTATTTATTTTATTCATGCCTTTATTTATATTCTATGGTTAATGACATATGTAGAAATAGAAAATGAGTAGGGTTAATCAGATATTGGTTATATATTTCTTTGAAGCAAGTTTTTGTTGACACATCTGACATTTTAATATTTAGAACAAGAATGATGTAGTCTACCAGGTTTGATATTCCACCACTTTCTCCCCGAACGCAGTGGTTGACTTGGTAAGAGTGCTGGCCGGATTCCCATGTGGAAGGTCTGGTATTCAAGACCATGGCCGAGTCAAATTTATGACTTAATAAATTGCTACTTGTCGCTACCTAGCCTGGTGCTTGCCATTAATAGGATACAGCAAGGACTGGTTTAGTCAGTACTAGGATAATGTGACTGAGTGGGATATTGGATCTGGATCCCGAAGCTTGGTTTGCCAGTGGATCAGCACTATAAAGGTTGCCATGAGTGCTCACTGTTACAAGCTGGTACCTGTACTGATATGTTACTTGGGTGCAAAACCCCACAAAACAACCAAACAAACCCTGGTTTAATGACACTAGTAATATATGAAACAGCAGTGTGTCTCAACAACATTGGGAGTTTCTTTCTATTTCCTTCCCCATTCTATTGGCCTAATACCAAATACAATGTGCGACAAGATTTGTTACTCAGTGCTTTCATATAAGAATTTCTGATATATAAGTATAATCATATAGTGGTGCCACCCCATGGCAAACAATGTGCATTGTCTTTGATCAGGTGTATTAGTAGTTTTCTTACTCAGACATAATCACAGATTTTATTTATGTATGGCACAGATTAAAGAGTTTAAGTATGTTTGAATTTTACTATGCTATAATATTGTTTTAATTATTAATATTATCAGATAATACATTATAATTGCCGTATATAGTCTGTGATGGTACAGCAGTCTGGGTGGGCTAGGGAACCTGTCCCCTTGTTTCAATGGTGCAACAGTCAGCCTGGGCTAGGGGACCTGTCCAATTACCTTGTTTGCTGTATTTCACGGGAAAGTGCTAAGTGGTGCGTCTTGTTGTACATTGTCTTTGACTGTACAGCAGTCAGGCTGGGCTAGGGGACCTGTCCAATTACCTTGTGTGCTGTATTTCACAGGAAAGTGCTGAGTGGCACATCTTGTTGTACATTGTCTTTGACTGTACAGCAGTCAGGCTAGGCTATGGGACCTGTCCAATTACCTTGTTTGCTGTATTTCACGGGAAATTGCTGAGTGGCGTGTCTTGTTGTACATTGTCTGTGCTAATACTGAACCTTGATAGGTACACTACCAAAAGCTAACTAACATATATGCCTGTTTCTACAGAGCCGTATGCACCAGTTAACAGCACCATAGAATCTGGCGAATATAATTAACCGTCAATGTGTGGTTACACTAGACAACCCGTTGTACAAGTCACTGACACTGCCCAATCATCGATCAATACGTGTCAATAAGTATGAATCATTCATCATTTTTCTCTTTCACTAGTTTATTCATCAATAACATGGTGTGTGTGGATAACTGGCAGTATCAACTGTGAGAAGACCACTTACTTGTTCGGTGGTAGCAAAAGTGTTAGCTGGAAGAAGGCAAATAATTGGAAGAAAAAGAGAAGACGAAGAAAGGTTCCATAACAAATAGCAACATGGCTATGTCCGTACATATATACAAAAAAACATAGAATGGTAATAATAGTATTGACATACATTTATATTTAATTATTGTTTCATTCCTAGAAGACACCACCCACAGCCACCCACACCTCTCACCACCCATCCACATTGCTCTCCACCCACCCACTCCACTCATCACACACCCACACCACTCACCACCCACCCACCCCTCTCACCACCCATCCACATTGCTCTCCACCCACCCACTCCACTCATCACTCACCCACACCACTCACCACCCACCCACCCCTCTCACCACCCATCCACATTGCTCTCCACCCACCCACTCCACTCATCACACACCCACACCACTCACCACCCACCCACCCCTCTCACCACCCATCCACATTGCTCTCCACCCACCCACTCCACTCATCACTCACCCACACCACTCACCACCCACCCACCCCTCTCACCACCCATCCACATTGCTCTCCACCCACCCACTCCACTCATCACTCACCCACACCACTCACCACCCACCCACCCCTCTCACCACCCATCCACATTGCTCTCCACCCACCCACTCCACTCATCACACACCCACACCACTCACCACCCACCCACCCCTCTCACACCCATCCACATTGCTCTCCACCCACCCACTCCACTCATCACACACCCACACCACTCACCACCCCCCACCCCTCTCACCACCCATCCACATTGCTCTCCACCCACCCACTCCACTCATCACTCACCCACACCACTCACCACCCACCCACCCCTCTCACCACCCATCCACATTGCTCTCCACCCACCCACTCCACTCATCACTCACCCACACCACTCACCACCCACCCACCCATCTCACCACCCATCTACATTGCTCTCCACCCACCCACTCCACTCATCACTCATCCACACCACTCCACCACCCACCCCTCTCACCACCCATCCACATTGCTCTCCACCCCCACTCCACTCATCACCACCCACACCACTCACCACACACCCACCCCACCCAACCACACTGCTACCCACACAGCCACACCACTCACCACACACCCACACCACTCATCACTTACCCACACCACTCACCACCCACCCACCCCACCCAACCACACTGCTACCCACACAGCCACACCACTCATCACTTACCCACACCACTCACCACACACCCACACCATTCACCACCCAGCCACACCACTCACCAACCACCCACCCCACCCAACCACACTGCTAAACACACACCCACACCACTCATCACTTACCCACACCACTCACCACCCACCCACACCACTCACCACTCACCCACACCATTCACCACCACTCATCACTTACCCACACCACTCACCTCCCACCCACACTATTCACCACACAGCCACACCACTCACCACCCACCCACATCACTCACCACCCAGCCACACCACTCACCACCCACCCACCCCACCCACCCACACTGCTACCCACACAGCCACACCACTCACCACACACCCACACCACTCACCACCCACCCACACCACCCACCCACACCACTCATCACCCACCAACACCTCTAACCACACACCACCCCACAGACCCACACCACTCACCACTCACCCACCACACCACTCACCACCCACCCACACCACTCACCACCCACCCACAGCACGCACACATCACCACCCACCCACACTATCACCCCCACCCGCACCACTCACCACCCACCCACACCACTCACCACCCACCCACACCGCTCACCACACACCACTCACCACCCACCCATACCACTCACCACCCAGCCACACCACTCACCACACACCTACACCTCACACCACCCACCATCACCTCACACCACCCACCCACACCTCACACCACCCACCCACACCTCTCACCACACACCCACACCACTCACTACACACCCTCACCTCACACCACCCACCCACACCTCACATGACCCACCCTCGCCTCTCACCATACACCCACACCACTCACCACACTCCCACAGCACTCACTACACACCCACACCACTCACCCCCCACCCACACATCCCATCACCCACCCGCACATCTCACCACGCACCCACACCTCATACCACCCACCCTCACCTCACACCACCCTCCCACACCACTCACCACCCACCCACACCTCTCATAACCCGCTCACACCCACACCACCCATCATGCACCCACGCCTCTAACCGCCCACCCACACCACTCACCACCCACCAACACCTCACACCACCCACCCTCACCTCACACCACCCTCCCAGACCTCACACCACCCACCCACCAACACCTCTCACCACCCACACACACCACTCACCACACACCCACGCTTCCCCCACCCACTGCCCACCCGCCATTCACATGCAGCACACCCATAAACAGGACCACAGAAAACAAAACCTCAGCTGCAGCTACCTGTAGTCTATGCCGTCCCAGGCAATCCTTGGTTTGATCTTGTCCATGATGGCATATATTTCATCCTCGTCCACGGGCAGACCCGTGTCCTGGAAGGTAGACAAATAGACAGACACGCTATTAACTCCTGCAGAATGGTCCATAGGTCTTCTTTTGGTTTTTTTAATTCATGGTGAATTAAGTTCCCCTGCCCAAAACGAATAAGTGTGTCAACCCTTGTTTTCACCGCTGTGCAGCACTAGTCCAATTTTATTTGAATTTAGCTTTAGCAACAATTTTTCTGTTGAGGTGTTGCTTCTTGCTTATGGGTTGTAGCTGTTTGTAGATTGCAAACAGTCAAAACCTTGCTCTTACTTTACTTTGTTTTAGTCCGTTACTTATAAATGTTTGTTAGTGGGTTTTTGTGTGCATTTCTATAATAATTTGTTATTTCATTAAGATATATCACTATAGGTAACGTGATAATTACCGCCCTCGGGGTTTCAAGGTGGTGCTTTTATAGTAAGCTCAATCTGCTGCACAGTCAGACACACCCAACCCACTGGTAATAACTTCACCCTAAGGCTGTGTATCCATAGACTGTTCTCTTGTGGCTTGTCCCCTTTTTCCTTGTTCACTTGTGACCTTGTGATCTGTCACACAATGAACATATTCATTCTCTATGTTCCTGGTCAGTATGTCATATGTGCTGTGCACACAGCCATATGGCCCTTGGGTCCAACCTATGGGAATGGCCACTAAGCAAAACACAGGTTCATTGTCTGTGTGGTGCTTCACAAGGTCACAAGCAAACACGGAGCAAGGGTACGCACCACAAGGGAACAGTCTATGGATACACAGCCTACATCAGAACAAACAATGCTAAGAAATGCACCTATTACTGCCAGAAGACCATTACCAGTAAATACTAAGCTGTGACTAACAAACATCCTACCTTAACAACCTAGAATAAAGTACCACTAGAATATTCAAATACAACTGGCACTAATCCATAATCCACTCCTCGTCTAACTCTATCGGAACGCTTGACTACACATACCATGACCCACATAAAACTTTAACACGAGTGCATCCATAATTCTGGGCGTATATCTGTGCACATTCTACATGCCATGAAACTATTTACAGCAACCCACCTAATATTAGTGTGGTCATGCTATGAAATCCTGTGTTTGCGGGCCCCCGCAGTCATCCGGGGTTTGAGAAGTTATTGATATAGCAGATCCAGCTGGGTGGCACACGGAGTTATGGCTCTTTTCATTACGGTTACTCATGTCATTGGCTGTACTGCCTAACAGGGCTATACTGTACCAATATCCTCGTTAGTATGCATGGTTCATAACTCCCCTTTTCTCCCTTATATCTTCTATGAATTATACATTAGCGCTTACCCCAGAGTAGACACAACACACGACACAACATGCGATCTGAGTTCAGCACCAGCCAGTAGATCAATAATCGACTGAATACTTAGTTGAATTCAGTTATATAAGGTTTTCAGATATATACAAATGTGGATGATATCGAGCTCCTTATTGGCTCTTACACTCATGCCCACCAGTTATTCCTAGCCCGCATGATCTCTCCATAACATAGCTCCTCATTGGGGCCCTTCATGACCACCTCCCTCCCACCCAGACCTGGCCACCACCCAGCTATCGTGGATTACCACATATCATGCGGTGACCATGTGGCTGGGTGAGATAAGGGGGAGGAATCCTGATTAAAGGTGTACCTCTTCCCTCCCCCGGTGCGAGCATTATAAAGGGAGTACTGTTTCACATTCAGCCATATCGATAGCACTACATACTTAATCGGAGAATTTTACAATGCTACACCTGTGTTATTGTATTGCTCTGGTACTTGTAAGCATACGTCAGAATTTGATTATGCTATGGGCTGCCAATTGTTTAAATAACTGCTATCATTACCATACCCCATATAATATGTGCTTAATGAAAAGGCTAGACCAGAAGACCATCATCATTAAATACTAAGCTGTGACTAACAAGCACACTAACTTAACTACCTTGAAGAAAGCCCCACTAGAATATTCAAATCCAACTGGCACTAATCCATAATCCACTCCTCGTCTAAACTCTATCAGAACGCTTGACTACGCATGCCATGACCCACATACAAATTTAACACGAGTGCACCCATAATTCTGGATAACTTCTGCACACATTCTAAATTCCAAGAAACTATTTACAGTGATCCACCTAATATAATTAGTGTGGTCATGCTACACCTGTGTTATTGTATTGCTGTGGTATTTGTAAGCATATGTCAGAATGCGATTATGCTATGCGATATAGCGAATGGTAGACAGGAAGTGTGAACACTTATTTGTCTCTCATTTTCTTTTTTTTGTACATTAGTTGTCCCAAGCAGGGGAAATCCCAGTCACAGACGACTGGTCTTCCCCACTCCACTGCTGGTCAATAGAAAGGCCGAGCCTACACTTTTACCGACCCAAGGGATTGTTAACCTCCCACAGCACATAGACATGGTATGAGAGCAACCGGCCTTTGATGACGCTCTAACTTATACACAGCGGTGGAAATCCAAATTGGCAGAGCTGGGGGCACGGGGAATCCAACCGCTGACCCTCAGATTAGGAGTCTGACCTAGAAAAAAGTCAGACACTCTAACCACTCCGCCACAGAGAACTGCCAATTGTTTCAATAACTGCTATTGTTACTATACCCCATATAATATATGCTCCAGGAAAAGAGTAGGCCTACACTCCCCCAAAAATAACCATCAATGGAACAGCTCTTAATGTTGTTGACAAGTTCACCTATCTAGGCAGAACACTATCTAGCAATGCTCATATTGATGACGAAATTACTAAGTGTCTATCCAAGGCTAGTGCTGCATTTGGTAGACTACGCACCAAAGTCTGGAATAAACACGGTCTCAAGCTTCAAACTAAGCTTCAAGTATACAAGGCTCTACTTTTCACATCCTTGCTCTATGCATGGGAATCATGGACAACATACCGTTGTCATACTAAGCAAAAAACCCATTTCCACTTAGGCTGTCTCAGGAAAATTATGAATATCAGGTGGCAGAATAAGATACCAGTCACTGAATTCTTAGAGAGGGCAAAAATGGTCAGTATTGACTGCATGGTCAGGAGAGCACGCCTTAAGTGGGCTGGTCATGTAGTCCGCATGCATGAGGATAGAATACCCAAAAATCTCTTCTACTGTGAACTTGTAAGATGGGTAGTTCACGTACTATTAATTACACGTCATTACAGGACACGGTACCGAAGTCGGTGAGAGTGCAAGTTGGCTTCTCGTGTGAAAAGTCATGAGTTTTGAACCCAAGCCGAGTACTTTCTCTGTGGCGGAGTGGTTAGAGTGTCTGACTTTTTTCTAGGTCACACTCCTAATCTGAGGGTTGGTGGTTCGATTCCCCGTGCCCCCAGCTCTGCCAATTTGGATTTCCACCGCTGTGTATAACTTACAGCATCATCAAAGGCTGGTTGCTCTCATACCATGTCTATGTGGTGTGGGAGGGTAAAAGTGTAGGCTTGGGCTTTCTATCGACCAGCAGTGGAGTGGGGAAGACCAGTCGTCTGTGACTGGGATTTCCCCTGCTTGGGACAACTAATGTACCAAAAAAAAAAAAAGAGAGACAGATAAGTGTTCACACTTCCTGTCTACCATTCGCTATATCACTATATCGCTATAAAACCGATGACTTATAAAAGCGATACTTGTCGCTACTAAGTCCGGCGCCAGGCATAACTCGGAGAGGGCACGAATGGTTTGATCAGAATTAGGGTATTGGGTCATGGTCCCAGCGGCCCGGTCTTCCAGTGAGGCAGCACTATGAAGTCGCCATCAGTGCACACTGTTGTTCGAACCCTAGACCCTTTCTACAAGGGAAGCCAGCCAAAGGTCTTACCGATTCGGCCATTCCATCGTGTTCAGGGAGCCTAAATGATGTAATAGTTAGGATCCTAACTCCAGAATGACAAGTAGCCTAGGTTCGAATCCTGCTTTAGGCGGAATATTCCCATTTTGTGCACAACCTCTACAAAACACCAGCAAGAACATCACCAAAAACACCAACACGAGCACCAATAAAAACACCAACACAAGGACCAACAAAAACACCCACAAAAAGCACCAACAAAAACACCAACACAAGGACCAACAAAAACACCAACACAAGCACCAACAAAAACACCAATCCAAGCTCCAACAAAAACACCAACACAAGCACCAACAAAAACACAAACACAAGCACTAACAAAAACACTAACGCAAGCAGAAATCAAAATGCAAACTAACTTTTGTTTTTAAACACCTACAAAAAATCTAAAATAATACCAATATTAACACCAATAAAACACCAATAAAAACAAATGCAATTTAAAAAAAGCTTAAACAACACAAGCACCAATACAAACGGCAACGCAAACGGCAATAAAAGACACCAACAAAAACACAGACAAAATCACCACCAAAGACACAAACAAAAACACCAACAAAAACATTAACACTAACACCAATAAAAACAACAAATGCATTAGCAAACAACAATAAACAACAAATACAACACAAAATTACAACAACAAAAAACAAGACAATAAACCCTACAACAGAACCAGCAACAAAGCCCGAACAAAAACAACAAAAATACAAAGAACAAAAACAAAACCAACAAAACCCAAGAAAAACAATGAGAAAAACTTCAATAAAAGCACAATCAAACCGACAATTAAAATAAGAATAAATGGGTCATGTGTCCTGCTTGGTTTTAGCCTCCTACCTGCAGACCAGCCATAAACTCCTTGACGGTCATATGTATGTTGGCATTCTTGTTCATTTGTGAGAAGAGATCTTTCGTTCGAATCCTTTTATCTCGAAGGAATGAAGCCAATTTTTTCATAGGATCAACCTTGAATCCTGTATGCAAGTCGAAAGAGAATCAGCTATTTGAAATTACTGTTATAATTCATTATCATATTATAAGCTCAGCAAATGTAGCCTACACATTCCGTTTTGAGTGACGTCACACAATTGAGATAGTTGAGTTCACATTCATTAAATTCGGATTGATTAATCAGTGAGTAAGTATGTATTCAGTGCTAGTTCACTTGTGATATATAATTAGCAGACGGGATGGCCGAATGAGTTGAGCATGGGATTCGAACCCGCGGGTTTGAACCCTGGTAGAGTCAAACCAATGACTTGAAAAGTTATACTTGTCGCTACCTTAGGATAGAGCAATGAGCAGTCGAATGGTTAGAGTGGTTAGAGTGTTTTACTTTTTTCTAGGTCGGACACCTAATCTCAAGGTCACTGGTTCGATTCCCCGTCCCCCCATCTCTGCCAATTTGGATTTCCACTGCTGTGTATAACTTACAGCGTCATCAAAGGCCAGTTGCTCTCATACCATGTCTATGTGGTGTGGGAGCTTAAAAATCCCTTGGGTCGGTAAAGGTGAAGGCTCCGGCTTTCTATCAACAAACTGTCTAATGGTGCAAACAAGTCTATTCAGACTTATCCATGATAGGTAGTATAAATCTTCAAGGAAAAAAAAGAAAGAAAAAAAGAAAAAGAAGACCAATGGTCCGTGCTTGAAATGTCCCCTGCTTAATCAACTACTGTACCAAAAAGACAAGTTATTTACAGTTGCATAGTCCGATGGTTTTGAATTTCTGTATTATTTCTGAGATAAATATATTTGATCGATGACGAGTATCTACTTTACATTAGTTCAAAGTTACTTTTATTTTAAATGGTAAACTTTAGAGATATTTTGAATGCAAACATTGAAAATTAGTTTTGGCAAGCTTGTCAAAACTCTGAGACCATAGACTTCTACAGTAACAGGTTCTGTTAAATTGACTAGATATTGCCTTCTACGCAGAAATAAATGCTTAATAAGTGCATCAGTATCTAAGTTAGATATGTCAAACCAAATCTAGATAATTGGTTTGGTTTTGAAAATTTGATATTTCATTGGACTAGCTTTAACCTAAAATATAATTCAGATTTCTTTGATAAAATGTTTTTTTTTTAACATTACTTGATTAAGCAGGGGAAATTTCAATGACAGACAATTGGTCTTCCTCATTCGACTGTTCAATGCCCTATCCTAGTAATGCCGAATGCCAGGCTAGGTAGTGATACACATCCCTTTTTAGTTCATTTCTTTGACTCGACCAGGATACAATCCCAGAGGTTGGAATCCCATGACCTAGCAAAACAGGAAGCACATGCTCAACTCATTCAGCCACCCAATCTGGATGATAGCAATAGGTTGACTGGTTGTTGTACGCACTGGTTGGCTCAGTGTCAGGATAATGTGACTGAGTGGGATACCGGGTCCTGGTGGCCTGGTGTCCGAGTGGGGCAGCACTATAAAATCGGTATGTGTGCGCACTGTCACAAGTTTATAGCCGTCCTGATATGACCTTAGATGTTGCCAGGACGTAAAACTCAACAGCAACAACGACAACAACTACCAGTCAATTGCAGGAACTATACAGTAAGGCGGATACCAGCTCAGTGCACATGCTCTGTGAAAAAGGTATATTGTGGCTTACCTGACCTGCGTCCTATGATGTCATGGCAACTGACAAAGCCGCCATGTTTGTACTCAAAGTCCCGGATCTGGCTGATAGCCTGCGCGATGATTTCAAAGTCACGTGTCACCGGCTGGTCCTGTCAGAGGTCAGAGAGGGGTCAAATTAGCTCAGATCCTCCTTCTGGAAGTTTTTGTTTTGTTATCCTGGCAACATAGATCATATTACTATTATTAGAGGATAGGTAGCCACTTGAGACAGCGTGCCCTCATGGTCACTTATAGTGCTCTCAGAGGCGAGAAAGGAGACAAATTAGGTCAAATCCTCATTATGCAAGGTTGTCTGTTGAGGTTTTATATCCTGCCAACATCTGAGGTCATATTATAATTGGTACCGACTTGTGACAGTGAGCCCTTATAATGCTGTCAGAGGTAAAAAAGGAGTCAAATTAGGTCAGATACTCCCTCTGGAAGTTTGTTTGTTGGGGTTTGACATCCTGGCAATATATATGGTCATATTAAAGGATAGGTACCGACTTGTGACGGTGTACCCTCATGGCGACTTCATAGTGATTGCTGTCCCACTGGGACATAAGGCCTCCAGTCCCATCATTTGATATCCCACACAGTCACATTGTCGCGAGACTGCGCTAACCAGTCTTTGTCCTATCCTATTCATGCTTAGTGACCAGGCAGGGTAGTGACAAGTATCAGTTTTCTAAGTCATTGGTTTGACTCGGCCTGGATTGTGAACTCCTGAAAGCGTGCACTCCTACCAATGTGGCCAATGCCTCCTGTTTACCTTTAGTTTAGTCAAAGACCCTATAATACTAAGTCGGCTCACTCAGCCTGTACTCTGTAATCAAAATGATCAAACCCACCACTTGGTGCACTGGCTGTTCTCTTGGTTAAACAGTTGCTATATTATATGCATAAATGTATATATGAATGTGAAAGATGTGTGATGATGGCGATGATGATGATGCTAATGATGATGATGTGTATCTGTTCATAGCAATTTCATATTGATGTGTATTCATACTTAACTATCTTATGTATAATATAATTGTATGGGTTTACATGTGAAACACCAACCAGCAGCTGGGCTGATCAAACCCACCACAAGGTGGCACTACGCAATTTACATTACCATGGGAGAGATAGGGAGTGAGCCGTCTTAGTATTATAGGGTCTTTGGTTTAGTCCAGTTATCCCGAGAAACTCCAAAAGATTGTTCATGCTTTACATTGCTACAGAGGTATCAGCATGTTGTTTACATTAGAAAATTTGGCAGCAGGCCATAAAATACATCCATATTTGAGTAGTATGTTTGACAGTGTCAAGACGGCACTGTCACAGATAATACAGAATGTATTCAGAGGCGATGCTTCTCTCCCATTACTAAATAGTCATGAGTCAGCCAGGAGTGGTGAATGTGAATAGTTTGAATAAATGCTGGTACCGTAATGTCAAGAAAGCGGATGCAGCTGGTTGGGGCGGAAACAGCATCGATGATGTCCATGCATCCGGTGGTGGTGAGAGGGTTCTTCCCAATCTAGGGCAAGCAAAATAGGAGTTTTACAGCACAGTCCTTATCCAATACCTCTTTGTCTATTACTTTTTCTCATTTTTTTTCCATTTTTTTTGTGGCAGGTTACTTAAAGCTGCATAGTCCGATGAAGCATCAAATTTTCAAAACCAAAATAATTATATAGATTTGACTCTACATGTCTAACTTAGATATTGATGCACATATCAAGCATTTTATTGCCACATAGAAGATTTGACTCTACATGTCTAACTTAGATATTGATGCACATATTAAGCATTTATTGCCAGATAGAAGGGAACGCTGAGACAATTTGATATAACCTTGTAAAAATATACGGATTTTCGGTTTAGATTTATATATTGGTAAAGAGCATGATTATTCTTGGGTGACAGAATAAGTAAGGGGTTATGTAATCTAATGAGCAATGAGGCCCACTCACATTATGACATGTAATAGACTATGTGAAATATATGTGCATGCATGGTGCCTAGAGATTAATGAAGAGATGTGGTATATCAGAAGTAGGTTAAGGTTGAAGAAATGTTCCTCTATGTATTCATAAAGAATGCAATTGGAGAAAAAGGACATTTTAGTATATATATATATTTGTAACTGTTTGCAACTATCTGTCACCAGGGTGCCGAATGGCCTAGCACACCAGCCTAATCAACATATACACTGAGGCGCCGCCTGCAGCTGGGAATGAGTCACCATTACTCAAATGGGGTGGTGCCGCCTCCCAGGCTGTGGGGGGTGTTTTGATTGGCGGGTTGTGGAATGGCCAGTCGCTCTCTCCCCCCGAGCCCCTGACCACACGAGCAGCATAAGATTAATTATTAATGAAAAACCGACCGATGCTCCCATCACACTGGACATCAGCACTCTTCTCCTGCCTCTTGAATGAGACAGACCTATTCTTGAGCAGGACCCCAGACACTCTGTCTGATGCTAGCAAAATTCACCTATTCCAATTGAGTGTGTGCAACAACCCTGGGGCTCTGGTTCCATGGGCTGTAGGCACTGATTTTGAGACTAACTATAGAGACCAATGAGTTGCTGTGTGGACAGAACAGGAGGGGTGAGGGTGATAGGTCACTGATAGGTGAGCAGGAGTTGTTGCCAATAAAGCACAACATCCTCACTGTCTATCTTTGTCCTTGTCTTCCTTTCTTCCTTATTATGGTTAATGTGTTAGTAATCTGGGTTTGAATAATAGCATCACAGGTGATATGAAGGGGGAAGAGTCTGTTGGTATCATCTGGTGTCCAAAACGTGGCCGGGCATCCAGAAATATCACAACCTGTTACTGTTTAAGCCTATGGTAGCAGAGTTTTGGCATGCTTGCCAGAACTAAGTTTACATGTTTGAATTTCCAATATCTCAAAACTTATCCATTTAAAATCAAAGTTACTTTAACCTGAAATAAGGTAGATTATAACGATCAATTTAATATATTGTTCTCAGAAAAATTACCAAAACGCAAAACCCTCGGACAATGCAACTTTAAGTAAAGTTAGATATGAAGAGCTCTTTTCCAAAAGGCGACAAGAAATGGGTTTGCAATGCCAATTCCAAGTTCATAGATCGTGTTTTGGAAAAGAGTCCTTCCTATATATAAAGAGCTCCTCGTGTATTTATATATGTGAAAAAGTCTTTTTTTTTTAAACCATCAAGAAACTTGACATTGCCATTTCAAACCCATTTTTGTTATTGTCACTTATCGCGTTTTGGAAAAGAGCTCTTCATATGAAGAGTTCAGGCACAAAACCACGTAAATGCCAATCCAAAGATTTAGTTTAAATAACAGATTTTTACCTGAAAATAATTGTAATTCTCACTAATTCTACTTTTCATATGATCATATGGTTATGGAGCAATGAACAAAAAAGCAGGAATATAAACAAAATAACTTTTTCAAGGTTTGATTCCAATGTTTATCTCCCATTTTTGGATTGGCGTTTACGTGGTTTTGCGCCAGAACTCTTCATATGTAGAATTAAATCTAGCTAAATGTTTTGCTTTCAATAGTTTGATGCTTTCATCGGACTATGCAGCTATCGCTAGAATGAGCCACTAATTATAGCAGCAGGTAAAGGCCGAGTCACACAACAGCTTGTGACCATTTTGCGACCACATTGAACCAAAGAACCTATCTCCTTGCGACCTTCTTGTGACCAAAGCAATGGTCGCCGACCTCTGGGTGACCATTTTCGTCGCAAGGAAGTTGTAAGTGCAGTAGCCAGCTGATAATGTGATCATGTGACCAGTAGCTGAGATAAGGACTGACTAATAATAAGTAATAAAGACAGTTACATTACAGAGCCCAAAATGTCCACGTGTATAATACATGATGTCAGATGTTGTAGTCGCAAAGTGGTCGCAAGCAGTAGTGTAAACTGGGTATAATCGATCAGCAGCATCTTCCATTACACAGACGGGCATGCCTGACCTTGAGGACTTCCAGGTTCTCGTTGACCTTGAGACCACCAGAGATCATTTGCGCACATTTCCAGTTGATTCGATTCGCCGAGACGTCCAGCTCTACCACGTACGTCTCCGCCTGCAGAAATGAAGCAGGCAATGTTGGGGGAAGATTTCTTTTCTTTTTGTTTTGTGTTCGGGTTTTGCATCCTAGCAACATCTAAAGATATGATATGACCTGAGATGTTGCCACGACGCACAAATCCAACAATCAATCAATCTTAGGACATATCAGGATGGCGAACGAACTTGTGACAGCGTGCACTCATAAGCGACTTTATAATGCTTGCTGTCCCACTGGGAGATCATGCCACCGAGACCATGACTCAATTTCCCACTCAGTCACATTATCCTGGTACCGAGCAAACCAGTCCTTGTCATATCCTATTAATGCCAAGCGCCAGGCTAAGTAGTGACAAGTATCAATTTTGTAAGTCACTGGATTGACTCTGGCAGATTTTGAACCCCTAACCTTCCGCATGGGAAGCCTGATGTCTAACTGATACAGCCATCAACACCGGTGTCGTGGAAGGTGTTCCAAACAAACTGGGTAAATTATTCTTGGAGCAGGGCTTGAACTAAGGACATCACAGCAGACTAGTTTGAACTCCAAGTCGTCTAATTTGAACCAGCCCTAACTTCCAGCAGTCTAGTTTCAACCAGCCCTAACTACTAGCAGTCTGGTTTGAACCAGCCCTAACTTCCAGCAGTTTAGTTTCAACCAGCCCTAACTACTAGCAGTCTAATTTGTACCCGCCCTAACTCCCAGCAGTCTAGTTTCAACCAGCCCTAAATACTAGCATTCTGGTTTGAACCAGCCCTAATTACTAGCAGTCTAGTTTCAACCAGTTCTAACAATATAGTTTGAACCAGCTCGAACTCCCTGCAACTCAATCAAATGTAATAATCACAAATGAGTTCCACTACAACACAGTGTTGGCTTCGACGGCACTGACCCTTGCCAGGTCAGAAGGACCAGCAGGTGGCAGCACGTTAGTGGGACGGTCAGTCTCTATCGTGAACCATTGACCAGCAGGTGGAAGCATATTAGTGGGATGGTCAGTCTCTATCATGAACTGTTGACCAGCAGGTGGCAGCACGTTAGTGGGGCGGTCGGTTTCTATCGTGAACCGTTGACCAGCAGGTGGCAGCACATTAGTGGGACGGTCGGTCTCTATTATGAACCGTCGACCAGCAGGTGACAGCACGTTAGTGGGATGGTCGGTCTCTATCATGAACAATTGACCAGCAGGTGACAGCACGTTAGTGGGACGGTCAGTCTCTATTGTGAACCGTTGACCAGCAGGTGGCAGCACATTAGTGGGACGGTCGGTCTCTATTATGAACCGTTGACCAGCAGGTGGCAGAACGTTAGTGGGATGGTCAGTCTCTATCGTGAACCGTTGACCAGCAGGTGGCAGCACGTTAGTGGGACGGTCAGTCTCTATCATGAACCATTGACCAGCAGGTGGCAGCACGTTAGTGGGACAGTCGGTCTCTATCATGAACCGTTGACCAGCAGGTGGCAGCACGTTAGTGGGACGGTCGGTCTCTATTGTGAACCGTTGACCAGCAGGTGGCAGCACGCTAGTGGGACGGTCAGTCTCTATCGTGAATCGTTGACCAGCAGGTGGCAGCATGTTAGTGGGACGGTCAGTCTCTATTGTGAACCGTTGACCAGCAGGTGGCAGCATGTTAGTCAGACAGTCGGTCTCTATCATGAACCGTTGACCAGCAGGTGGCAGCATGTTAGTGGGACGGTCGGTCTCTATCATGAACCATTGACCAGCAGGTGACAGCACGTTAGTGGGACGGTCAGTCTCTATTGTGAACCGTTGACCAGCAGGTGGCAGCACATTAGTGGGATGGTGAGTCTCTATCGTGAACCGTTGACCAGCAGGTGGCAGCATGTTAGTCAGACAGTCGGTCTCTATCATGAACCGTTGACCAGCAGGTGGCAGCACGTTAGTGGGACGGTCGGTCTCTATCGTGAACCATTGACCAGCAGGTGGCAGCACGTTAGTCGGACAGTCAGTCTCTATCGTGAACCGTTCTACCCCGTGCTAGTAGCTCATCCCTTCATACCCGATAGGACAATAGGTACCAGTCCATCATGTGATAATAGGAATTACATCACAGCTGAATTTCATCAAATACTCCGATCTAATCAATGTCTAATAAATACACATGTATGTATCTAAGTATGTATAAAACATATAACTACTATTTTTATATGGGAATTGTCAGACTATACCATATGTAAGTCTTGGAATGATTAATATTGTTATTTCAGCTGACTTGAGCTAGCTGCTGATGACAATATCAGAATACATATACTTATATTGTAAATAACTGTATTGTCACATGGCTGGAAGACCAGTGACACGGCGCTGACAAAAGACTTTATTCAATGAATAAACTATTTTTACAACAACAAAAAACTAAAAAAATGTACATATATACACAGATTGTAACCTACCCATACCACCTCGCAAATCCCAACCCAGCATTTTCAACCCTACACTTGCATCTATATATATACCCATAATATTTTCTGTCATTTGTGTACCTCAAACACATCCAATTTAAGCGTAATTGTAATGTGTACCACAAGATATGATTACTATCTCATATGTGAATTTTCAAACAATGTATATTACACGATTATGATTACTACCCCATATATGAATTTTTCAAAGGAAGACCAGGGATTTTATTCAATGTATAGACTATATATAATTAGGCCCAAAGATGGGGGTATGTTACCTTTAGCATTTGCTTCAGTGCGAGTGACCCCTCGTATCCCATGCCGTTATGGGAAAAGTTTGCGTGTGTCGTCACCATGTTCACCTAGATAACACAAATCGGGGGAATTAGTGAGGTAACCACGATAGCAATTCAATTAATGGTTTGTTTGCGGTCCCTAGTTGGGTGTCATCTGGCTGGAAAGATCTGCAACATTGGGATAGGCACTCCTGGCGGAGTCCCATTTGCGGTTTTCTGTCTATTCTTTCTGTTTGCAAGTTCTCAGGGAGTGGAAGGAAGGGGAGCACCACCGAGGCCCTCAGTCAGCAAGAAGCTGATGGTGGTGAAGGGCAGTGGTAATGGTGTCAGGGTGGTATAATGTATTTTTCTGTTTGCGGTCCGTGGCCCCATACTGTGGACACTGGTGATTGAAGCGACGAAGGCAGAAGTGGCTAGAGTGGTGGTGAGGATGGTGGTACCCTCTAGCCTTCCAGATCGAGGCGCCAACAGAGGAGCCAGTTCCGGGTTGTTGTTGAAGAAG
The DNA here is from genome assembly GCA_030323885.1 of Branchipolynoe longqiensis. Taxonomy (NCBI): domain Eukaryota; kingdom Metazoa; phylum Annelida; class Polychaeta; order Phyllodocida; family Polynoidae; genus Branchipolynoe; species Branchipolynoe longqiensis. The sequence goes on along the minus strand of CM059189.1, from coordinate 110,960,183 downwards.
ATTTATACTGCCTATCATGGATAAGCCTGAATAGGCTTGTTTTCACCATTAGACAGTTTGTCGATAAAAAGCCCGAGCCTACACTTTTACTGACCCAAGGGATTTTTAACCTCCCACACCACATAGACATGGTATGAGAGCAACTGGCCTTTGATATCGCTGTAAGTTATACACAGCGGTGGAAATCCAAATTGGCAGAGATGGGGGCATGGGGAATCGAACCACCGACCTTCAGATTAGGAGTCCGACCTAGAAAAAAGTCAGAAACTCTAACCACTCCGCCACAGAGAACACCACTTACAGAACTAACTAGGAAACAATGCTTGATTCATAATAATATTCGCATAGTGTGGGATGTATGACACAATTCGAATTCAGCAACGGTGTAAATTGGGATGGTGCATAATAATGTTCTATTAATCTTTCTGATATGTTTTAAATACTAAAATAAAAACCACCACTTACTAAAATTTAAAATAAACTCACCTACTAAAGAATTAATCACTAACTAAAGTGAGGTTTATTTAATCCGTACTAATATTTATATTGCTTACTAAAATGTATATTGCTTACTAAAAATAAGTGTATGGCTAGAGCAGGTTGCCTGAACCAGACAGATGCCGAATGAGTTGATATGCCAGCGTTTTGAATACTTTGTGTTTTATTGAATTTGTTGTGTTTTTTTTCTTGTTGAGACCTACCTGCAAAGCCTGTATGACCATCACTATCCCTTTCCCGCGAAGTTTATTCCAGCTCATGTCCAGAATCTGAACCGATTCGCTTTTCTCTGAAATTATAGGTCACCTAATTATGTTGTTGTTCAACTTCAGGTGGCTGGGTTAATATTCCTGGGAACTGATCTAAAATAACTCCAAAATGAATACCAGAGGCCTAACCTCATCTCACATAATTAATGCTGTTATCGATTAAAGCCCGATTCATGCAAGGCCTGGCTGAAGGTGAACAACCCACCCCCACACCCACACCCCCACAACCCCTCACCCCAAAAAAATATTTTTTTAAAGAGTAAAAACTTCAGCAACAATAAAGGCACACCAATAACTCAGTAATGTGGAAACTGTAGGTTATAATGTCTAGTTTTATTTATCAAAAATGAATCAATTGAGAGATGAGGTTAGGCCTCTAGCGTTCAATTTGTAGCCATTTTAGATCAGTTCCGAGGATTCTTAACCCTGCTGCCTGAAGTTGAACAACCCTTGAAAAAACAGAGCAACAATCCGAACAACAACAAAGGCACACCAATAATTCAGTAATGTGGAAGCCATAAGTTATAGTGTGGAGTTCTATTTATCTCAAATGAATTATTTGAGAGCTGAGGTTAGGCCTCTGGTGTTCATTTTGTAGTCATTTTGGATCGGTTCCCAGGATGTTTAAAGGGACCAGCTATAGCTCGCTGGGACACTGCGCGTACTCCGACAAATGCTCTCCAAGCACAATCTTGTTTAGTTTTTATGTTTAAATGAACCAAGTATGTGTGGGGAGAGTATGGGACCAGGGCACTGCTAGTCTGAACTGCAAAGGCAGTTTGTTGTCTTCAAAATGGCCGCCCCCATAGGCGGCGGCCATTTGCAATGCAAAAGCTGCGCTGTGATTGGCTGAAATTGCGGTTCTCGCCAGCAACAAGATCAGAAGGATTTGCTGAGCCTGTTACCGGCGAGCACCGCTATTTGACAATACCACTATCATATTTAACAGAATTACATGCAATAAGTGAAATTTCATGAAATTAACCCTAAAATCGAACTGATATTAACACCACATTGGCGGCGATATTAATAAGACAAATAAGTGTTCACACTTCCTGTCTACCATTCGCCCCAAGTGGCACAAATCTGAACTATTCCGAGTTCGTTTGTTTTCCACGCGGCGGATAGCTGGCGACTTTAACCCTGCCGCCTGAAGTTGAACCCCCCCCCCTCCCAAGAAAAAAAGAAAACAGAGCAATAATCTCAACAACAACAAAGGCACACCAATAATTCAGAAAGGTTGAAACCATTGGTTAGGCCTATAGTGTGGAGAACTATTTCTCAAAAAGAGAACTCATGCAAGGCCTGGCTGAATTTGAACCACAAACAAAATGAAATCGTGGTTTCGAACCCTGGTCGAGTCAAACCAATGACTTAAAAATTGATACGTGTCACTAACTAGCCAGGCGCTCGGCATTATTAGGATAGGGCAAGGACTGGTTGGCTCAATATCATGATAATGTGACTGAGTGGGATATCAGGTCATGGTGCTGGTGGCCTGGTCTCCCAGTGGGGCAGCACTATAAAGTCACCATGAGTGCGCACTGTTACAAGTCGGTACCGGTCCTGATATGACCTTAGATGTTGCTAGGACTTAAAACAACAACAAACAAACAAGCAAAACTCACTTAGCCCGGCGCCGATGTAGACTCCGCCGATCTCCCCGATCTGGTTGTGGCTCAAGTTGACGTTTACCAGTCGGTCGTTAGCCTATGGCATGCACAATGGAATAGGTATATTATAGGCACGCAGAAATAGAATAGAACACCCTCTAATTGAACAACACAAACCCGATCTCAGCTAAAAGTTGGTATTTATTTCCCCCTGACATATTTAAATTACAGTTTTGATAGTCTTTGTCATACAATGTGAGGCCTTACATGTGTGGCCCTAAGTCTTAATATGTGTGGTGGGCGGGCAAATTAGAGTCCTTGGCCGGTTCTGTCCTGGTTGTGTCCTTTCCTGCTACTGTGTCGAAGTGAGAATTTATGCAGAGCATGGCCGAGAGCGGACTTAAGACACTGGCAATTTTATTTCAAAAAGACTCAAAGGGGGTGGGGTGCACTAGTGTCACAACTACGCAGTAGAAAATGGAATTTTCCATGAATTAGATTAAATATGCAAATTGAAGAAGCAATTGCCTTGGTTACAGAGCAAGTAATGAGCCGTTGGATGGCATATGTGTCGAATCACAATATATACGTCAGAGGGCATCATCAGTGTCAACAAAGAAGTACATAAGGACAAGGAGTTAAAGAATAACATGGTTAAGTTGAATAGGTTAATCGCAACATATGTGTCCATCAGGAGAAAGTCAAACACAATATGAAGTTAGTGTGGAAAGAGATTGTTGAAAGTTCAAGTTTGCATCAGTAATAAGGCACGTAGTAGTATACAAAGGAGTCCTAGAGTCAGGGCGCAGAGGATCCGAGTTTGAGTAGTCAATTACGCATGTTGCAGCCAACATGAACAATTAGCATGGCAAGCCGTTATTGGTAGCCCTTTGGATACAACTGGCTAAGTATAAAGAAACCCATGTTTGTTTGTTGGGGTCGAACATCCCTACAACATCTAAGGCCATATCAGGATAGGTACCGACATCTTTGTTTGATTGTTGTTGTTTTACGTCCTAGCAACATCTAAGGTCATATCAGGACGGGGGTACCGACATGTGACCAGCTGTATACAGCTTCCCAGGCCTCTTAATTGACCCGTCCTAATATGACCCAAGATGTTGCTAGGAAGTAAAACAACAACACAACTCTTCAGTGACATTGACTATCAATCGAGGCCTACTCATACATAGTCCACTGAGCCTCAAGACCTATATCGAGCAATAATTTCTTAGCTGTATTTACCTCAATTCCCACTGCTAGGAACTTAGCAGCCTCGTCATTAAAGTTATTGTCTGTAATGGAAATAGACAGACAATCAGTTTCAACGAATACAAATACAAAGAGGAGAGTTGTCAGGGGTTAAACTTTAAAACTATATGAGATGCATTACAGAGCTGATGTAGATTACCTTGCAAAGAGAAGGGATGTCCACTCCTTAGCTCTTGTGTACCTCACACCAGAGAGCGTGTATATAGACGAGAGGGACAACTCCCGCGAAAATCGGTAACACAGGCTACAGTGGCGCTCCTGCCGGTTATTGTTGAACAAGCCTTGAGTTTGCTGGTATGCGCAGTGCAAAACATTAGTTTTCTTCAAAAATTAATAGAAATCCAGAATCCTAACCTTATAAATTCAATATAATCTTTTTGGTAAACATGTTTTGTATATGTGTTCCAAGCGGCTTGTGTCTAGGTCATGTAGTTTTAGAGATATTTGACATTTTCTGTATGAAGATTGCTCACCGCCATTGACAATGCATTGAGTTTGGCGTATGTGCAGTGCAAAACATTTATTTTATTCCAAATTAATAGAAATGCAGAACACTAACCTTATAAATTTAATATAATCTATTCATTGAATATGTTTTCTATATGGGTACCAAGCGATTTGTTTCTAGGTGGTGTGGTTTTAGAGATATTTGACATTTTCTGTATGAAGATTGCACACGACCATTGACAATGCCTTGAGTTTGCCGCTGTGTCATAAAGTGTTCAACAACCACCACTTGGAGCGCCACAGTCGGCAGCTGTTACACGTTCTACTATGACAGTTGTCCCTCTCATCTATATACATGCTCTCTGCTCACACCCAGATGATATGTTGTGTCTGGATCAAAGCAACAGAACAACAAGGAGTGGTGGTGCCACTTACTTAAAGTTGCATTGTCCGATGGTTTTGAATTTCTGTATTTTTTCTCTGAGATAAATATATTAGATCGATCACTAGTCTCTACTTTACATTAGTTCAAAGTTACTTTTATTTTAAATGGTAATCTTTTGAGATATTTTGAGTGCAACCATGGAAAATTAGTCTTGGCAGGCTTGCCAAAACTCTGACACCATAGACTTCTGTAGTAAGAGGTTCTGTTAAATTGACTCAGTATTGCCTTCTACGCAGAAACAAATGCTTAATAAGTGCATCAGTATCTAAGTTAGATATGTAAAATCAAATCTAGATAATTGGTTTGGTTTTGAAAATTTGATATTTCATCGGACTATGCAGATTTAAAGTCCCCGAACCAAAGATGAACAAGCTACCAGCAGCACTGCCGGTCTATAAGGGTAGCACATTGTGCCCCAACCCCTACTAACACTTACCATAATAGTCTAATATAGTTACCTCCCTTTATATGTTTCTTTTTTCTCTTATCTTGTTCTTTACCTATCATTCATGTACCGATGTTTTACTTATTTCCGTGTAATTGTATATCTATATATTGTTGTAGATTTGTTTACTGTGTAGAGGCAATTGGCATTAGGGCTGGAAGACCAGTGCATTAGCACTGACAACATGCTATTCAGAGGAATAAACATACTTGAACAAAAAAACAAACGATGTAGTAAGAAACAGGAAAGCAGCAACCTACCTAGGATTTAAATTCTCACTCGGAATCTACCTAGCTAACAGTGTGGTTATGTGTGTGAGTGTGTGGGTGTAAGTGTGCGGGCGTGTGGGTACGTGGTTGTGTGATTGTGTGATTGTATGAGCTTGCGGTTGTGTGGGTGTGGGTGTGGGTGTGGGTGTGGGTGTGGGTGTGGGTGTGGATGTGAGTGGGTGGCTGTATGGTTGTGTGAGTGTGCGGGTGTGTGAGTGTGTGGGTGTGTGGGTGTGTCGATATGTGAGTGTGGGGGTAGGTATGTGGGTGTGTGAGTGTTGGTCTGTGAGTGTGTGGGTGGGTGTATTGGTATGTAAGTATGTGAGTGTGTGGCTGTGTGGGTGTGCGATTGTGTGGGTGTGTGAGTGTGTGGGTGCGCGCGTGTGTAGAAGTGTGAGTGTGTGGGTAGGTATGTCGGTGTGTGAGTGTGTTTGTCTGTGACTGTGGAAGTGTGTGGGTGGGCGTATTGGTCTGTGAGACTTTGAGTGTGTGGCTGTGTGAGTGTGCGAGTGTGTGGGTGCAGTGGAAGGGAGATGTGTGTGTGATGGGGGGGGGGGGGGGGGGGGGGGGGGGGGGGGGGGGGGGATAGAGACAGGGAGGTGTGTTGGTGTATGAGTCTGTGAGAGGGTGTGGGTGTGTGGTGGTATGGGTGAGTGGGTGCAGGGGGGGAGCTATGTAACGGGGGGGGGGGGGGGGGGGGGGGGGGGGGGTTAGAGACAGGGAGGTGTGTTTGTGTATGAGTCTATGAGGGTGTGGGTGGGTGGCGGTATGGGTGGGTGTGTGAGTGGGTGGAGCTATATAACGGGGGGGGGGGGGGGGATAGAGACAGGGAGGTGTGTTGGTGTATGAGTCTGTGAGGGTGTGGGTGTGTGGCGGTATGGGTGGGTGTGTGAGTGGGTGGAGCTATGTAACGGGGGGGAGGGGGGGGGGGCGGGGCGTGGAGACAGGGAGGTGACGTACATGACAGGTCGAGGGTGGAGATGCCCGTGTTGTACTGCAGCACCTCGGCCACTGCTGCCGCACCCAGCACGCCCAGACAGTTGTCTGACAGGTTCTGAAAAGGACGGGGAAGTGGCAGGTACTGACAGAGGAATCACTGACCCATCGTCACTCTAGGTCAGTCCGTATGCTAGTGAGCATCTGACTCAGTAAGATAGTGGATCAGTAATGCCTCAGTCACAAATGCATTACGGCCTGCTCGTATCCCATGCCGTTATGGCCGCATCGGCCAGACCATAAGTCGCTGCATTGGCCAGACCATATGGCGACCGTACGGTGGGTTACGGTCGCTGTTCGGCGACTGTACGGTTTTTTGCTCGCCGCAAGCGGTTGCAGTTATTTTAAGTTGAAGTTATCTTAACTTCACAAAATTGCAACGCCGCATGCCCCAAGGACACCAGAACACCGTTCGGTCACCTTTTTTTACATCGATGAATATCAATATGGTACAGCATTCATGTTTGTGTGATTAGTATTAAGAAAGTTACATTTTTATATATTAAATATGTGCATAAAGTTAAAGACAAACCCCAAGGTGCCTTGCGGGTGACTATACAATTTGTGAATAGATAAACCGCAGACTGCAATGCCGTAACATTTGCATAAACTGCAATGCACACTGCAGACCGCAGCACCGTATGGCGACCGCAGAATTTGTGACCTAGGTATTAGTAAGTCATCGTAGGTCAGTCAGTGAGTCATTGCGTTAGTCATGCTAGGTCAGTCAGTGAGTCAGTGAGCGTCTGACTCACTAAGATAGTGGATCATTAAGTCAATCGTGCTAGGTTAGTCAGTTAAGTCCGAGAGTCAGTGCGTCAGTGAGCCTATGACTCAGTAAGACGGTGGATGAGTGAGTCATTGAGTCAGTCAGTGTTATTGAGCCAGTGTGGTATTGATGTGTAAATTATCACTATTTAATTTGAGCACAAAATCATAGAGACATACGGTTGATGCATTTTCTGGGATTGATTAAATAAATGTAGCATTGGTAACATCCTTAACACACAGAGACAATAACTATTTGAGTTGCTACCAACAAAAAAAGAATTAATAATCACCATCGTAATATGGTAACCAAATATGTGGTGCCCAGTTTCAGAGTATATATATGTATATGTATGTATATATATATGTATATATATGTATATATATGTATATATATGTATAGATATATATGTATATATGTGTATATATGTACATATGTGTACATATATGTACATATATGTATATATGTATATATGTATATATGTATATGTCTGTATGTATATATGTATATATATGTATATATATATATATATATATGTATATATTTGGATAAGACTCCCCTTCGAAATGACAAGGAGACCATCAGACTGGGTTGGTTCGTTTATTTGACTCCGGGCTGAGCGATAAATGCCCTACCTAATTCAAAAGCAAAAAACGGGAGGCAAGTGACGATTCAAACAACTCAAGACCCATCGATCGCCACTGGGCACAGCAGGTCCGCAGCAAGGCGGCCGGACGACGGCGGTTGGATAATATTAACTCGAGTAGAATCGAATAATAAATAATAAATAATTCTCCGAGCGTTTATATGTATATAATAGATTATATATAATATATATATGTATATATATGTATATATGTACATATATGTATATATATGGATATATATGTATAAAAAATGTATGAATATGTATATATATATATATATATATGTATATATATATGTATATATATGTACATATATGTATATATATATATATATGTACTAGTCTGCACTGACTTATCAGGAAAGGATCCACATAGACAGGTGGGTGTGGATAGGGTGGTGACATCAAGGAGCCGAGCTCCTGTAATGGTTAGCACACTGGCCCGGAATGCAAGAGATGTGGGTTTGATTACCGCTGTAGTCACCCACATGACATATATAATAGACATTATGCAAATATTGTGTTATCAGCTCACCACTCGTCGGACAGTGTTGTTCCAGCGCAGGGCGTTGGCCATTTCCAACATGGCCGTCCCGGAGGCACCGTTTCCGGAGAGGTCCAGTGTGCTCACTTCCGTGTTGAACTAAATAAATTAAAACAGTTCATGAACTTGTAAATTATGTTTACAAACGTCCCCACCGATATGTTATATCATGATTGCATCTGCTGCATTGCAATTGCACTAAATTGTATTGTATGTTGCAATGTAAATAAATATACACCACATATCGAAACATCAAACGATGGAAAGTTTATTCTATTCGTATGGATGGAATTGTTTCCTTTGTGAATAACGCATCAGAATTTGAACTATTTCAAGGGAGAAATGTGGGTATACCTTCGTCTGCGATTATACTAATAATAGCTAGGTGGTACTAATTGTTCGCCTTCCTCTGACTTTGGATTAATAATAGATAGGTGGTGCTTAATTACCTCCCTCCTCTGAGTCAGTGGCAGGTTCTGAGCCTTAAGACCCGCAGACATCAAGGCTGGTTTGAGGAAAATGAATAGTAACCTAAATATATAATGAAGACAAAGACATGGTAGTGGGCATGAGTTCTGTTCTCTGGCTAGAGGAACTGCATGTCATTACCGGCAGCACTTTGGCGAATGGCACTATGTCGTGAGGGCCTCAAGTCCTGGAACTCCATGTCCTTACCTGCAGCGCCTTGGTGAGTGGCACCAGCCCATGGTGGCCTCAAGTCCTGGAACTCCATGTCCTCACCCGCAGCGCCTTGGCAAGTGGCACCAGGTTGCGGGGGCCTCAAGTCGTGGAACTCCATATCCTTACCTGCAGCGCCTTGGCGATTGGCACCAGGTCACGGGGCCTCAAGTCCTGGAACTCCAAGTCCTTACCTGGAGAGCCTTGGCGAGTGGAACAAGGTCCCGGGGGCCCAGGTTGCGGCCGGAGATGCCGAGTTGGTCCGTGTGCAGCGCCGCGCTGATCGCCGCTTGGGGCGCCACCTGCATCTGCCTGCAGGCGGTGTCGTAGGTCCATGTTCCGACACGAGGGGTCGGGTCGTGGTTCACGCGCATGGCTGCCCAAACAAAATATACATCAAGCAATGGTTGGTTTGTTGGTTGGTTGTTGTTTGATGTCCTACCGACATCTATTAGGTCATATCAGGACAGGTACCGTGCACACTCATGGCGACTTTATAGTGCTGCCCCACTGGGAGACCAGGCCGCCTGCACCCTGACCTGATTACCCCACATAATCTCATTATCCTGATACTGAGCTAGCCAGTCCTTGTCCTATCCTATTAATGCTGAGCACCAGACTACGTGGCGACAAGAACCAATTGTATAAGTCATTGGTTTGAGCCGGCAGAGATTTGAACTTCCGACCTTCTGCACGGGAAGCATGCGCTCTACCGATTCGGCAGGCGCGTCCGATGTACACCTAAATTAAATGCGCATGTGTCCCTTTCAATCATATCCAACGGTAAGCATTTATAATAAAAGTTTCTTCGAACCAAAGGACTGTAGATATTGTCATGGGGGTGATGAAAATGGGAAATATTGTGCCGAGAGCGGGACTCGAACACACATCTCTTTGCATTCCGGGCCAGTGTGCTAATCATTACACAACTTAGGCTCCCTGATATCACGACATTACCCACGCCTACCTGTCTATGTGGTTACTTGCCTGAGGTCAGTGCAGACTACTACACTCGTCCCCCTGGAATTGTAAGTCTTTTAATGCTGACAATTACATACATACAGGCAATGCACTAGCACATGCATACCCAGGGTAGGTTCAACAACCATACAGGGCGTAGCTTGTACAGGATCCTGGTCATGGCACCAGTGTCATGGGGGTGATGAAGATGAGAAATATTGCACCTAGAGCGGGACTCGAACCCACATCTCTTTGAATTCCGAGCCAGTGTGCTAACCATTACACCACCTAGGCTCCCTGATATCTCCACATTGCCCACGCCTACCTGTCTATGTGGTTACTTGCCTGAGGTCAGTGCAGACTACTACAATATCATAACGATCAACCTCTAGAATATTGCCGTAACTCAAAACCATCGGACTATGCAACTTTAATTGCTAGCATGTAAGACGTGGTATGCGGGTAATGCAGTACCTATCTGATAAAGTACCTCAGGGAGTTTGACGCCCCAGGCTTGCAAAGTTAAAAACCACTGCCTTGTGGTACAGGTTCTTGATAGAACCAAAGGCTAAGGGAGCAAACCCTAACAGAAAACCATGCTTCCATGGAAGCATTAAGGGCGGTGATGAAGGGAATTCCCAACATCTCCCGGCCAGTTACTGCAGGGAAAAAATAGTTTGCGCCTGTCTTGATGTGTTCTTGCTGGTGTGAGACCTCTATTTGTTCCCCGAGAGAGTGCTGTTAGTAACTTGCAAAAGCCACCAGCACTTCAACACTTTGCAAGCAGCTTTTATGAAATGCACAACCGCACGAAATAGCGGCAGTTAATAAATAAAAGCAGTCTTTGTCGCATTGCGACCGACAGCATGATGATGATGATGAAGACCTGGTTAGGCTTTCGAGTGTTCAGTTTTCAATTATACATGCAGTTGACAATAACAATGTCGCGTTGTAGTCATATTATGGTTTCTAGACAGGCTATATCTTTGCATCTCCAAACAGAGAGGGATGTAGTGCAGAATAGACACATCCTACCGGAAGTGTTGTTTTCTAGAAGTTCAATCCTTCCTCACAGATTCCTCCACACACATGACAGGCCAGGGTTCAGTAGTAATGGGCCTTATTAAATTGACTGAGTATGCCCTTATATGTGACAACAAATGCCCAACAGCGTTCAACAGTGACTGGCCTTATGAAATTGATTTAATATGTATTTTTATGTAGCAACAAAAAGCTCAACAGGGTTCACCAGTAACATGCCTTATGCAATTGATTTAATACTCCCTTCTATATAACAACAAATGCCCAACAGGGTTAAGCAGTAACATGCCTTATTAAATTGGCGGTGTATTCCCTTCTATGTGAAAATTCAATGTAATGGGTAAAGGGGTTTGACAGTACCATGAATTATTAAATTGACTTAGTATGCCCTTCTATGTGACAAGAAATACTCAATAGGGTTCAGTAGTAACTATCCTTATTAAATTGGTGGTGTATGTCCTTCTAAGTGACAACAAATGGTTAATGGGGTTTGGCAGTAACATGCCTTATTAAATTGACTTTGTATGCCCTTCTATGTCACAAGAAATACTTGACAGGGTTCAGTAGTAACCAGCCTAATTAAATTGCCAGTGTATGTCCTTCTAAGTGACAACAAATGGTTAATGGGGTTTGGCAGTAACATGCCTTATTAAATTGACTTAGTATGCCCTTCTATGTGACAAGAATTACTCGACAGGGTTCAGTAGTGACTATCCTTATTAAATTGGCGGTGTATGTCCTTCTAAGTGACAACAAATGGTTAATGGGGTTTGGCAGTAACAGGCCTTATTAAATCGACTGTGAATAAATACCCTTCTCTGTGAAAACAAATGTTTAACACGGTTCATTGGAATCAGGTCTTATTAAATTGACTGTACATGCCTAATATATTTATTTGAGAAAATGATCGCAAATTAAAACCATCGGACTATGCAAATTTAACTTCCTTCATATACTCAATTTTATTTTATTGTATCGCTATCTAGCTTCTCAGATAGTAGCCATGATACAAGCAGAGTAACAACCTAAGACAAGTATTTGCAAGAACAACTTTAATGTCTCAATGTATATCTATATGTGGTATAAAATGATGGAATTCACTTGATGATAATATCAAATGTTCGAAAAATATCTCTATGTTTAAACGAATGTATAAAAAGAAAATCTGTAAGCTTTACCAGAGGGAAAATACATAGCTTAGTACATAAATATTGAGATGTAATTTACAGTATTGAGGGTAATGTTGATATGCTTTTTATTTTTATTTTTCTATTTATTATTTCTATGGTATAAGTAATGTATATGTGTTATTTTTAAATGGGGAAAGCACCTCATAAGTATTGTACTTTTGCTTTCTCCTTTTTCATGTGAAAAGATTGTTGATATAAATATCAACTTGTGTGTACATTGATCATGTGGAAATAAATATTGTATTATTATTACATAAATTAACTTCCATTGCATTGCTATATACCCTGATGATTAACATGTATTGTTCATATCATACTCCATTTTGATTATGCTGCCATGACCTTATGTCACCCGTGACTTTCTGACTAATGCCACCATGCTGAATGGTTTGTTGGTTGTTGGAGTTTTATATCCTGGCAACATCTAAGGTCATATCAAGACAAGTACCAACTTGTGACAATGTGCACTCATGGCAACTTTATTGTGCTTCCCCACTGTGACACCAGGCCACTGGCACCATGACCTGATATCCCACTCAGTCACATTATCCTGACACTGAGCCAACCAGTCGTTGCCCTATCCTAATAAGCCTGAGAGCCTGGCTAAAAAGCAACAAGTATCGATTTTTAAGTCATTGGTTTGACTCGACCAGGTTTGAAGCCCACAATCTATCAAAGCGGGAGACAGACGCTCAACTCATTCGGCCATCACCTGTGGTCCCATGCTGAATGTAATGCAGCTGGGGAGGGGAGGACTGCTTCCAAAATAAGGTCATGATTTCCCACTCCAGCTTCCACACCCTCTGTGCCCTGGAGCAATGTCCTTGAAATGGCATTTTATAGCCTTTAGATTAAAAAGATTCCCTGGGGAGGCATACCCCAAGACCTGTTAAGTGCCTCGTACAGTCAGCACTCGTCCAGTCCAAGGATTTGTATCTGCCGCACCCGAAAAAAATATTCCTAGCTTCGGCTATGGCTCCAGTCAACTCACCAACCAGTAATTTGTCAGTTAGATCAATGGCTGTTGATGCTGACGTCACCAATATACCACCAGTAGGGAAGTAAAGCCTATCATTTCTGTGCCCTACTTCTCATAGAATCGACAGCCCCAGCTTTCCCTTCAGGTATGCCATCCCAGAGCATACTTCATCAATAAAACTGAGTTTTCGCTGACTGTTCAATACACACCAGGTGGGATGGCCAACTGGGTTGAGCGCCTGTTTCGGTGTGGCGGATCGTGGGATTCAAAATCCTAACCAAGTCAATTAACTGACTTGAAGACTTTATTTATACTTGTCGCTACCTATCCCGGCTGTCTGCATTACCTGTGTAAGGCAAGGAGTTAGAAATGATAAATACCAGTTGCCTGTGATTGAAATTCCTTTTGATAAATCAACGATTATATCAACAACCAATAATAATGTAACCGAGTGATAATCAAGCTAATCCATGAAGTGAGTTTCATTGAATTCCTGGAGGCGGGGGGTGGGGGGTGGGGGGGAGGGAGTTTCCCCCAACATAAAGTTCAATATGTTTTTATAAGGGTGATATTTTGTTTATTTGATTAATGTTCAATTTTGGGTAATTTATATTTTAAATGGCTAACTTTGGAGATATTTGACTTCAAAACAGGCTACATTAATTTTGGCAAGCATGCCAAAACTCTGGCACCATAGACTTCAGTAGTAACAGGTTCTATTAAATTGACTTATTACAACCTTTTATGCAGCAAAACATGCTTAATAAGTGCAACAGTATCAAAGGTGAATACGTAGAATTATGTCTCTATAAGTGTTTTGGTTTTGAAAATTTCGTGTTTTCATCGCACTATGCAACTTTAACCAGTGAGACATTACCCAGTGGGACAGCACTATAAAGTCGCCATGAGTGCGCACTGCCACAAGTCGGTACCCGTCCTGATATGACCTTAGATGTTGCTAGGACGTAAAACAACAACAAACAAACAAAACATTAACACCAGGTGTAATAAAGGAGAGATGACTTAATTGATATTCTTGATATGGCTGTCACAGTAAGCAGTATTCTGGTGGCTGATAGTTTTGCAGTGACTATGTGACAAACAAGTGTTTTCGATGTGCAACCCAGAAAAGGGTCGCGATTCGATCTAGTATCGATTTTAAAACTGCACACAGTACTCATAATCTATAATCAATGACGTGACGCAGAATGGTGATCACATAATGGTGGGTGCCTTGCACTAGAGTTTAGTCCAGTGGCAACCATCCCTGCCAGCACACAAAGGTCTAGCCTTCACACACTGGTTATACCATCACACAGACCACCTGACACCACACACAGCCAGAGCCATCACATACTCTTTATATATATTTGTGTTGGTACATTAGTTGATTAAGCAGGGGAATATAACGGACAATAAGTATTAGTCTTCCTCATTCCAATGGTCCTTGCCCTATCCTAGTGATGCTGAGCGCCAGGTTAAATATCGACAAGTAACAATTTGTAAGACGTTGGTTTAATTCGTCCAAGGTTCGAATCCCACGACCTAGCAGAACGGGAGGCGGGCGCTCACCTCATTCGGCCATCGCGTCTGGTCTGGAAACCACCACACACACCTCCAGACATCAGACACAGTCACAGTCATCACACACTCTTTATACCAAACACACATCCAGACATCACACACAGTCACAGTCATCACACACTCTTTATACCAAACACACCTCCAGACATTACATACAGCCACAGTCATCACACACTATTTATACCACACACACCTCATGACACCCCACAGAGTCACAACCATCATACACTCTTTATACCAAAGACACCTCCTGACACCCCACACAGGTACAGTCATCATACACTCTTTATACCAGACCCACCTCCTGACACCTCTCACAATGACAACCACCATACACTCTTTATACCACACACACCTCCTGACACCCCACACAGTCACAACCATCATACACTCTTTATACCAAACGCACCTCCTGACACCCCACACAGGCACAGTCATCATACACTCTTTATACCACACACACCTCCTGACACCCCACAGAATCACAACCATCATACACTCTTTATACCAGACACACCTCCTGAGACTACGTGGTCACAGCCATCACACACCTACTCCCATCGTGCACTCACAGTTATTACACACTCTTTATACCACACACACCTCCTGACCACACCACAGTCACAATTATCACATTCTCTTTTCACTACCACAGATCCTGATGTATGAGCAATATATATGTTGCTAGGACGTAAAACCTAGTAATCCTAGCAATACCTAGAAATCCTAGTAATGCCGAGCTCCAGGCTAGGCAGCGACAAGTATCACTTTTGTAAGTCATTAGTTTGACTTGGCCGGGAATCGAACTCCCGTCCTTCCGTCCTGGAAGCTTGCCCTCTACCGAATCGGCCAAGGCTTTAGTTTAGGTGCCTATAATTCATCATTAATCCTAATATACGCTTGTCAACCACCCCCTCACCGGCTTGACTTCTTTACTAGTCCTACCAGCGCTAACGATTACAAATGGGCCTCAGCCTTTGGCTTCAGCCCATTTAGAATCACCCCATCCAGTTACTAGGACATTCCTGTAAGCTGAAATGCATGTAGCCTGCCTTCGTTTTATTTATTTATCTAGTGTCAATATTCCAGGCATATGCCATTTCACTCATAGAGAATCATTGGTGCGAGATGCAGGTTGTAATTAGAGTTGCGTAGTCCGATAAAAACATCAAATTTTCAAACAAAAACAATGACCTAGATTTGATCCTACATATCTAACTTAAGGGGCTGTCACATTAGGCGTAGGCGCGTTATGTCATATACGTCGGCATACGCCGCCATACGCTGTGCATACGCTACGCATACGCTACGCATACGATATGCATAGGCCGTCATGTGCCGGCCTATGCCGGCGTATGCCATTGTACGCCGCCATACGCTTTCTCCCGTCCGTGCATCCAAATTTGTTTGTGCATGGTAAAAAAATCTTGACCTATGGCAGTGTATGGTTCATACGCTACTCATACGCTGGTGTACGCTCCTTGTACGCCGGTGTACGCTCCTCATATGCTAGGGGTGCACCAGCATAGGTTACGCATATGCTCAACTTGCATCACCGGCGTATCTCTAGCATATGTAGCATATGTAGCGTATGTAGCGTATGTAGCGTATGCATAACCTACGAGTTACGTATGGGAGCGTAATCCTAGCGTATGCACAGCGTATGCACAGCGTATGCACAGCGTATTCCAAGCGTATGCCATAAGTCTCGACATCGATCTTGACTCATACGCTACTCATACGCTCACACGCTATGCATATGCTACGCATACGCTACACATACGCTACGCATACGCTACGCATAGGTTCCATATGCCAATCAAAACCGTCAAAAAATATCACAGTACGCTCTCATACGCTCCTCATACGCTCCTCGTACGCTCCTCATAGGTTCCACATACGCTCAAAACCACCTGAGAGGTCACCATAGGTCATGATAGGCCGGCACGTGCAGCTTTTACGTAGGTTTTCAATACGTTCCTGCCATACGCCGTAATGTGACAGGGCCTTTAGACACTGATGCACTTATTAAGTATATGCATTTGCATGGAAGGGAATACGGAGTCAATTTAATAGATCATGTTACTGTTGAAGCCTATGGTGTCACACTTTTGATGTGCTTTATTATTATTATTAAGCATTTGTTGCTTCATAGAGGGGTGCCTATACTATGTCAATGTAATAGAATATGTTACTGGTGAAGCATATGGGTTCACATTATTTGCAAGCATGCCAAAATTAATTTTGCACATTTACACTTCAAATCTTCCCGTAGTTCGTCATTTTAAATCAAAGTTATTTCAAAGGAAAAGAAAGTAGATTATAATTCAGGACACGAGACGAAATTACATAGTATGGAATGTTATTATACTGAAGAAGGAGGAGTCAATAAGGTATAGCGTACAAGTAGTTGTTAATCAGTAAGTCAATCAATGAAGTCATTAATCAGGTAGGTCAATCAATGTCAATAGGAAAAAGTAGGTCAATCAATAGAGTCAATAAGGTATATTGTATAATAAAGTGGAACAAGTAGGTCAATCAATAAGTCAATAAGGAATATGTAGAAGTCATTAATCAGGTAGGACAGTCAATATCAATGGAACAAGTAGGTCTGAAGTTTCTGCATTACCCGGGCCTCAACCCTTATTGTTTGAAGTCATTAAAGCAGGGTCGGGTGGGGTGGTGAGAAAAGGGGTCGTTCTGGTCCGTCTTCTGGAGGAGAAGTGCCGACGGGGCAGTTTGGAGGGGCGGAAGTGACGTCAGAGATGGGTTGCCGGGTACAGGCGGTGGCTCCGGCGCACACACCGGTGTTGCCACCTGGAGTTAAAGGATATGAGTGCCTATGAATAAAAGGGGGAAAGGGGGGAGGTGTAGCGTTAATCGGGTTGAATAGGGGAGGGGTCTGTTCCGACTCAGTCCCGAATTACCCATATTGCCAAAGCAATATGGACAACGATCGATCTAATAGATTTATCTCAGAAAAGATAGAAACTCAAAAACCCTTGGACTCTGCAATTTTAAGTCAGTATTCGAATGATACATATACACTATTTAAGCTAAGTTGTCAACATTGTAGTAGTCCTTTATGGACCCATGCCCCACTTCCACATAGTGTCGGTCTCGATCAATAAGAAGTATTGGCAGGTGGCAGCGCGCTGGCAGGGACAGTCCCTATGGTGAATTGTTCCACCCGTGGCTAGCGGCCACCCCCATTAATGGTTAACTGTGACCCAGCTGAGCAGCGACAGGTTACTTTTATTCTAACCTTGGCAGAATAAACTGGAGAGTGGCTCAGTGTTTGAAACAACTTCAGCATTAGTGGCGTTCTCTGTGGTGGAGTGGTTAGAGTGTCTGACTTTTTTCTAGGTCAGACTCCTAATCTGAGGGTCGCCGGTTCGATTCCCTGTGCCCCCAGCTCTGCCAATTTGGATTTCCACCCCTGTGTATAACTTACAGTGTCATCAGAGGCCGGTTGCTCTCATACCATGTCTATGTGGTGTGGGAGGTTAAAAATCCCTAGGGTCGGTAAAAGTGTAGGCTAGGGCTTTCTCTCAACCAGCAGTGGAGTGGGGAAGACCAGTCGTCTGTGACTGGGATTTCCCCTGCTTGGGACAACTAATGTATCAGAAGAAAAAAAAGAGAGACAAATAAGTGTTCACACTTCGTGTCTACCATTCGCTATATCGCTATATCGCTATATCCCCTAGGCAGAATAGAACATGATCCAATCACTTTTATTCTAACCTTGGCAGAATAAACTGAGGGGTGGCTCAGTGTTTGAAACAACTTCAGCATTAGCTTATTATCCCCTAGGCAGAATAGAACATAATCCAATCACTGTTATTCTGACCTCGCCAGAATAAACTGAGGGGGCGCTCAGTCTTTGAAACAAATTCAGCATTAGCGAATTCTTCCCTAAGCAGAATAGAACATTATTCAATCACTGGTATTACAAACCACCCCCAAAGCAAAGCAATCAAACTCTTGGGTGATAATCGAGTCCTCGTTCTATTTGTTGGGAAGACCGAGTTTGAAGCCACCTACCGGCCAATTCCAGTTCTGGGACGTCTTCTAGGTCTGTGTCGTCACTTCCAGAATCACCGGAAGTGTCACCGCGCCAGGCGAGTCCCTCAGTGTGTCTAAATAGGTCAGCTCCGAGGAATGCAGGGTCGCCTCCTGGAATGTGTCCACAGATTTAACTTGGTTGTTTGTTTGTTGGAGTTTTACATCCTGGCAACATTATGGTCATATCAGGATGGTACCGACTTGTGACAGTGCATAGTCATAGTGAATTTATAGGGCTGCCCCACTGGGATACCAGGCCACTAGCACCATGACCTGAGACACTCAGTCACATTATCGTGACACTATATGTATGTATGTATGTGTATATATAGATATATGTGTGTATATGCATATATATGCTCTATAATTTATTATGGGAATATAAACAAGGACAATATCTATCTTCAGTTCCCTATGTAATAGTAATAGTATAATTATCTCAGAAAATCAGAGAAGCTCAAAAACCCTTGGACTTGGCAACTTTAAATCAGTATGCGAATGATACATATATATATACGCTACTTAAGCTAAGTGTTCAACATTGTAGTAGTCCTTCATGAACCCATGCCGCACTACAACATAGTTTTGGTCTCGATCAATAAGAAGTATTGGCAGGTGGCAGCACGCTGGCAGGGACAGTCCCTATGGTGACTATGGCCCCTTTGCTCTACATATAGGTATGTATGTGTATATACTATTAAACATATCCTGTGTAAATAAGTTGAATGTTATATGGCTAGGAGATCACTGTTCACCATTAAAAAGTAGGGGCCTACCACTTTTTTTTTATGAATACCGTTTCATATATATGCATAATCATGTGTGCATATGCATATATAAGAGGCGTGGGTTCGTCAATATCTCCCATTTTCATCACACCCCATGACATGACATATATCTCATGGTGGTTGATGGAAATGGGAAATATATGTCACTGGGGGGGGGGGGTGAAGAAAATGGGAAATATTGACGAACCCCAACCTCTTGCATTCCAGGTTAGTGTGCTAATCATTACACCACCTAGGATCCCTGATGCCATCACCCTATCAACGCCTCCTTGTATATTAGACTCCTTGCCTTAGAGGTCAATGCAGCCTACTACATATTAGGAGTTCAAGCACAAAACCCCCATAAGCGTCAATCCAAAAATTTAGATAAACATTGTAATGAAACCTTCAAAAGGTTCATTTTTTTAATTCCTATTTCTTTGTTCATTGCTACATAACCATTTCATCGCCAAAAAAGTGGAATTAGTGAGAATATAAATTAGCTTCACATAAAAATCTGTTATTTTACTTAAATTTGTGGATTGGCATTTATGGGGTTTTGCGCCTGAACTCTTCAGATATAGTTCTTGTGTATGCATACCTGATGTAGTGTTGTCATGCTTGGTCTCGTCCAGGTACCAGAATTTGACTGAATACGCAGATGCCTTTTTCGGCTCTTCCGGGACGACGACCTCAGGTGGTAGTTTCTTGACATCAGATGATGTCACATCACTGACCATGACATCGGTAGCCATTGTAGCGGTGAAGTCTGAGTGTGGCAATAGTAGTGATCCTTAGTACATGTGCTACGCAAGGAGAACACGCAAAGTTAGCACAGACTATGCAACAGCAGGGAACTTACAGGCCTGGAGTTTGGCAAGTCCCCGAGGGCAGTGGAAAACAGGGAAAATGAGAAAACTGATTGAAAAGTCATCTGTGGTCCCCCAACGACGCTCGCTGTTAAGGTATTGATGATGATGATGATGATGCAAGTAGATCATACCACGTTGACTGAGAAAGGCCCCTAATAGGTGCTGGGAGAAGATGCATGGGATTATTATTAATCCTGATGCAAATGATTACTTTACTACATAGGCCTACCTATGCATCTCTATATAAAAATTAGGCTAGATAAAATTCCACATTACATTATGCGTAGCAGTAAATAAAATAATTCTTAAACCAGGAAAAGAAGTAACACCTGTACACGTATCCCCAAAGCTTTCTCTCAAACCACCAATGCTTGGAAAATAATTTTTTGTAAATCAAACTTAAGCTCACATTTCCCCATGAAGCGAAACTCACTCTTTCTTCCTAGAACTGATGCATAGTCTATTCCTAGGCTGGCCGGTCCACATTAGCTTCCTCCCTGGTGATGTCGCCGTCCAGGCTCTGTCAGGCTCCGCTGCGCCGCCTGGTCGGTGACAAACATGCCGGTGACTAGCGACCGTGGTCACGTGGGGTTGGCGACTGCGGTCACGTGGTATTCTGGGAATAATTACATGCCTCCCTGCGGCATCTGCAACCAACCGACGCGGTGCGTGTGCCAATAGAGTTGTCAGAGTCCCTATGTTCATGAGTAGGCCTAGGTTTGTTGCTACAAATATCTGGATAATGAAGAGTTCAGGTGCAAAACCATGTAAAAGCCAATTCGAAAATGGAGATAAACGTTGGAATCAAACCCTCAAAAACTTGATTTTGTTATATTCTTAATTTGTTGTTCATTGCTCCATAACCATGTGATCATATGAAACGTTGAATTAGAGAGAAGTAAAATTATTTTCAGGTAAAAATTGTTGATTTAAACTACATTTTGTTATTGGCATGTACTTGGGTTTGTGCCTGAACTCTGCATATATTCAATTCAATTCGATGTAATAACATTATTTTGCTCCGGAATATTAGATCTATAAACAATACCAAAGTAAAGCCTAATTAATGCTTTGAAATTATAAGTGCGCAGCATATTTGTACAGTGATTAGGTATTGATGAGCATAATGGATCACTTTGTGCAGAATATATGAAGAGTTCAGGCGCAAACCCACGTAAACGCCAATCCAAAAATGTAGTTTAAATAATAGATTTTTACTTGAAAATAATGTTATTTCTCACTATTTCCACTTGTCATATGATCACATGGTTATGGAGCAATGAACAAAAGAGAAAGAAATATTAATAAATAAGGTTTTTGAGAGTTTGATTCCAACATTTATCTCCATTTCTGGATTGCTGTTTACGTTATTTTGCGCCTGAACTCCACATATCGCTAATATAATATATTGTAAGTATGCACTGTCCAATTTAGCAATGCACATTATAAAATCATGTGACTTAAAGCTGATGGTCCAATGAAAGAAAGCACAACATGTTCAAAACCAAACCTTGTATCTAGATTTTATTTTACGTATATATTTAAGATACTAGTGAACTTATTAAGCATTTACTGCTGAATACTTACTTACTTACGCCTATCGCCAAACTTTGGGCATAGGCCATGAACAAGGGCTCTCCAGTTATCCCAGTCCTGGGCCATCTTCTCCAGCTGTCTCCATGTATGGCCAGACCTCTTCACATCTGCCTCCAGATCATGGCGCCAGCTGTTTCTTGGCCTGCCTCTCTTCCTTTTCCCCTGTGGTTTCCAGGAGAGGGCATGTCTTGTGGTGTTGGATGCAGGCTTGCGAGGGGTATGGCCAACCCATCTCCAGCGTCTCCAAAGGATCTCCTCCTCGACTGCTGAATAGAAGGGAATAATAAGGCAATCCAACGAAATATGTTAATGCTAAAGCCTATAGTGTCTGAATTTTGAAATGCTTGCTAAAGTTAATTTGTCATGTTTTCACTTCAAATTTTAATATCCCCAAAATTAACCATTTAAGATAAAGGTTACTTCAATTTAAAGTAAAGTCGATTATAACAATCAATTTAATGTATTTATCTCACAGAATTGCAGAAGCTGAAAATGATCGGATTATGCAATTTTTAAACAAACTTTTTTTTTCTCGGTAATATCATTAAAAAATATCCATGTATGCCTTATATTCGTAGAGATAGGGATGATTCAGCCGACATGGCGCAATCAATCAATCTGATTCACCCAATGCTTGTCCAGCCTACTTTTAAATGCATTAATTGACGGTGCTGTCACTTTATCCTCTGGAAGAGAATTCCAGTCATTCACTATTCTTTGTGAGAAAAGATTACCTCTTATCCTAATGCATACTCTTATCTTATTGATCTTAAGCTGATGACCACGAGTTGGTGACTATCCTGTAATGACCTTTTTCTCTAGTCTATATATAATATATTTACATTTACATTTATCCTCTTCTGCTTGATAGGCTATAGAATCTGTTGTGGGTTGGGTCATTCCCCGTGATGACTATGACACGAGTAATAGTCATCGATCGGATGCTGACTGTACCTATATTCTGATTACAACTTATCTAGCCTCACCTTGAAACAGTTCAGAGTTGGTACATCTGCGACTTGTTCCGGGAGCCGGTTCCATGAATTGGTTGCCCATTCTACCAGAAAGTTCTGTCAGACCTTCTTATTTGTGCGGTTCAAAAAAGTTTCAGGTGGTGACCACGTCGGTTCTGGTTATCTAACTTGATATAGTCCACATCCACCGAATAATATCCGTAAGTGTGCTTATACAGCTCGATCAAGTCTCCCCATGATCTCTGGTAATACAGGCTGGGTAACTTGAGCACTGCCAGGAGTTCCAGGTATGGCGTGTCCTTCAGACCGGGTACGAGTTTGGTGGCTCTCCTCTGTGCATTCTCCAAGAGTTCACAGTCTTTGTGGTAGAGGGGAGCCCAGGCCGGGTATCCATACTCTAATGATGGTCGCATCAGGGATTTGTACAGACACATAAGGCTTCCTCCATCCAGGTAGGTCTATGAGCTGCGGATCATGCCAAGGGTTCTGTTAGCCTTAGCTACTTGGTTACCACAGTGACGGCTGAATGTCAATTCCGTGTCCACCCATAAGCCTAGGTCCTTTTCCAGGACAGTCAGTTCCAGGTTTGATGTGCTCGCCAAGATGGTTGGTCATCTGGTAGAATTGTTGTGGGTTGGCTCGTCCCAGGTGCATTCTCTTGCATTTCTGTGCATTGAAATGGAGGAGCCAGGTGCAGCACCACTGTTGGAGTTTATCCAAATCCTGTTGGATGGTGGTATGACCAGTGTCCTTCTGTACTTCTGAGAATATTTTGGTGTCATCCACAAACATAATAATGTTTGATGTCATTACTTCAGGCATGTCGTTCACAAAGATAATGAACAGCAGGGGACCAAGGACATTCCTTTGGGGAATCCCACTGAGCACTGCTGCAATCATAGACAGAACACCATTGATGGACACTTGTTGGATTCTATTTCTCAGGAAGTCCGCAATTCATTCCCATATCCTACCTCTAATCCCATACGAGTTGAGCTTCGATAATAGTCTCTCATGGGGCACTGAATCGAAAACAGGCTTACATGCTTATGATATAGGCTTACATGAGAAGAGGTCTGGAGCAAAACCCCGTAAACACCAATCCAAAAATTGGGATTAACATTAGAATCAAACCTACACAAATATATTTTGTTTTCATTATTACTTTTTTAGTCATTGCTCCATAATCATGTCCTAGCAATAAATGTGGAACTAGTCAGAATTAAAATAATTTTCAGGTAAAAATCGTCGATTTTAATTACATTAGGTTTACGGGGTTTTGCGCCTGAAGTCTTCAATTGTATTCTCATTTAATTCACAACACGACACAGGACTACATAGTATGGGACATTTATTCAGAGTCTAAACAAAGTTAAGTGAAGCAGATATCGGGAATAGAGTGAATTGGAGCACAGGAGAGTCAGGGGAGAGTCAGTGCAATGGGTAAGTCTGATGGTAAGTTCGATCCCGCACGACCCGGCACTCAGCCCTTAAAGCTCTATTGGTGTAGGGCTGGGTGGGTCGGTGAAGAAAGTGGGAGGTGTGGATGGTCAGGCGTCAGGAGGTGAAGTGCCAGTCTGGCGGGGCGGAAGGAGGAGGAAGGGGAAGAAGGGGGCAGGAAGGGGACAATTCTTCATAACGTCAGAATACATGACGTAATTGGACTAAACTGCGACACTAAAGTTGGAACTGTGCAATTTGACATAGAATTGGAATACATAAATCAGCACTGAAGTGAAGTGAAGCAGCAAATCCTGATAATGAATGCTATATAGCAACACCCCAACCATAAACACGTCGAACACTAGTATACCTCAATTTCCAGCATTCATGTACTTACTGGCCGGTAGGTATTAATTAGTGATGATAAAGTATCTCGATAAAACCAGCTATGTTAGTATGTATGATAGAAGACAGTGTGACTGTCATATTTGACCTACTTTTACAAAGCAATTTAAAAGTACATTTTATTAGGATAGCATCATTATTCACTGTTTTTGTAAGTAGGCACTGTTTTCACCTAAATTAATTTAACTGTCATTGAACTTCTAGAAATAATCATCAATAATGTTTCAATACCATACAAGTGATTGTCATGGTCATAGACTTGATAGAGTATGCATATAGATCGTCTAAATTAAAAATACTAATGCATATTGATCAAATTGGTTCCATGTGAATTGCATTAACTCCTAAAGACTTAACATACAATTACTAGGAATCTTGTTTATTTCTAAAGTTGGGTCAATTTAAGTTAAGTGGATAAATCTCTAGTTTATATACCTAAGCAGTGCTTAGTCTGTTAAGTCACAACGTATCAGTCTGTTAATTTACTCATTCTAATCACAACCTAAGACATGTGATATCTTAGGATAAGCTCTATGTTAGAATACTCGAGCTACTAACATTTTTAAACAAAGATTATTAAAAGGTTTAATAGAAATGCATTGAAGCACATTGATGACCAAATTTGGGTGCCCTGTAGCATCTGGAATTAACACCGTTCCACAGTTCACCTTGGTCAATACTCATCTCAGAGGCCTTCAGGCCCAAAGCCCCATTGTGGGTTTTAAGCAGTTTTATTAAAGCTGCAGAGTCGGATGAAAACATCAAATTTTCAAAACAAAACAATTATTTAGATTTCATTCTACATATCAAACTTAAGGGCTGTCACACTACGATGTATGGCCTTAGCGTATGCCAATGTATGAGATTTTCGACCAACATGTCGGCATATGACGTCATACATTACTTATATGTTGGGCATACGTTGGGTACGCTTGGGATACTGCATCATAGGTCATCTTACATTGGTGTCCGTCGAGCCGGTAAAAAATTGTTGTGCATGTTCAAAATTCTCAACGTATGTCGATGTGTGCCTCGTATGTTGAACATATGCTGCGTGTACATTCCAGGTACGTCGGGGTACATTGGGAGTATGTTAGGGATACGTTGGAATACATTGCTGCACGTTAGCCATACGTTCAGCCTGTTGGGAATGTACAGTCTGCGTACTGCCAACGGATGCTTAGTGTACTCCAAACGTACCTCGAACGTATGCCTGCCATATCTCCAGTGTACTTAACGTATATGCTGTACTTCTAGCAATGGAGTAACGTACGTAACATTGGTTAGCGTACCGTCAGCGTACCGTCAGCATATGCAAACATTTTGCGAACGTTTTATGAGGCACATGAACGCTCTCAATAGATCAGAGATACTTTCTGCATACGTTATGTACGTTGTGTGTACATTGTGTGTATGCCCATTTTTATCCCTCACAGCTCAAAAAGTTTGGCATATGCAGATAGTGTGTTGATCGTTACTATGGACAAAGTTCTGTCCCATATTGCTTAGCCTAAGCAATATGGGACAAAACGTTTGGCATATGCCAAACTATTTTGATTTGAAATTTATTTCAACGCATTACGCACACGCCGGCGCCATACGTCGTAGTGTGACAGGGCCTTTAGATACTAGTGCTCTTATTAAACATTTGTCGCCACATGGAAGTGAATGCTGAGACAATTGAATAGAACATGTTTTTGCAGAAGCCTATGATTTCAGAATTTGGGCATACTTGTCCAAATTAATTTTGCATCGTTGTCCAAAGTTAGCTATTTAAATGAAGTTACTTCAAACTGAAGGAAGGTAGAATATATGGAACAACCTAATATATTTATCTCAGGAAAATTACAAAAACTTATATTGGTATTAAGAATATTTGGTAAAGTAACGTTGCTTTAAGTTTAAATAGGTACTACTCAACACGGCTCAAGTTTGAAAGATAGTCATTTAATGGATGCTGTTTTGGCCTAACATAGGATTTGAGTGATTCAGACTTCTGGAATGAATATCAACCGAGGGATATCCTAAAGGGGTTTACATTTGTTGAATACTCAAGATAACTTTAAATTTCAAGAAATTGGTCTTCCCCATTACACTGCTATTTGCCCTAATCCTAGTAATGACTAATGTCAAGCACCAGGCTGAATAGTGACAAGTATAAATATTTAAGTAATTGATTTGACTCAGCCTAGGTTCAAATCCCACGACCTGCCACACAGGAAATGGGCGTTCAACTCATTCATCTCATCTGGTTATCGCTCCAGGTGTCGATTATCTACATAGCCTAAGCATCGCCTAGATTGCAAACATGAATGACAAGCACACAGGCATATTTGGTTCCCCATTGGAACCACTGTTCAACCTGCATCCTCAAGGGATGAGTGCTGAACTCCTAGAGGAATGGCTTCTTGTTCTGGCCAATGAAAACGCTGAGACAGTTAAATCTGCAACTCACAAACAGGTAAATATGCAAGCTGTTCAAAACTTATGCCTAATTCAGCAACACGGAAACAACACTTATAATGTAGAGCTTTATTTAGCAAAGAAGACTTGATAAAATTATTATCGGTCTATTGTTCTGTATTGAGTCTTTTGTTGGTTACTATGGGCGTAATTGATTAATCAAGTCGGGTCACCCGAGCGACTTTTTGGCGTATGCGCATATCCTACACACTCGGATCGAATACACTTCTCCATTCTGGGAGTAGAAAAAATGGTTTGTTTGTTTGTTTGTTTGTTTGTTGTAGCCCTTTTTTTTGTTTTTTAATAGCCGATATAATTACAGCAAAATAGTATTTAAATTGTTTTATGATGGCATAGTTTAGCGATATTTCCATTTCATTAATCTATGTTATTACCAACCAAAAATATGTATGACTGGTACCGGTAGCTGTTATCCTGCAGAACGGTACCAGCGCAAATGCGATGTCATTGCTCCTAGCCACCCTAGCCAAGAGGTGGGTTACTGGGGTCGGGTTGTTTTGCACACGGCACATGTGTTTGTCAACTCCACTCGCGGTGTTCTATTTGAAATTCTGACGACTCGGGTGACCCGGGTCGTGTTAATCAATTACGGCCCAGGATGCTTAACCGGAAGGGACAGCTCCACAGACCACGGTGGTATTCGATTATGACGCTCCGAGCGACTCGGGTAACCCGAGGCGTTAGGATTTAAAATAGAACACCGCGAGTGGAGCCAAAAATACATGCGTCGTGTGCAAAACGACCCGACCCCAGTAACCCACGTCTTGGCTGGGGGTGTTAGGAGAGATGACGTCACATTTTTGCTGATACCTGTAGGATAACAGCTAACATTTACAAGTCCTACGTGGTTTTTTAATGGTTTGTTTGTTTGTAATAACCCAGATTAATGGAATGGACATATATCTAAACTATGCAATCATAAAATACTTTAAATCTTATGTTGCTGTAGTTATATTGGTTATTTAAAAAACCCAAATGTTTTGGATTAAGCCACCATGTTTTCCACTCCAAGCGTATTCGTTTATGCAACCCGAGGTTGGATGGTCTGCGCATGTGCCAAAAAGTTGTTTGGATGACCTGAGTTGTTTAATCTAATGCGCCCCAGATGTACTGCTTGGATATTGTGAATGAAGTGAGCAGCTCTGAGCAAGCTGGGTTCAGCGGGAAATGATAGATGGCACACAGGTAAGGGTGGTTAATCTGAGCGAAGACAGAGTGTAAAATATTTCGACTTTCTACACATAGGTTACATTATAAAATAGATACCATTTAAAGTACCCATTTGTTTTATTTAATATATGAGACTGTCTCAAAAGGTGCTAAGCAATATGGGACAAAACTTTGTCCATAGTAAGGATCAACACACTATCTACTTATGCATTTGCTCAGGATAAACTGATTTGTTTTTTACATGGTGTTTCATCATCCCAATAGCATATATATTGATTTGAAGCAAATGTCCTTCTGTTTTCAGTGTAACCGTTTCTGTGCTGTTTTGTGTCAATTGTTACAATGGACAAAAAAACAAAGAGTTAGCATCTTTTGAGACAGGCTCATATAGAAGAATGTGTAGGTCATTGCTGAACCCAGGCTGATAGGGTGTGAGACAGTCATGTTTGGTATTTAATGTTTAATGTGTATTTGATCTGGATTGAATTTGTATGGAGTGCATCGGATATCCTAGAGGTGTCTGGTCAAGTTGCCATGTCCTGGTAGTAGCTGGGATGTGGGAATGAGTGGTACACCTGAGCTGCACCCATCTCTACTGTCCTGGAACCTCAAGATGGCCGCCATGAAGAGTAAAATAACAATACGCCATGGATCAATGCCATCATGCACCTTCAATAATATCATGTACCTTCAATAATATCATGTACCTTTCAATAACATCATGTACCTTCAATGACATGCCTGGAGAAGTGTTGGAGAGATTAAAAGCCTGGGAGAGCTGGCAGTCACCACTGGGCCTTTCACATGACAAGAGGTGTTTTTGTGTCAGTCTTACATTCTATGCTATGCCCACTGTAGCCACTTCACTATTATAGACAGGCAACTACAGGACTCAGCTAAACCCCACCATTTCTATACTACACCCTCTGGTACTTTATGGTATTTTGTATATATTTAACTTACATTTTTATTCTAGCTCACTTTCATTTATAAAGATCTGGCGACCACCTTTTAAAAGGGATTAGCCCATAGATTACAAGAGGGCGCCAGGGCATAGCGTCATTGGCAACTGGAAGGAGAAGTAAGGGTTGTTCCCGCGTGCCAGATATAGACTGTATTTAGGTGCTTTAACCTCGGAATAAAATGTACAAACTCTCGGCATATTTTTGTTATATAGTGGCTTCTAATTTCGTGATGACTTGGGAGCCTGAGTTAGACTTAAATATGCGCGAAATAATGTATTTGACAAAATCACAAAGAGCTAAGTGTCAGTGATGCATACAGAAGTAAGATAACATAATTTTAAATTTAATTATTTTCCATTTTATTCATCCCTTTCAATCATTTAATGACATGAACACAAACAACATGTCTATTTCAACGAGTTTATTTCACTTTTCTTAAATTATGGACATACAATTAGTACATTATAGACTGGAAAATATGTGATGTATAAAATGCTTATGCTAATAGTGTTATGTATGGACTTATCCTGCTATTGTTATGTTGTGGCGTTCTCTGTGCGGAGTGGTTAGAGTGTCTGACTTTTTTCTAGGTCAGACTCCTAATCTGAGGGTCGGTGGTTCGATTCCCCATGCCCCCAGCTCTGCCAATTTGGATTTCCACCGCTGTGTATAACTTACAGCGTCATAAAGGCCGGTTGCTCTCATACCATGTCTATGTGGTGTGGGAGGTTAAAAACCCCTTGGGTCGCTAAAAGTGTAGGCTCGGGCTTTCTATCGACCAGCAGTGGAGTGGGGAAGACCAGTCATCTGTGACTGGGATTTCCCCTGCTTGGGACAACTAATGTACCAACAAATAAATAAATAAATGAGAGACAAATAAGTGTTCACACTTCCTGTCTACCATTCGCTATATTCGCTATATTTGTATGTACTTATCCTGCTATTGTTATTATTCTGCCTGTTCACTGTCTGTTACTCCTGTAACCTTCCTCTTGATATGTACTTTGCTGTGTTTGGGTTAGTGTAGGTTGATGCGCCGCCAGGGGGTAGGAGGTCTATCAGTTTGTTTGTTTGTTTGTTTGTTGTTGTTTTACGTCCTAGCAATATTTAAGGTCATATCAGGACGGCCCTGGTCTATCAGTAGAACAAGCAGCTAGCTCTGCTTCTCCTTCCCTCCAGGTGCCACCTCACCCCCTACTATCAGCCCATTCCGCCTCAGATATTGCTCAATAAAGTGTACAGTAGGTCTTTAGGGCCAGCCAGAGTATATAAGGCTCCATCCATACTCCTGTGTCGCCTCCACTTTTTATGTGGAATCAATTAATAATATAGAAATGACTCAAAAATATTGAAATTTGGCCGCAATGTTCAATGATTTGATGGGAATGACACGCCCTCCCCCCCCCCCCCCCACCGTCACCCCCTGCCCACTGCGCTTTGGACTCTACTTTGGCGGTGGATGGAGGAGTCCATTTTCAGTCCACATGATTGACCAGCCGGCTTTCACACCTCTCCTGCCGCCATCCCCAGCTCGCCGCTGTCTTCTTACTTCTTGATGAGTCAGTGACATGCACAATTTTAACCTGCACTCAATCTCAATTTCACTCCTTACCGAATCAAACCCATGACTCCATCTTCCGCAAGTGACTCCCAAAGAACTCATAAATCAGCCCCGTACTGATATGACCCTAGATGTTGCCAGGACGTAAACTTCCAACAACCAACCAACTCATTAATCACCAACTGACAAGATTGAATTTCCCAATGAGTGCCCTGTGTAACCTGATGAACCCATGACAAACCCCTTGAATATTAAATGTGTGTACAATTCTTGCATTTAGGGCTACTTCAAAGCGGGTGATTGTGCTGAATTTCTGTTTCTGACATGTGACAAACTCCATCTCAGTCCCGAAGCAAAGTACCTGGCTGTGGAGATGCTTGACAGGTGAGGCCTATAAAAAGAAAATGTGTTTCTTGTTGCAGGCAACCAAAAGAATCGGGTAGATCTGTAGGGATTTTCTTAAACCCTGAATCCCATGACCATGATGTACTTTGACGTAACAGCCCCTGCGATTTGTCAGAAAAGATTCATCGAAGCAAAAATAATTACGGTCAGCAACCTTTTACAGGGTTGGTTGCGTAACCGGGTAAAAAAAGTTGTTGCTTAGGCCTAATGGCTCTACCATATCCTAGTATCTTTATTTAAGTTCTATAGTCCGATGAAAGCATAGTATTTTCAAACCAAATGATGTATTTAGATTTGAACATACGTAACCAACTTAAGTATGAGTATATTAATTCAGTATTTCTTTTGGGGTTTTCCTGCTTCAGAATATTCAAGTTCACTTGAGTCAATATGTCGTGGTTTCATAGGATTCTGCATATATCCCATAAAATGTATCCAAAATATATGTTTATGATTTTGTGAAAATTTGCGTATGGATACCATGCATCTAACTACCCAAACTTTTGTTTATACTTTTTTCTTGTAAGACGATCATTCTTTGCTGACTGTAATCAACAAAATCTTGTTTGGATTTGTTGTGTGTCTTAAAATGATCTTATGTAAATGCGTTAAGACGATGTTATATGATGGGACATGGTTAATATTATCGTTTTTTCTAAATTTGTACAAGATCAAAATAAAAAAAGTATAATTCTTTTTGTTGACTCCAACATATGTACAACATGTAAACCTTCATATGAACATGGATTCTGCAATCATTTAGAATGTTTTCTGCTGTTATTTGGAATCATGTTTTCACTTTTGGCTTCCATGTCACAAATGTGGTACACAGTTTCTGAGAACAACCCATATCCATCGATGTGCCTTAGGTTCATGGTGAAACACATCCAGGACCTCTATGCCCACGTGCTGGGACTGACCAGTAAGAACCAGAAGCAGGACTGGGAGGCCATCATGGACAGGGTACGGACACAAGTCCCACTCCGCGTCATCTCCTGCTGTCAAATAGCCAGCAAGCTCACCTCACACTATAGGGTAAGCGCTTCATTATAAATAAAGATGCGCTGAGTGATTAGGGTTAGCTTCCTGGCAACCTGTTAGATCTGTGCACCCTCCACAGTACTTGTCGCTACTTAGCGTGGTGTTTGGCATTACGAGGATAGGGCAAAGAATAGTGGATTGAGGAAGACCAATGGATATTCGACATATGGTTGGTGATCCTATCCTGTGTGTATATATATATATAAAAGGTGGGCTACACCCTAGTGAGGAAACAACAGAAGCGAGGAGTGGTGGGAAGCCTCAAGTTTATTTACCCGAGGCCCTTGGCCGAGCAGTAGATAGTGCTACCTAGTACAAAAGTTTAAAATGTGCGCTCATGTGACGCCCACACCGTACCGACTGGCATATGACCAGGCATTGGTGGTGCCAAACTATCCTGGCCCGGATCAGGCCCACACTAAATGGCAGATCAGTCCATAGTCACACAAATAAATAGCATGGCGAATAAATACAATATAATAACACAAGCCTACTCTGCCCATTTTATACTCATATAATTAATTATATATCACATAAAAGGTGGGCTATGCCTTAGTAAGGAAACAACAGAAGCGAGGAGTGGTGGGAAGCCTCAAGTTTATTTACCCGAGTAATAAATAGCCAAGACCCCAGCTGGCTATACCGGCCCAGGCCCCCAACACTCCTCTGAACTTTCCCCGACAGCAGAAAGAGTCACAGCCACCCAAAGATCGTTCACGATTCAGGTTTGCAGGGGGGTCTTCAGGTATGAATAAACAGTCTCTGAGGCCCAGTCGCCCCTGGCCTTAATTTTGTCAATAGTTGCCCCAGCCATCGCTAAGTATGTGCAGCCCCCCTCCTGAGTGAGTGCAAAGTAAAATAGTATTCCCCCAACCCCGCCTGCTCAGAGAATAACTTCAACATCCACTGATGCGCCTTGTAAGTCAACGCCTGCGAAGCGTGTCCCGGCCCAGGAATCCGCAAAGCCAGTTCCCCCAATCCCGCGCCCATCTCTATGAAATGCCACTCTGCCCAATAGACCGCACATGAAGCCTTATTTGCACAGTGCACGACCAGGATCTCAAGGACACGTTCCGCAAACTGAATTGTCTTGGAGCATCTAATCATAATTAACATTCCCCAGTCGATAAAGGAAAAATCCCCACCTGCAACTTCCTTAATAACGCCCTAAACGAGCAGAGCATAGCTGCTCGCCAAGAGACATGGCCAGGGTTCACCGTGAGCAATGCGAATATGTGTTCTCTGTGGCAGAGTGGTTAGAGTGTCTGACTTTTTTCTAGGTCGGACTCCTAATCTGAGGGTCGGTGGTTCGATTCCCCGTGCCCCCACCTCTGCCACTTTGGATTTCGACCGCTGTGTATAACTTACAGCGTCATCAAAGGCCAGTTGCTCTCATACCATGTCTATGTGGTGTGGGAGGTTAAAAATCCCTTGGGTCGGTAAAAGTGTAGGCTCGGGCTTTCTATCGACAAACTGTCTAATGGTGAAACAAGTCTATTCAGACTTATTCATGATATGCAGTATAAATCTTCTTCAAAGCAACATCGAAGGCAGCATTGGCAGTGCCTGTCACGGAGCGTCGCCCTTTTGGCGCTTAATCCCCTTCAGAGTAGCCTGAACCACAAAATCATCGTATCTAATTCCCGGTGACCTATTCTGGCACAGAAAAAGATTTAGCCTCGATAGATAGCTAATTACCGAACGGCAAGTAAGTGTTCTTGCCAACCACGAGGCAACGCCTCCCGCTCAGTAGAGCAAGAAAAAGGTGCGCGGTTATCCGTAAACTGTTAGACAAAGTCTAGATATCTACGTATCTGCCCAGTCCTGGGGGCGATGGAATTTGTAACGTAGAACTCCCTCTCATAGCCCCTTTGCTCATCTCTCAGTTCCTCTAACTCTGGAATGATATGATAGTGGGTAATCAAAAAGGTGCGCGTAGCACATTTCCCTCCCCACATCCACAGCTCTAATTCTAGCCGCACTAGTCCTCACATCCAGCCTACTCAAAGCATCACGTACTACATTAACAGTTGTGTTTATATAGGTCGACAAAAAAGTGAAGTTGTTTTCCACCACCAGCCAAAATAGCTGGCAGAGCATAGCCATAATCTCCAATGACCTAGACCTCCCAGTGTTAAGAGCAGCCTGAACTACGGCGCTGTCAGTAATCAAAATAATCTCAGAATTTCCCCAACTCGGAGCCCATCTGATCGCTCCTTCCAACACACCCCGCATCTCTTTCACATTAATGTGCTCCTCTTTCACCCCCGGGCAGCCTCACATGATGGTGGCCCATCTTCGACTCTAGCACCTGATCATCCTCGCCTTCAAAATCTGCGAGGAGCCAATCATTTTCATCCAATTAGGTGCATCGCTGTAAACGGATGCCATGGCTGCAAACTTCCCCAACATTCCCGCTTTGCCATTAAACTTAGATGAGAAAGCCACCCATCAACTAATATCTTGCCTAAAGCCAGCGTTTAAACGCGCCTTATGAAAAGGTTTCTGTAAAGTGCCTATCAGATTATAAACGCACCTACTAAAAGTGCACCCCCCTCTAATTACCTTGGCGCAATCAGCGAGGTGGGTCGCAAGCCTCTCCAGCTCCCTGCGAGTAGCTTTCTTCCGACCCAGAAATTAATTCAAAGTCTGCCATAATTTAAATAATTTGTCGTCTGGTATAGTAAGTTCCAAAGTCTCCGAATTCACATCAATCCCCAAAAATCTAATCTTCTTTGCCGGGGAGATGAGTTTCTTAAAACTAATAACAAACCTGAGTCTTCTCAAAATTGCTAAGACAAGCTGCTGAAAATAGCTGGTCTGGTCTTCCGTTCCTTGTCACCTCATGCGGTGCGTTTGAGCGCTCCGCCCCCGCACTCCTAGATACTGTTCTGCACGATGAGAAAATACAAAACATTGTTATCATTAATTAACAGATAATCAGTCCTCGCCGAGTGCAACGAACATTGCAGGAGTTCGGGAACCAGTACAACCTGTCAAGTGTACTCCAGTCAGAACTGAGGATCCTCAAGACACTCAACTACAAGGTCCAGATCACCTCGCCACTCGTCTTCTTGGAAACAATCCTGGAAATTCTAGGTAGCTGTAGATATTGCATTTTAAAAATATTTTTGCGCTGCAGATGGTATAACTTACAGCGTCATCAAAGGCCAGTTGCTCTCATACCATGTCTATGTGGTGTGGGAGGTTAAAAATCCCTTGGGTCGGTAAAAGTGTAGGCTCGGGCTTTCTATCGACAAACTGTCTAATGGTGAAAACAAGTCTATTCAGACTTATCCATGATAGGCAGTATAAATCAAGAAATAAAAGAAAAGAAATGTAGTTCGGGCTGAAAATGCTAGGTGGTAGATAGTAGTAGCGAATGGGGTTTGGTTAAAGCTATGTGGCGCCAGGGTGTAGTGTCGGTAGCGGCAGTGAAGTAAAATTAGGTGAGGAGGAGGTTCCCGCGCCCTGAATTACCCATGATTTTGCAAATCATCAACATGAGCAACCCCACCACCGCCACCACCTCCCACCCGATCCAATCACCTCCCAAGCCCAATTAAGTCCCATGGTCTCTGGTATAGGGATTCTGATATTAAAGATAAGTTCCCAGATTATAGTTTATGTTATGTGTATGTTATGTACCTAAATACCAAAATTATATTTTGAAATATACATGTACGTTATGTACTTTTTTTAATTGCGTATTTTCATTTTTCCTCGATTTATTATATGTGTTATTTAACTGTGCTGTTCAGTTTGAAGTGCACATTGTGTATATATATATATATATATATATATATATATATATATATATATATATATGTATATATATATATATATATAATGTGCATAATGTTGGCGTCTTTTTAAATTAAAGAGTTTATTCAGAGCATGGCCATATCTGTAAACAGAATTTACTAGATTATTCAGTTAAATTATGATAGGGAGTTGGAGGGGCAACTAGCAATAGCCAATGAAGGAAATAATTCAATATCATTATATAAATTAATGAATGAATAGGAACCTGAATTAACAGTTATGAACTGACATTCAATCTAACCTTCTGCAGACTTCTGCACCTTCCGTATTCTGTTGTCTCTGTCACCGAATCGAACACTGAATACCGAAATACACATTTGTTTGCTTCATTACGGAATCACCATCCGCCTAAAAGTTTGATTCACTCCTGTTTTACTCAATAAGTATAATAGTAAATGAATGTTCCCCTTAAGTAATTGTCTATGTTTTCACGGCAAAGGAGTTCCAGAAAGTCATTTAAGAATACTGAAAATAGCTTTGACAATACCATGGTCTGTACGGGGCATGGAAAGCCTTGAAAAGTCTTGAACATCATTTGACCCATTTGAAGGCCTTGAAAAGCGTTGAATTGAACCTATTTTGGGTAATTAGACTTGAAAAGCCTTAACTTCCATTGAACTGTCCCCACTAATCTAAATTAGTTCGAAAGCGCAATTCTGAATGACGATTTCAGACTAAATCCAAATGAGAATAATCTTAAAATCCTACCAAAAACAGCCTTGAAAAGCCTTGAGTTCAATATCTTCACTTGTGTACGGACCCTACAATACTGAACGCTGCGAGTACTCAGCCCTGCTCCCTAGATCAATAGTCTGTGTGGTCTTACACTAGTTTCTTGTGGTTTTACATCCTGGCAACATCCTTACACTAGTTAACTGGTGGAAGTTTAGTATAATTTCTATGAGGTGTTGCAGGTCACAACGACCCTGAAACTGAGGTGAAAGTGTACCACAGCATCAGCCTCAGTGTACTCGACCTGCTCTACATTCGGAGGGAGCAGATCTACAACGAACTCTACCAGCTCGTCACTCAGAACACCACGCCCTCATCCGAGAAGAGGTAACTGGCGGGATGAATGGAACGATGCGGGAGTGAACAAACTTTGTTCTGTGAAGCCAGTCTTGGGAGATTGGCAGTCCTCCTACAGCTGGTCGAGATGGGACGAGGTTACCCTCTGTCGCTCCCGTATTGGTCATATGTTCTTGATGCATAGTTTTATTTTGGCTGGGGACCATCCACCTCTATGTGAGCACTGCTGGTTTTTATTGATAGTGTGTCACATTTTGGTGAGATTCCTCACCTACAACCAGTTAGAGATGATATATTTGGAAATGGTGTGATGGAGTCGTTCCGATTCCATCCGCAACTCATTATTAAATTGTTTAGGGAAACTGGTTTTTACAACAAATTAATTTTCCAGTTTTAATCTGAAAGGTATTTTACTGTTGATTATATTTATTATATACTACTTGTGATTTTACCACAGTTGTATGCTCTTTTGGTATATATATCTATGCTCTATTTTACCTGTTTGAAATGTAATTTTTTACTCAGATATGTTTACTTTTTGTACTGAGGGGTCGTTAAACAAACAAACAAAACCGAGAAGAAGTGAAAATTGACACTGTTGACTAGTTCATTGGTTACCATATGGTCCGTATGGGGCCTGGAAAGTCTCGAAAAGTCTTGAATTTCACTTGCCTCATTTCAAGGCTTTGAAAAGGCCGGAATTTAACCTATTTTGGGTAGTTAGTCTTGAAAAGCCTTGAATCCATTAAACTGTCCCAACTAATCTAAATTAGTCTGATATCGCCATTTGCCATTGTTGTTTTTTTCCTGAAATCCGAATGAAAATAGTCTTGAATTCCTAGCAAAAACCAACTTTGGTATCTCGGAAGTGGAGTAAAGTAAAAGCTCTCTAAATCGACCAACCATGGGACCGACTTTAAATGATCTATTTAGGGAGGTGGTCGGTTTAGGGAATTTCTTTTTCATTACAACGGTATTGCATGGTAGATCGTTTGGGACCCAAATAAAGTGATTGATAATGATATAATAGGGGAGTGGTCGATCTGTGGAGGTGGTCGGTTAGAGAGGTTTTACTGTAATTAGGTCATCCATATAACATGTATCCAGAAAATGATTAAGTAACATTCTAAGCGGTATGATTGCTGTTTTATCTGTCAGGCAAAGGTTTGCGATGGTAGAGAATGACAACATGCTGCTGTCTGTAACTGTCATCACTGTGGCTTCATATCTGCTGGACCAACGAAGGACTGACAAGGTAGTCCTTGAAGCATTCCTAGTACAGTATATCCCCGTTAAACCAAACTTGAAGGGACCCTAGAAATTTGTTTGGATTAACCGATCATTGGTTTAATCGAGCTTTGGTTTCGACTTTGTCTTGGCTTTGGCAAAAACGCAGGTGCATTATGAATGCAATATACAATATATGTGGACACTTTAATTATTCTTTTTTATGTATATACAGTATAACCCAGTTAAACCAAGCTCAGTTAAACCAAACGGTCGGTTAATCCAAACTTTTTTCGTCGGCCGGCAAAATACTACAATTTATCATATAAAAAAGTCTGAGATGACCTTATGATACGTGACGAAGGAGGAGATAAAGGCAGAAGTTGGAATAAAGGCACTTTATTCAGGATAACAGTGCAGCAATGTTAAGACAATAGTAATGCTGAACAATACTCAATGAAGGTCAATGAGGATATAATAGCAATGTCAATAGGGTGCAATCAGATATAGCAATGTTGGCGACGGAGGGGAGCCTGTAGGCGTGGGGCCTACCAAGGTACTCGCGGCGGAGTATCCCGGCATTAACGCTGCCACCGGGAGGGTAGGACAGGTCGACGATGACCCACCTCTTACCGGGGTCGGATTTGGGGTGGGTCATCATGGGGGAGACCTGGGCCCAGGGGGGGAAGGGGGGGGCGAGGAAGGGGCCTGCAAGGGCGCCGTGTGCGAGCTCGGTGGCTATGAAGTCCCGGAGGTGGACCTGGTGCTGCGGGGCCTCCCAGTGGTTGGTGTAGGTGGGGCGGGGAGGGTGCTGGCACAGTAGTTCGCGGGAAAACCATGGCAGAGTAGTTCGCGGGAAAACCAAACTCCAGGAGGTCGACAAGGTCCTTGTCGGGGTGCTCCCAGAGGCAGCTCCGCCAGGCGGGGATGTGGAGGCCTGGGGGGAGGGGGATGCGGGCGGCCAAAAAATTAGGGAGGCCCGCAGCACGGACGGAGTGGTAGGCGCGGGAGAAGGTTGGGTGCCTCATACCGTGCCTCATGTACCACCGGTATAGCGGGTGGACGTCGTGAGGCGGGTGGACGACTGCAGACAACTGCAGATAAAACATTTTAAGAAAAAATTGTATTCACAATTTCTATACATTATTCCAGAAACATACTATATTCTGTCAACAATAGAAATTGGTGGGATGCGGCAGGATTTCTGCCTGCGGAGTTGCAATTTTCCAAAAGTTAAGATAGCTTCAACTTTAGAAAAGCGCAATCCCTTGCTGCGAGCAAAAAACCGTTGCCGTACGTTCTGACCGATGCGGCGACTTACGGCAACCGCAAGCACGCCGCAAGTCATTTGTGACCGAGGCCTAACTGATCGACACTGATTGATAACCCGGCACGCTGCCAACCACCAGTGATGGGTTGTTGAGTGGTCAGGAACTGACCAGTCCTTGACCCATTGCCTAATCAGCTGTGCACCACCTGAGATTACAAATTTAATTCTATCTGCATACCACCTAAAACAAAACAAGCTAGGCCCTTGTATGAGGTAGAATGCCGCTATGCACTGAGTCTAGAGTAGGGATTGGTGATGCACATACCGATGCTGCCACCTACCAGCGAATCCTACTACTACCATTCAGCCTACGTAGAGTGGCGTCCTCTAGTAGAGCGTGGCAGAACTAAGTAGTGGTGCTGATACAGTGATAGGCACCCTTCTATGTATCAACAAATACTTAAAGCTGCATAGTCCAATGAAAACATCAAA
Source organism: Branchipolynoe longqiensis (assembly GCA_030323885.1). Taxonomy (NCBI): domain Eukaryota; kingdom Metazoa; phylum Annelida; class Polychaeta; order Phyllodocida; family Polynoidae; genus Branchipolynoe; species Branchipolynoe longqiensis. The sequence goes on along the minus strand of CM059189.1, from coordinate 110,919,947 downwards.
TTGTCTAAACCATTGTAATTATCTAGATTTGATTCTACACATCTAACTTAGATACTGGTGCACTTACGAAACCTTTGTTGCCACATCGGAGGGAATACTGAGGCAATGTTATAGAACCTGTTACTGCAGAAGACTATGGTGTCAGTTAATTTTGCATGTTTGTACTTCAAATATCTCAAAATTCAACCATTTAAAATCAAAGTTATTCCAAATAAAACTAAGGTAGATTATAACAATCAACCTAATCTATTTATCTGAGAAAATGACAGAAACCCAAAACCATCAGACTATGCACCTTTAATAGGTTGGTTGTTGGAATTGTATGTCCTGGCAACATCTAAGGTCATATCACAACGGGTACCGACTTGTGACTGTGCACTCATGGCAACGTTATAGTGCTGCCCCACTGCATGGCCCAATATCTCCCTCAGACACATTATCCTGACACTGAGCTAACCAGTCCTTGCCCTATACTATTAATCCCGAGCACCAAGCTAGGAAGCGAAAAGTATCAATTTTGTAAGTCATTGAATTGGCTTGACTGGGAATCGAACCCCCGATCTCCCGTACGGGAAGCCTGCGCTCTACCGATTCGGCCACCGCTTCCGGTCACCTTCACTAAGCACACCAGTATCTCAGTTGGATATTTACTTCAAATCTCGCTAAGTGTTTTGCCTTTGAAACTTTGATGATTTTATCAGACCTGACAGACATGTTCACCATCTTCTCCAGGTGGTGGACGGCTTGAGTCGAATCACGCGGATTCCACCGGAAAACATCTTGGACTTCGCCACAATCGTCGTACAACACATAATCGGCAGTTGTCGGCAGTGAGCACATGCCAAGTCGTGGCCGACCTGTCTCGATTCTGGCATTTATGGCCAGTAGGATCTTTGGGGCCCAACATCACACGCATGATTTCAGTCTCGTACTAACAGAGCATAGCAAACCGAAAGGTTATATATTTTGTACTACTTTATATTGAACTAGTTTTTTGCCCCCTTCTCTTTCCAATGTGATAATCATTTGAACAGGTCGGCATAGGAAGCCATTTGAGGGAAATGAAATTGCATTTGAATAGATAGCTAGCTACCTGCAGCATGCTGATCAGAGCGGTGTATGTCCTACAACGATATATCGGCAACAGTTGTTTGTGGATGCGAAGATTCAGTATTTAGCTTAGAGGTTAACTAAGCAAAGTGTGCTTAATAAAGTTTGCATATTTCCTACACTGTCCCATAACCTGTAATATATACACATGGAAATCCAGTTAACATGTCTCCTCCGATGCTAATCTGGTAAATATACCCCGATACTAATCACAGTCAATATATCACCGTGTTAATATAGTCAACATACCCCCATGATAATCCAGCCAATATATCACTGTGCTAAATCAGTCAATATACCCCAATGCTTATCCAGTCAATATATCACTGCTAAGTCAGTCAATGTACTCCCATGCTAATTCACTCAATATATTGCAATGCTAATTTAATCAACATAGCCCCATGCTAATCTATCCAATATATTACCATGCTAATCTAGCCAATATATCACCATATTAATCCAGTCAACACACTCCCATGCTAATCCAGTCAATATATCACTGCTAATTCAGTCAATATATTCCCATGCTAACACCATTCAAAATATCACTGTGCTAAATCAGTCAGTATGCATACTCCCATGATAATCCAGTCAATATATCACTCAGCTAAATCTCTCAATATATTCCCATGCTAACACCATTCAAAATATCACTGCTAAATCAGTCAGTATACATACTCCCGTGCTAATCCAGTCAATATATCACTGTGCTAAATCAGTCAATATATTCCCATACTAACTCCATTCAATATATCACTGCTGAATCAGTCAATCTACCCCCATGCTAATCCAGTCAATATACCACTAATCCAGTCAATATACCACTATGCTAATTCAGTCAATATATCCCCATCCTAATCCAGTCAATATATCACTGATAAATTAGTCAATATACCCCAGTGTTAAGCCAGTCAATATATCCCCATGCTAATCCTGTGAACTTATCCCCTCACTTAATTTGGTCAACATACCCCACTGTTAATCCTGTCAACATACCCCACATACTAATCCAATCAACATAATCTCTATGATTATCTGGTCAATATAACTTCCATCGTATCTGGTCAATATATCCCTTATGTAATCCAGTTAACAAATCCTTACACTAATCAACTCATCATATCCCCAATGCTATTCCTATCAATCTTAAACCATGCTAATCCTTTAAGTATATCTCCATGCAATATATCCCAATGTTATTTCTCTCAAGGTACTTCCATGCTAATCCTGTCACAGTATATCCATCCTAATCCAGTAATAAAATTATCCATGCTAATCCAATCAATACATCCGCCATAGTAATATGAGGAATATAATTACACTAATCTGGTCAACTCATTCCCATGGTAAAAGCCTTGTCACGTTACGACGCATCTCGCAAGCGTGCGGCCAACGTGTAAAATCACTTTTTTACGTCGAGAAGCGTCAAACTTTTCGGTGTGGGGAGCAAAGTTGGACGTATACATACCATATACATAGCGTATGGCCAATGTATGGCTAACGTGCTTCTGGGCAAAAAATGCTTGAATTACACATGCCGGTGAACGTTATATATGTTATTCGATCGCCATAACTACGCCTCATACATTACATATGTCGAAGACACGCTGGAGAAACCAGGAATGAAAGATCTCCGCGATTTCGCGGATTTCCAGGATTTTTCCTGTAGCTATAAGTGTATACTAATACACTGCGCCCGTCCTGATATGACCTTAGATGTTGCCAGGACATAAAACTCCAACAACCAACCAACCAATACGTTGTTTCATGCTGCAGCACCATCAGCGTATACTAATATATGGTGCAAACGCCGCAGTACTAGCAGCGTATACTACTAATGCCTTCAAATGCCGCAGCAGGGTCAACGTATACTAGTACTACTAATACATGCTTCAAACGGGGCAGCACTATCAGTGTATACTACTAATACGTGCTTCTAATGCCGCAGCACTATCAGCGTATACCGATATGTGGTGCAAATGGCGCAGCACTGTCAGCGTATACCAATACGTATGAAACCCCACTTCCGGGAATTTTCAGCGATTCCCTGACAATGCTAAGCCTATGGGAGAATATCAGCATTTCCGCTTTTTTTCCCGGAGACCACTTTCATCCCTATGAAACACTAAACGTACGTTAGACTGTATGTTCCCACTGCCTTTAACATAGGTCAACATAGTGAATAACGTTTGTCTAAAGTATGTCTAACATACATCGATGTACGCCTAACGTATACATAATGTACGTCCCATGTAAAATCCACATATTGTCATACATCAAAAGTTCTGTGCATGCACAAAACCTTGCCGATGCACGACGCTGTATCTCAATGAATGTCAACATACATTAACGTATACCAACGAGTGCCTAACACACGCGTAATGCATAACGACGTATCCCGATGTAGCAGCCAAAAATTGCATACGTCGCCGTACATTGGCGCGATGCATCGTAATGTGACAGCCCCTTAATATGGCAAGAAGGTCAAAATTCTGACACCATAGGTTTCAGCAGTAACAGGTTCTATTATATTGGCTCAGTATCCCCTTCTATGCAGCAACACATGCTTACTAAGTGTTCCAATAACTAAGTTGGATATGTAGAAACAAATTTAGGCTAGTGTTCCGGTTTTGAAAATTTGATGCTTTCATCAGACTGCAACTTTAAGGTTGGACTGGAACATCAGAATCGACATCAGTTAATGTGAAGGGATGGAAAGATTTGAGCGGGAAGACCGACTTCATTGGTTAATCACCAGGGGTGCTAGTACTAGTACTAGTAGTCTTGTGGTTTTCACAGCGCTCCCACTGATATAGAGGGGTTCTGTGTTTCATGCATACCAAAGCAAAATTATTTCTATTCCAATACCAATGCTAAAACCCTATGACTTGTTTTTATAATTATTTATGTACTTATTCTTTAATGAGGATTTTTTGTTTTCAAATATTCTCTTGTTTTATACACATTGAACACTAGTGAGAATTTTGAATGCACCAAATTCCTTATTATCACCAAAAAGGATATCTTTGTGAATGTTACTTGTTTTAATCATTATGACAGTTTTTATTCTGGTTTACCTATTTATTATATTTGACATATCCTCAGGGCTGGTGCTACCATTACCGTTTATGCAGCTACCTAGAGCACAGACCTTAGAGGGGCGCAGCATTGACCTTTGAGGGGGCGGGGTTCACGTTTCATACAAACAGAGAGAGGGAAGGAGCGGGTGGAGGGAGACAGACAGGAAAGGAGTGAGAGAGGATGGCAGGGAGGGAGGCAAATAGACAGGCATACAGGTAAGCAGACATAAAAGGCATGCAGGCATACATATATACAATCACGCAGGCAAACGTGGCAGTCATATATGCAGGCCAACATACAGGCAGGTAGGAAGACAGGCAGTCCTACATGCAGGCAAACAGGAAGACAGGCGAACTGCCATTCATATAGGCCAATAGGCAGGCATGCATGCATGCAGGTAGGCAGGCATAAAGGCAGATGGGAAAGCAGACAGACATAAGGCAGGCAGGTAGGCAATCATACGGGCATACAGTCAGTCATATAGAGGGTGTGCACGTGACGCCATCACTTAGCAGTCAGCGGGCAGCCATCTTGGATTACGAGCACCTTCCCTAGCGATGTTGTGAATGCATGCAGATGCAGTAAAACAGAGTTTTCTTGTGTTCTGGGCAGTTTACATCCAATGTGTTTACTTACAGCACTTTAGCAACAACTTTTGAGGCCAAACTGCTCAAAACAGTGACAAATAAATCAGTAAATAAGCACAGTGTAGGCAGTAGCAAGCCTTCTGTATGTAATCCAATATGGCCACCGAAAGTTGTCTTGTGACGTCATTACACCCCCTCCATAGTCAGGCAGGCCGTCATAGTATACAAAGAGTGTGAACTGATAGTACACGAGCGCCACCTAACGTTATCTCGGCCAGCAAGCCCTTAGGGGCGTAATCGATTAATCGACTCTGGTCACCCGAGCCACTTTTTGGCGCATGCGCACATCCTGCAGACTCGGGTCGAATAATCGAATAAGCTTCTCTATGCTTGGGTGACAAAAATGGTGGCCGTTTTATTAGTTTTGTCTAACTGGTACCGGTGGTTGTTAGCCTGCAGGATGGTACCAGTGCAAATGTGACGTCATCGCTCCTTGCAAACCCCAGCCAAGAGGTGGGGTCGGGTCGGGTTGTTTTGCACACGGCACGTGTATTTGTCGACTCCACTCGCGGTGTTCTATTTGAAATTCTGACGACTCGGGCGACCCGAGTCGCCCGGGTCGTGTTAATCGATTACGGCCATTATGTTTGGTGGGAGGGTTGGGGTGTAAGTAGTTAGCCTTGCCTAGGGCACAAAATTGTCTGACATCAGTCCAGTTTATTCTGAACTTATCATTAATAGTTGATATAATAACTATTAATACATAGATATGCAAGAGAAAAGCTGAAAGTTCTCAAACTTGTTTATAAATACACTCATTCTCCAAGCACATTTTTTGATATGGTCCTATTTAGGCAATTTATTAGAACATGTTGAAGAGTATGCCTATAGCTCAACATGAGCATATATTAGCTGGATGCAATACTGAGAGATCTGCAGTGACAAATGTCTGCATTTAAATCTATACAGGCGTAGGTTTAGATCTAAAGTTAATTTATCTTTTTTCCTTCACATTTTTATGATAGTTCATAGCAGAAATTTTCTGACAGCAGTCCAGTGTATCCTTAGCCTATTAGTAACAGTTGTTCTAAATATGTTATACATCGATATGCAAGAGAAAGCTGAAAGTTCTAAAACGTGTTAATAAATACGCTGTCATTCTCCAAGCAAATATTTTTATCTATGGACCCTATTTAGACAATTCATGTGAAAATGTTGAAGACCATAGTTCAACATGAGCATATATTAGCTGGATGCAATGCTGAGAGATCTGCTGTGACAAATATCTGCATTTAAATCCGGACAAGTTTAGGTTTAGATCTAAAGTAAAAACAATTCTTTATATTCCTATTTTTAGTATTCATGATAGTTCATAGCAAGTATAGGAAATGAGGAAAATCATTGGTCAATGTATATCTTTGAAGCAAGTTCTTACTGACCTCGTTGTATTTTTTTTGGTATTTAGATATAGTAAAGTCCAAATTTAGAACTAGGCTAAAGGCAAGGCTTTTCATTTTTTATTTGTGTTATGTTATCTATGCTGGGCCGAAACAAGAATAGAGATTGAGCAAGGATTGGTTATCATTGAATACTTTGACCAATATATGTCTTGTTGACATTTGATATTTCAGATCTAGATAAGCTTAGATATATAGGTGTTGAAATGTGAATCTAAATATATCTACATCAGCTGGCACCAGTGTTCATATAATATTACTGAGCTTGAAGCTAAGATCACATATATTGATGATCAATTTCTGATTTGTTAATCATATTTTTTATTTATTTTTTATTAATGGTTTTCTTATTTATTAATATTTTCTTATTTGTGGATGTTTTTTGTTTGTTTTCATATTTATTTATTTAATGTTTTTCTTATTCATTTATTGTTATTTTTCTTATTTATGTAGTAATCTTTTTTTCTTTGTTATTTATTAATGGAAGAAATGGACAGATTCAGATGGAGTGAAGTATATATATCAATCATGAAGCCATTTGCCTGTCAATCTCTTTATCCCAAATGGGGGCGCTGTGAAAAATTAGAACTAAATTGGGCGATAATTCGTGAATAGCAAGGGAGTCGGTCTTCCCTTTCTTATAATTCTCTGATATAAAGAAGCAACATAGGATATTAATAAAATAATTTCAACACATAACCCAATTTGCCATGATGCACTCTTTTTATGTCCAATTTAATACATTGGTGCTAACCATGTACATAGACACTTCCATTTTGGGATGTTTACATACACCTAATAAATGCAGAAACTGAAATTGGCAAATTTCACCGACATTAAGTTGCGCGTCAATACAATCCTAATGAACGGTAAGTGATGATAATTAAGCGTGTGATTATTTAATTATTACTGTCAGGCCTCGAACAGTCTATTTGGAGTAAGAATGAACACACATGGGTGACTGAGGTCAGAAAACTCTTGACATGTTCACCCACAGGTGTCTGTGAAGTCCTATTGAGTATAACGGGTATGCACTGGCGTCACGCTAAACGGAAGTGCGGCCATTGTGGCGATACAACTATAATAACTAACCTTATACGGTTAGGGTTCTGCATTTCTATTAATTTTGAATAAAATAGATGTTTTGCACTGCGCGTACCGGCAAACTCTATGCATTGACAATTGTCGTGAGCAATATTCATACATAAAATGTGAAATATTTCTAAATCCATCATCATCATCATGCTGTCACGATGTGACAAAGACTTTTCATTACTTGACTGCCGCTCTCCATTTCTAAAACCATCATCATCATCATCATCATCATGCTGTCGGTCGCGATGCGACAAAGACTGCTTTCATTACTTGACTGCCGCTCTCCATTTAGCCAGAGAGCGTGTATATGGGTCGTTCTCAGAAGTTGTGTACCAATAGTGTGACATCAGTACCAGAAAATCAAAATGCTGCCAAAGTCCTATAAGCAAGTTTCCTCAATGTGTATGTCCTTTTGCATCTGAATAATTGAAAATAAACATATTCTGGCATTTTTAAGTAGGTCAAATGATGCTCACACCCAATAAATAGCAGTATAGCATGGAAACCAATCTGACTCCAAAATCAAATATTTTCCACACAAAACTTGACATTTTTAGGACATTTCACATGCCACTTGCTTTATAAACAGTAGTAATAATAATTTGAAACCTCATTGCTATGGTTTTGTCTTATTTGTGAATATTAAAGAGAAAAGCAAGAAAATATTAGCAGAGTAACGGATTAGCAGAGTAACAAAGTGGAAACAAACAATTTTACAGAAATGTTCGGCTCAAATTTCAATGTTTAGGGGCAATTTCAGGATTTATCTTTTACTATACCATAACTGGGTCCATGCATAGTGTCAAATGGTGAAAATAATTCCTGTACTGTATCTGTACTCAGTGTTTGATACAGAGTTTCATAGTATTTGCAAGTGGAAACGAAATGTTACGATGTTAATGACTCCAGAAAATGTTAACTATTTCATCATTAAATTTTTTTTTTTAGAAATAAATGTCTTCAACTTAATGAAGACATTGTATATGACCATTTGAAGTGAAATGAGCTGTTGTTCAGAGGTTTTCATTAAGTTTGTGACACTTTATTTTCAATGCTGTTGACAATGTCACAAATTAGTGATGTAATTTTCTATGTATTTAGCTACATCCATCCCAATAAGATACATAATACACAATATTAACATTTACTTTTGATCTAAACTATCTCCCACATTATTTGGCTAACTGATGAAATCTAAATATTGACACTCCAATAAAGGGTTTCTTTGAAATATGCATTTCTAGTAGACTACCTCAAGTGGTACACAGCTTCTGAGAACGACCCATATATACAGATGAGAGGGACAACTCCCATACTAGACCGTGTAACAACTGCCGACTGTGGCGCTCCAAGTGGTGGTTGTTGAACAGTTTACGCATATGGGCAAACTCAAGGCATTGTCAATGGTCGTGTGCAATCTTGCTACAGAAAAAGTGAAATATCTCTAAAACTACACCACCTAGAAGCAAATCGCATGGTACACATATAGAAAATATGTTTACCGAAAGGATTATATTAAATTTATAAGGTTACAGTTCTGGATTTCTATTAATTTTGAATAAAATACACGTTTTGCACTACATGTACGGCAAACTCAAGGCATTGTCAATGGCGGTGAGCAATCTTCATACAGAAAAAGTGAAATATCTCTAAAACCACATGACCTAGACACAAACCGCTTGGAACACATATAGAAAACATGTTTACCAAAAGGATTATATTAAATTGATAAGGTTAGGCTTCTGCATTTCTATTAATTTTGAATAAAAACAAATGTTGTGCACTGCACGTACCGGCAAACTCAAAGCTTGTTCAACACTAACCGCCAGGAATGCCACTGTAGCCTGTGTTACCGATTTTCGCGGGAGTTGTCCCTCTCATCTGTTTATATACACGCTCTCTGATTTAGCTCCCTGCTGTGAGAGTTGCGTCCATGAGTCGGTCTTAATGTCTCGCAGCTTCAGGTTTCTCTTGATGGTATCCCTGAACCGGAGACGGGGGCGCCCTCTCTTTCTGTAGCCAGAAGACAGTTGGGAATAAAGGATCTGCTTTGGTAGCCTGTCTGATGACATCCTCATGAGGTGTCCAGTCCACCGGAGATTCTTTTTGATCAGAAGATCTTCCATAGAGGGCAGCTCTAAAACCACACCACCTAGAAACAAACCGTCTGGTACACATATAGAAAACATATTCAACAAACAGATTATTTTAATTTATGCGATTTGGGGTCTGTATTTCTATTAATTTTGAATAAAATAGACGTTTTTCACTGCACATACCGGCAAACTCAATGCATTGTCAATGGCTGTGAGCAATCTTCATTCAGAAAAAGTGAAATATCTCTAAAACCACACCACTTAGAAACAAACCGCTTGGAACACATATATTAAACATATTCAACGAACAGATTATATTAAATTTATATGGTTAGGGTTCTGCATTTCTATTAATTTTGAATAAAATATACGTTTTGCACTGCGCGTATCGGCAAACTGAATGCATTTGTCAGTTGATATCGCCACAATGGCCGCACTTCCGTTTGATGACGTCACATGAATACCCTCTATCGCGAGCACAGGCCAGGCCCAGCCAACATGCCCTGGTGGGCCCTACATGGGTTGTCAATGGGCGAGCTGGGCACAGCTGGGCAGGGGCTCCAGGTGGGATCTGAGGTGGGCGTGAGATGGGCCCCACATGGGCTAGATTCCCAGCTTTAAAAAAAAAAATCATAGTTTGTCTAAGATATAGTGAACATATTCAATAACTGAGATAGGCCCATCTGGGCTAGCCCAGGTGGGGCCCACTTGGAGCCTGTGGCCAAATTTAGCTGGGTCCCAGATGGGCTGCCCATGTGGGGCCCACCCAGGGCCCAGCTGGGAATGTTGGCTGGTGTGTACAGACATGGGGATCTGTGTGAAACCAGGGCAGACAGACACACACACGTAGCAGGGATGAAAGATCTTCACGGATATCCACGATTTTTTTTTTATTTATCGATTAATGTTAAACTTTTTTTTTTTTAAATGGGATGCATATGACAAATGTTGGATACTTCGAATCCCGTTCTTATATGACTAGATGTTGCTAGAACATGAAGCCCAAGCAAGAATGGGTTAGGTATGGGCTATAATAGAGTCAAAACAAGGATGGTTGAAACCTGGGCCGCATTCAGGGTCTGTCTCGGAGGCGCCGCGGAGACATCTCGCCAATGCTTTTTGGCCTATTTGTGTTCAGGGTGCGTCTCGGAGACGCCTCTCTTTTCAGACTGGAGATGAAAAGCACCTCGAAAATGGCCGCCGTATTCAGTGCTTTCAGCCAATCACAGCGCAGCTTTTCCATTGCAAATGGCCGCCGCCTATGGGGGTGGCCATTTTCGAGACAACAAACTGCCTTTGCGGTTCAGACTAGCGTGACGTCATGGCCATCTCCAAGGCACCTCTGAGACAGACCCTGTGTTCTGGCATTTTCCCCGCCATTCCCTGACAGTGCTAAGTGTGTGGGAGAAGATCCGCGTTATTGCGGAAATTCGCCGTTGGTGTAATAATCTCAGCTTGATTTCCGCGGGTTTTTTTAAAAAACCACTTTCATCCCTGCTGGAAGCCAGTCATAGCAAGTGTACAGGTAGATGCCTAAATAGTCACTTCAGATAGAGAGATCATGCATATTGTATGTGCAGGGAGACATCCACATAATTACCTGAGAGAGGGTCTTCTATGAAGCCAGGTTTACAAAGCACAATCACCACATGTATTGTGCTAGACTGATGTGTGTGCAATGAGACACCCACAGAGTAAGTTATCTGAGAGACGGGTTTATTGTATGTACATTAGTCACATAAGAGAGGCCTCTACGAAGCAAGGCTTACAAATCACATGCACGGCTATAATGTATGAAGCCAGACCTACTGTATGTACATGGGAGACAGGTTCCTGGAAGTAGCCAGGTATATTCTATGTATGCGAGAGACAGGTTCCTGTAAGAAGCCAGGCCTACTGTATGTACATGGGAGACAGGTTCCTGGAAGAAGCCATCTTTATTGTATGTATGCGAGAGACAGTTTCCTGTAAGAAGGCATGTCTACCGTATGTACATGGGAGAGAGGTTCCTGTAAGAAGCCAAACCTACTCTGTGTATGTGGGAGACGGGTTCCTGTAAGAAGTCATGCCTACTATATGTAGATGGGAGACAGGTTCCTGTAAGAATCCATGTCTACTGTATGTATGTGGGAGAGAGGTTCATGTAACAAGCCAAACCTACTGTATGTACATCGGAGACAGGTTCCTGTAAGAAGTCATGTCTACAGTATGTACATGGGAGACAGGTTCCGGTAAGAAGTCACGCCTACTGTATGTACATGGGAGACAGGTTCCTGTAAGAATCCATGTCTACTGTATGTACATGGGAAATGAGTTCCTGTAAGAAGTCATGCATACTGTATGCACATGTGAGACAGGTTCCTGTAAGAATCCATGTATACTGTATGTATGAGGAGGCAGGGTCCTGTAAGAAGCCAAACCTACTGTATCTACATGGGAGACATGTTCCTGTAAGAAGTCAAGCCTACTGTATGCACATGGGAGACAGGTTCCTTCCTGTAAGAAGTCATGCCTACTCTATGTACATGGGAGACAGGTTCTTGTAAGAAGTCATGCCTACTGTATGCACATGGGAGACAGGGTCCTGTAAGAAGTCATGTCTACCAGTGTCTACTGTATGCACATGGGAGACAGGTTCTTGTAAGAAGTCAGGCCTACTGTATGCACATGGGAGACAGGTTCTTGTAAGAATCCATGTACACTGTATGTATGTAGGAGGCAGGGTCCTGTATGAAGCCAAACCTACTCTATGTACGTGGGAGACAGGTTCATGTAACAAGCCATGCCTACCGTATGCACGTGGGAGACAGGTTCCTTTAAGAATCCATGCCTACTCTATGTACATGGGAGACAGGTTCATGTAAGAAGCCAGGCCTACTGTATGTATGTGGGAGACAGGTTCCTTTAAGAATCCATTCCTACTGTATGTACATGGGGGACATGCAGGCTCGTGTAAGAAGCCAGACCTTCTCTATCTACATGGGAGACAGGCTCATGTAAGAAGCCAGGCCTACTGTATGTACGTGGGAGACAGGTTCCTTTAAGAATCCATGCCTACTCTATGTACATGGGAGACAGGTTCATGTAAGAAGCCAGGCCTACTGTATGCACGTGGGAGACAGGTTCCTTTAAGAATCCATGCCTACTCTATGTACATGGGAGACAGGTTCATGTAAGAAGCCAGGCCTACTGTATGTATGTGGGAGACAGGTTCCTTTAAGAATCCATTCCTACTGTATGTACATGGGGGACATGCAGGCTCGTGTAAGAAGCCAGACCTTCTCTATCTACATGGGAGACAGGCTCATGTAAGAAGCCAGGCCTACTGTATGTACGTGGGAGACAGGTTCTTTTAAGAAGCCCGGCCAATACTGTATGTATTGGAGAAATACAGATTTGCACACAACCATGTCTACTGATGACCAGGTATCTAGTTTACTATTGCTGCAGGTATAAATACTGTTGATGTCTTCAGTGAGAGAAATAGCGAGGTCTGACTCTATGATCAGTCATCTGATTCAGTGTAGGCCTAAATAAGACAGACCTTTATTGTGTCTAATAGTAGTGTACTGCCGCCCTGCTTTCTTTGGAATTCAACAAAGGGTGATTTTGTGAGCTACAGTGTGAATAAAGAAACCAAGAGTACTCCATCGTATTTATTCCAATGAATTGTATATACGTGTATCAATATAGTGTACATATTTAACTCAAATATTCTCCATTTATAGACAATTGTTATGAAGCAAGCCATTAAGCTGGATATGTGTGGTACTATATAGATAATTATATGGCCTTAAATTCATAATGAAATTGTTCAAATTCCTATATGAGTACACGGGCAATGATATATTATTATTAATGAGTTCTATGCGCATGAATTCGGGTGAAAACAATGCTGTTGTTACAGCAACTAATATATAAATGCACATTTTAATTTAAATCTAATTATTTACCAATTCTGATATTTAAATGATATTTATTTGTTAATACAGATCTGAGAGGTGTATTAATCTGGCTATATTACCCTACGGCACTTTCCTTCTTTTTCATGTAAAATCTGTTATTTATTAAATGTATCGCCAATAGCTGTCTGAATACAAATAAAAACGAATTTGGAAAATCTATATACATGTTGGAATAAACTGGTTATATCGTGATTAAATATATATGTAGGCTCAGAAATGGTAGAATATCAAAAGTTAGATAGATAGACGGAGGCCGAATGAGTTTGGGCCCATTCTGGTAGATCGTGGGTTGATATCATGGGTCAAACCAATGACTTAAAAATTGATTCTTGTCACTTCCTAGCCATGCAGGCGCTCGGCATTATTATGATAGAGCAAGGGGCAGTGGAATGAGGAAGACCAATCGTCCACGATTGAAATTTCCCCCGCTTAAACTAATTTGCCAAAAATAGATTTGACCACCTCATATTCATTGAAAGACTTTCAACAAAAGTGTAATGTAAATCAGCTTTGTGAAGGCATGACATTTTCGATTTTCAAGGAATTCCACGATTTCGCAGACCTAGTAAATAGTAGTAGGCCTACCATGCCTGGGCTCAAGATCAAGATTATTTCTAAACGCAAATTCCCAATGTGTAGTTGACATGTTGGGTGCTAAGACTAATCGACCTACTTCGTTATACCCCAGTCACATGAGAGCCAGCGTTCTCCGCCAACCTCCCAGCGTCCCACTCAATACATTGATTCTAAAACGCGGTCGACGCTAGGGTGACGCCAGGTCGCAACCACTTTTTAATAGTGCTGACCGAACTGGTCGCAAGGAGGTTGCAAGTGCAGCAGCTGCAACCTCCTTGCGTACAAAATTTCCGAAATAGTCGCCGGGAGGTCGGCGATCTCGCAGCACCAGTGCGTAAGGATGGCGTAATACCCCAGCCACACGAGAGCCAGCATTTGCCGCCAACCTCCTTATGCCCAAAAGGTCGCCAACCTCCCAGCGTCCCATTCGATACATTGATTCAATTACGTGGATGGCACCAGGGCGGCGCCAGATCGGCACCCCCAGGGCGGCGCTGGCTGTCGCCGTATCAGGGCCGGGGCGGCACCAGGGCAGCATCAGGGCGGTGTCAGGGCGGCACCATATAGTGCCTACCACCCGGTGAGCGCGGCATTGCATATTTTGGCGCTGCTAGGTCGGCGCCAGATCGCCGGCAACTCGCCAACCCAGGGCGGCGCCAGGGCTTCGCCAGGGCGCCAACCATTTTGAATGGCGCCACCAGAACAGGACGCAAGGAGTTTGCACGTGCAGCAGCAGCAACCTCCTTGCATCCAAAATTCCCGAAATGGATGCCGGGAGGTTGACGTCCTCACGGCGACAGCACTCAATCAGGGCGTAAAGAGGGCGCAAGGAGGATGCTTTGACATTGCGAATCGATCGTTAGCGAACGCAGGCCTCGTGTGACGGGGGTATTAGGGAGTCGTAAGGAGGAAGTATGGACGTCGCGAAATGATCGTAAGGGAACGCAGGCCTCGTGTGACTGAGTCTTGTTGCCATAGCAGCGCTACAACAATCAAACTACACTGGTCTTCACGCTGTCACCTACATCACTGATCAACACTACAAGATCGCCACGGAATGAGCCAGAGAACCAGTGTACATATGAGCTGTTGAGGTCACGTGATACACAGGATTGTGACGTCACATCATAGCTAGGGTAAACAGCAACAGCATGGCGGACATGTTTTCTGAAGGGAAGCTTTGTCGTTAATTTATTTCTCCGGACGAATTTACATGATCTAGGTCAAGTTGCCGCCTTGCTATTGAAGATATATCTTTTAGATTTACAAGTGCGTATCCCTTGGCATTTTACTTGGAGACTGATTCACGGATAACCCATAAGAAGAGATTCGGGCCTAGTTAGTGGGACCAGCAATCTCTGTGTTTAGCGGAGATATCCTGGATGACATGCCTGTGCAACCTTACAAACAACGCTGAGTTTATTTGTTTGTTTATTTGTTTTAGACTTAGGCTTTAGGCTGTTAACTTTATATCCGTATACGGGTCAATAGCTGATAATTCGGATTGGAAACGTCCTGTTGTCATATTACAGACATGATCGTAATGATAATGTTCCCATCATCATGATCTTCGCAAGCAAGTTGAAGTTTTCAGTTGTAAACTCAGAGTCAAAACTGTCACCTCAGGCTCATCTGACATCTATGTCTGGACTAATCTCCAAGGCTCAGTCTTCGTAGATATTCATCATGGGGAACTGCATGCGATGTGCCTGTCCCAACAGACGATATATTATCAAAAGGTAACTAACTTTGTCTATAGATGATATATATGCACGAAATCAATACAGACGCTGGCTTACCAATCGTGCAATGGCAATGTATGATTGGCAATGATTGAATGAATAATCGTAAATAAAATGTCTAAATATGTATTAAATCTGAGAGTTTTAATTACATAATGTCTGATGATGTGCATATGGATTAAAGGAACCTACATCATTAGTACATCATGGCTACGATATTTTAAACAGCTACTGTTTTTTAATGAGGCCCTATTTTCATCTTTAAATCCATATTTTGTCCCTATTTTAAAAATCTTTTGACCCCGAAGCACCAATATTTGTCTCTGCTCTGCACACTATGTGTTCTGGATTATTAGAAACCAGGTATTGAGAAAATTTGTGTAAGGAAATATCTATTTTAAAATAAAAATAGGCGACGCCTACTAAGCGGGGGTTCCCTACTAAGCTGGATAGACTACAACTCAAATAGAAGGATACTTGAACAAGTAGCGCAGTATGACATACCACACATTAAAATTTGAACTTCAATTGTTTGTTTCCTGTTTTCCTGCTTTTTGAGGTGACCTCTATGCACTATTTTGGTACATTTGCTCTTATACAAAAATCCTATTTTGTGTGGGAAATTCCTATTTTATCCCTATTTTTCTGACAAAGTAATCCCTATTTTCCTATTTCTTTGACTCACTTGACGCCCTGATAATATGACCGATGCATCTTGCAATGGCATTCTTTTACAATGTCTAGTCATATAAATTTTGGTCATCATCTGAGCAAATCGATTTTTCATTCTTGCTAATTTAGTCATTCGTACCTTATCATTCGACGTCTTCATTGTAGTATCAGCCAGTTTAGGGTAAATACTATTCTGATTTATACATTTTTTATATATTTTTTTTATTAAAGGCAAAAGAAAGCTAATACATGGAATTGTAGAGTATCAAGGTCACTTATGCAACCTGAGTCGTGATGCCCTACAATCCAGCTCAGATGGTGCATAGAACTACTTACATATCAAATTAAGTGATTTGTGAATTTTATGGAAGATGAGATGGGTGATATAAGGCAAGAGAGAAAACAAAAAATAAATAAAAAACACATACAAAAACACCTGAACTGCAACAGTTGTACAAATAGCAATTTGATGTTCTAAGAAATAGTACATAACAGTCCAGATTAACAACTTCAATAATTGAAACAGTACACACTTAGTGTACATTAATACTGATGAATGTGTCCACTTATGCTTTGGGCTAAGCTAAATAACTAGACGGGTGGATTTGTGTGCTGATCTAGCTAGCTGTCATGTCAAAACCTTGATTTTGTGGATTTTAAACTTTCTTTTCAAATAACATCTGTTAGTCTTATTAAGAGATGTTCAGAGTCTTAACCTCACCCAGCCCTCATATCAGTATGTATCTTGACAAGGGCGGTTAAGGATATATCACTTCTGAGGGCATTTCTTGTCATCAAAATGTTATATCCTTAAGATATTTACTAGGGAAATATCTTTGATAAGCATTTGACATTTCATTCCCATTATGTTTTTGTGGATTTTGTGTTTGTTTTAAACATACTTATCGAACTTAGATACTAGTCCACTTAGTAAGTATTTGTTGCTACATATAACTATTAGAAGGACATTAAAATCTAAGTCAATTTAATATATGTTGCCGTTGAAGCCTATGGGATCAGAGTTTTGACAAGAATGCCAACATTATTTTGGCATGTTTACTCTTCAAATAGATTGGAAGTTAGTTATTTCAAACTAAAGAAAGGTAAATCATATCAAACAGCCTACGATATTTATTCCAGAAAATTACCCGAAACTCAAAATCAGCGGACTATGGAACATTAATTGGCTCATGACTCTTAATATGGAAATATGCATAGTTTGTACTGATCCTTAAGAAACCTAACAAAAACACCAAGTAGCTAATGTGAGATTAGAAATAGCATACTGGAAAGACCTTCAGATTTAAAAAAAAGGTGTTTTTGTTTTAAGATTTATACTGCCTACCATGGATAAGTCTGAATAGACTTCAGGCATGAGCATTTCCCACCAATTGGCTGATTTCCGCCAATTAAATGCTTCCTGGGCTGTTCACGAGATACGTGTAAATCCGAGGAGAAAAATTTCTCCGTGGGAGGGGGGGTGGCCCCCCCTCCCTACACACTCCCCCGCCCCCTACTCGGCCTTTGGCCGAGTTTTGAGGCATACGCCCACAATCAGCTAATTTGTTTTACTTCTCTGCTCATGTCTGAGACTTGTTTTCACCATTAGACAGTTTGTCGAAAGAAAGCCCGAGCCTGCACATTTACCGGCCCAGCGGATTTTTAACCTCCCACACCACATAGACATGGTATGAGAGCAACTGGCCTTTGATGACGCTGTAAGTTATACACAGCGGTGGAAATCCAAATTGGCAGAGGTTGGGGCATGGGGAATCGAACCACTGACCTTCAGATTAGGAGTCCGACCTAGAAAAAAGTCAGACACTCTAACCACTCTGCCACAGAGAACACCCAGATGAATTTAAAGTTCATAACATGTACTTTGCTTGTTAATTTGAAGTAATCTTTTCGAGCCACATTGACAATCCTCTAAATCTAATGATACCGTCCGTTGAGAGCATGTTGCTTTTTTTTGTTTGCTTTGTGCCACACAACTTTCAGATATATATATTCTGAATGTAACTATTTTGAATCCTCAATTTAAAGTCCATGAAAAATCATGAATAAGCACTGATGACACTGGTCCATGGTTGTATTCAGAAAATTCAGGGAGATGTTCTTTGTCCAAATTGAACAATATGACTGAGTCATCAATTAATTGTGAGATATGTGAATATATTATCTGTTTACATGACTCACGTAACTGGTGCCTCGTGGTTGTGGTTGTGGTGATTGATTCTGATCAAACTATCCACTACCTCACATGTGATCTTCCAAAAATATAAAAGTAAAAGAAGACAATGCTTTTATATTATTATTATTTTTATTAGTATTATATATTAAAGTGGCCTAACCAAATGTTTTTTTAGTTTCCACATGTATATTTTTAGATAAATATATTAGCTTGATTATGAATATGATTGACTTTACTTTGAAGTAACTTTTATTTTAAAGCGTAAGCTTCGGAGATATTTGAAGTGAAAACATTCCAAATTAATTTTGACATGCACACCAAAATGCCGGACTCCATAGGCTTTAGGAATGACATGTTCTATCAAATTGACTTAGTATTCCATATACTTATAGGCAGCAATAACTGCTTAACGAGTGCCACATTGTTTACATTAGATACGTAGGATCTAATCTATGTAAATGTTTTCAGTTTCTATAATTTGATGTTTTCATCTCATCATGCAACTTTAACAGCTGAACTTGAAATAGGGGGGATTTCGATTGTGTTCCTCCTTCCACTGCTCCTTATTTGGTATTATTAGGTTAATACATTCTGAGTTATCTAAATGCATATTTAATTCATTTCAGAGACATAACTATTGCCATTGTTGGCCTGGATAATGCTGGCAAGACAGTAACAACGGTGGGACTCCAAGGAGGTATGTATTCTCCCCAGTATTCAGGAAAAGGATGGCGGGAATCGATAGAACTGGTGGAAACTTATAAGCAGTATGGACTAGATGGGATGGCCGAATGAGTTAGAGCATCCGTCTCCCGTGTTGGTAGACCATGGGATCGTGGGTTTGAACCCTGGTCGAGTCAAACCAATGACTTTAAAATTGATGCTTGGTCGCTTCCTAGCCAGGTGCTCGGCATTATTAGGATAGGGCAAGGACTGGTTGGCTCAGTGTCAGGATAATGTGACTGAGTGGGATATCAGGTCATGGTGCCAGCGGCCTGGTCTCCATGTGGGGTGGCATTATAAAGTCGCCATGAGTGCGCACTGTCACAAGTTGGTACCCATCCTGATATGACCTTAGATGTTGCTAGGACGTAAAACAAAAACAAACAAACCCTGATGTCATCACCCTGTCCACACCCACCTATCTATGTGGCTCCTTGCCTGAGAAGTTAGTGTAGACCATTACAAGCTCAATAAAAGTATTAAAACTCGAGATGCGGTTTTGCTGGCAGCAAATGTAATTTCTGAAGAACTACCAGTGTGAGGTGATATTTATTTTTTTAGTATTTGGTGGATATGCCGGCAGGATTAACTCATTTACTAAATTATATTATGAGTGAAATAGATGACATAGACAAGTATGAGACCCTACTGATAGGCGACTTCAATGCAGACTGTAGTGCTAAGAGAAAGCTACCAGCCATAATCATAAATCAATTTGCTTCAGAACATAAGCTCCAACAGCTGACAGATAAAGCAACTAGGTCAACTAGAACTACTGCAACCACAATCGATTTAGCCTTTACTAACATCAAGTGTTGCACTCAAGCAGGAGTCCTTAACTACAATGTCAGTGACCATAAGCCAGTCTATATTATCAAAAAGAAACCCAGAAACAACCTAAAAACCACCGGATGCTGCGGAAGGACATATAGAAACTTTTCAAGTGATGCACTTAGGACAATCTTGCAGAGTTATAACCCCACTACAATATTTGAAGAACAGGATCCCAACAAATGTTGGGATATTTTAGAAGATATGCTAAACCAGGCATCAGATAAACTTTGTCCGATGACTGAACTAAGAATAAGAGAGAACACGGCTGTTTACATCACCAATGAACTGATAGAACTACAAAAGGACAGAGATTATTTTAAGCAAAAGGCTCACCTGACCAAAGACCCAGGAGACCAGTTTATAGCAAAATGCTTAACAAGTAAAGCCAGAACAGAGGTGAGGAAAGCGAAATCTATGTACTACATTGATCAAGCCATAAAGCACAACCAGAATCCTAAGAAATTCTGGTATGAACTAAGTCAAATTCAACCAGAAGCCAAACCGCAGATAAACAGCATAGTAGACGACAGCACAGGTGAGCGAGTACCTGATGGTCAGTTAGCTGAAGTAATAAACAACTATTTTGTAGACATTGGGGCAAACCTCGCCAAGAAATTCAAACAAAAAACCAAGTATCCACAAAATTATCACCCAGTCGCAAATCAACATGAATACAATCTTGAGAAAACAACAAGAAAAGAAGTACTCACCAAGATTGAGGAACTTTCATCATATAAATCATCTGGTATGATGAATATAAATTCAGCCTTCATTAAGACTGCCATTAGCATCCTAATAAATGAATTTACACATCTCTACAACCTTGTCATTGAAACAGGCATATTCCCAGATAAATGGAAAATAGCTACTGTCACACCAATACCAAAGATAAGTAATCCTAAATCATGCAAAGAACTGTGACCAATATCAATACTGCCCCTCCCTGGCAAAGTCATCGAACAAATAATCCATGATCAAATAATAACCTTCCTGGAAGACACCAACTACCTTGCCAAACAGCAAAATGGCTTCAGAAAAGATAAATCAACCACAATAGCCCTAGCCACTCTATTAGATGAACTGCTGACTAATATGGATAGAGGAGATCTGACAATAACTGTTTTTCTTGATTTCAAGAAAGCTTTTGACACAATAGACCATGACATTTTACTGTGGAAAATTGAAAGGGCAGGACTTGGTCCTAAATCTTGTACATTTATAGCCAACTATCTATCAAATAGACAACAAGTTACACAAATAAATGGCACTAAGTCAATGGAGAGATCAATTACAACTGGAGTACCCCAGGGTTCCACGCTTGGGCCACTATTCTTCCTCATATTCATTAATGACTTGCCCTTGGTAACAAATGAGGCCATGTTCACACTGTTTGCTGATGATGCGGCCCTCACAGTCCATAGCCCAAACATTGCATCTGCAGCAGAGGGAGTTGAGGATGTACTATCTAAGGTTAACATCTGGTGTAAGGAAAATAAACTGACAATTAATGCAAAGAAATCTGAATACATAATTTTTGCATCCAAAGTAAAAAAATCCAGAGCACAACCTATCAATTTACATTTGGGTGATGCAGTATTGAATGAGGTAGAATCATACAAATATTTAGGGACCACACTCGATTCTACACTAAATGGTAATCAACAACTCTCAAGACTTAATCAAATGATAGCCATAAAAATGACAACTTTCAGAAAAATTAGGTACTACATGAGCGAGAATACAGCCCTGTTACTATATAAAGCCACTATTCTTCCAATAATTGACTACAATGATTTAATATATGGACTGCTGACAAAACAACAAGAAAACAAATTACAGAGGATTCAAAACAGGGCACTTAGAACTGTCCACAGAGGGAAAACCCTGTCTGTAAAGGAAATGCATGCTAAAGCACAAGTCAGCTACCTTAGCGAAAGGAGGGACACACATCTCCTCAGTCTCATGTATAAAAGATCCAATGATGAACAATATGTTGACCATACAAACAGAGTAACCAGACAGAGCGATGCTACACTTCTAAAAACACCCATGCCACTAACAAACAAACTGACTAAAGCACTGATTTACAGAGGTGGCACATTGTGGAATAAACTTCCAGTGAGGACAAGACAGTCCATAAGTCTCCTTGAATTTAAAAACTTAATGAAAATACAACAGGCCTGTCAGACCCTGACACGGTTATAGGTATTCTAAAGGCCTTCCTTGCCCTGACCCTTGTACATACATATATATATATAAATGTTCTCAAATGCACTACACAGCCCTGCACGCTGATCCCCTTCCCGCCCCTACCCCACCCCTACTACACCTTCTTTCAAAACCTATTACCTAAAATTTTCCTTTAAATTGACATAAAACCTGTCTGATGTAAGTCCCCACTGCAATCTCAGACCTCGATCCCATCATTAGACCACACAGAACGGACCACTCGTGATGGGATTAAAAAAAAAAATGGGCAGGTTTCCGCATTTGGTATTGGTGATTGGATTATATTTGCAATATAATATATATATATGTGTATTGGAGATATGTTATATCTTTTTGAAAAAAGAAGAGAGGAAACAAAGGAAGAAAGAAGTGTTTAAAGACAATTCTAGAGTCATCTTGTACATTTATTGATGCATGCTCACCAAGTGCATAATACATATGTTGAACTGGAATTGCATGCAGTTACTATTACGACAAATAGTCAATTTATATTATGCTTCTATTATCGAACAGGTTTTTCATGTGGTTATTATTGCAACTGATATTGTCATTTATGTACCAACAAATTGTAATGAACGGCCGGAAGACCAGTGCTCTGGCGCTGACAAAAGACATTATTCGCTGAATAAAATACATTTAGTAAAAAAAAATATGTTGGATAATTAATTATGCCAATTTAGGTTGCAGTGTTACATGTTTTATCCTCTTTGATATCAGTTATAGCATTACACTGATAGAAATAAGCAAAGTTTGTCAAGTTTGGTGTGATTTTTCACTTGTCCGTCTGAATTTTCACTTGTTCCAGACAAGCGGACAAGCTCTTATTTCGAACAAACAATCAGGCTAATTTTCCTCCATGGGGTGTATGAAGTAAGTTGTGTCATGATTTTCCCAGCTCTTTTAAAAGTAAACATTGGTAGGGCCTTTTTGTAGGTTCAGCCAAAGATTTTCTCAATCCAATGTTAATTATAGAGGTCTTGTCCATAATAAATGTAAGATGTATAATGTAGCACATACATTAATTTGTCTCCTTAAATATCTCCGTGTTGTTGACTTTTTATTCACAGCACCATTGGATACTGTCGTACCAACAATAGGCTTCTCCAAAGTGCAGTTTACGCGAAATCAATATGGCATCACATTATATGATCTCGGTGGTGGAAAGAACATTCGCGACATCTGGAAAAACTACTACGCTGAGGTCCATGGGTTGATCTATGTTGTTGACGCTGCTGATCATGACCGGATGGATGAGACGAAGAAGGTTCTTTCTGCACTTCTGCAAGATGCGCGAATTGCTGGGAAGCCAGTCTTATTGTAAGTACCATCACCTTGCACAAAAGCTGCTTTAACTTTAGTTTTAGAGAATCCTATTTTTTTGGATCACTTTCTTTGCCATGTCCAAAGCCAACCATCACTTTTCAAGATATTGATATATTGATATATTTATTTAAAGGAATCACAGATCTGAATGATTTCCTGGATTTACACAATTAGGCAATTTTCGATTTGTGTTTCTAAAATATCTAGGATAAAAAAAAACCACCAACAAACGAACGATCTAATTCTATATAGTTTCTCCATATATACTACCTAATATCAACACACAATTCCAGGAAACCTTGAAGCATTTAATCTTGCAGCAGTGTTGTGGTGGTGTCCATCCAGTGTTGGCCCTCCTCTGTATTGAGTGGGCGTTGAGTTCCGTGAAAACGCGGAAATCCTTTCATAAATTCCTTCATATGGTTGGTTGGTTGGTTGTTGGAGTTTTATGTCATATGGAATGGGCCAGTGGAGCAGCACATTAAACTGGCCATGAGTGCGCGCTGTCACAAGTTGGTGCATGTCCTGGTATGGCCTAGGGTCTTACTGGGGCGTAAAACTATACCAACCACCCAGCCTCCCCCGGCCCTCTCAGAGGACTGTGGTTGGGCTCTTAGGCTGCCTTTTTCCTTCCTCCACCCCCCCCCCCCCCACCCCCCAATTTTTCTGACCACTATCCATCGGAAGCCAACTCCTGACCACATGGGACCGCTTTCAGCAGTGCCCATACAGTGCTGGAGATTTGCAGCCTTCAGCACACCAATGCGACTGAAAACTCCCCAAAAACAACTATGGAATGGGGCTAGGTGACGCGTATGTACTATCAGTCCGTATCACATTTACGCTACGGTAACAAAAATATCTGATTACGGTACCTGGACCGTAATCAATTTAAAAAGGGGGTTAAACCGAAAACTAAGATGTGTAGAATTTAATGGACTTCAAAATAGCACCATTCCCTGAACATTTTGACCAGAATTAACCCCCCAAATCTGCATTTCCGTGCCACAAAAAATGGCATGCTGAAAAGTGATGACGTCATAGCACAACTTTAGTGCAAGGAACCGGCAAGCATACGTGTACATGTTTGACTACCCAACCTCTCTAATAATAAAAAATTAAAGTGATGCTTGATGTTGCAATATCCATAATGTTTATTATGACTCACCCAGAAGAGAAGCACTATAGTCCCTTTGTAATCATCTGGGAGAAAATGTTGCGACAGTCAATGTTCATCATAACTCAGTTCCTATACTACTACTAGGCTATAGCTTTTTCGTCACTTGGTCGATCCGTTTGATTGTGATGTATACATCATTTTAAGCGGATTTCTGGATCGCGGGGATATCCTTGATGTACATGCGAGTACACAGCAATACTAGGGCATTAATTAAAGCTGCATAGTCCAATGAAATATCAAATTTCCAAAACCAAACCAATTATCTAGAGTTGATTTTACATATCTAACTTAGATACTGATGCACTTATTAAGCATTTCTTTCTGCGTAGAAGCAATGCTGAGTCAATTTAACAGAACCTTTTTCTGGCGAAGTCCATGGTGTCAGAGTTTTGGGAAGCTTGCCAAAACTAATTTTGCATGTTTGCACTCAAAATATCTCAAAAGTTTACCATTTAAAATAAAAGTAACTTGGAACTAATGTAAAGTAGTCTATAGTAGTGATCGATCTAATATATTTATCTCAGAAAAAAAATACAGGAATTCCAAACCCTCGGACTAAGCAACTTTAAAAGACGAGACTATAGCAAACTTCGCCACGTGTAAACAATAGATCGCTGTCAGTTTCTATGACTTATAGTACACATACACCACCTAGATGGAGATAATTTAACAGCATGCCCCATTGCGGAAAAATGCCAGAAGTCAGGTTTCGTCAAGTATTCTGAGTCTCATTCTAGTTCAATTCCACCCATCAGTCAGAACAGATTTGGAGAGTGATCCACTCTCTTTGTGACTATATTATCACCCACCTGGCCATCGACTTCTGCTGTTTTTCTTGAATTCCTTTTCATTCCTGCTTTAAACTAACAATGGTGGTGGGTAGCATGATCAGATTAACATGCCTTTGGAATGTGGGAGTGTCTTTTTAATCTCTAAAGATATTATGGATATTAACATTGGTCGTAATGCTCGCATTACGTTTGATGCGAGGGAAGGAAGAGACCCGCCTCCTGCCGCCGCCCAGCTTTCTCACCTTCCCTGTCATCCCTCCCTCAGCTTTCTCCCCCTCGCCCTCTCTCCCTGCCCACCGGCTTTCTCACCTTCCCCGCTCTCTCGCCTCCCCGCTCCTTCCCTTATACGGCTGCCCGCCGGCCTCCTTCAGCCATTCGCCCTCCCGCCGTCCTCCCTGCACAAGCCCTCTTTCTTCTTTGGCTACCTTCACCTCGGACCGCTCCAACACCCTCGGGCCGACCCACATCATGCCTGCAAACGGCAACGGCAAAGGCAAAGGACACAAGGGAGCCCGGGCGACCGCCATGAGCACGCCGGGACCCTCCTCGGGCATGCCGGGAGGCGCCTCACCTGCCTCGGCCCCGGGTTCCCCTCCGGACCGACCCTCGGGCACCGACGCCACCATACTCCAGGCACTGCAGCAGATAACCAGCCGCCTGGATCTCCTCGAGTGCGGGGCCGCCCTCGGGACCCAGGAGACCCGCCCGCGCCGAGGCTGCGGCCGGCCTACAGCTCGCCGCCCATCCCAGCACCTCGGGCGCACGTCGTCGGGGGGGCCCAACCTCCCCCGCCACCTCAAGCGCCGCTCCCGGGGGCCGTCCACCCGCAGTATGAACGCTATAGCCGCCTTACTGCGCAGTCGTCGGCCGCCCCGCCCCCGGCCTACCTCCAGGATGCCGTCGACCATACCCCGGCATCCGTGGCCAACGCCGTAAGACAGATCCTGGCGTCGGCCGAGGCACGGCACACCGGGGGAAGAAAAGGGATCTCCCCCGACTACCTTTTCCCCTCTGACCTCGTGGAAAGGGGGCCGGAACGCAAGTCGGTAAAGAGGGGCGAGGCCACCAAAGACGAGTACAGCCTCGCCCTCACCACCCTCGTCAGCCACCCAAGCTTCCCTGAACACTCCCTGCCAGGCCTACACCACCACACCCTCACCGTGCTCAGGGACAACCTGGTCTATCCGTGGCCTACCGTCGGCCGGTACTCAGAGACGATCTTCACCTGGATCGCGGAACGCAGGCTCCCCCACGGATGGCACGACCCGGTTGCCCTGAACCTGGTGCGAATGGAGGTTATCACCATGCCCGCCCCCCAGGCCGTCCCGACAGCACCAGCCCCCCCCCCCCCCCCCCCCGCCCCCCCCCCCCCCGAGGCGCGGACCTTCCCCGAGGCGCACAGCAGCCCCGGACCCAAGGCGCCACCCGCATCACATACAGCCGAGAGGCTCACGGGGCTCCCTGCGCCGCCTGGAACCGTGAGCCCACCTCGTGCGATCGGGCCCCCGTCGGGGAGGCCCACGGCAAGGTGGGGGACAGACACCGGCACATATGCGCCTACTGTGCCAACGTGAGGCGCATTCTCACCATGCACAGCGAGGCGCTGTGCCTCACCAAGCAAGCCCGTGAGCGACAGACCCCGGCCGCCCCGGCGGATTTTTGATCCGCCCCCCCCCACCCCCCCTGGCCGGCCCAGGCCATCTCCGGCGCCTCACCCACACCTCTGCCGATAACCCCTTGACCGCCGCCGACAACCCCGTAACGACCACCGACCGAAACGCCACTCAGGACACAGCCGGGGACCATCACCTCGCGCCGCAGGCCCCAGACGCCGCCCACACTGACCACAAATCCTCCCCAGACGTCGCAGCCGCCGACCATCACGACCTCCACATCTCCCCCGACGACACCGCCTTCCTCAACCCTCCCCACCCGACCCCGACCCCCACCCCCCCCAGCCCTGACGACTTCGCTGCCCCCCTCTCCGACCCCCGCTGCACCTCCTCCAGGGAGCGGGCCTCCCCAACTTTTGGCCGCCCGCATCCCTGTCGCCGTAGTCCCCCGACTCAGCATGACACCCAAGACCTCCTCCGACGCCCAAGCCACCGCTAGCGGGCGCCCCTTCATAGCCTGGACCTCAGAGGCGGTGCACGCCTGCGTGCCCCGCCCCGCCCCCTCGGGCGCGCCTCGAGCCCTCTCCTCCTTTTTTGGTGGAGGGCTCTTCGGCGCCCCTCACCCGAACATTTCAAGCTCCCCCGAGCTCACTACTATAAGATACTTTAGCCGCTCCTTATGAGCTTTCCTACTGCCTTGCCTCCCCGCATTGACTCTTGTATTTAGCTGCTTATTTTCCTTGCTCTCTGTATAGCTGCTTATTTTCCTTGTTCTCTCTATAGCTGCTTATGTTCCTTGTTGTCTGAGGCGTTAAATAAAGCGCCTTTTTTCCCACCCCCGCCTTGCCTTCTTCCTTTTCGCGCATCGGTCGTAATGCTCGCATTACGTTTGATGCGAGGGAAGGAAGAGACCCTCCCCCCGCCTCCTGCTGCCGCCCAGCTTTCTCACCTTCCCTGTCATCCCTCCCTCAGCTTTCTCCCCCTCGCCCTCTCTCCCTGCCCGCCGGCTTTCTCACCTTCCCCGCTCTCTCGCCTCCCCGCTCCTTCCCTTATAAGGCCGCCCGCCGGCCTCCTTCATTAACATTACTACTAAAGTGTGACATGGAAGCTGAAAGTTAAAACATTCCAAATAATAGGAGAAAACATTCCAAATAATAGCAGAATCCATGTTCATATGAAGGTTTTACATGTTGTGCATATGTCAGAGTTGAAAAAAGGGTATTTCACATTTGGATTTTGATCTTATACAAATTGAGTAATACGCTAATATCGCATGTGTAACATGGAAATCAAACACACATCCAGAACATCATTTTAAGATACACAACTAATTTAAACAAGATTTCATTGATTTAGTTAAGAAAACAAGATTCTGTCTTACAAGAAAAAAGTAGAAAAAATGGAAACCTGGTTGAATCAAACTAGTGAGATAAAATTGATTTCCGCTTTTTCAGTGTTGCCAACTCTCACGAAATTCCTGTGAGTGTCACAGAAATTGAAGGTTCGTTCACAAATCACGAATCGACCCCAAAATCCCACGAATTTCTGCATTTTTGTTCAAAATTACACAAATTTATGTACTTTTGATTAAATACAACTAAATATCATGTTTTTCATATGCTAAAATATCAGCCTATATATAACTCGTTGGAAATGCTCTCAAATAGCCCATTTTTTAAAGCCATTATAAAAACTGTGGGAGGACATGCCTCTCACCCCTCCCACTTCCCCACCCCACCCGACAAGCTCGTTGGTGTCAACACTCAGGTTCCACGCCCGCAACTCAAAACCTCTAGGACTCCAGGTTGGCAACACTGGCTATTTTCATCCACCATTTTCATCCTTGAGTTTAGTCTGTGTTCCTGGAAATGATGAAGACACATACATTCAATGTTTCAGGTTAGTTAACAAGCAGGACATTAAAGATGCCATGGACGACCTTGATGTCATCTACAGCCTTGACCTGGAGAAACTCGTCAATCGGAATGAGTGTCCATGCAAAGTGGTGAGTGGCGCTTTTTAGAGCTGCAGAATCCGATGAAAGCATGCCATTTTCATAGCCAAAATGCGTACCTAGTCGCAGGTAGGACAAATAAGGACTGTCCGATTTCCTGGGGCACCTAGTTTACTCAGTCGGGTATGTGAAGGTCTCAGTGACTTGCGCGAATGGGCAATCGGCATGTCGTTATTTTTCTGATCTGCAGTAGCAGATTGCAATGACAATTAGATGACTTAGGCTTGGGCAAGTGAAAAATTCAGTCACTTGCCTGATTGGGCAAGTGGGAATAAAAAGTAACTGTCCTACCATGCTAGGGTCATGCACTCATTAAGCGTTCACTGCAGTTTGGTTCCCCCATCCTATGCAAATGAGTTGAGCGTCCGCCTACCTAGCCTGGCGTTTGCCATTACTAGGATAGGGCAAGGAGCAGTGGAATGAGGAAGACCTATTGTCCGCGATTGAAATTTCCTCTGGTTAATCAACAATTTTACATGTACAAAAAAAGAAGGGAAAGGTGGGTTATTTCTGAAGACATTTGAAGTGAAAACATGCAAATTTAACTGTGGTGTGCACACCGAAATGATTGGTTCTTCCGGATCCTGCCAGGTGGCGCCACGGTCTCGGTCCGATTTCCACATTTTTCACCGGAGACTATTTACATCCCTGATTTGTAAACACAGCGTGTGATAGCCGTGGTAGCAGGAAGCTTAATTACTCATTTGAGATCTCCCTGGCTAATTAATGAATATACGGTGCCCCCCCCCACCCCCCCATCTTAAACCATCATCCCTACTGCAGAGAGAATGTGGTCGCACAAGGGAGCTGGGCTGGTGAGATGGTTTGCGTTAGGGTTAAAGAGAGATGGAGTGAAACATTTAAATATCACATAATGATACTTGTTGGTTTTAGAATAACACATTAAAGTAATTAAGACATCACACAATCACACTGGTTTTAAAATGGCTATTTAAATATCATATAATCATACTTGTTGGTTTTGAAATAAAGGGGGGAAATGGAAATGGTGGGTGTTGGTCGCATTATGTGGGTGGTTGTTGGTGAGGGGTAATTTGTGGTTCAAATGTGTTGCTGCATTGGAATTCTGGCCATATATGGCGGGTGGTCATTGTTCAGGGTGGTTGCTTAAGAGGGGGACCACTGTATTGACCATAAAAAGCTCATAATAAATAACAGTTCAGAGTGAGACAAAAATCTAAAGAATTTCAAATAAAGCAATCATTGATGAATCATTCCTTCCATCTTTATTCATAGGAATCCTGCTCGGCTATCAATAGGCGGGGAAAGCGAGTGGACAAGTCAATAAAAAGCGGCCTGGACTGGCTGCTGTGGTCAGTGGACGTGCAGTGGGAGAAACTCTCGAAGCGTATTGAGATCGATGTCCAGGAGCAGGTTGACCGCGAGAAACTGGATCGGAAGCGACGCCTCGAAGTGGTGCGCCAAGCCCGGGAGGAGAGGTCAGTTCGCTGTTTTCAGACTACTGGAGGAAAATGAAAGGGTGGGATCTGTGGCAGTGCGCATGTGAGGAATTAAAAGTGGACCCATGGTGTTTGTATGCGGGAAAATCAGCATCTGCACATCCTGTTGTCTTATTGGTCCTATTCGTAAATGCAAAGTGGTCCTTTGTCGTCGTTGGGCCCTAAATAACTCCCAGAGAATATATCTCAAGATGTTTGTTTCTTGTTTTACGTCCAGCAACATCTAAGGTCATATCAGGATGGGTATCCACTTGTGACAGTCTGTACTTATGGCGACTTTATAGTGCTGCCCCACTGGAAGATCAGACTGCCAGCACCATAACCTAATATCCCACTCAGTCACATTATCCTGACACTGAGCCAACCAGTCCTTGCCCTACCCTAATAATGCTGAGCGCCTGGCTAGGAAGCGACAAGTATCAATTTTTACGTCATTGGTTTCACTCGACCATGGTTCGAACCCACAGACCCATGGGGTCGGATTGCCCGATCTCCCAAGACAGGAGACGGACGCTCAACTAATTCGGCCATCCCGTCTGGTATATCACAAGATGTAAAACCTATGAATGGTCTCATTTGATCATGATAATTATGAACACATAAAATTATGTTGGCCATCTTATTTATTACTCCTTTCTTAATATTGAATTTTACCGAAGGTATTGTTTTACAAATAATTAGTTGTAAGCTTTTATATTCTGTGTAAAAGTGATTGTTGAATAATACTGAGACAGAATACAAGTTGAATATGACATG
Organism: Branchipolynoe longqiensis; assembly: GCA_030323885.1. Lineage (NCBI taxonomy): Eukaryota > Metazoa > Annelida > Polychaeta > Phyllodocida > Polynoidae > Branchipolynoe > Branchipolynoe longqiensis. The sequence continues at coordinate 110,888,428 of CM059189.1, read as the reverse complement.
AATATGACCATTGCTGCCGACACAGCATAAAGGAACTACCATTCAATCAACTAATCAATCAAAAAGTTTGTTTAGAGCACATTGATTTTATCATCGTCTATTGGATGTCAAACATATGGTCATTCTGACATATTTCTTCGGAGGAAACGTGCTGTCGCCACATAGGCTACTCTTTCCGATAAGCAACAATGGGTCTTTTATATGCACTTTCCCACAAACAGGACAGTACATACCACAGCCTTTGATGAACCAGTTGTGGACCACTGGTTGGAAGGGAAAATAGCCCAAACTGCAAATGGGTCCACTGAACAGGATCGATCGAATGACCCACACCTTTACAGGTGGACACCCAACTCCCTGAGCTACATCCCGCTCGCCTTCAACTCAACTAATCAATCACTCCTTCTACCACTTTAAAGGGATGAAAAAGAAAAGGCAGAGAAACAGTTGCGGGGAGAGTCTCCAGGAACTTTGGAAAGCAGTGACGCAACAGACTTCTCCAATGGCAATCCGTTCAAGAGATTGGACATTGAAGAAATAGAGAGCAAGGTAAACTATGAACATTGCAAATCGGGTAATTCTCTGTGTACTCCCTGTCTAACTCCAACTGACTCATGTTCGACATTAATTTATTGCAACTTTGCTTATTACTCTAAATGAATGCAGAAGATAACTTCTTCCTACATTCTAAATGCTATGAAAATACTCACATTCATTACATGAGTGTTGCCATTTTGCTGTGGTATTTGTAGGTAGCGATTAGGGATACAGTGCTATATGCTGCATTCTTTTGCATTTAACCGCTATTGTTAGCTCACTTTAATACATAGATTTTCTATATACCTTTTATGTGTACATAATCCAGGATGGAAAAATGGCTGGAAGACCAATGTTTCGATGCTGAGAAAAGAATTTATTAAGCAGAATAAATATATTTACCCCCCAAAAATAATTGTTGGTTCTCATATGCGACAGTTATATCTGATTTGTCTATCGGTGAACTTGACCTATTTAAGCAGTGAATTCAAGTTTCTTTTGTGCAAACTTCCTTGCACATTTTCATCATTTTCAGCAAGCAAAATTGAAGCAGTCAAAATTGAAGTCCTCAAAGGAAGTAGTGAAAAGGTTGTCAGTCAGTCCGCCTTGCGAAGGTAAACACCTTGAGAAGCCAGCACCGAAGTCTTCAAGTACTGACAGTCTGAACTTGGCAAGGCCCCAGTGGACACCCGATGGTCCAGTCGACCCTGTCAGCAAAGATCCCCTTGGGAAGGAAGATGTTGAGACGATCTTCGCTTCGAAGTCACCCTGGTTGAAGAAGCGGTCTCCACGACCATCCACTGGCAACGAGTCCGTTTTGTCTGGCTTTTTCAACGATGACCTGGATATCGAAGGCGATGGTGCAACTAGCCGTCGCAACTTGATGCCAGCCACTTTACTAGGACCGCTGGAAAGTGGTGCGTAATTCTTCTTCTGATGTCAGTGGACACTGACACCCACGGCATTAATTGATTGGTTAATTGATTGATTGATGAGAATCATCTTGCCCTGCTCTTGCCATGTTCTGAGCCTGGCTTGCCCCCTCCCATCCCCCCCCACCCCCATCTCCCCTCCCTGCTGCGCCAACTCCATCAAGACGTACCCACTGCATACCTAGAAACTAACACTAAAACCATGCAGCTACCCAACTGATATGGATGTTCTGCATTTGTTCCATATAACGGAACATTAGAATCCAACCAATGAAACTAACTATCAACATGCATACTAAGCAACCCGGCTGTGTGGCTGACATCCCTAAGTGCCACAATCAATCGAAAAGTACCAATATGCATCTACTTTCGTCGCATTCTCATTTCCTAGTGTATTAATCATCATTAAAAATGACATGTGTAAATGGATAAACAACACACAATATGGCTAGAGAAGACCAGTGCCTCGGCACTGACAAATGTTTTGTTCCGAAGATCAAGACCCCCCCCCCCCAAAATGTTGACCGTTGCACCATATCTCAATGGGACTGGATTTTGAAGTCAATTGAGGGTAGTTTGATATCAATTTTTTTATTCGGAAGATTGTTAAGCTATCCTTAAATCAAAGACCCTATAATACTAAGACGGCTCACTCCCTATCTCTCCCATGGTAATGTAAATTTCGCAGTGCCACCTTGTGGTGGGTTTGATCAGCCAGGCTGCTGGTTGGTGTTTCGCATGTAAACACATACACTTATATTATACATGATATAGGTAAGTATGAATACACATCAATATGAAATTGCTATGAACAAATACACATCATCATCAGCATCATCATTGGTATCATCACACATCTTTCACTTTCATATGTACATTTATACATATAATATAGCAACTGTTTAACCAAGAGAACAGCCAGCGCACCAAGTGGTGGGTTTGATCATTTTGATTACACAGTACAGGCTGAGTGAGCCGTCTTAGTATTATAGGGTCTTTGCTTAAATGTAGCAATAAACAGCGTGTTAGTAACACAATTTACGCCTGTAATAATAAACAAGCGATGTGTATGCATGTGCAAATTGCATGTAGGCAGTCAGTACTGCATGTTTGTCCTTTGCTTTCAGATAACCATGGTACGCAAATCTTGGTGATGTAACATTATTTCACCATCAGAGTTCATTTGAAAATGATTATGTTTGATTAGTGATTCTCGATTTTGAAGTTGTGAAGCTATTTCTGATTTATCATCGACTCACATCCCTGTGCGTGTGTGTATGTCTGTGCGTGTGAGTGTCAGCCCACTTTGGATGCACTGATTCTCTCTCTGAGTGTTAACAAGTGTGCTATTAACCATTTTTCTATTATCAATCGCCGACAGAGCCCATTCTTTTGAGGAAATCAATGAATAACCTCAACAACTGTTAAATTAGGGATGAGAAATTTGCGATTTTCATCAATTTCTGTATTGTTCTTGATTATATGAGTCATTTCTCTATCATATGCAACCGGACGTTGTGGCCGAATCGGTAGAGTACAGGCTTCCCGTACGGAAAGTCGGGAGTTCGAATCCCAGCCGAGTCAAACCAATGACTTATAAAATTGATATTTGGCACTACCTAGCCTGGTGTCAATATGAAAATGTTCACTTTAGCACAAAATCATACGAGCATATTTTTTATGCATTTTGTGTGATAAATTAAATACATGCAGTGTTGCTGACATGTTTCAAACACAGAGGCAACAATAGCGATTTGACTTGCTACCTTCACACACAAACAAGAATAACATTTTAACAATGTAACGTGGAAACCAATTATGTGGTGCACGGTTTTTGGGAATGAGTCCATTTGATGTACTGTGTGCTAGGGCCGTAGGTATCACTAGGATTCCTTTGTAAATAACCTCACTATTTTTCTCTCTTTAAAATAAGATGTTGAATTCCCTTAGGGATTATCTTTGAATACAGACCGAGAAAATGTAAGTCATTGTCTGGAGGACTTTATTAATTTAATTTCAACTGATTCATTATGTTTGGCCTCAGTTACACTACTGCTTGAGACCACTTTGCGACAACCAAAAAAGGGCAGTCGCAAGGAGGTTGCAGATGCTGCACCAACATTTTCCTTGCGATCATACCGGTCGCCCAAAGGTTGCCGACCATTTTCAGTGCGGGTGATTGGTCACCGACCTATTGCCGGCCATTGGTTTTCCCACCTGTTTTTGCTTTGGTCGCAAGAAGGTCGGCGTCTTTTGGTTGCAAAGTGGTCACAAGTGGTCGCAAGCCATTGTGTGACTGGAGGCCTTATTTTGTTTATGTTGTAATTGCTATTTATGACTTCTTTGATTGCTGTTTATATACAAATATATACTATGTGCTCTAACTCTTAAATTATATCCTTTTTCAATAAATTATTGATTTTCTTTTGGTCATTTAATTAAAGACCTTCAAGCGCTACAGTTGTTAAAATACTAAATTATATTATACATCCCTTGTCATACAAAACTTGCTTTCAATTACGGGCTGACTAAGTTCAGGGTCCGTACGGGGCCTGGGAAGTTTTTCCCATTTCAAGTCTTGAAAAGTGTTCAATTTAATTTATTTTGGGTAATTAGTCTTGAAAAGCTTTGAATTCCATTAAGCTGTCCCCACTGATCTAAATTAGTCCGAAATCACAATTTGCCATTGAATGTTGCTTTTTCCTGAATTCCAAATGAAAATAGTCTTCAATTCCATATCTTCAAATGTGTACGCACTGAAAGTTGCGTAATCCATGATGATTTTGAATTTCTGCTATATTTAAAAAAAATGAAAATTAGGTTGATCATTATTATATTCCATATGAAGGAATTTTAATTATAAATAGTAAACATTGGAGATATTTGAAGTAAAAACATGCAACATTACTTATGTGCACACCAAAATTCTAGACATTGGTTTGCCTAACCTTTACCACTCACAGGATCTATCAAATTAACTTAATATTCCTTCTATGCATCAATGAATCTTTAATAAGTGCATCGATATGTTCGATCCAATTGGTTTCGAAGATGTTATGCTTTCATCGGAGTATGCAGCTTTAAAACAATATATTGCCCCTTCCAATGAACAAATCTTTTATTTCTTTATTATTTATTGTTTGGTTCATGTTATTTCCAAGATTATGTTAATGCAGATCAATTCGTAAAAAAAAACCTGAAACACCAAACTGCCCTGAAATAGTATTCACACGTCCTTGCCTTGCTCTGTGTTGTTATCTTAGCGGCTATTCTATCTATTAATTAATTAATGTAGAGTGTGCATTACAAATAGCAAGTCAAAGGCTGTGGTATGTGCTGTCCTGTCTGTGGAAAAGTACATATAAAAGACCCCTTGCTGCTTATCGGAAAGAGTTTCCTCCAAAGAAATATGTCCGTTTCCTCCAAAGCAATATGTCAGAATGACCATATGTTTGACATCCAATAGCCGATGATAAAAATCAATGTGCTCTAGAGGTGTCGTTAAACAAAACAAACTTTCTTACAAATAACAAGTCACATGAAATCGTCCCATCTGTGGGAAAACCACTAGAATCATGCGGGGAGTTGTCGGGACCAATTGGTCCTTAGCCGTTGCCGCATTTGCCACTCGTGGCTTACACGACTACTATAACAGTTTAATTATTAGGACATGTCCTGGAATGGCCAAAAGTGTGGGTTCGAATCCTGCTCTAGGGGAAATATTTCTCATTTGCATCACCCTACAAGACTGATTTGTGAACCTATCACAGGTATGTATATATGTAAATGCATTATCTGTATCCACTTATGGATATAAACCATTTCAAAGATTTAGGATTCCAGGGGGGCGAGTATAGTAAATTTGCACTGACCTCTCGGGCAAGGGGCGACCTGGGTAGGTAGGCGTGGATATGGTTATTGCATTAGGGAGCATAGATAAACTAATGATTAGGACGCTAGCAAGAAATGTGGTGTTGAATGCCACTGTAGGTGCAAGGTTTACTTCATTTGCAGTATAACCCCTATGACAATATATACTTTTGTCTTTGGCATGTTAGCTTAGCATTAAGTTGTTATAAGACACTAAAATACAGTATGTTATGCCATTTGAATGTTTCTTTTAATTAGCGGGAAACATTTTAGTGAAAGGGTATGTTTTATATATATTAAATTAGACTTCACATTTTTTATATATTTTAAGCCCCCCAAAACCCTGATTGCTTGAATTGATTTGTGATCTCCGAATGAAATATGTTTGGACAAAGCTCAGATATGTAGCCAAATACCAGCCACAACTGAATGCTATTGTATTATTTACAGTATTAAATATATTATGTTCAGAGCAAATTATGTGAGTTATACACTGTAAACCTGAATCATGATCACACTAGACCCATTCAGGTATCATGCAATGTCCTTGTTCTTCTCCCTCCTGCAGTTGGAAGACCCAGAAGGAAGAAAAAGAGACGTGCACGTCGTAACCAGATCTCGCCAAATGAAGACAATAGTCTGAAGTCTGACACCGATTCAATCACAAGTTCTGAGACAGCACCAAGCAATGTAGCGAATGACGTAAACTCCAACCCATACAAGACTTCCTGCAAGCCGCGACTAGAGGTTCAGTTGGAGGAAGAGGAGCCAGAGCCAGTGTGTAAGTCTGAAATCGAATAGTAAAAGCTTTATTTTATTGCTTATGTCCTTATGATTAAGCAACAATTTAGATTAAGCGGAAAGTCTGAGATAGTTCCTGGTCATGAATGCTTCTCTCAGGCTACACTTCGAGGTTCAGTTGGAGGAAGCAAAGCTTGAGTAAAGGTCTGTGCAGTCACTCCAGCCAAATCGCACTGAGGCTAGGTGTTTTACCGATAACTATATAAAATAAGTAATACTTATAAGCAAAGCGGATAGCCCTGGTCAGTTCCTGCGCATGTGTGTAAAGGCTTCGGGCACTTGGAGGAAGAGAAGCCAGAGTGTAAGTTTGTGTGACATTCCTTATTGAATGGCAGGGATAGTGTTACAGTTTAGCGACCCGTATAAAAAACGCAAATGTACCAAGTTAGATCCTTTCCATGAGCAGAAAGCTGTCCTACAGACTTCTTCCTCAGAGATTCAGCTGGAGGAAGGGAGTGGTTATACACTATTTTCTGCTTAAGGGGCATCGCATTGGATGTCAGTCTCCACTGACGCTCAAAATCATTTGATTAAACTGTAGATTTCATGGCTTGACAATTTTATAATGCAAACACTGCATGATCTTTTAACTAATGTAAAACAAGAAGCGATCCTAGCCTTCTTGAGAGCGGCAGGACTATACCGCCTTATATAGTTCACTAAAACAATTTTTTTTACCAATTCAGGAAGAACAATATCTTCAACTCATACTCTAGAATTTTACCTGGCCTCAATTTTGTTGTTGTAATTGTGAGCTTTTAACTTAAAAAATGTCTCTTCACATATGGTTGATTGTGTGCTTTTACACTCCTTGTAAAAGCGATGGCTTGATAATAATTTGACAGAATAAGATTTGATTATGCCATACTTCTAGCGGGCAACACCTTATTTGTGTCATGTCACTTAGAGAACATACCACATTTTCTGTAATATTTTGGTTCTCTCAAACTGGGTACCACATATTTGGTTTCCACGTTGCAATGGTGATAATTAATTCTTTCTTTTTTCTGTAGCATGTCAAATAATTATTGTTGCCTCTGCGCGTTAAGTATGTTAGCAATACTACATGCACTTAATCTAGCCCACAAAATTGATCAAAAGTATACTCATATGATTTTGTGCTCAAAAACATATAGCTCAATCTGTATAATCAAATAGTGAAATAGCTTTTTGTCTAGTCTCATATATGCACACCATGTTTAACTTTCACATGAACATGGATTCTGCTATTATTTGGAATGTTTTCACTTTTGGTTTCCATGTCACACTTTGGTGCCCAGTTTCAGAGAACTCCTTTAAATTCCTTTATTTTGTTTTTAAATGCTGTGTCACTACTAAGTTTGTTTCATCTTCTATGTTGTACATAGTATGTATAGTTACGTTGTTTCTGGCCCAGGCCACCACCGACTGATTCACGTACAACCCTGGTACACTCCTGAAGAAAATGGCATAATTACCTAAATGGAGACATGTGGACCCGCAGTACCGGAAGCACAATGCATGCTGGGTATACATTTATTTTGCATGCTTCATGGACCGGAAATGAGGCCCCTCACCCTACCCCATCCCTCAACCACTCCTGAACGCAGCTTAGGTGGTGTGCTAGTATATGGTTAGTGGTTGCAGCTTGCTTGCTCAGCCATTTTATGTAAGCATGTTAATACTTTGGGCCACTCGTGGCTAACACACGTTTTTCTGCTCAAGGGGGAGCCTCCCCCTGAATGTATTGGATGTCAGTCCCCACTGACATTAAAACACACTTTATTAAACTGTGTGGATTTCATGGCCCTGCGCCAACAATTTTACACTGCAAACAACATGCATGACCTTTTTACTAAAGTAAAACAAGAAAACATTTGAGCTTTTTGAGGGCAGCTGGTTTGTACCAACTCATAGGTTTTTAAACAAATTTCATCAGTGAATAATACTGTCATTTAGACTTTTATTTAGCTATTATTATTGTGAGTTTACAAAATTCATGAGTGTCCATTGACACAAAATTGATTGTATGCTTTTACATGTAAAAGCGACGGTTTGAACAAAAACAAACATTTCTCGCCGTAAATATGGCCTATGCTGCCGACACGGCGTAAAGCAACCACCAATCAATCAATTTACATGTAAAAGCGACGGTTTGAACAAAAACAAACATTTCTCGCCGTGAATATGGCCTATGCTGCCGACACGGCGTAAAGCAACCACCAATCAATCAATCAATGTTAATGCTTTGGGGCTGGGTTCACCAGCAAGTTCCACGCGCTTACAGCCTTGGTGCGCCTGTAGTTGAATTACTTTTATAGATATGTTTTCCGGATAATTTGTAGATCATATAAGAAATACGGTACTACCCAATTGCAGGTGCATTCAGGTGCACACACTGTAAGCGCACAAAACCCATGAGTGCACCCGGGCACTCCCACCCCCAAAGGGTTGAGCCATTGTTTCTCTCACATTCACGCATCCTGCTTTGGTCTTCCACCCTAGAGCGACATTTTTTGGTTATGGCTTGCTATGATGCTAAACAGTGACCGGTTTCTGACAAAAAAGTTATATATAGTGGTAGATAGGCATAATAAGTCAGAGCACATTCATGTTATATCTACTTAGACAACGTGGTATGCTGTACCCCCTTAACCAATATGCTATGCTATATCCCCTTAAAGTTAGGTTAAACGCGGTGTGCTATCTCCCCTTAAACAACATGGTATACTATATCCACTTAAGAACATGGTATACTATATCCACTTAAGAACATGGTATACTATATCCCTTAAAAACATGGTATGCCACATCCCTTTAAAAATGGTATGATATATCCCCTTAAAGAATCTTTACGTTATCCCATTAAAATCATGGTGCACTGTATCCTCTTAAACAATTTGGTATACTATATCCACTTAAAAACATGGTATACTATATCCCTTAAAAACATGGTATGCCACATCCCTTTAAAAATGGTATGCTATATCCCCTTAAAGATGCTTTACCTTATCCCATTAAAATCATGGTGTACTGTATCCTCTTAAACAACTTGGTATACTATATCCCTTTAAAAAACATGGTATGTTATATCTCTTTAAAAACATGGTATGGTATATCCCGTTAAATATGGTATGTTATATCCCCTTAAGTAACATGGTATGCTATATCTTAAGTAATGCCTTAAAATAGATTTTCCAACCAATATTTAAAGTTGCATAGTCCGATTATTTTGAGTTTCTCTCATTTTCTGAGATACATATATTAGGTTGGTCGTTATTTTTTTTTTGTTTTTTCTTGAAGATTTATACTGCCCATCATGGATACGTCTGAATATACTTGTTTTCACCATTAGACAGTTTGTCGATAGAAAGCCCAAGCCTACACTTTTACCGAACCAATGGATTTTTAACCTCCCACACCACATAGACATGGTATGAGAGCAACCGGCCTTTGATGACACTGTAAGTTATACACAGTGGTGGAAATCCAAATTGGCAGAGGTGAGGGGGCACGGGGAATCGAACCACCAACCTTCAGATTAGGCATCTGACCTAGAAAAAAGTCAGACACTCTTACCACTCTGCCACAGAGAACACCACTCTATAATTTACCTTACTTTAGTTTGAAGTAACATATTTTAAGTGGCTAACTCTGGGAGATATTTGAAGTGCACCCATTCAACATTAATTTTGGCACACATGCCAACACTCCGACACCATAGGCTTTGCAGTAACAGGTTGTATTAAATTGCCTCAGTCTTTCCTTCTAAAGTTCTATGTGGCAACAAATCTTTAATAAATGGTCAGTAGCTAAGTTAGATGTGTAGAAGCAAATCTGGCTAATTGTTTAGCTAATAGTTTTGGGTTTGAAAATGCCGTGTTTTCATTGGATTATGCAGCTTTAAGTAATATGGTATCCTATATCCGCCTAAAAAAAAGGCATGCTATATCATCATAAACAACATGGCATGCTATATCCTTTTAAACAAAACATGGTGTGCTATATCCGATTATGTAATGGGTTAAAATAGATTTTTCAAGCAGTATTTAAGTCATTGCATTTTTTGTTTGCTTCATTACTTTCTATAAGAAAACTAGGAAATGAATGATTCTTAATTATAAAGTAGGATAGGTTTATAGAGTTTGAATCAGAAATCCACCTACCCATATGTGGATAGGAAGAGATAAGAGCTGCTTATTCTATATCTTTATATTCATGTGTTATATAAACCGTTATGTGAATATAAATAGCAAGGTGATCATTCTGGCAAACCCACACTCCTGGCACCATCTGGAGACCTCTGCTTGTATCACCACTCATTCGCGAAAGGCCCAGCACACTCATACTTTTTCTGTGGCTGTTTGACTAATGCATCTGTTTTGTTTATTTTCAGCCTTGGCGCAACGCTGGGGTCTTGTCGATAACCTTCCGGATATGAAGGACACTTCCTCCTACCGTCGATTTCGACCCAATATGGACTCGGGCGACGATATTATCACATGAGTAGTGTCCTTCCATCATCATAGCACATCAATCACCATAGCCATCAATAATACTATGCAGGGTCTGCTAAGTTTGGAGGATCAAGGATTTTTACCATGTTTGAATTTCTGTTATGTTGTGTGTATGTGGGTTTTTTAAATCTTTTTTCAGACACAAAATGTGCAGTGATACTGGGATAACCCATGGAATTTCCCACCCATAGCTGAAATTCCGCAAACTAGTTTAAAATGTGTTAAAATTTGTTTTTATATATGTTAATGGCTACAGCTTTTAGATACTAGCGGATAAGACTCACAATACATAACTGATGAGAATTTCCCGCCAATCGGTGGTTTCCCACCTTTGTAGGTCTGACCTATTCTCATCTCTGTTATATATATACACAGCATTTCGCCCCGACCGACTTTTGGACAATGGCAGGCCTTTTTTAGGTCTGACATGTTCTCACCCCTGACGTAATTTCTGAGGTTTTAGTTCCTGTGTTATGGGCTGTCATTCTGGGAACTGGTCTCCAAGCAGATTAGGGGATGCGACTGTATTTACAGTTCTATTCTGTGGCTTTAACTAAAGCCCCAGTCACACTATGGTTTGCGTCCGCTTGCAACCACTTTGGACCAAAGAACCCGGTCACTGGCGATGTCCTTGTGACCAAAGCATTAGTTGTTAGTCTTGTGACCTTCACAAGGTTTTTAATGCAGTAGCTGCAACCTTGCTACCATTTTGGTCGCAAGGATGTCCACGGCCACTGATGACCATCTTGCAACCATGTTGCGACCAACCTTTTTTTGTGGTCGCAAGCAGTCATCATCATCATCATGCTGTCGGTCGCTATGCGACAAAGACTGCTTTCATTACTTGACTGCCGCTCTCCATTTAGCTCTCTGCTGTGAGAGTGATGCTGTGAGCAAGCAGTAGTATGACTAGCATGACTCGCACAGTTGAATAATATTTGCATAAGTACTTTATACCTCACAAAACAACAACAAACATGGGAGGCTCAATTATGTAAGAACTATTGTTACGAGGGATGAGAGTACCAGATGACTTGATATAACACCGCTTCGTAGGAAGGAATTCAGAAGGGATATATTCATTTGTGTTCAAAAACTGAATGTTCTTTCTAAAGACTCGCTAAACCTTTATAGCATTCCTGATATGTTACCAAACTGTTGCGACAAAATTGTGTACATTTGTTTTTAAAGGCTTGGATTTTCTCGGTAAGTCTTTGTAACATTCCTGATGTGTGACCAAATTACTGCGACATGATTGTGTACATCTCTTCTTTTTTAAGGGCATGATATTTTTTTCCAAATTTATTTAATTTAAAAAAAAAAAGATGAAACAAGGCAGATATGTCCTGGTCCGAAATGTGGGTTTGTAAATCAAGAAATCTGAAATGGAAGTAACATCATTTTGTGTGCTCTCATGCTGTGTGCCCTCTCTTTGATGTTTTCCACCGCCAACTGAACTAGCATATTGTTGAAATAATTATGATATTTGCGAATAACCCATAACTTGTTTCACAGTACTAACATTAAAATGATATCACATATTTCTCCCCCCCCCCCCCCCCCATCATTTAGATGGTGATATTGATATATTTGTCACATGACGCCTGCCTTTTTCGCATCCCATAATATTTGGTTTGTTTGCGCAGTGGGTATTGGTGAAAGGATAGGTACTACTTACCGCCTCAATATGGAGGCTTCACATGTTATATGCAATGAAAGCTGTATGATGTTGCAAGGGAGAGATCTTCCTCATATTATTTATTATTGCGGTTATTATTTTTTAAATCATGGCTAGAGCCTATTTGGGGTTACTTATGATTCTGTTGAATGTTCCAATCAATCTCTGGTGCTTTTCTACGAGGCTGTTAATAGTTTCCAAGACAACTGAGTCAATGATTTGATCCTGCGTTAAGTAGAAGTTTATCCGATTTGAGGATCATTGTGGATTGAGCAGGGAACTTTTAGTTAATAGGCCAACTTAACTAACATCTTTCGAAGTGATATCCATTGTGGTGTTCACTTCAGAATTGCAAAGATGTAAAAGGCTTCTTCGACATTTTGTTAAATACCAGATGCGGATGCATGTACTCAACTGAAAAGCCATCTCAATCCCATGGCCAAGTCAAATGAATAATTACAAAATGTATATTTGTCGCTACCTAGCTTGGCGCTTCGCATTACTGGGATAGGGCATGGCACAGTGGAATTAGGATGAGGAAGACCAATTGTCCGTGATTAAAATTTCCTCGGGTTACCAAAAAAAAAACACCCCAAAAAACACATAATTCAAAATAGCATTTCATAAGCCACTGATCTTGCTTACCTCGACTGTAATAATGTGAATCACAGCAGCATCCTGTGTGTTTAATTGATAAAACTGGCCCATTTGTTAAGCATGATGAAGGCATTGAATCATTGCGCTTAGATATCATGGAATTAGTGTAGACATGGATTGATCTGAACCTTAATTTTGGTAAAAACATTCTTGGAAACAAGGTTGTGTAATTGCGGAACATATTCAATAATTGACCCATTTGGATGTTATGTGCAGTGTCCTTGAGATGCACAATGTCATTTAATTAAGTACTAGCAAATATACAAATATGATGTATAACGCATTTTTCAAGTATAAATGCAAGGGGAACATATACTTTATATATCTATTCCTCCTTGGCGCATTGGTGGCGGCCGCCCCCGCCCCCAGATGTCGGGGTAATTGGCGGGTGGGACCCACTCGCGCCACACACACTGGAGGAATACATAAATACAGGTCCCCAAACCTTTATTCCAAATTCTTGGGGGCCAATTGTGTTTTGGAATTCTGATTTGCTCAGATTTTCAGAATAATGGTAGTAATCAAACATTAATACTGCAATAAAAACACGAATCCTCACACTAAGTGGGATAAAAAACGACTACAGATACTAGTACAGTTTATGTGTGCAGTAATTTTGATAAATGAAATAATGGGATAATTAGATTTGATTTCCCACAAAAATATTTTGGTAAAATGTAAACATACTGCTTCAAATGAACCATAATCAGACACATTAATATTTATCCAGAGAAACATTGACACTAGATAGGATGAATACAGACTAAATATTATTATAGTAACTTCAGATTTCAGACAAGGGATTGTGAACCTGTATATACAGTGAAACCCTCTTATAACGCACCATGATTTAATGTGAATTTAGATTTAACGTGATAATTCATTTGACCCAGAATGTGATATGTCACGGCCCACCAGCGGGACGCCCAATGGAAGGTAACCATGCCAAAAGTAGCCAGATAACACACCTCACAGCTACTTTCAAGCCTATGATATGTAAATAGGAGTAGGCTAGTCTAGTAATAAGAGTAGACAAAATAAATACATATATGCCAAGAAAATAAAAAAAAAACTAACAGGCTATTAACCATACCAACCAATTATCTATCTGCTACTGAAATGCAGGCAATCAAATACCTTATCAGCAGCCACTGTGTGGTAAGATAACACCGACACTACAACTGGCCAGCATTGAAAATAAGCCTGGGTACCCGGGCTTATATGCTATGGACAGTATAAATACAGCCTCAATTAAAAAAATAAAAATAAAAATAAAAATATCCAAAGTAATTCAGTAAGCTGAACCCTCATTTAACGCGACCCCACTTTTCTCACAATGACGTTGTATGTACCCCAATGATCACGTTATAACAAGGTTTCACTGTACATGTATGAACCTAATTGTCATTTGGTTTAGCGTTATTAAATATGTGCTATATGATTTACTATGTGCATATGAATGACGTCAGCAAAGGCGACTGTGTGAAGTGATTACTGCCCAGTATGTCCTGATGCTGGTGCTGTACTGCTGGGGTGTTGCATGCATGTATCTCAGTGAGCACACCGCTGAAGTCCACTCAATTGGTGCTTTCAAATTAAAGCGCCTATATGATGTATATTAGGGTGATGAAGTAAGCTTACCGCTGATAATTATCAGGAAAAGGCTCGGAATATCTGAAGGGTTCATGCACAAAAACTAAAATACATTTTAGTTGTTTTCTGTAAAACTGTCTTTATTCTTGTGCTTTCCAGTTAAAGTCTATCAATTTCATATTGAATAGGACATTATATAGGGGATGTGGCAGCTTCTGCAAACAAACATATTTTACTATTTGAATGATGGCACTCTCGGGTCAAATGCGGTAGTCATGGTTTCATTTTTGCCCAGATGGCATTCGTCGGTTTTTGCGCCTGAACCCTTCATGTATGCTATGGAACAATCTGGAGGTTTTCAACACTTGCGAATGAGTGCTTGTTGCATAGACTCTTCTGGTTTTCATCATTAGTCAGGGTGTAAAATTGTCTTTTGGGGTTTGTTCATTTGGTCATTAAAATGAGACAGGTTACACTTGACTGTTGTTGAGAGCAGGATCTGAATGTCCAAGATGACCATCTGGGGTTTGTCCACTTGGGTTTGATTTGGAATTAATATGTGAGGTTAACTAACATTTTTTAACTAACATCTCTTGTGGTGTTCACTTCTGAATTATAGAGATGCAAAAGGCTTCGACATTATGTTAAATACCAGATGTAGATGTATCTACAGAGGTGCCAAGTAGGGAGATCTCCCTCGTACACAGATTGTAAATAAGGAGAATTGCATGGCTGAAGAGGAGAGGTGCAGGATGGGGGGCGGGGTGGGGGTCGCCCTTTCACACAAGGGGTTCGGGAGGGTCTCTCGGAAAATTTGGAAAAATTGTGATACAAAATGATGCATTTTGATGGAAAATATGCGTAATTTAAAAAAGGAAAGAGAATAAAAAGCTTAAATGATTCTTTGGCAGGAGATTGGGGTTATTTTGCTATATTTTAGGGAGATCTCCCACCAAATCGGGAGACTTGGTGCCTCTGTGTCAACTCAACTGAACTGGTACCTTCAGGAGAAAGGTCCATCGCAAGATGTACACAGCCTAAAATGGTTTGGATACCATGTAGTGAAATACATGAAGCTTACAGAATTGACTGCTTTCAACAAACAAACTGTTGAGGCGTACACTTTCGATACATGTGCGAAGCCACATATGGCTCGAACACTACCTAATGAGGTATGAAAGTCAGCTAGCGGCTTTCAAATGTTATCTGTTGAATTGTTCACTTCGGTTCGCAATTGCATGTCGTTGAACTGCTGAGGCGTTTAAATATTTAATAAGACTGCATGTAGAGGCAAATCAACCCAACTGGCAACTTGCGAAAAAGTCAGGCGATGCGCACTTTCGGTTTGCTGAATATCCGAACAATTTGGAAATCTGGTCAACAATTAATCAATATGCACATGTGAAGGTTATTACCTTGACACATTTCAGGGTTTTTTCGGACACTTTTCAGGGCTTTTTTCAGACTCCTACAGCCTCAGCCAAATTGTAAATACCATACTCACCTCAGGATACTGCTCTTGAGAGAGATTTATTCCAGCTGTTTACTTCAATCTTTGCATGCCTCAACATGCTTAGATAACTTGTAAATACTCCCATGTCAAGCTAATCCTTCCAACGCAACGGACAGCTTTTGGAGACACCAGCTGTAGCAATGTTCGTTTTAGAGTTGTGGAACCTTAAATGGCTCAGCCCTTTTGTAAATACTGCAACTTTATGTTTACGAAACCTCGAAAGACTAAGCCATTTAGTAAATAACTGCACCTTTTAAGTTTACAAAACCTCGAAAGATCCATCTATTTTCAAAATACTGCAACTTTATGAGTTTGCGAAAAAAAAAAAAAAAGCTCAACCATTTTGCAGCTACTGCAACTTTGAGTTTGCGAAACCTCGAAAGGCTCGGAATATCTGAGGTTTGTGGAACCTCAAATGGTTCTAGAATTTTGCAGATGCTTCTATGTGATGTTTTGCAATACAACAAAACATCCATAAGGAGTTTCGCAGTCAGTTTAGTTCATAACCGCATTGAGTTTGTGGAACCTCAAAAGTATCTAGAATTGTGCGGATACTTCTATGTATTGTTCTATGACAGAACTGACATCCGTGAAGGAGTATTGCAGTCAGTTTCTATTATAATCAATGGAGAATTGCTGAGATGATCAAACACTGCAAAGATATTGTGTCTTTAAGGGCCAACTTTGATGAATGTCTAAATCAGAAGGGCTTACAAAGCACACTGTGATATTGAGTGGCAAAACAAATGTAGATAGAACAATTAGTTGTGATGCACTTTTAATTTAGGAAGGGAAAAAGGAAATCCCTTCAAATTTGTTGAAGAATACTGTTACTTTATGTACAAAGATGTCCGTCCATTTTTGTGTAGTTGTAAATCACTGTGTGACATTACTGTGCCTATGCATTCAGATCAAACCCATCCCATCGCTACAAAGAGTTCTCATCAAGGTATTTTGTCATTTGTACTGTGTTCACCAGGAAGTGCTGTAATTTAATTTACTCTTACACAGATCACATTTAATTCATATAAAAGTACCATGAGGAAATAAGTAGTTAATTACCGTATTCTCATGGGTTAACACCCCCCCCCCCCCCCACTTGGCCGATATTGTTAACGCCCACCCCTTAAACTCCCATCTGTGGAACGCCCACCCCCACTTCAGTGATTTGCCAATTTAAACAACTAGGGTGTTAACCTGCGAGAATACGGTAGTTTACTCAATGTGTACTTGTTCAAACTGCTACAAGTTAAACACATTAAAATATTATTATATAATAAGTTAATATTATTATAAGCGATGTATTTATATCTGGATAACAATTTATAAGCATATCTAAGTAATAAATGTCTACATCCAACAGGCCTTTGGTATAGACCTATTTCATGTGACGTCAGCATAGGTATTTAAGTCAGTGCGTGCGCAGCTTAGCTGCAGGACAACACAGGGTCACACTGCAAACTCAATGGCTATGAGCAATCTTCATACAGAAAATGTGAAATATCTCTAAAACCCCACCACTTAGAAACAAACCGCCTGGCACACATATAGAAAACAAATTCAACAAAAAGATTATATTAAATTTATACTGTTAGGGTTCTGCATTTCTATTAATTTGGAATAAAACTGACATGTTGCACTGTGCGTATCGGCAAACTCAATGCATTGTCAATGGCCGTGAGCAATCTTCATACAGAAAAAGTTAAGTATCTCTAAAACCACATCACCTAGAAACAAACCGCTTGGCACACATATAGAAAACATATTCAACAAAAAGATTATATTAAATTTATATGGTTAGGATTTTGCATTTCTATTAATTTTGAATAAAATTGATGTGTTGCACCGTCTGTATCGGCAAACTCGATGCATTGTCAATGGCCGTGAGGATTATATATATATGTGCATGGAATAACCTCGTGTTTGTACATGGGGTGATGTATAAGGATTATGCATATGATTCACAAACAAGTGGAGGAATACGATATGGAGGTAACAAGATTATTACGTGCCCCTGGAGCCCTCAACCTCTAGAAGGAACCAACACATACAGGAAAAGGAAACTACAGTAAAAGGAACAGGAAGGAACAAAAGAAACAGGGTGGGTGATAAAGTCAGGATACTGCTGCTGAAGAAGTAGTGAATGAAACGGCAACAGATGGGACGGCCGAATGATTTAGAGTGTCCCGTCTCCTGTGGGATCGTGGGTTCGAATCCTGGTCGAGTCAAACCGATGACTTGAAAATTGATACTTGTCGCTTCCTAGCCAGGCGCTCGCCATTATTAGGATAGGCTAAGGAGCAGTGCTTAAACAACTAATGTACCAGAAAAAATACCCAGCATGGCGACTGGGGCCAGCGACACCCGAGGCGAATCCGGAGGGAGGAGAGTAGAACAGCTGGGGTAGGTCAACCCCCTGCCGTGAATCTAGTGCAATGCTACGCATCAAATAATCGGGAAGCTCACTTATCTATTCTCTCCATATATATAATCAGTTTATTTTGAGAAAGCCTAAATTTTGAGCTTCGGCATCGTGACGTGGCGTTCTCTGTGGCGGAGTGGTTAGAGTGTCTGACATTTTTCTAGGTCAGACTCCTAATCTGAGGGTCGGCGGTTCGATTCCCCGTGCCCCCAGCTCTGCCAATTTGGATTTCCACCGCTGTGTATAACTGACAGCGTCATCAAAGGCCGGTTGCTCTCATACCATGTCTATGTGGTGTGGGAGGTTAAAAATCCCTTGGGTCGGTAAAAGTGTCGGCTCGGGCTTTCTATCGACCAGCAGTGGAATGAGGAAGACCAGTCGTCTATGACTGAAATTTCCCCTGCTTAAACAACTAATGGACCAAAAAAATATATTTAAAAATGACCATGTGTGAAAAATAATATGTTCACTGAATGTGTAGGTAATAAGATATGAAGATAATTGATATTTTCTGTGAAGATTAATCCTAGATTGCAATACACATATGGTACACACATCCTGTAATAACCACTATCTAAAGTTTATATCCAGTGACAATTAACCAAGAAACATTTAAAATCATTTTTGGATAAATCTGTCTTTATTTACAAGCTTACATACGATATATGAGTGTCATCGGGGTGATGAAAATGGGAAATATTGTGCCTAGAGCGGGACTCGAACCCACATCTCTTTGCATTCCGGGCCAGTGTGCTAACCATTACACCACATAGGCTCCCTGATATCAACACACTACCCATGCCTATCTGTCTATGTGGTTACTTGCCTGAGAGGTCAGTGCAGCCTCCTACATGAGCATAACAAATCCTAAATTACTTTAAATATTTTGTTTGAATATTTGTGTCGGTGAATTGATACAGTTCCATGGTAATAATTTGCTGTCTTCAAGAAAAGTTACATTTTCGTACAACCACCCTCAGTTGAATTAATTTTTGGCAAGTATGCCAAAACTGAACCCATATGCTTCCGCAGTAAGAGATTCTATTAAATTCTCTCAGTGGACTACCCCCTTTCTATGTGGCGACAATGATATTTATAAGTACACCAGGATCAAAGTAATCAAATCTAGATAATTTCTTGAATTTGATATACATTTTCGTAGGAGTATACAGTGTTAAAGTTATCGTCCGATGATTTTGAGTTTCTCATTATTATGAGATAAATACGTAGTTGTAGATAACAAAAATCACCGGAGCAACTCAACGAACGTCCTCCCGTCGTGAGTTGTTTATGCTAATTGCTGGACCCGGTGTGGTGGTTTCAGCGTGTTCCCATGCTCAGATGTGTCCAGTTGCTTCTGCGCATGCGCGGATTTCGCATCAACTCGGGTCACCCCAGCCACTTATTGGCGCATGCGCACATCCTACAAACTCGGGTTGAATAATCGAATACGCTCGGGTGGACAGTTTGTTCTTTTTTTTTTAATAACTGATAAAAGTACAGCAAAATAGGATTTAAAGTATTGTATCATGGCCCAGTTTACCTATATTTCCATTTCATTAATCTAAGTTATTCTTTTTTTGCACATGGGACGTGTATTTGTCGACTCCACTCGCATGTTCTATTTGAAATTCGGATGACCCGAGTCGCCCGGTTCGTGTTAATCGATTACGGCCATGTTTACTAGATTCTGACGCATGCGCAGAAGCGAGGGACACGTCTGAGCACGGGAACACGCTGAAACCACCACACCGGATGTGCTTCCTTCTCCCGAGCTTGAGGCTTACGCTGCGTTCATACGGGTCTCGTGAATATGGTGAACTTCCTACTTACTGCCGGTGAACATGACCTTGTAAACTGACAGCGTTCATTTGGCAATTCGCAGTAAACAGGTTTCATACTGGGCGATAATAGAGGCATTGTCAAATCTTTCACAGAAAAAGTGAAATATCTCTAAAACCACACCACCTAGAAACAAATCGCTTGGTACACATATAGAAAACATCTTTACCAAAAAGATTATATCAAATTTATATGGTTAGCATATTTCTATTAATTTTGAATAAAACTAATGTTTTGCACTGTGTGTATGGCAGACGGCGGAAACTGCAAGACCGCCATTTCTTCACGAATGGTGAGTAAGGAGCAGGTTCCAAAATCTCCAGTTCACAGGTGGTGTTCACGAGTTGTGAAGTCACTTGAACGCAATTCACAGGTTGTGAAGTCAGAAACACCGTATTCACCAGTTCATATGAATGCAGCATGAGTACCGAGGTAAAACAGTGTTTAAAGTTGCATCGTCCGATGATTTTGAGTTTCTCTCATTCTGAGATAAATATATTAATTTGATTATTATAATGTACAGTGCTTTAGTTTGAAGTCACTTTTGAGCTATTTGAAGTGCAAACATGTCAAATTAGTTTTGGCATGGCTGCCAAAACTCTGACACCATAGGCTTCTGCAGTAACAAGTTATATTAAATTGATTCAGTATTCCCTGTGTCTCTGTGGCAACAAATGCTTAATAAGTGCATCAGTAGGGGCATATCTAAGTTAGATATGTAGAATCAAATCTAGATAATTGAATTGGTTTTGAAAAGTTGATGCTTCATCGGACTATGCAGCTTTAATATAGTTATTCCTTTAAACAAATGTAATACGATTGAATAGTGTCTACACAGTTCGATGTCTAATTGAAGTTAACCGTTAACATTACACACATAGGTTAGTTAGAGACATAACTACTATAGCGTGCAGTCTACATCAACTAGTTCATTTGATATTAATAAATGTTCAAAGAACATCTGTTTCAACGAATGCTTAAAAAGAAAATCATTGGCCACTCATGGCTTACGCACTCCTTTCTGCTCAAGGGAGAGCCTCCTCCCGAATGCATTGGGTGTCAGTCACCACTGACGCTCAAACACATTTGATTAAACAATTTTACAATGCAGGGAAGCCAGTCTTGCACTAATTAATGGAATTCCAATAATTTCCAAATTTCTCCTTTTTTCATTTAACAATTTGTTATTATAGTTTTAGACAATTTGGGATGACTTAGATTTGTTAAATTTTCCAATTTCCATGCATATCCATTACTACCGATTTTTTTGTTTTTCATTTTATTTCAAATTCAATTTTTCTATATGTTTTGCATAATTTGGGATTTTTAATTTTATTTTTTTAGATTGACAATTTGCCACTAATTTCCATTAGAGATTTCTACTGGAGAATCTTTAATGGAACGGGCAAAATATGAAGAATTTGGTAAGCTGTGATTGGTCCATATTCGACGATGACTTTCTCATAAGGCTAAGCACTGACACCACCTGTCGCATTACGAGAATGCTACCATCAATACTGAGCCTACCCGGTCAGCGGCGGTCGAAGTACCGTAGCACCACCCAACTAAACCTGACAGACGTTTTCGTGTTTTCCACTAATTTAATCAACCCCAACTGGCATCCCTGACAATGCAAACACCATGCATGATCTTTCGACTAATGTAAAACAAGAAGCGATCCTAGCTTTCTTGAGGGCGGCAGGACTATACCGGCTGGTATAGTTCATTAAAACAATTTCACCAATTTATCTAGTAATAGTAGTATTTTATCTGGCTATTGTGTATTTTCCTAATTTTTTAGCTAAGTCGCCAATTCTTGTCCATATATATACTGGTAATGTGAAGTAAAAGATAGTTACGGTTACCATTTTGTCAGAAAAACAAGAACTAATTGAATAGCCAGCCCCAAGTGTGGACTGATTAATCAACAAGTGTGGATTTATCAATCAACACAATTATTTAAGAAAATCTATGGCATGAAACAATTCATTTTTATTTTGTGATCCCCAAAGTATTGAAATGCACTGTAAAGAAATCTACATAGGATGATTATCTTCATCCCAATTTTGAGTTGTGCCTGAATATGACAAACTACACCCCACTTATGACCTACACAAAAGAACTAAAGTAAAGCTACTAGAAAACAGAAGGATAATCCACCTAAAAATATTAGCATATGGATATAGCCAAGACATTAAGCGTCTAACCCAACCACTAAGGGACACCAGAGCAAGCAAGCACCACTACTAAGGCAGACCAGAAGCCAGATCAAAGCCCATGAAAGGAGCACACTAGAAATGGTCACCAAGGCATGGAATGCGCCAACGGTCAAAGAAAGACAAATCCCTGACCTAAAAACATACAAAAAATATCTGTGCAAAATAAAAACTGGGAACCCCAACTGAACTACACCACAAGGGGGCAGGTGATATGTCACGGCCCACCAACTGGACAGCCCGGGCGGGAAAACTGGAAATATAAAAGCCAGATAACATGTCCAACAACAATATAAATCAAATCAAATCCAAACAAAATTAACTCAACCACCTATTACGTACAAGCCTATGGACATGTAAATAAAATAGGCTAGTATAGAATTAAGTAGAAAAAAGTGGAAAACTCTTCCCAAGAAAACCCCAAAACACTAAAATAGGACCTTAAGAAAACAACTAACATAGTAATAAGAATAGAACTAAAATACAATGCCAAGAGGGCTAAAAAAAAACTAACATAGGCTACGAAGCATACCAACAAACTATCTATCTGCTACTGAAATGCAGGCAATCAAATAACTTAACAGCTACTGTTTGGTAAGACCACACCAACACTACAGCTGGCCAGCATTGAAAACAAGCCTGGGTACCCAGGCTTACATGCTATGGACAGTATAAATACAGCCTCAATAAAAACAAAAAATAAAAGGGGACATGACAGGTACGTCCAGAACCAGTTTAATCACAATGGAATATTAGATATAAAAAAAATATATATATGCATGCAAAATGAACATTTATTTCAAGTAAGAGTCCCCTTTTATTATTTCATTGACTAACAGGTAATATTCTATGCAAAATAAAGGTCTAGTAGCCTATAGGCTGTAGAAAAGTCCACATTCTCCATGTAACAAATTCATGCCTTTAAAACACCATATTTGTTAAATGAAAGTGTTGGATTTTTTTTTACTATATCACATTACCTCTGCCAATTTGGATTTCCACTGATGTGTATAACTTACAGCGTCATCAAAGGCCAGTTGCTCTCAGACCATGTCTATGTGGTATGGGAGGTTAAAAATCCTTTGGGTCGGTAGAAGTGTAGGCTTGGGCTTTCTTTCGACAAACTGTCTAATGGTGAAAACAAGTCTATTCAGACTTATCCATAATAGGCAGTATAAATCTTCAAGAAAAAGAAAAAAAAAATTAGGCCTTAATTCTTTCATATATCCTTCAAAGTGTAAGAATACCAATTCTATAAAGAAAATACCGCCTCTACTCTTTCCATACTTGTTTTTTACTATTACATACTGGAAAATACATTGGCCCCATTAACAATGAAACAAACTATTTGAACATCAGTTTGTTGAAGGTTTACGTCCTGGCAAGATCTAAGGTCATATCAGGACGGGTACTGACTTGTGACAGTGCACACTCATACTCACTTTTATAGTGCTGCCTGCTGGTAGCATGATCCGATTTCCCACTCAAGTCACATTATCCTCATACTGAATTAATCAGTCCATGCCTGATTCTAGTAATGGCGAGCAGCAGGATAGGTAGCTCTGCCAATTTGGATTTCCACCGCTGTGTATAACTTACAGCGTCATCAAAGGCCAGTTGCTCTCATACCACGTCTATGTGGTGTGGGAGATTAAAAATCCCTTGGGTCGGTAAAAGTGTAGACTCAGGCTTTCTATCGACAAACTGTCTAATGGTGAAAACAAGTCTATTCAGACTTATCCGTGAGATGCAGTATAAATTTTCAAGAAAAAAAGGTAGCGACATGTATCAATGTTGTAAGTCCTTGGTTTGACTCCACCAGGAATCAAACTCCTGACCTTCCATATGGGAAGCGTGCACTCTACCGATTGGGCCACCCCGTCCAGTGGACTGGGCTACTACCCGAAACATTAGTCATTACATTGCCACCAGAGGGTGGGTTGGTGGTGGAAATAGTCTATTATAACATTGTGCCCAAAGATGGTGTGAGGTCAATTACCAGCTGTGACATATGCATGGTATCGTGGTTATCTGTCCTTTATAACCTTGACCATGACGTTATATGGTCTGACGGTTATCTGACCTTCATGACGTTGGCCCCACTGAAATTAATTATCACCTGTGACCTTGCGTGGTCTGGCAGTTATGTGTCCTTAATGACCTTGGCTCAACCTTAATTAATTACCAGCTGTGACCTTGCGTGGTCTGGTGCATGCCATTTATGACCTTGGCTCGACCTTAATTAACAGATGTGACCTTGCTTGGACTGGTGGTTATCTGTCCTTTATGACCTTGGCTCGACTGTATTTAATTACCAGCTGTGACCTTGCATGATCCGGTGATTATCTGTCCTTTATGACCTTGGCTCGACCGTAATTAATTACCAGCTGCGACCTTGCGTGATCTGACGGTTATCTGTCCTTTATGACCTTGGCTCGACCTTCACGTACACGTTCTTTGCCTTAATCTGGCCGTTGCCCGTCTCAAAGACCATTGGGTTCTGTTTAAAATAAGCAAATTTGTCGGAATTACAATTGTGCGAGATTGGGTGACTCGACCTTAATTAATAACCAGCTGTGACCTTGCATGGTCTCGTGGTTATCTGCCCTTTATGACATTTGCTCTACAATAATTAATAACCAGCTGTGACCTTGCATGGTCTCGTGGTTATCTCCCCTTTATGACCTTGACTCGGCCATAATTAATTACTAGCTGTAACTTGCATGGTATCATGGTTATCTGCCCTTTATGACCTTGGCCTGACCATTATTACCTTAGGACCTTGCCTCGACCTTCACGTACAAGCTCTTTGCCCTAAACTGGCCACTGCAAAACGCCAAGACTACTGGGTTGTGTTTAAAATTTGTTGACATTACAATTGACTACATCACGGTTCCAGCGGCGCGGTGCATTGTGGGATGCATCAGAGCAAAACAACCCCCCCCCCAAAAGCACATGGCACATGCTAATACACTGGGTGCAGCTATCAAATGTGTTAGTTTCAGCTCATCTCAGCTCTTGTTTGAAACATAGAATACTAACTAAAAAAATATATATAATAAATTAAGATATTAATCTTTTATCCAGCATTGCATTTACATCAATATAATCAGCACATTTTATGCCATGTGCATTTAGATTTAGAAAGATCTAGGCACTCAGACTAGTGTTAGATCCATAGCTAGAGTACTCAATGCATTGTCAATGGCAGTGAACAATCTCCATACAGAAAAAGTAAAATATTGATAAAACTACACCACCTAGAGACAAACCGCTTGGAACACATATAGAAAACATGTTTAACAAAAAGATTATATTAAATTGATACGGTTAGGGTTTTGGATTTCTATTATTTTTGAATAAAACTAACGTTTTTCACTGCGCGCATTGGCAAACTCAATGGGCGTACGCCTTTGCTTTGCTCCCAACGCCGTTTTCAGCGCATGCGCAGTCGGAACCGCGATGTAGTCAATTGCGTGGGATTTGTTGAACGGCAGCCAACAAGTTAGTTTTTGCAGATTTTCACTTCAAATATTTCCCAAGTTATCGATTTTTCCAGTTTTTACATCACATATTTCCCAAGTGAGCCACTTTAAATTAAAAGGTAATTCAAACTAAAGTAAGTTAGATTGTAATGATCAACAATACTAACATGTAGGCCTATCTACAACAAAAAAGAAAAGAATGGTAGAAACTGAAAACTTTCGGAGTATGTAAGTGCGTCAGCATCAAAGTTGGATATGTAGGATCAAATCTAGATAACTGGCGTGGTGTGGAAAATGTTTATTATAAATGGCTAACTTTGGAGATATTTGAAGTGAAAGGAGGGAGATTTGACATTGCCGTGCATGTTGATATTCTGATTGTTTTCTTGTTTGTTTTTACTTTTATTTAACAACACCTCTAGAGCACATTGATTTGTATCATCGGCTATTGGATTTCAAACATATGGTCATTCTGACATATTTCTTTGGAGGAAACCCACTGCCGCCATATAAGCTACTCTTTTATATGCACGTTCCCACAGATAGGACATCACATGCGACAGCCTTTGATGAACCAGTTGTGGACCACTGGTTGGAATGGAAAATAGCCCAAACTGCAAATGTGTCCACTGAGCAGGATCGATCAGATGACCCTCACCTTCACAGGTGGACACTCTACCGCCTGAGCTACGTCCCGCTCTCTTTCAAAATTCTGACACCGTAGATTTCAACAGTAATGGGGTTAATTAAATTGACCTGGTATTCTTTCTATGCATTATTCAAAAACATTGACAATGTGTGATAACATACGAATAACGTATGTCTAACACACGTTTGGCGTTTCTCACCGTATTTAACGTATGAGGCGTACTTCTGGTGATCGAATAACTTATATAACGTTCACCGGCATTCTGCGAGCGTACTGTGTTTGGCCATACTTTCTGTGATACGCTGTCATATGCTAGCAATACTTCGGACATACGTTGTGTATACATCCAACTTTGCCCCCCACCTGCGCCAAAAAGTTTGACGCTTCTCGAATTATAACATTGATTTCATTCGTTGGGCATACGCTGACAAAATACGTCGTAGTGTGACAGGGCGGCTATGGAGGATCAAATTTAGGTAAGTATTTTGGTTTCGGTGTTATGTTATGCTTTCATCACACTATGCAGACATTATCGTTGTCATTTACATACTTGGTTTAAACACATTTGAGACGGGTTGGTTGTTGGAGTTTAACGTCCTGGCAACATCTGATGTCATCAGGATGGGTACCGACTTGTGACAGTGGGCGCTCATGGTGACTTTATAGTACTGCCCCACTGGGAAATCAGAACACCATGACCCGGCATCCCACTCAGTCACATTATCCTAACACTGAGCTAACCAATCCTTGCCCTATCCTAGAAATACCGAGCGCCTGGCTAGGAAGTGACAAGTTCAATTGTATACAACTTTTTTACAAGTGACATGAACACCGGGAGTGAATGGGTACATACATGCGTCTTTTCGCACTGGCTGATCTTGACCTTCCTGAGGACGCTGATGGCTGCGACCTTGATCTCCTGAAGGGCAAGCCGCATTGCGATGCAGTTTCGGGGGCCGTAGCCGAAGGGTAGGAAGTGGTATGGGCTTCGGTTTTTTTTGTTTTCCGGAGAAAATCTGTAATTCAGAAACACAGGACATAAACGTTGTATATATATTTGTATTTATTGGTTATTGGTATTGTTGAGTAGTAGTATTAAGCAGGGTGAGGTTAGGCCTCTGATGTAGTGAGTTCAAATCGTCAATTAAGTGTTTATGAGGTCCCAGGCGGCCAACCTTATGTTATCTCATAGTCGGGTGGGATGGCTTCCAGTAGTCATGTGACAGTCTCCACACCCAAAGCCAAAAATCAAACCCGTAGAGCCTGTATGTGAGATTACATCACAAGTCAAATTCAAAACGTGTTGGACCATGGGAGGTGCTGAAGTATGGAATGCCGAATTACAGAAGGCCAACCTGTACAATACCTTGAAGGGTCTTACGCAGGATCATAACCGCCACCACCACTATCATTACCAGTATCACCACCACCACCACCACTATCATTACCACTATCACCATCACCATTATCACCACCACTATCATTACCAGTATCACCACCACCATCATTTCCACCACCACCACTATCATTACCACTATCACCATCACCACCACCATTATCACCACCACTATCATTACCACTATCAGCACCACTATCACCACCACTATCATTACCACTATCACCACCACCATCATTTCCACCACCACCACCACTATCATTACCACTATCACCATCACCACCACCACTATCATTACCACTATCACCACCACTATCATTACCACTATCACCACCACTATCACCACCACCACTATCATTACCACTATCACCACCACCGCCATCATCACTATCATTACCACTATCACCAGCACCACCATCACCACTATCATTACCACTATCACCACCACCACTATCATTACCACAACCACCACCACCATCATCATTACCACCACCACTATCACCACCACCACCATCATTACCACCAGCACCAACACCATCATCATTACCACCACCACCACCACCATCATCATTACCACCACCATCACCATCACCACCACCAATACCCCCATTAACTGCGATCACCGGAAGTAGATTTCCGGTAGCGGTGCGCCTACCTCTCAGGATCAAAGTTGTCCGGCTCTGGCCACTTGGTGGGATCCATGTGGATGCCATAGATGGGGATGGTGACTAAGGTACCCTTCTGGATGAACACTCCCCGAATTGTTACATCCCGGCTGGCCTCACGGTTCACACTAAAAAGATTAAAGCGAAGCAAAATATCAAGACGGGATGGCCGAATCAGTTAGAGCGTCCGTCTCCTGTGTTGTTAGATCATGGGATAGTGGGTTTGAATCTCAGTCGAGTGAAACCAATATAGCGATATAGCGAATGGTAGACAGGAAGTGTGAACACTTTTTTGTTGTTTTTTTTGTTGGTACATTAGTTGTCCCGAGCAGGGGAAATCCCAGTCACAGACGACTGGTCTTCCCCACTCCACTGCTGGTCGATAGAAAGCCCGAGCCTACACTTTTACCGATCCAAGGGATTTTTAACCTCCCACACCACATAGACATAGTATGAGAGCAACCGGCCTTTGATGACGCTGTAAGTTATACACAGCGGTGGAAATCCAAATTGGCAAAGCTGGGGCACAGGGAATCGAACCGCCGACCCTCAGATTAGGAGTCTGAACTAGAAAAAAGTCAGACACTCTAACCACTCCACCACAGAGAATGCCAATGACTTAACAATTGATACTTGTCGCTTCCTAGCTAGGCATTATTAGGATGTAATGTACTAAAAAAAAAAAAGAAGATGTGGAAGAATGCTTATAATTATAAACAAAGAAAGAATGCATGCAGTAGGTAGCTACACAACAACTGAAAGTAATAAAACAAGGGGAACCATGAGACTATTACTGTCTAGCGTCAAAACAAGTTATTAAACTTAACCGTTATGGGCAGCATAAATACACCATCACAACTACAGTAAAACCTCTTAAAAGACCACTTGCACATATCGACCACTCCCCTATATATCGATCGCTTTATTTGGTTCCCAAACGATCACCCATACAATACCATTGTAATAATAAACAAACTCTCTCAACCAACCACCTCCCTAAATGAACCATTTAAAGTTGGTCACATAGTCGGTCGATTTAGAGAGGATTTACTGTAGGCCTACTTCCATGATTATGATGCTTCGAAGGCAATTTGAATAAATAAATAAAACTAACTAACTAACCAAATAAATGTATGAAAACCTCAGGTATTAGCTTTACCGGCTATGCTTACTGGCAGAGGTGCCGAGTAGATAAGAGTGTCAGTAGGGATATCTCACTAAAATACAAATTGTAAATAGTGAGAAATAGCGTGGCCGTGTGGCCCAATGGGAGCAGGTGCAGAAAGGGGGTTGGCCCCTCCCCTAGGGGTCAACCAAGGAGTGGGGGGTTCCGCTGGAAAATATTTGGAATTTTTTTTTTTTTTAAATGGTGCATTCTGACAAACCATGTGTGTACAAAAAAAATGTGTGAAGGAGATCAGGAGTTTGGTTCCTGGTCGAGTCAAACCAATGACTTATCAAATTGATAGCTGTCGCTTCCTACCCTGGCTCTCAGCATTAATAGGATAGGGCAAGGATTGGTTTAGCTCAGTATCAGGATAATGTGACTGAGTGGGATATCGGGTCATGGTGCAAGCGGCCTGATTTTCCAGTGAGGCAGCACTATAAAGTCACCATGAGTGCACACTGTCACAATTCGGGACCCGTCCTGATATGACCGTAAATGTTGGCAGGATGTAAAACTCCAAAAACCAATGTGGCTATAAATAACAAAGGCAGCATCTTCTTACCGTGGAGCAGGTGGATATAATCTCAGGTTCTCGTTGATACACTGGTCCAGGTAGGGCATCTTTTGTACAAGCGCCAGGTCTACAAATTCCTAAGAGAAGGTAGTGAAAAAGCTTGTTTTATTTAACGACGCCTCTGGAGCACATTGATTTTTAACATCGGCTATTAGATGTTAAACATATGGTCATTCTGACATATGTCTTTGGTGGAAACCAGCTGCCGCCACATAGGCTACTCTACCCAATAAGCAGCAAAGGGTCGTTTTTATACACTTTCCCACAGACAGGACAACACATACCGCAGCCTTTGATGAACCAGTTGTGGACTGTTGGTTGGAACAGAAAATAGCCCAAACTGTATGGATCCACTGAGAAGGATCAATCCAATGACCCACAGCTTCACAGGTGGACAGAGAGAGGAATTTAATTAGCGTAATAGATGTTAGTTATTATAAGCTTTGCAATATTTGTGTGCTATTATTGTTGGAATCTTTTATTTGGCATTCCAAAAGTAATTTTTCTGGAGATCAGAGGACAATTGCAAAGATTTATTTTTTTATCTCTATTTTCAATAATTATTTCTAACATGATTCAGGGAAATGACTAACTATTCTGATTCCAGGTCTTCCTCATTCCATTGAAGCATAGCTTGTGCATATTAGGCCAAATATAAAAAAAAAAAATTATCGTCCTTTTGATCACACAAATCAGGGTCAGGCGTGTGGTTTTTTGGTTTTTTTTTTTTTTGTCGACCGGACGCACTGGCCGAATCGGTAGAGCGCAGGCCTCCTATGCAGAAGATCATGAGTTCAATTCCCGGTCGAGCCAAACCAATGACTAAAAAAATTGATACAGTTTGTCGCTTCCTAGTCAGGCGCTCAGCATTAATAAGACAGGGCAAGGACTGGTTGGCTCAGTGTCAGGATAATGTGACTGGGTGGGATATCAGGTCATGGGGCTGGTGGCCTGGTCTTCCAGTGAGGCAGCTCTATAAAGTTGCCATGAGTGAGCACTGTCACAAATTGGTACCTGTTCTGATATGACCTTAGACATAAAACTCCAACATCCGACGAACCACTTATCAAAGGGCAGGAAGGGGTCATGCATTCAAATACAACCTCGGGTTGCATTAACGAACATGCTCGGGGTGGACACAAACAAAATGGTAGCTTAATCCTTTTTTTTTTTTTTTTAATAACTACAACAAAATAGGATTTAAGATATTTTATGATTGCATAGTTTAGTTATATTTCAATTTCATTAATCTGGGTTATTACCATACAAAAAAAAACACATTAAAAAACACTTGGAGCACCTCCTGGTAGCTGGTATCCTACAGTACCAGCACAAATGTGACATCATTGCTCCTGATGCCCCCAGCCAAGACGTGGGGCACTGGGGTCGGGTGGTTTTGTACACGGCCCGTGTATTTTTAGGACAAACTCGGGGTGTTTTATTTGAAATCCTGACGACTCGGATGACCATAGTGTTCCAGAGGATCATAATCGAATACGGCCTTATAGAGGGTAAACAATTCTGGCTTGAGTGACTGGTGGACTGTAGGATCTGACCGGCTAGCAGTCAACCCACTGCTTGGCTTACCTTATCTGAAATGCCGTGCTGCCCAGGTTGCTCCAACTGCATGCACCCAGAACCGATGAAAACACCACAATAGCAAAATCCTTGTAATGCTCAATTAATAATACAGTAAAACCTCTCTAAATCGACCGACCATGGGACCGACTTTAACTGGTCCATTTAGGGAGGTGGTCGGTTTAGAGAATTAGAATATCCTTACATTGGTATTGTTGGGACCCAAATAAAGCGATCGATATAGGGGAGTGGTCGATATGTGGAAGGGTCGGTATGGAGAGGTTTTACTGTATATAACATCTTATACAGGCATATAACAAGTAATATAGCCGAATTGCCACGTTGTTGCGTAGGAGTCAAACTCATACCTTGTCTCCTATGACGCTGTTGATTTCAGCAATTAGTTTGTCCTGAACATCAGGGTAGCAGGCCATGTTATGCATAAAGAAACTCAGCGAAGTCGACGTTGTGTCGTATCCAGCCAGGAAGAACAACAGTGCATTCGCTAGAATCTCATCAGTGGTGATCCCTGCAAAGAAAAAGCAGTTATTGTCAGATATGGGCTTGGACCCTGGCTGACAATCGACAGCTAGGCTGTATACAGTAAAACCTTTCTAAATTTTGAAAATTTGATGCTTCATTGGACTATGCAGCTTTACATCTTTCCTTATCGAATTATATGAACAATGTGCAGGACAATATGAATACTTCGTTACAATGCCTCAGCGTGGACACAATAACAATTTGTACAGAATATCAAATATCTACACACACCCCCCAACCCGAAAGAAAATAAAAGGAGGACAGAGAAGAAAGTACCTGAAGGTTTGTACTCGGCATCTCCCTGCTTGTCATCTTCATCATCATCATCATCATCTTTGATGTTCTCTCCTTTCTGAGCATTGATCATTAACTGCAGGAAGTCAGAGTGGGAAGCAGCCTGACAAAAACACACACAATAAATACACAATATGTAACAATGTTCTGAAATGTATTAATTTGTTTGTTTGTTTAACGACCTCGCAGTACAAAAAGTAAATATCGGCTATTGGGTGGTCAAACAGTCATTAAACATATTTGACTAAACGATTACCTTTCAAACAGGTAACATAGAGCACAGAAAATAGCATACAGCTGTGGTAAAATCACAAGTGGCATATACTAAAACGAAAATCAATAGTAAAATACTTTTCCAAGTTAAAAATGGAAAAAAAAAGCAGTTTCCCTAAAAAACTTAATAATGAGTTTCGGATGGAATCGGAATGACTCCATCACACCCTCATTTCCAAATACATCATCTCTAACTGGTTGTAGGTGCGGACATCTCACCAAAATGTGACACACTGTCAGTAGGGCATATACACCGGCAGTGCTCACACTGAGGTGAACAGTCTCTAGCCAAAATAAAATTATGCGTCAAGTATGTATGACCAATACGGGAGCGAAAGAGCATAACCTCGTCCTGTCTCGAAATGTATTGAAGGTACAGTGATGAGAATGAGATAGGTCTTTTTTTTTTTCTTTTTTTGGTTGTAAATATGTTTATTCTGCTGAATAAGTCTTTTGTCAGTGCCGAAGCACTGGTCTTCCAGCCATTTTTCAATTCAGGGTTATTTACACAAAAGGTATATAGAATAAGGTGTACAATACCTGTTGAATAGACAATTTGCACCATGTAACACAATGAAATTCTGAAACCCAAAAGTTCCATAACAATATGGTACAGTAGTGTCATATAACCAGATCAATCTTAGTCAGATCAATGTGAGTATTTACATAGTATTTAGAATATAAGCAGAAGTTATCTTCTGTATTCAGTTGGTAAACTGGTAGTAAGTTTTAATTTTCAGTTGCAGTTAGGCAAGCGGTATATAAATGTTGGTTTGTTAGGAAAATTCTAGTGTAACTCTAATGTAGGTAGTTATGTGAGTTTCTGAATTATGTTGTTGGGGTGGGGTTGTTAATAATACACTGGACCATCTGTGACCAGTGAAGCAGTGGGACCAATCCCAGTGCATTTAGGTCTTAAATTTTAGATTTTTACCTGGACTGTCTCTGTCATCGTATATGGTTGACTGGAGATGTTTAATGAATAGTTTTGTGTGAGAAAGGGATAAGCTGAAAGTATGGATATGGGGGATGGTTAAATTGAATATATTTATTTACACACTGGCTATTCGCAGAGCTGCTGCTGCTCTGCAAATTATAGCCACCAATAAGCCTACTGTAATTCGCAGAGCTGCAACAAGATCAAAGCTGGTCATGAAGATGTTTAGTTACAGCTGTAACCATGATGTTTCCGAGGACATACACAAATCAATGTATAGCGTTTCGTAGGTGACGGATATAAAATGTCACATTAACAGAACTATTACATAATTTATATAAATTTAAGTAATTTCTAGTCATTATTTTGTTGTCAGCTATTTGAAAATAAATCGGAATGGTAAATAAGCTTTACATGCTAAAATGGCATCACTTGGATCATTATTTCAGTTATGCTGTTGTTACTCACATTACACAGTTCAATACTTCTACAAATGTGCCACATCTCATGTTTATCACCTAGGAGACTTTACAAATCACATTTAACTTGTGCATTTGTTTTTCTCAAACATAGCATTCATAATGTTGGTTATTCATGTATTAATTTTCCATGGAGGGTTTTGCTAAAAGTAGTACAACAAATCCTGGTTAGGCCTAACGATCTATTTCGCAGGGCAAAGCCTCTCTGCAAATCATAATCATTCTTCCGCTAATTCGCAGAGCAAAGCAGCTCTGCGAAGGTTTCTTTTATTTAACGACGCCTCCAGAGCACACTGATCGTTATCATTGGCTATTGGACGTCAAGCATATGGTCATTCTGACATTTCTTTGGAGGAAACCTGCTGCTGCCACATAGGCTACTCTTTCCGATAAGCAGCAAGGGGTCTTTTATATGCACTTTCCCACAGACAGGACAGCACATACCACAGCCTTTGATGAACCAGTTGTGGACCACTGGTTGGAATGAAAAATAGCCTAAACTGCAAATGCGTCCACTGAGCAGGATCGATCGAACGATCCAAACCTTCACAGGTGTATGCTCTACTGCCTGAGCTACGTCCCGCTCCGCAGCAGTGGTATAAATAGCCTCGTCCATTTATTTATGCATTATAGTACTGACCAAGCTGGGGTCATATACACACAAAATAGAGATACCTGATTGTCACTTTCTGACTTCCGACGTTCCATCGCCTGCTTGACTACACCCGTAAAGAAGTCCTGAACGTCCTTTGCAGAGTACATCTTGAAGCCCAGCATGATTATGAGCTTTGCAATTTCAGGAAAGAATACTGGAAAATCAACCGAAAAATAAAATTCATTATTGCTTATTGTTTTTATGGCTAGTTCATAATTATCTATGTTCTTAAAGTTGCATAGTTTGATGGTTTTGAGTTTCTGCCATTTTGCTTAGATAAATATATTACTAGGTTGATTGTTGTGAGCAGCATTAGTTCAGTTTGAAGTAGCCCTAAGTCTTACGATAGGCCTAAATGGTAAACTTTGGAGATGTTTGAAGAGAAAACATGCGAAGTTAAAGTTGCATGGTCCGATGAAATATAATTTTGTCAAAATTAAAACAAATACTTACATTTGATCCTATATATCCAACTTAGATACATGGATATTAGCTAATGATTCGGGACAGCATATACAGAATAACCAGTGAATTTATAGCTCACCCCTTTAGACACTCACTTTGAAACACCCATTATGCAGGGAGGCCATTAACCAACTAGGCCAATCTTGTGACCTCATTAGCCTCCCCCCAACCAAGTAGGCCTACTGTGCAGGGCCATAGAGGGGAAGGGGAAATGAGGTGGATGTGTCTGTGTGTGTATGTGTCTGTGTGTTTCCTGACCTGACTTTACAGAGACACAGAGACAGACATACACACAAGACACACATACACACACACAGACAGACACACATAGATAGACACACACATACAGACATGCACAGACAGCACACACAGACACAGAAACACACAGACATGCACACACCTGACATACACAGACACACATACACCCGACCTGACTTTGCAGAGAGAGACACACACACACAGGCAGAGACACATAGACAGACACACACAGACAGAGGCAGACACACACCCATACATACACACACACACAGACAGAAACACACAAAGACATACACACACATACACAGAAACATAGACAGACAGAGACACAGACACAGACAAAGAAACACACACATACATACACACAGACATACACACACAAACATACATAGACAGACAGACACAAGCAGACAACAGATACATTATATTTTGTTAAAAACCCTAGTGCCATGGGCCTATGGCACTAATCCATTCCCAGAATGTTCCAACCCCAAACAGAAATACCTACCTACAGTCGTCAGGTTCCAGGATTAGTAGGTCATCTCACATCACATGGTCACTGCGAGATGACCATCTGGGTCATAGCCACAGGACTTTTCACAAGCTTGTCAAAATTATTTTTGGTTCTTTCAGCACAAATTACTACAAAACTAATCATCTTTAATCAAAATCACTAATGATTAGTAGCTCGTAACGATCAATTTGATATATTTATCTAAAAAATAAGACAACAATTCAAATGCAATCGGACCATGCAACTTTAATTTTGGCATGCTTACAAGTCAAAATTCTGACAGCAATAGCTTCAGCATTAACAGGTTCTATTAAATTGACTCAGTATGTCCTCCAATGCAGTAATACATGCTTAATAAGTGTACCACACTTAAGTTGGATATGCAGCATCAATTCTAGATGGGGTGTTGTGACTAAAGTAAAAAGCAATGGAACTATATGCAACTGTATGTAGTCTGCGCTGACCTCTCTGGCAAGGAGCTTCTGGTGTCAAATGAATTATTTAAAAATCAATACTTGCATTCATTACTAGGCTAACGCAAGGGGGGGGGGGTGGAGATCAAATTGTTCGCAATTAAAATTGCCCCCACATAATCAACAAATGCCACAACAAAATTGAAGAGTTTGTTTTTTACATTATTACTTTTTTGGTTATTGCTCCATTATCATGTCATATCAATCAAACTGAAATGAGTCAGAATTACAATTATTTTCACGTAAGCATCTTTTATTTTAATTACATTTTTGGATTGGCATTTACCAAGGTTTTGCGCCTAAAATCTTCAAATTATAAGAGCCCTCCCCCCCTACCCCCCACACTCCTGACGCAAATAGGATACTTACATGTCAACATCACGTTAAAAATTAAACGCTTAGAATTGAGTGCCTTTTTAGCATAAGTCACAAAATCGTTATCTTTTTCTGTTTGCGAGTTCACTCTGATGCCAAACGCAGTACTGGCAATGACGTCCATGGTATAGCCCCCTGAAAAGCTGAAACAAGACAACTGTACGTGTTATTCGTAGTGTAGTAGGCATAGACAGGTTTGTTTGTTGTTTTATGTCCTAGCAACATCTAAGGTCATATCTTGTGACAGTGCGCACTCATGGCAACTTTATAGTGCTGCCCCACTGGGAAATCAGGCCACCGGCACCATGACCCAATGTCCCACTCAGCCACATTATCCTAACACTGAGCTAACCAGTCCTTGCCCTATCCTATTAATGCCGAGTGCCTGGCTAGAAAGCGACAAGTACCAATTTTAAAGTCATTGGTTTGATTCAACCGGGAACCAAACCCCCGACCTTCCACACACGAGTCCCACGCTCTACCGATTAGGCCACCGCGCCCGGTGCATAGACAGGTAGGCGTGGGTAGGGTGGTGACATCAGGCAGCCTAGGTGGTGTAATGGTTAGCACACTGGCCCGGAATGCAAGAGATGTGAGTTTGAGTCCCGCTCTAGGTGCAAGATTTCCTATTTTCATCACCCCAACGACAGGAACATGGTGTAAAGCCATAAACCCCAAGTGTCTTTAGTTTATCTCAATTTTTAATAATATGTGCACAGAATCCACGCCATGTAATTCAAAACGTGTAAACTCTGTAGAAACACGAGGGTGTCAAGTGAACCTGCTGACCCGCATCTGAGTAATCAATCACTAGGGTCTAAAGTCGCTGTCACACTATGACGTACGGCGTCAGCGCACGCTCAACATTCGAAAATTTGCCAGTTCGTCAGCATTCGTTGAACTTTTAAGCAGCGGGGGATAAAAATGGACGTTTCCATAACGTACGTAATGTGTGCAGAACGTATCTCTGACTTATTGCTAGCGAATATGAGAGTTCATGTGCCTCGCAGAACGTTCGCAAAACGGGTGTAAAATGTTCGCATACGCTGACGGTACGCTGACCAACGTTACATATGTTACTCCATCGCTAGAAGTATGGCTTATACGTTAAATACACTGGAGATATGGTATCCCTCACATACTCCCAATGTACGCCGATGTATCCCGAACGTACATGCAGCGTAC
The DNA here is from genome assembly GCA_030323885.1 of Branchipolynoe longqiensis. NCBI lineage: Eukaryota > Metazoa > Annelida > Polychaeta > Phyllodocida > Polynoidae > Branchipolynoe > Branchipolynoe longqiensis. The sequence goes on along the minus strand of CM059189.1, from coordinate 110,849,905 downwards.
GTTCACGGTACACATTGGAAATTTTGAGCATGCACACACATTTTTCGGAGCCTCTATGCACTGCGATGTAAGACGACGTATCTGGAACGTACCCGACGTACGCCCAACGTATACGTAATGTATGATGACGTACGCCGACGTGTTGGTCGAAAATCACATATGTCAGCATACACTAATGATATACGTCGTAGTGGGACAGGCCCTTAAAGCCCAATAGATTGTGTGTGCGGTGAGGGCAGATGTGTATACATGCGTTGAAGTGGACATACGTGTGGGCAGTAAAGTCCCTGTCACACTATGACGTATGGCGGCGGCGTGTGTGTAGCTTGTTGAAATAATTTTAAAATCAAAATAGTTCGGGATACGGCAAACTTTTTGCGCCGTGGGTGGTCCCAGCAACGTACGAAGCATGTGCAGGGTATGGCTACCATATCCCTGGGTCATAGCAACGTATGCAAAGCGTATGACGATGTATACTCGGCGTACTGGGACATTTTCTTACGGGTGGAGGCGACAGGTCTAGCATATGCATAACCTATGCCGACGTATGGCCACCGTATGCCTAGTGTAGCGGCGTATGAGTAGCGTGTGCAAAACGTATTCAAAACTTATTCGTAACATGTGCAAAGCATATGATGACGTATGCAATCACCGTTAGGCCAAGTCCCGATCACGTGATCGGTCGCTACCAGGGTATAAATACCCTGCAGTTTTTGGTTCGTCCACACACTGCCACCATGGCTGCTAAGAGGAACACCACTACTACAGCTGCCTGCAAGGCTGCTCTCACTACTGGAGGAGGACTAGGCCATGGGAGAGGCAGGAAGAAGCATATTCTGCCACAAGTCCCGACCCTCTCTTCCCATCTCTCCCTCTCTCTTCCCCTTGATCTCCCCCTCTCTCTTCCCCTCTCACCCCCTTTCTCTTTCCCCTTTCTCTCCTCTGTCTCTTCCCTCTCTCTTTCCCTCCCCCCCTTTCTATTTCCCCCTTCTTTCCTGTCTCTTCCCCTTTCTCTCCCTCTCTTTCCCTCCCCCTCTCTTTCCGTCTCACCCTGCCTCTCTCTTCCCCTTTCTCCCCCTCTCTTTCCCTGTGTTCTTAATATGTACCAAAAACAGTATATTAAACTAGGTTATGCTTTCAAAAGTGTAATTCTTCTAAAAGGAGAGAGAATTAATTAAAAGTATTGTTAACTAGATTACTTTAATTAGTGATAGAAAAAATATAACAGACATGTAATTGTGTTTTGATATCTAAAATTGATAGTTTATTTGTACAAATAGACATATAAACATATTACCATCTCGTAACAGTAGACATGTCACAACATAAAGGACATGTAAGTATTCATAAATATATCATAACAGTACACGTTTACAGTGCATAGAGACAGATACAAATTTTTGGTACATCAGATCATGCTGTCTTGCCATGGTAGTGCTCCGGTGGGCGAGATGACCCAGTCTTTAATTAGGTTCTGCAGCGCTGAGTAGTGCATCCTCATCAGGTTGTGCACAACCATGGACGCGGTGACGATGATGGAGGGGTGGTGCTGCATAGTGGTCAGCAGCACTTGGAAGCGGTTGGCTAGGATGCCAAAGGCATTCTCCACCACTCTCCTAGCTTGGGAGAGCCGGTAGTTGAAGAGTCGCTCCTCATTTGTCAACCCCTTCCTGATGTATGGCTTCATCATGGTCGGTCTCAGGGCGAAGGAATAGTCACCGATTAGAAAATATGGCACATCCTTCTGGCCCTCCACGATCGGTTCAGGGTCCGGAAAACCGATGGTGCCACCTTCAGTGCCCACCTTCAGCTCTGAGTCATTGTAGATCTGGGCATCAGATGTGGAGCCCGTACCCCCAAGATCTGCTCAGATGAACTTGTAGTCCGTGTCTACAAGTGCCAACAGGACCATGGAGTAAAAGCCCTTGTAGTTGTAGTAGAGTGACCCACTATTTGGAGGGCATCGGCAGGCGATGTGATTCCCATCCAGAGCTCCACAGGTATGGGGGAAGTTCCACTTCTCTACGAATTGGTCGGCGATGACACGCCATTCTTCTGGAGTCGTTGGACACGTCATGACCTCATCCAGGTGCTCATCGATGAGGGCCTCACAGACTTCACGCATGATGAGCGACTGTGTGTTGTGGGGGACCCTCCACCCAAGCTTCATGGACGAGTATTTGTTCCTAGACGCCAGGTGCCACAGAGTAAGGGCGATCTTCAGCCCAGGCTTGCGCGGCACCCGGTATGTTGTGTGTTCTTTGGTCATCCTCGGTGCCACTCGCGCCACAATCTCGTCGAACAACTGGGGAAGCATCCGCATGAAGTTCATAAACAACGCAGTGTCCTCACTGCAGAGCTCAGCAATCAGTTTGTTGTACAAGCCAAACTGTGGCCACCTCCCGATCCAGGGTCTGACCCACGTTCTCCGCTGCTTCGGTTTGGTTTGGTTCATAACTGTAGGATTTTATATGATTTTCTTCAGTTCCATTTCGTCGTTATGATTTAGCATAGGCCTACATATCATAAAAATAATATTTAATATATTAACTATTCAGAAAAGTAGGTCAGTAAAAAAGAGTTGTCAATGTGGAAACAAGGTATCAAGTCGACGATTTGACGAACAGGATTGTGCGGTGACCATACGATTTGTGAATAGATAAAGTGCCTGTCACACTATGCTGGATTGAGCAACGGACAGAATTTTCTAGTCCGGTGGTGTTTGGGCGTGATAAGTATCAAAATGTATTAAAATGTGTCAAAATGTTGCAATATCGGGTCAAAGGCCACTGGACGAACGGACATGAAACAGACATGAATGGATAGCCAACGGACGGTAAGCACACTCAAACTGGACAAGAACCGTAGACGTCAATCCGGCGGCATCCATTCCAAGTTTTGTGCATGTTCAAAACTTGTAACGGATTGGGCCGGATATCAATGGATATGCAACGGACACAAACCAGACTTTGCTGGATATCAACAGACTTTGTTCTGTTTCTTTCCGTTTCCCCAATCCGGTGATGTGTGACAGAGCCTTTAACTGCAGACCGCAATATCATAACATTTGCATAAACCGCAAGACACACCACAGATGGCAGCACCGTACGGCGACCACAGCATTTGTGGCCTAGGCATTATGCAGGAGAGCAGGCTGGCTAGTCTACAGCAACACTAGGCGAACCTGTGAAGTTGACCCGAGACGCATCGATGACGACAATACGGGGGTCACACTTTATGATTACTGCTTATTTAATTTTGTTAGGTAAGCATTTTTAATCTGCTGAATTGGGTTTTTTGGTCAGCACTGAAGCACTACATCTTCAGGTATGAAATGAAATTCGATGTTGTTAGGACGTTAAACCCTGATTAGTGGGATAGAACATATTTACATCAGTCTGTCGTTATTTGTATATCAGTTCCAGCGCTCATGATTTTGTATTATGGATTATTTTGTTTATAAGGGGCAGTGCGAAGACAACCATTAATAGTTAGGCTTACATTGTTCCTGCAATTTCTATTGTTAACAGAATAGTATATGTTTGTGGGAAAAATGTCTAGAAATTGTGAGTAAAAAATGTCTAAAAATGTCTATTGTCTAAATATCTACATCATACATACTCTTTTATTTCGACGATCGCAGAAGTCTTAGCTTGCTCTGCAAGGCTATCCGCCAAGATGGAAGCACACCTGTTGATTTCAGTATTCATCTGCGTAAAAAGAAACATCGGTCATTCTTTGAAACTGGGCACTAAAGTGTGACACGGAAACCAAAAGTGAAAACATTCCAAATAATAGAGGAAAACATTCCAAATGATAGCAGAATCCATGTTTTTATTAAGGTTTACATGTTGTGGCTATGTCAGAGTTGACAAAAAAAAGAATTTCACTTCTTGATTTTGATCTTATACACATTGAGCAATACTTTAAGGTCACTCGTGTGATGTGGAAATCAAACACACATCCAGAACATCATTTTAACATACACCACAAATTCAACAAAGATTTGATTGATTACAGTTAAGCAAACGTGATTACGTCTTACAAGAAGAAAGTAGGAAAAAAAGTAGAAAAACTTTGGGTAGATACATGGTATTAATGTGTGAATTTTCACAATATTCACTTTAGCACAAAAATATACAAGCATACATTTGATAAAATTTTGTTGGATAGATTAAATACATGTAGCATTGCTAACAGACTTAACACCTAAAGGCAATAATACTTATTTGATTTGCTACCCCAAAAAAGGACTTAATTATCACTCAAACCAGAGTTAGGCTTACATTGTATATGTTTGTGAGAAAAATGTTTGTTATCCCACAACAGTGCCCAGTTTCAGAGAATGATCCATAAATATTGTGATCGGCCGTGTGTAGTGGTTGAGTTTTCTTAGGTTGGCCATCGTATAAAGAACAGACAAGGATAATCCGCATGTGTAGGCCTAAGCTTCTCCAAATTAAATGTTACCTCCGACTAGTGCCAAACAACTCCCCAAGAGTAGGTATCCCAAGTGATTTTAAAAACTAGCTTTGAGTTTGATTTAACAGATTTCACCTGTAAGGATATTGAATTGGAAACAAAATGACACATTCAAACCAATGACTTATAAAATTGATACTTGTCGCTTCCTAGCCAGGCACTCAGCATTAATAGGATAGGGCCAGGACTGGTTAGCTCACTGTCAAGATAATGTGACTGAGTGGGATATTGGGGTCATGGTGCTGGCGGCCTGATTTCCCAGTGGGACAGCACTATAAAGTCACCATGAGTGCACACTGTCACAAATTGGTACTCATCCTGATATAACCTTAGATGTTGCCAGGGCATAACACTCCAACAACCAACCAACTAACCAACTCACCCGCCTGAGCCTGCCGCTGGTGAAGGTTGGAGTCATCTCGTTTCTCACGTGTTTCCAGTGCGCGTCTACCAGGTTGACCAGCATGGAGTCATTGATCGGCTCATTGCAGCGAAAACGCTGGATGCAGAATGAGGAAATTCAATACAATACTTTATTTCAGATTTAGCATTACGGTAGTTACATAAATTGGTCCATAGTATAGTATAGGTACATATAAAATAAATGTGAATAACATACAAGTAATAGTATGAATACTACAATACTAACCATAATCAAAATGTTGGTCTACATACAGTAGTTTGTACCAATGCTTCCATATGGCAGAGCTAAATCTGAAATCACTCTCTGAGTCTCTCCTATTTTCACAAGGGACTGTATTATAGCATTTTCTGACTTGTTAAGTCTAGTAATACATTTGAATATTAAGCCGTGTTCACACCCACAAGTTTAGGCCAAACTAGATAAGGCGAACTAGAGGAGGCGAACTAGGCGTGCAGTACTTGGGTCGGTTTAAGGCAGAAATTGATATCTGCGCATGAGCAAGTCCATACTAACCAGCGCCACTTTCGGTTAGTCAATGTCGCCACGAGAGAGTGTGGGTTCGACCTAGATATGTAAGGACTGAATCGTATTGTTTTGGAACGGTCAAAACTTCTGCTGGGCAGTGAAAACCTAAAAATAAATGATGAAAAAAATATCTGTGCACAGCTAGCGGTTTCATAGACCAAATTATATAATATGCACTTTTGATCGACTGGAAAATCAACAAACTCAGGTCTTGACTGCGCATGCGTGTGACGAGCTTAAGCTGCCTCAACTAATCCGCTTGTGTCCACATGCTCAAGATAGGCTGGCTCAAGCTAGTTCGCTTCATCAATACTACCTCACAACGCGGTTTACTTGAGGCGAAGTAGTTGAGGCGAATCAGCCCTAATCCGCCTCAGCGTCGCGGCCAACACGGCGAATGTGAGTCAAACTATAGGAGGCAAACTAGTTGAGGCGACTTAACGCCCAGGTGTGAACATGGCTTTAGATTCCTGTTAACAGCCTGGAACAGTGGCACATCAATATTGGCAAATAGCTGACTTGCTGTACGAGGATAGCATAACATTTTCAAGTGATATAGGTGAGTGTTAATCCAGAGTAGGACTCTAGTGTAGGCAGCATAGTAATAAGTCTGCATTGCCATTGACCCCTAAAGCAAGCAACCACATAGACAGGTGGGCGTGGATAGGGTGCTTGCATCAGAGTGTAGGTAGTGTAATGGTAAGCACACTGGGCCCGGAATGGAAGCCAGGTTTCAAAATAGCATATCTCAATGTATGTCGCCTCTCAGAATAGAGCAATTAGGAATTGATCAGGACTCGATATTTTCACAGTATCAGAAACATGGTTCAATAGCCTTACAGAAAAAAAGCTGATTTTGATAACAAACTAGTCTTTTAAATAGTTTTCGTCAGCTTCTACCCAGAAGATTTAGGAGTATTTGTAGGCTAGTTTCTCCCAGCACATACAACAAACCGTATCCAAAGCTAATAAGATTGTGGGAATGATTCGCAGAATCTTCAAATACTTGGACGAAAATATGCTGATCACTTTGTACAAGAGCCAAGTATGGCCAATAGTAGAGTATGGAGTCACTATATGACACCCAATGTTGAAGAAGGATATTAAATTCATTGAAGCTGTTCAGAGAATGTTAAATAAGCTAGTGCCACATCTGAAGGACCTTAGTTATCCAGACAGACTCAGGAGACTCAAGTTGCCAAGCCTCACATACAGAAGATTTCGTGGGGACATGATTAACACATGGAAGTTCCTGAATGCTGAGTATATTGTGGATGAGGCCTTGCTATTCAGACACATACAGGGAAGCAGTACCAGAGTTCCCTCCAAGAAGCTTTTCAAGCCAAGGTACAACATCTCACTCAGAGGGGCCTTCTTTTCACACCGAGTGATAAACATGTGGACTGAGCTACTGGAAGAAGCGGTGGAAGCAGCTACCATAAATTAATTCAAGAATGCGCTGGACAGGGCCTGGGCCAGAGAAACATTCCTGTATGATTTCAAGGCTGCATACCACTAGAGCTGAGAGCTACGAGCTTTGTATAGGGTACCACAAGCCTGCATCAAAGAAGAGGATAATAATAAATAAATAATAATAATAATAAATTTCAAATCACTCACCCACCCGCTCAAACTAAAGCCCCATTCAAACACAGGCTTTAAGTCGCCTCAACTAGTTCGCCTCATCTAAGTCAACTCAAAACTGGTGTCTGAACGCACCGTTGGGGCAAATTAGGGATGATTCGACTAAACTAGTTCACCTCATCTAGAACATTTGCCGAGGTGGATTAGATCAGGCAAACTAGTTGAGGCGACTTAAGGCCTGTGCGTGAACGAGGCTTAAATTACATGTGTTTACACATTTGTAAAACTGTCGTTCGACTATACTCTGTATGCCTATTAGTAGGCCCTATGTGCAACCAAGTTATTCAATTGTGATATGTTTATACATTTTATACTGCCTGACAGAGAACTGTATGTTAGTCAATAAAACATGTTTTACTGATCTGTTCTGTTCACTCATTTACTTGGTTGGATTGACCCACGTAAAGTGAGGATCGAGACGTAGCTCAGGCGGTAGCATGTTCACCTGTGAAGGTGTGGGTCATCCGATCGATCCTCTTTAGTGGACACATTTGCAGTTTGGGCTATTTTCCATTCCAACTAGTGGTCCACACCTGGTTCATCAAAGGCTGTGGTATGTGTTGTCCTGTCTAGGAAAGTGCATATAAAAGACCCCCTGCTGCTTATCGGAACGAGTAGTCTATGTGGCAGCAGCAGGTTTCCGTGAAAGAAATATGTTAGAATGACCAAATGTTTGACGTCCAATAGGCGATGATCAAAATCTATGTGCTCTAGAGGCGTCGTTAAATAAAAAAAAAAAACCCACCCCGCAGCTTAAAGTGAAACTTACCAGCCTGTTTGAAAATGACGAGAACTCCTTGACCATGATATCAGATATCATGTCCTCATTGTAGACATTAAGTGCTGGTATCGGTCCAAGAAATTCTCTGTAAAGTGATTGAGCAAGAAATTCTACTCTTTGTTGTTGTGAATATGTTTTTTCTGCTGAATAAGTTTTTGTCAGTTCCCAAACACTGGTCTTCCAGTGATTTTTCAGTCCGGGATTATCTATACAAAAATGGTATAATAGAGTAAGGGATAAAATAACTGTTGAACACACAATTTGAAAATTGGTATAATAGAGTAGGGGGCCTAAGGTATACAATAACTGTTGAGTACACAATTTGAAGCATTTAACACAATGGAATTGTGTTAACCACAAGATCCACAGCAATAATATGGCAACAGTAGGGTCATATGACTACATCAATATTAGTCAAATCAATGCGAGTATTTCATGGTATTTAGAATGTAAGCAGAAAACCCATATCTCAGGCTAAACAAAAGCATCAGCGGATGAAAGATCATCTCTTTCACCCACCAGACTTTCTGACTGCAGCTGCACACATATGTCCAATGTGCCAACGCACATTCTGAGCACAAATTGGACACATCAGTCATCGACAAGTTCACAACAAATGATGAGCTGCTGTCATCATCGCCACCAAGTTGACCAAACATCAGCATCTTATTCACAATGCGGGTTTAGAATTATTTTGCTGGAAAGTAAACTGAAGTGTAAACCTTGCACAAGAATAGGCCAACGGTATTAGAAAAACACTTACCCACTCATGTTGTTGCCATACCTTTCCAACATATCCCGTTCGTGTTTAGGGGGGCTCTTCAAAATAAAATTGACAATACCCTTTATAATGTTGTCTGTGTATTCATTATTATTTAAGCAGATATGTTGGGGGGGGGGGGGTATAACGCGCTATGGGGATATTATTTAGGCCCATTTGCTCCTGCTGCCATGTCAGTGGGTTGCAACACTCAATTGTTAGTGATACTGATGAATGTGCTTGGGATGCCTATCTATTATTACTGTATTTTAACTTAACTAACTAACTTGCACTCTCTTGCTACTTAGTTGTCTGCATTGTTCTTTGGTATATTGCTATGGCTACATTTCATACCAGCTAAGGTTAACTGAGCAGTATGGGCACTGGCTCATCTACCATCAGCATGGAGAACATGGCTCGCCTGCTCTTATGAGCATCCACATCGAGAAGGGTCGGCGAGAAGGGTTCACAGCGAGGAAAGGAGGAAAAATGGGTGACCAATGTCCTATATTGAGCATACCCTTGCAGGATGAGTTTCCCATTCTCTAAGTAGCGATATTGTGTGATTTAAACAGAAGTCAATGTAGATCAATTTCAAATGTCCTTCAAGCACTAAAATCTGTGCAAAAGATACATAAATGTGTGACTATGTCTGAACAAGAAACTAATAAAACAATAATGGTGTATTCGACTGGGACCTTTTCATAATTTGGGCCAACCAGAGCTGTTCTTTTTTATTGTAAAAGGCCCCATAGGGGGGGCCGCCATTTGCAATCGGAGCAGCCATTTGCAATAAAAAGAACAGCTCTGATTGGCTGACACAGAGCTGTTCTCAGCCAATCAGATTTGTTCTTTTCGATTGTAAATGGCGGCCCCCATGGGGGGGGGGCCCCATTTGCCGGGCTCAGACGAGATGGTTGTCCTTCTCCTTTCAGTGCTGAATATGCTAATGAGGTCAGCAGCGACGAAAGGAGAAAAGACGGGTCACCACTGTCCGTTATCGAGCATACAATTGCATGGTGATTCTCCCATCCTTTAACTACGGTACTGATATTGTGTAATAGGTGGAAATACACTCAATTTCAACCATACTTCAAACACTTTAATCTGTGCCAAACATAAATAAAATGTGTGACTATGTCTGAATAAAAAACTACTACTACTGCATCAAATTTCAGTGGAGCCTCTCACCAGCTCCCTGGCGTTTGGCAGGCAGAGGTGCAGGAGTTTTCTGCTACTATCGCTTAGTTTCAAAGTTGTTAACCAAAATAATGTCATTGTAGAAATATGCATGGAGCATGCCAATTTTGAGAACTGCACACACAAACCACTATTCGGAAAAATTATTATTATTACTAATTTAATTGATGCTTAAAATAAAATAATAAAGGCTTTATTCTGGATCACGAGTTCTCACGAGTATGAGAAGAGGCACGTGTATTTCGGTGAGCGAGGATGCACACTTGTGCGAGTTCAAATGGCCTGAAGCGAATTCAAACACGCTCAAGCAAGTTCAAACATGTTGGTTCCACTCGATCCTTGTCGTCTCACTGTTTATGCTTATGCCCGCACCTCCCTTTCTACTTTCAATTGCCTACAATTTGGACTTGACATGGACATTCGCATGTGTTGACAATGTGGTATGCTAGAGATCGGAGTTTCAAAAAAACATCCGCAGAAGAATATAAATAATACATAATGACACAGCATCAAGTAATATCGGTAGGTGAAATTGATGTCTTTTTCACTGTGGATGGAACAACTTTCATACTGATTTCATGTAACATTGAATAACATAATTATCATCTTATTGTCATTGTAACTGGCCCTAGGGTTGCTGGCACCCAAACAAGCTGAACTTGGGTGCCCTTGCAAGTACACTTTTAACAAATTTGACACTAATGTGGCGCCCCCTAGCATCTGGCTCCCCCGGTGAGCACCTGAGTTGCGAGTACCTTCAGGGAACCCTGCCTGTCATCAAGCTTGAAATAAGTTTAAGTCAAATGGAGAAACTATTACAAATAAAAAGGCCATAGCACATGGTTTTGATGACTTCTTTGTCAATGTAGGCCCCAATTTAGCAAAAAATATTAAATCTCATAACAAAAATATAGATGCACTGGACTTTTTAAAAACACAAAATCCTGATTCACTGTTTTTAGCAGGGGTAGAGGAGAATGAAATCATTAAAGTGGTCAATAATTGCAATACCAAAAAGTCAACGGGATATGATAACATAGATATGAGCATCATTAAACAAGTAATATATTACATTGTCAAACCATTTACCTATATATGTAACAGCTCCTTTAAGAATGGAGCTTTTCCAAATAAAATGAAAGTCGCTAAAGTAATTCCTATATTTAAAAAAGAAGATAACAGTGTTTTCACTAATTATAGACCGATATCACTTTTGCCACAGTTAAAAAAAATATTAGAAAAACTGTTCAATAGTAGACTGGAAGCATTTATTGATGAACACGATACCTTGTGTAGCAGTCTAAAGCCGTGTTTACACGGGCGATTTAAAACGTTTCATATGAAACGACTTGCCTAGATCGACTCACATTTCCCGTGTAAACGCGACGCTGTGGTGTTTTAGGGCTGAATCGCTTCATATGAAACGCTTCATCTATACCACCTCCGGAGGTGGTCTAGATGGAGCGATTCAGCTTGTTCCCGGGCGGCGATAGTATAAAATAGTAGTGCGTGCCGCTGGTGCCCGGCAGTGTTAGGGCCCGATTACGCCGAAATCTAGTGAATGCGATCATATTTAACAGAATTACAGATTCAAATAATGAAATTTAATTAAATTAACCTTAAATTCCAAGGTAGCAACTCCATCGGAGTCGAAACGACGTGTGTAAACTAAACAAATAGCAGTGCTTTCCGGCTACAGGCGCCTGCTGGTTCCCGGCGCCGACACACTTTCCAACTCCCCGTGTAAACACGGTTCTAAAACGCTTCATATGAATCGCCTTGTCTAGAACGTTTCACAATTCCCCGTGTAAACACAGCTAATATGGTTTCAGATCTAAAATGTCCACATCATTGGCATTATTAGAACTGACAGAAGAAATTACCTCAGCTCTGGACACAAAAAAAATGTACTATTGGTGTATTTATTGACCTTAAAAAAGCATTCGACACAATTGACCATGATTTGTTAATAACAAATTAAATCACTACGGTATCAGAGACATTGCCAATAACAGGCTTACTAGCTATCTACAAAATAGAAAACAATATGTAAATTTAGATGACGAGGACTCAGACTTAGCAAATGTGGTATGTGGAGTCCCTCAGGGCTCAATTCTGGGACCTAAGGTATTCATTTTATATATAAATGATATTTGTAATGTGTCATCGCTTCTTAAATTCATTCTATTTGCTGATGACACTACTATCTTTAGGTCAGGGAATGACCCAGTTCAACTTGGCAACGATATAAGCAAAGAACTTATAAAATTGAACGTATGGTTTGCAACAAACAAGTTATCACTTAATGTAGCAAAAACAAATTTCATGCTGTTTAGTAATTATAAAATACAATCTAATGTTAATGTACGTATAAATGATACTGATATCGAAATGGTTTATGTCAGTATGTGCTAATAGATCATAAACTTAATTGGAAAAAGCATATTAGTATGATTAAATTTTAATTGTCCAAAACTATTGCAATTGTGCACAAGGCAAAATATGTACTAAGCAAAAATGCATGCTTAATATTGTATTATTCATTATTCCTGCCTTATGTATCGTATTGTTGTGAAGTATGGGGAAATGCATATAAAACAAATATGGAGTGTATTTATTTGCTACAGAAGAAAGCAGTGAGAATTGTTTGCAACGTTGGATATCGAGAGCACACTAATAAGCTGTTCTTTGATCTTCATGTATTAAAATTAATAGACTTGGTTAAGATCAAATCTAGTATGATAATTTACAATGCAAACAAAGGGCTACTGCCAAAAGACTTTATTCAAAATAAGTTCAGATAGTAGCCATGATGCAAGGCAGGGTAACAACCGAAGACAAGTATTTGCAAGAACAACTTTAAAGTCTCAAAGTATATCCATAAAAATATGGAATTCACTTGATGAAAATATCAAATGTTCAAAAAACATTTATATGTTTCAACGAATGTATAAAAAGAAAATATTTAAGCTTTATCAGAGGGAAAACACATAATAGTCTAGTACATAAATATTGAGATGTAAGTTATAGTATTGAGGGTAATGTTGATATGCTTTTAACTTTTATTTTTCTATTTATTATTTCTATGGTATAAGCAATGTATCTGTGTTATTTTTCAAATGGGGAAAGCACCTCATAAGTATTGTTCTTCTGCTTTCTCCTTTTTCATGTGAAAGAATTACTGATATGAATATCAACTTGTGTGTACATTGATCATGTGGAAATAAATATATTATTATTATTATTAGTTAGTGTTTGCCTACCTTCTGATATTTGTGTAAACCCTTTGTTTGGGTAATGCTTATATAAAATATTCCGATATACAGCAGGGTTGGGGAGGCACTTTCTGGCCGTCAAGGAACGCCAAGAGCATAAGCTCTTGGACTTTTCCTCTGACGACAGGGAGCACTACAACTCCCCATTCAGTATGGGTGAGTTGAGTTGTTCTCTAGAAAGCTTGCATGATACAGCAGTTGGACCTGATGGAATCCATTATCAATTCCTTAAGCATCTCCCCAAATCTGCACTGAGACTGTTGCTTCAACTCTTTAACAACATCTGGGAGTCGGGTGTCATCCCCGCCTCTTGACGGGAGGCGACAGTAATACCGATTCCCAAACCCGGTAAAGACAAGAGTGAAGCTAACAACTACCGTCATATAGCCCTCACAAGCTGCATCTGTAAAACCATGGAGTGTATGGTAAACAAATGCCTCGTCTGGCTACTGGAGTCAGGACACCACTTGTCCGACCTCCAATGTGGCTTCAGACGAGGCCGCAGCACCCTCGACCATTTGGTTCGCATGGAGACCTTCATAAGAGATGCCTTCCTTAAGAAAGAGTATGTTGTGGCTGTCTTTTTCGATCTCGAAAAAGCCTATGACACAACGTGGCAGCATGGCATTATGGAGGATCTCCATGCGATCAGCCTTCGTGGTCACCTGCCAAATTTTATTAAGAATTTTCTGGTGCTCAGGCATTTTTGTGTCCGCGTCAAGACTACATATTCTAGTCTGCACTCGCAGGAATTGGGAGTACCCCAAGGCAGCATACTGGTAGTGACTCTTTTTGGAGTCAAGGTCAACGGTATTACTGCCGCTGTTTAAAGGGGGGGGGGGGGAGTCTCCTGTAGTCTTTTCGTGGACGATTTTGTTTTGTACTATAGAGGTACTGGTATGAATGTCATTGAGAGACAGCTTCAATTGTGTATAGATGGGATTCACCGATGGTCAGTTCTGAATGGATCCAGATTTTCCAAGGCCAAGACAGTCTGCATGCACTTCTGCCAGTTGTGCAGAGTGCATGCAGAACCAGAGTTGACCCTCGATGGGGATCCCATAAAAGTCGTCAAAGAAACCAAATTTTTGGGTCTCACTTTTGACACGAGGCTGTCTTTTGTGCCTCATATCAAGTACCTCAAAACGCGATGCCTGAAAGCGCTAGATGTTCTGAGGGTGTTGTCCAGTTCAGAGTGGGGAGCGGACAGAGATGTTCTGCTCGCCGTGTACCGAACTCTAGTTCGATCATGGCTAGATTATGGCAGCATAGTATACGGCTCTGCAAGGAAGTTGTATATTGGGCTGCTGGACACGGTGCATCACCAGGGGCTGCATCAGGCCATTGGCGCCTTTCGCACCTCTCCAGTTCAGAGCATATATGTCGAAGCCAATGAGTCATCACTTGACACTATGAGAACCAAACTGGCCATGCAATATGTTGTCAAATTAAAAACAAATGCATTAAATCCTGCGTACAGTTGTGTTTTTGAGACACACAACGACTCCAAGTACGAAGCCAAGCCAAATTTCATTCGGCCCCTGGGGCCCCGGATGAAACCTCAGTTGGAGGCTTTGTACTTGGATTTGGATGTATTGGAGGATACCCAGGTCCCAGAACATCCCCCGTGGTCGTTGAGGAAGCCATCGGTCATCCTCCGACTCACAGGAACTGAGGAAGTCTGGGACACATCCACTTGAGTATCAACGACTGTACGCAGAGATTCAAGGCCAGTTTGAAGACCACTTCTCCATGTATACTGATGGTTCCAAAGACCTAAGCCGGGCAGCTGCTGCGGGAGTTTGCCAGGGCAAGAAATCTGGCGTTTGCATGCCTGATCAGAGCTCGATTTTTACGGCGGAAGCCCAAGCACTCCTTCTCGCGTTGGAAGTCATTGAACTATCCAACTACACTAAATATGTAATATACAGCGATTCGTTTTCCTGCCTGCAAGCTGTTGCTGGGCTAAAAATGGACCACCCTTTCGTGGCAAAGGTCATTTACAAAATGAATCAGCTAGTAACAGATGGATATGACATCCACTTGTGTTGGGTGCCTGGCCATGCCAGCATCCAGGGAAACGAACGAGCTGATCGGGCTGCGAAGGAGGCTCTGAGCTATGATGTTGAGCCGTGTCTGATACCCCACTCTGATCTGAAACCACTAATAGCCACCCACATCAAATCCAAATGGCAACATGAGTGGGATGAAAACATTAATAAACTCAAAGAAATTGAACCATCTGTGGGAAAATCACCACATTCTCATGTGAGGGGTCGGCGGGACCAAGTGGTCCTTAGCCGCTGCTGTATTGGCACTGAGATGGATTGAGCACCCTATCGTGGCTAGACTACACATGTTTTCCTGCTCAAGGGGGACCCTCCCCCTGAATGTATTGGATGTCAGTCCCCACTGACAGTCAAGCACATTTGACTAAACTGTGTTGATTTTATGGCACTGCGCCAACAGTTTTACACTGCAAACAGCATGCATGACCTTTTTACTAAAGTTAAACAAGACCAACATTTTAGCTTTTTTGAGGGCAGCTGGTCTGTACCACCTCTTATAGTTCATTAAACAATTTGATTAATTAATTCTTTCATCTATTTTATTTAATTATATGATTTAGCTTTTAAAATTTCATAAGTGTCTATTGACACATAACTGATTGTATGCTTTTACATTATATGTAAAGGCGATGGTTGAATAAAAACAAACAATTCTCGCTGTGAATATGGCCTATGCTGCCGACACGGCGTAAAGAAACCACCAATCAATCAATCAATCACACTCTCATTCTTAGCTTATTCTGTAAATGGTTTCTGTAAATGGCTAACAGTGATTATGGCCAGAAGACCAGTGGCTCGGCAGTGATGTGTGTATTATTCTGCAGAATAACAACTATTTACCAAAAACAACAATTTTCTAAAGAATAATGAATTAATGGTACCTCACCTTACCACTAAAGAAGATGTATACGGTTCCAAAGAAAGGAAGGGGCATAGGTCCAGGAATGCCAACTCTCTTGAAGATGTAAAAGTAACGCATAGAATACCTGATTAAAAGAAAACACACGTTTCCAAATTAAAACAACATTTGTCACCCTTTATTTATTTGCATTGGATCAGACAGGATGGCAGAATCGGAAAAAAAACACTGGATGGCTTCTCATGCAGAAGGTTATGGGTTATAGGTTGGTTGTTGGAGTTTTACGTCCTATCTAAAGGGGCTGTCACATTAGGGTTTTTTGCGGGAGCGTACAGCGGCGTAGACGCTTTACGTCATATACGTCGGCATACGTCGGCATACGCTACGCATACGCTACGCATACGCTACGCATACGCTACGCATACGCTACGCATACGTTACGCATACGCTACGCATACGCAACGCATACGCTACGCAACGCATACACTACGCATGCGCTATGCATGCTACGCATGCGCTACACCTAGGCCGTCATGTGCCGGCCTATGCGTATGGGAGTGTATGGTTCATACGCTACTCATACGCTTCTCATACGCCGGCATACGCTCCTCGTACGCTAGGGGTACGCCGGCGTAAGCTAGGGGTACGCCGGCGTACGCTACTCATACGCTCAACTTGCGTCACAGGCGTATCTCTGGCATATGAAGCATATGCGGAACCTATGAGTTGCGTATGGGAGCGTATTTGTAGCATATGCAAAGCGTATGAGTAGCGTATGCCCGACCTATGGTCTCGGTATATAAAGGCGACGCACTATATACCCAGGAGCCACCAGATGGCCAACCGAGGAGAGATAACATAGGTCTCGCATACGCTTCGCATACGCTTCGCATATGCTCCTCATACGCTCCATATGCCACTCAAAACTGTCAAGAAATGTCACAGTACACTCCCATACACTCCTCATATGCTCCTCATAGGTTCCGCATAATCTCAAAAACACCCAAGAGGTCACCAAAGGTCATGATACGTCGTCCCGCGCAGCTTTTTCCCATTTTCGACATAGGTTTTGAATACGCTCCCGCCATACGCCGTAATGTGACAGGGCCTTAAGGTCATATCAGTGATGGTGACTGATGGTGACTTTATAAGTTTATAGTGCTGCCCCACTGGGAAATCAGGCTGTTAGTACCATGACCCAATTTCCCACTCAGTCACATTATCCTGACATTGAGCTAACTAGTCCTTACCCTATCCTATTAATGCTGAGCTCCAGGCTAGGAAGCAAAACGTATCAATTTTATAAGTCATTGGTTTGACTCGACCAGTGTCTGAACTCCCGATCTCCCGCACGCGAAGCCCGTGCTCTACCGATTCAGCCACCACATGCGGTAATTGTGACTCTACATTGGTAGAGTCACAATAACTTGCAAAATTGATACTTGTTGCTATCTAGATTGGTGCTTGGCATTAATAAGATGGGTCAAGGACTGGTTTGCTCAGTATCAGGATAATATGGCTGAGTGGGATATTGGGCCATGGTGCCAGTGGCCTGGCTTTGCAGTGGGACAGCACTATGGAGTCACCATGAGTGCACACTGTCAATGATATGACATGAGATGTCGTTAGGATATACAATCCAAACAAACAAATATTTGCATTGAATTTATATATTAAAGCTACATAGTCCGATGAAAATATTATATTTTCGAAACCCAAACACTTACTTGGACTTGATGTTACATCAAACTTAGATATTTGTCCACTCACTAACCATTCCTTGGTGTCTAATAGGACATACTCTGGGGCCGACTTTAAAGTTGCATAGTCCGATGCTTTTGAATTTCTGACATTTTCTGAGATAAATACATTATGCTAATCATAATAGTCTATATTACTTTAGTTTGAAGTAATTTATACTTTAAATGGCTAACTTTGGAGATATTTGACATCAAAACATGCTAAATTAATTTTGGCAAGCATGCTAAAACTCTGGCACCATAGACTTCAGTAGTAACAGGTTCTATTAAATTGACTTATTACGGCCTTTTATGCAGCAAAACCTGCTTAATAAGTGCACCAGTATCAAAGGTGAATACGTAGAATTATGTCTATATAAGTGTTTTGGTTTTGAAAATTTGATGTTTTCATCGGACTACGCAACTTTAAATAACAATGTTCCATTTAGGAAGGCAGGGATGAAAGTGGTCTCCGGGAAAAAAAAGCGGAAATGCTGATATTCTCCCATAGGCTTAGCATTGTCAGGGAATCGCGGAAAATTCCCGGAAGTCAGTTTTCAAACAAATTCTTTCGAAGCATGTATTAGTAGTATACACTGATAGTGCTGCGGCATCTGCACCACCTATTAGTATATATGCTGATGGTGCTGCAGCGTAAAACAGCATATCTCATGTATAATATAATTGCATGTGTTTACATGTGAAACACCAACCAGATCAAACGCACCACAAGGTGGCACTGCGAAATTTACATTACCATGGGAGAGATAGGGAGTGAGCCATCTTAGTATTATAGGGTCTTTGGTACACATATAGAAAACCTGTTTGCCAAAAAGATTATATTAAATTTATAAGGTTAGTGACGATGCTGTTCGATTTTGACGCATGCGCAGAAGCGATGCGGAGAACTGAAACTGGCGGAGAACTGAAACCGCGACACCGTGGCTTCTGCGCATGCGCGGATTTTAAGCGCGTCGTCTGCGCATGCGTCAAATTCTCTACATCTTGGATTACGAGCACCCTCCCTAGCCATGTTGTGAATGCATTGCCATGAGCAATCTTCATACAGAAAAAGTGAAATATCTCTAAAACTACACCACTTAGAAACAAACTGCTTGGTACACATATAGAAAACATATTCAACGAATAGATTATATTAAATTTATACGGTTAGGGTTGTGCATTTCTATTAATTTTTAATAGTGGCAGTGGCAGTGTGTATTCGTTCTGCAGCCGAACAGTGTTTACATGCGCAGAAGCCACGGCAGGGGATGCGATCTCGCCGGGGTTTTAAACCACGACACCAGTGTCGACAACAACACAAAAACAAAAACATTTGTACACACATGTATGCAAACACACACGAAGAATAGTTAATACTTATTCCTTACAAGGTGTAGACCGCGAAGGTGAGTAGCATGATGCCCCACCATGGTATGTCGACTAGCCCGAGAACCAACATCTTGGCGAGGAGTGAAGCTCTGTCGTTGTGACAGTCACAGTGACAGTGTCAATCCAAACAAGGTTCTTGTGTAGCTTGACGTGTGTGTATATATAAGACTATGTGGATGACGTGTGTATGTGTGTGCCGTGTGTGTATGTGTGAGTGACGTGCGTATATCTCTGTGTGTGTGTGTGCATCTGCGTGTGTCTGTTTGTGTCTGGCTGTGTATAGAGGGGGTGCAATGACGTCACAAAACAACTTTCGGTGGCCATATTGGATGACATACAGAAGTGAGAAGGCTTGCAACTGCCAACACTATGCTTATTTACTGATTTGCTGGTTTATTTCGTCACTGTTTAATTTGAGCAGTTTGGTCTCAGTTGTTGCTAAAGTGCTGTAAGTAAACACATTGCATGTAAACCTCCCAGAACCTCCCATAACACAAGAAAACTCTGATTTGCTGCATCTGCATGCATTCACAACATGGCTAGGGAGGGTGCTCGTAATCCAAGATGGCAGACCCGCTGACCACTGATTGCTGAGTAATGACGTCACATGCACTCCCTCTATATGCCCATGTGTAGGCTGTAGAGGGGGTGCAATGACGTCACAAGACAACTTTCGGTGGCCATATTGGATTACATATAGAAGGCTTGCAACTGCCCAGATAGCACACAGCCGTTGGGCCAACGTCAGCCCAACGGTGGAAACCGCCGTCGGGCCGACGTTGTTTTGTCCAACCTCCCGCCGTCGGGTTAGGTTTAGGTTTAGGGTAGGGGTAGGGTTAGGGTTTAACTCAATTAAATACAGAAAAAGTGAAATATCTCTAAAACCACACCACCTGTTAACAAATCGCTTGGTGCACATATAGAAAACATCTTTACCAAAAAGATTATATTAAATTTATAAGGTTAGGGTTCTTGGTTTCTATTAATTTTGAATAAAACTAATGTTTTCGGAAAAAAACAAGATGGCGGTGCTTCGTCAACATTCCGTACCGGATAATACAATTCAAATCGTATTAACACGACTAATTCCATTAATACGTCGTAATAAATTACAAAACTTTTACAAAATAATCTAAACATATTAATAAACAAACCTGTTAAATAATTCCTTAAAATTCCTGTGATTTCTGGAGTTATTTGTAGAAAAAGAACGCTGCTCAACGATCGCACGTCCTCCGCTGGCGACTCGAACCGTCAACATTCCGTACCGGATAATACGTTTCAAATCGTATTAACACGACTAATTCCATTAATACGTCGTAATAAATTACAAAACTTTTACAAAATAATCTAAACATATTTATAAACAAACCTGTTAAATAATTCCTTAAAATTCCTGCGATTTCTGGAGTTATTTGTAGAAAAAGAACGCTGCTCAGCGATCGCATGTGCTCCGCTGGCGACTCAAACCGGGCACCAAATTTAAAGAACTGTGCATGTGCGGATCACTGCCGTCAGCCCGACGTTGGCCCAAATGTGCAAAATGAGTGAAAACCAGTGGCAGGACACCACCATCGGCTCGACGGTGGCCCAAATGTGCCAAAGATTGAAACCCAGCAGCGGACCACCACCGTCGGCCCGACGGCTCGACGGTGGCCCAAATGTGCAAAATGATTGAAACCAAGCGGTGGGCTACCACCATCGGCCCGACAGTGGCAAATATGTGGCGACGGTGCGACCAATAGCCAACGTCGGCCCGACGGCTGTGTGCTATCTGGGTGCCTACTCTGTGCTTATTTACTGATTTGTTGGTTTATTTGTCACTGTTTTGAGCAGTTTGGCCTCAGAAGTTGTTGCTAAAGTGCACAAACACATTTGATGTAAACTGCCCAGAACCTCCCAGATCACAAGAAAACTCTGTTTTACTGCATCTGCATGCATTCACAACATGGCTAGGGAGGGTGCTCGTAATCCACCATAGCTGGCTGCTGACCACTGATTGCTGAGTGATGACGTCACGCGCACTCCCTCTTAGCACCCACATACACACACACATACACCCACACCCGCACAATCCCACCCACATACACCCACACACCCGCACACACACACCGGCACACTCCCACCAATACACCCCCCCCCCCCCCCCCCCCCCCCACACACCGTCATCAAGGTCACGTTCCGAAAACTCTGACCCTGATCTACAGTTCGGGTCGGTACACCGTGTAATACCCCTGTCACACTACGACGTAACAGGCCAGCCAGTGGGGAATGTAGAAATCACTTATTTACGTTGAGATAAGTCAACATTCTCGGCGTTTCAGGGCCAAGTTGGATTCAGGGCCAAGTTGGATGTCGATCCAACATAGTGGTAACGCATGAGAACATTAAAAAAATGCCCACGGAATGCTCGCAGAACGCCGGTGAACGTTATATACGTTATTCGATCGCCAGAAGTATGTCTTTATATGTTAAATACCTCAAAACATGGTGGAGAAATGCCAAACATACATTAGACATACGTTATCCGTATGTTTTCAATACATTGTCAATACGTGGACTGTACGTTTCTGCCAGCTTGAGTTACACCAGACGTAGTTCAACGTATACATAGCATATGCTAAAGTATAAGCCACATGTTGTCTTACATCGAGCTATGTCGAAAGTTTTGGGTATGTCCAAAACCTTGATGTGTGTCACCATATCTCGACGTAACTCAACATATCTCGACGTAGGCTTAACGAATGCCTAATGTATCTCGATGTTCCTCGACGTATCTCGACGTAATGGCCAAATTTCACGCACATCGGCTTACGATAGCACGTTACGTCATAGTGTGACATCCCCTTTACTAACATTACTAACAAGTTCACCGCAATTTCCCGGTCGAGTCAAACCTCAGTGTCAGGATAATGTGACTGAGTGGGATATTGGGTCATGGTGCCTGTGGCCTGATTTCCCAGTGGTGCAACACTATTAAGTCACCATGAGTGCATACGGTCACAAGTCGGTACCCATCCTGATAATACCTTACGTGTTACTAGGACGTAAAACAACAACAAACAAACCGCAATTTCGCTCCAATTTACCGTAGCCATCGCGTTCTCATACCTGATGTTGTTTGTTTGTTGTTGTTTCATGTCCTAGCAACATCTAAGGTCATATCGGGACAGGTACCTACCGAATTGTAACTGTGCACTCATGGCGACTTTATAGTGCTGCTCCACTGGGGAATCAGGTCGCCAGCACCATGATCCGATATATTCCACTCAGTCACATTATCCTGAGACTGAGCTAACCAGTCCTAGCCCTATCCTATTAATGCCGAGCGCCAGGCTAGGAAGCGACAAGTGCCAGCACGTTCGGTTACCTGAAATAAAGTTTGAATTGAATTGTAACATATGGTGCGCTCATGGCGACTTTATAGTGCTTCCCTACTGGAAGACCAACCAGGCCGCTCGCACCATGATCCCACTATTATCCTGATACTGAACTAACCAACTCCTATTAATACCAAGCACCATGCTAGGTTGTGACAAGTAGGGCCTATCAATTTTGAAAGTCAGTGGTTTGACTCGGTTGGGATTCAAACTCCCGACCTTTCGCACGGGAAGCCTACGCAAATGGTCGCCGGGAGGTCGGCGATCTCACCGCGCCAGTGCGTAAGGAGGGCGCAAGGGAGTCGTAAGGAAGACGTATGGACGTCGCAAAATGATCGTAAGGGAATGCAGGCCTCGTGTGACTGGGGTATAAGGCAACATTGTGCAATATTCTCAACTCACTGCTACTTGCTAGTAATACCGAGTTGTGCCCAAACTGATACTTTTCGCTACATAGCTTCGTACTTTGGAAGGAGGATAGGACAAGGAGCACTAGAATGAGGAATATAATTTGTCCCCGCTATTGCCATGTCCCTACTAAAGCTAGCATTCCTTACACGCAGTATGCAGGATGCGAATGCTGCAAAAAAATGGAAAAGCATCTAAGAGAATAGGGGTGCTTCCATGCCTCCGAATGCGAATGCGGCAACTGAATCGGTCCCTGTAGCCATCGGTGCGGCATGCGAATGCGAATGCTATTGCGTTTGCCATAGAAACCAATACTGTTCCTTCCCAAATTTGGAGGAAAAACCCCAACAAATGTTGGGGGTTGGCATATATCTATGCCACATATACAACATTCACATGCCCCATACTGCGTATAATAGTCAGGGGGCCAACTCACATAGGGGTGAAAGTGCGTACTAATGCAATTTTATTGCTGATTGTGCTAGATAGGGTTATTGGTAGTGAGAATCAAGAGGGTGCCACTCTGGCACCCTTGAGCAATTTTTTTTATAAGCCGTCTTTGATATGACATCATATTGGATCAAACTGACATTTTTTTGTGGCATTAGGGGGTAGTGTTCGTATATCAGCTATAGTATCAGTTCTAATTAGCACTACATATAGTATACCAGAAGAAAGGATATTGAAGTACCGTTCTCATGGTGTAAAAATTATCATTGTAGAGCAAATATACATGCCACAGTATACATTCACAAGCAATTGTCATCGACAACTCAAACTGAAAAATATTACAAAATACTCATTTCAGTGTGATATTTTTGCTATTAAAATAATAATAAATGTAGTAGTTGTACCTCAAATATGTATCAAATTGGAATAAGCAAGTCCCAATCCTATTTATACATTTAATGAAAACAATATTAAACAAAGCAATTGATGGATACATAAGTAAATCAAACTAAATGCGGAATAAGATCGGACATATGCAGAGATACACTTTTCACAAGATGAATTTGAAATATGTCAAATGGCTTTTAACTACATTGTAGTATTTCTTTGGGAAATAGTACATAAACCAATATAACAAACAGACACGGTGTATTGTCTTATTCATTTAGGTTGCCATACATGTCATACATAAAGCGTTTGTGACACATCATTTCACATGATTCAGGTTTCAGGATCCAATCCATCAGTCCTCTGCGTTTTCCTCATCATCGTCCTCGTCGTTCTCGTCGCCATCCATGAAGGAAGCTTTAATCAGCGAATGTAATAACAAAAATATATTAAAAAAGGAAACACAGCATGCAGCATACACCTCCCCGTCCCAAGAAAAAACACACACACACTCACAAAGACACACAACCTTCAGGGCTGCTCAGATACTGAGTTAATTAGGTTTGATTGATTGATTGGTGTTTGCTTTACGCTGTGTCGGCAGCATAGGCCATAATCACGGCCAGAAATGTTAGTTTTTTGTTCAAACCATCGCTTTTACATGTAAAAGCAGACAATCAATTATGTGTCAATATACACTCATTAAATTAGAAAGCTCACAATCATATATTTGTGATCAGGGGAAACAAATTTCCATAGAAAAAGAAAAGTTTTATTAATAATTGATAGAATTTATTTAGTAAACTATATGAGGTGGTACAGTTCAGCTGCCCTCAAAAAGGCTAAAATGTTTTCTTGTTTTACTTTAGTAAAAAGGGCATGCATACTGTCTGCAGTGTAGAATTGTTGGTGCAGTGGCAACAAATCAACACAACTTAGTAAAATATGTTTGAGTGTCAGCAGGGACTGACACCCAATAAATTCAGGGGGAGGTTCCCCCTTGAGCAGAAAAGAATGTGTAAGTCACCAGTGGCCAATACGGCAGCGGTTAAGGACCACTTGGTCCCACCGACCTCCCAGATGGGTCTGTGGTGGTTTCCCCACAGATGGTTCAATTTCTTTAAGTTTATTAATGCTTTCATCCCACTCATGTTGCCATTTGGATTTTATGTGGGTGGCTATTAGTGGTTTCAATTCAGAGTGAGGGATCAGACACGGTTCAAGATCACAGTTTAAGGCCTTCTTCGCCGCCCGATCAGCTCGTTCGTTTCCTTGTATGCCGGCATGGCCAGTCACCCAGCACAGGTGGATGTCATACCCATCCGTTGCCAGTTGGTTCATTTTAGAAATGACCGTTGCTAGAATAGGGTGATTCGTTTTCAGTCTATCAACAGCCAGGACGCAAGAGAACGAATCACTGTATATAACATAGTTAGTGTGGTTGGATACCGCGATACACTCCAACGCGAGAAAGAGTGCTCGGTCTTCCGCAGTGAAAATCGACCTCTGATCGGGCAAGCATACGACAAATTTTTCCTGTCAGCAGACTGCCGCAGCAGCTACCCGGCTTTGGTCTTTCGAACCATCAGTGTATATGGAGAGGCGGCCTTGAATCTCTGCATGCAGTCCTTGGTACTCGAGTGGATGTGTCCCAGACTTCCTCAGTTCCGTGAGTCGGAGGATAACCGATGGCTTCCTCAAAGACCACGGGGGATGTTCTGGGACTTTGGCATCCTCCAACACGTCCAAATCAACGCCCAAGGCCTCCAAATGAGGTTTCATTTGGAGCCTCAGTGGCCGGATGTAATTCGGCCTGGCTTCATACCTGCATGCTCAAAAAAACTCGACCTCTGAGGGCGTATGGCCCATACTGTCAAAAAATGTCACAGCACGCTCCCATACGCTCCTCATACACTCCTCGTACGCTCCTCGTACGCTCCTCGTAGGTTCCACATACGCTCAAAACCACCCGAAAGGTCACCAAATGTCATCATAGGCCGGCACGCGCAGGACCTACGTAGGTTTTCAATACGCTCCCGCCATACGCCGTAATGTGACAGGGCCTTTAGATTCGACAGTATGAATGTGTTAATATCACTTCGATTTTTGGGTTAATTTAACCAAATTTCACTTTTTGATTATGTTATTCTGTTAAACAGGTAATAAGCGCAGTGACTTTCAAAACTTCCCACCAGAGGGAGATGCGTGTGCTGCATGCACCAGCACACCCACCCACACACACACACACAAACAATCAATCTAACTAAAACTAAAAAGTAAAATTCGCGAAATCAAGCAACCACTCATCGAAAAACACAAATATACATGGTAGGAGAAATTGAATGCAAGCTGGGGAGGGGCACACACTTTGCCCACATAAACTGCGGGAGTGCATCCAACAAAATCGACACTATAAAAATACACCTAAAAAGAGAAAATCTTGACATACTGAGACTGTCAGAAACATGGTTCACTGACAACCACAAAAACAACACCCTTAACATAGATGGATATAGGCTTGTACGTAATGATAGACAGCAAAATAACACACTAAACCAAACAAAAAAGGGTGGAGGTGTTGCCGTTTACTGCAAAGACACCAAATTTTCTAGATCCTGAAGCACTAATAAGAGCAAACTCTTATCAAATGAACACATAGAACTACTATGGTGAGTAATAACAAATGAAAAGCAAGCCTAAAATAAAAAATAATAATTTGTCGGCAGATTGAAGGTGCATGACCAGATAAGGCAAATCATGTAGAGACAGGTGTCACAACAATCAGCCTGAGGTTATCAGTGTGTAAAATATTCTGATTTACGGCGTCGGGGGGAATGCAAATGTTCTATTATTAAACAGGTATACGTGACCAAGCGCATGTATGTATATAGATGTAGGTGCTGGTGGTGCCTGAGTAGGATGTAAATAGACATAGTGGTGCTGGCAGGTCTGTGTGTAACTTGTACGGGGCACTCAGGGCCTACCCCCTCCCCCTCTGGGCCCATATGCAGGAGTCGGTGGTATTCGGTGGTAGCGAGCCAAAACGGTGGGAGGAGGGAATTTCCCGGGTAGGGGCGAAAAATGGTATGCACGAGGCGGTGATAGGCGTAATACCAAAAGCTTAACCGGTGTTACCCTACCCCTGAAAGATAGGAGGTATAGCGAGTCCATTAGGCCCAAATCTATTCAATGCTGTCATATTTAACAGAATTACATACGCAATAAGTGAAATTTGATCAAATTAACCCTCAATTCGAAGCGATATTAATGCTGCCGCCGGATCAGCGGCGATATTAATATTTATATTTTCGAATCGACGAATGTAAAGTAAACAAATCGCCGCCACCGCCGCATCGACGTCGCTTTCCATACTGGTGGTGGCGGCGGCGGTTGCTTGCATTCGTCGGTTCGAAAATATTAATATCGCTGCGTTAATATTGCTTCGAATTTAGGGTTAATTTCATGAAATTTCACTTATTGCGTATCTAATTCTGTTAAATATGATAGCATTTAATATATTTAAGCCTAATATATGGGTAAAGATGCAGAGGGATTCCCCAAATCTATAAATAAATTCACGTTTAGCTATAATGAAAGTGTTACGCGCTCCTGCATACCACTTGACACAGTTCCCGACGTCGGCGATAGCTACACGGTGATACGCACTAACACCAAAAGCCGCTACCACCGACTCCTGCATACGGGCCCTGCTGGGTAGGATCACCACACTCAGGCTCAAGGTTGGTGGTAGCCAGGGTAACCACACAGCTTCTTGGTGGTGGGCAGACCACTGGTAACCATGGGGACCAGGAATGCTGGATCCCTCCCTATTGGTAGGGCCAAGAATGCTTGTTTCCCATTGGGGGAAAAGGGTGGGGTGATACTCTACAATGAACCCATGTACCATATAAATAATGAACCAGAGGGTTTGACTCTCTCTCTTCCTTTACACTTTACACTCTTCCTTTCTCTCTGTTTGTATTGATTTCACTATTGCCTGCCTATACAACCACAGATTCGAGCTTTAGCCATTCTACAAAACTGGAGACCTAGTCTTTACAAGAGGATGGCAGTCGATGACCAGTAATATGAAAGACTCTGCAGCAGATGACTGAGGGTGAAGAATAATATAAACCGAAGTGGAAAGCTTCTTATTAATTATACTCATGTAATGCTTATATATCTTTTATGTATTTGTTGCCACTATACATATAATATATATAATATATATTAATATATCTAATATATATATATATAATATACAAAAATATATAATTTATATATAATATATTATATAATATATATAATATATACGATATATATTAAAAATACTTATTAATAATATATATTAATACTATATTATTATTAATATATTAATAATATATGTTAATATATATTAAAACATTGATATAATTACTAATATATATTAATAACAGAATTAATAATATCTTTAATAATATACATTAATCATATAATTATATATTTTAATAATATGTATAGTGGACTAACCTAGTTGAAGCGGATTACTCGACAATTTATTGAGAAGTGGGCAACTAATTGATCGCATTTTTTATCTCTATGAACGGTAGGTTTGTTTTTCCAATCGGAATATGTGCTCTGCATATCTGTATGGATCGGAGATTCCGGCGTTGGGCAGGACTCCGAGGGAGGCGAGGACTGTGCAATGATGACCTCGGCTTTCAGGTTGCACAATGTTGTTGACCCACATGACTCACTTTTATGTATAGTACTGACGATCGCAATGAAAGAGTAGCCCATGTGGCTGCTGTGGGTTTCCTCCAAATAAATATGTCAGAATGACCATATGTTGACGTCTAATAGCCGATGATCTGAAAATCAATGTGCTCTAGAAGCATCGTTAGAGTTGCATAGTCCGATGGTTTTGAATTTCTGTATTTTTTCTGAGATAAATATATTAGATCGATCATTAGTTCAAAGGTACTTTTATTTTAAAAGGTAAACTTTTGAGATATTTTGCATGCAAACATGGAAAATTAGTTTTGGCAAGCTTGCCAAAACTCTGACACCATAGACTTCTGCAGTAACAGGTTCTGTTAAATTGACTCAGTATTGCCTTCGATCCAGAGACAAATATTTAATAAGCGCATCAGTATCTAAGTTAGATATGTCAAATCAAATCTAGATAAATGGTTTGGTTTTGAAAATTTGATATTTCATCGGACTATGCAGCTTTAAAATCAATGTGCTCTAGAAGCATTGTTCAATAAAACAAGCTTTTTTTTAAGACGGCCCCGATTTAGAAGGACGCCCCTTCGATGATTGGGGTTTTACGTCTTAGCAATATCCTAGCTAAAGGTGTTCAATCATGAATGCCGGCTTTATAGTGACCGGACAGGCGGTGGTAGCCAAATCCGTAAGAGCGCTAGCTGGCTTCCCGTGCGGGAGGTCATTGGTTCGAACCCTGACCGAGCCCAAAATGACCAGACGCGGTGCCAGAATCAGTAGAGCACAGGCTTTTCGTATGGAAGGTCAGGAGTTCTAATCCCGGCCAAGTCAAACCAATGACTTATAAACTTGATACTTGTCTCTACATAGTACCCTGTCCCTCGGCATCAATAGGATAGGGCAAGGACTGGTTTGTGACTGTGTGGGATATCAGGCCATGGTGCTGGTGTCTTAGTTTCCTAGTGGGGAAGCACTCTAAAGTATCCATGAGTACACACTGTCACAAGTCGGTACCTGTCCTGATATGACCATAGCCGTTGCTAGGACTTAGAACAACACATACATACACACCGAGTCAAAGCAATGACTAGTACCCCTGTCACACTATGACGTAACGCAGTAGCGTAAGCCGACGTAGGTGAACTTATGCCATTATGTCGAGATACGTCAAGATACTTTACTCATTTGTTAAGCCTACGTCAAGATATGTCAAGATATGTCAAGTTATGTCGAGATACGGTGACACAGGTCAAGGTTTTGGACATACCCAAAACTTTTGACGTAGCTCAATGTAAGGCCGTTATGTTGGGTTACATTGGGCTTATGTTGCGCTCACGTTAGGCTTACATTGAGATATGTTAGATGTTCGTTAGAGCTACGTTGAGCTACGTTGACTTACGGTACACTGACGGAGAGCCTGGAGGAACGTGTAGCCTGCGTGCTGACACCTTGTTGTTAATGCACAACGAAATCCCCACCTGCAAAACAGATATGATAGAAGTAAAAAAATTAATAAATGACATAGACACGAATAAACCAAGTGGAATAGATGAAATACCAACCAAAATACTGAAAGAGGCACTCCAAGCCATCCCGGCCACCATAGTAGACCTATTCAACATTTCCTTTGAGCAGGGGCATTTTATCTCAGCCTGGAAAATGGCAACCATCACCCCCATTCACAAAGGTGGAGACAAACAAAACAGGGGAAACTACAGGCCAATATCAATTCTTCAAACCCCAGGCAAGCTCATTGAAAAAGTGTTACATAGACACATCAATGAACAGCTGGAAAAAACCGATATACTAAACGAAAGACAAGGGGGCTTCAGGAAACTGCACTCCACATCAAAAACAATAGCTAACCTAACAAATGACATAATGGCATCAATGAACCAAAAACAATTAGTTGGAGCCGCCTTCATTGACTTCAGCAAAGCATTTGACACAGTAGACCACAAAATACTACTGGAAAAACTAAAAAACCATGGGCATAAAATCCAACACTATGGATTGGATAAGATGCTACCTGAACAACAGGCAACAGAAAACAAAAATAAACAATACACTATCAGACAACCAACCTGTCACATGTGGTGTACCCCAAGGGTCAGTGTTAGGGCCACTACTCTTTATAATCTATATAAACGACCTTGAAAAATGGTTGCAAACTGAATGCCTCCAACTATATGCAGATGACACAGTCACATACGCAAATGGCACCACAGAGGAGGAGGTAATAACTAAACTAAATAAACTCCTACTAAAACTAGATGAGTGGTGTGAGTCCAACAAAATAACCATCAACACAAGCAAATCAAAAACAGTACTCTTCTCGCATAAACAAATGCCAGAAAGAAAACTACACTGTAAGTTAGGAAACCAAACACTAGAAAATGTAGACCATTACAAATACCTAGGCCTTGAGTTGGACAGCCAACTAAACTACAACCTATGTATAAATAAAATTATACAAAAAGTAAACCACAAACTGTGGCTATTTGCAAAGCTAAGAGACTACATGACACAAGAAATGTCAATAAAAATCTTCAAGGGCATTTTGCTCCTCTATTTTGACTATGGAGATGTAAACTACATGGGTGCGAGAAAAGAACTACTAAAAAAACTGCAAACACTGCAGAACAGAGCCCTAAAAATCTGTCTAAGAGTAGACAAGCTGCACCCAACCTATGACATACACAAAAGAACCAAAGTGAAACTACTAGAAAATAGGAGAATAATTCATTTGAAAACATTAGCATATAGCTATAGTCAAAACATTAAACTTCTAACAAAACCACAAAGGGCTACTAGAGCAAATAATGCGCCACTACTAAAGCAGACCAGAAGCCTAATAAAAGCTCATGAGAGAAGCACGCTGGAAATGGCTGCCAAGGTGTGGAATGCCCAAACGGTAAATGAACGACAAATTCCTGACCTAAAAACATACAAAAAATATCTGTGCAAAATAAGGCTAGGAAACCCCCAGTAAACTGCACTGCAAACGGGCATGTGATATGTCACGGCCCACCAGCGGGACGCCCAATGGAAGGTAACCATGCCAAAAGTAGCCAGATAACACACCACACAGCTACGTACAAGCCTATGATATGTAAATAGGAGTAGGCTAGTCTAGTAATAAGCATAGTAAAATAAATACATATATACCAAGAAAATCCAAAAAAACTAACATAGGCTACTAACCATATCAACCAATTATCTATCTGCTACTGAAATGCAGGCAATCAAATACCTTATCAGCAGCCACTGTGTGATAAGATAACACCAACACTACAACTGGCCAGCATTGAAAACAAGCCTGGGTACCCGGGCTTATATGCTATGGACAGTATAAATACAGCCTCAATAAAAAAAGAAATTAAAAAAAAAAAATGTATCTCGACATAGGTCTAACGTGTCTCTGACATGTGTCTAACATTAGTATAATGTAAGTCCAACTTGTTTTGACGTATTCGACGTAGTTGACGAATGGCTGGCGTGCGCGTAATGTATGTAACATGCAAAAACGTTCTTTGAATGTGCGGTGAATGTGGTGTGAACGTGGTGCGAACATTTCGAGTATATAAATGCATCTGTTATGCTCACGCCGAGCACGTTGAGCGCTCGCTGTCCTTATGCTGAGCATGCTGGACTGTCATTAGACCGATGCTGCTCACTCGCAGGCCTGACGTTGACTCACATTATGAATTATGTCAGTCACACTTAGCTATGTCAGGGAGGGCGATAAATACGCGAGTCCTACACTAAACCAATGCTAAGGTTTCGCGAGGCTGATGCCGCGTGTGCTGGAGGCTCGTTAGCCTTACATTGGGCCATTTTTTTTTTTTACTTTCTAACTTGTTGAGACACGTTGCAACTACGTTGGACCAATGTTTCACCTATCTCCACTACTTTGCACTGACGTCCAAGTTGGCCCGGAAACGCTGAGAATTTTGACATATCTCGACGTAAAAAAGTGATTTTTACGTTGCCCACTTGCTGGCCTGTTACGTCGTAGTGTGACAGGGGTATTACCAAATCGATGCTTGTCCGTACTACCGAGCCTGGTGCTCAACATTACTAGGATAGGGCAATGGCTGGTCACTTCAGTATCAGGATAATCTGACTGAGTCGGATATCGAGTCATGGTGCTGGTGGCCTGGGCTTCCAGTGGCCTAGCACTATGTCGCTGTCAGTGCACAAGTCGGTACATGTCCTGGTATTACCTTAGATGTTAATAGGACCTACATCCCCAAGAAATAAACGACAGCTTTATAGTGCTTCCCAACTTATAAAGCTACAATACCAATGCAATAATATGTCCTCGTAGTTGGGGTTTGTTGCCTCAGTCACCTCTATCCTTCACTACACACTTTGATGCGCGAAAAGGAAGAAAGCAAGGCGGATGTGGAAAGAGGAGGCGTTTATTGGGGCGCCTCTGGCAACAGAGGGTAACATAGCAACAGTAAGGAGGCTCAGGAGGAGCAACAGTACAAGGTAGAAAGCAATGTGAGGCTCATGAGGAGCAACAGAGAATGAATAATGTACAGGGGGGGCTCATAAGGAGCAAAAGTCAGAGGTGATAGGAGTTCATGTGAGGGGGGGGGGCGCCGAGGAGCCCTCCACCGGAGGTTGTCGGCATGGGTGTGGGTGAGGCGCCGGAGATGGCCCCCCCGGCTGGCCGGGGGGGGCGGGGGCGGCGGATCAAAAATCCGCCGAGGCGGCCGGGGTCTGTGCTCCCGGGAGCGGTGCTTGAGGGGGGGGGGGGGTGTGCTCCCCCGGCGACGTGTGCCCGAGGTGATGGGATGGGCGGTGTGCTGTACGCCGTCCGCCGCCTCGGGGTGGGCGGTGGCGTCCCCTCGGGCTCGCGGGCGTCCCCTCGAGCTCGCGGGCGGCTCCGTCGGCGGCTGCTGTGCTGTCTGGGGAGGGGCCCGGCGTGGCCGCGGCGGTCGTCCGGGCTCCCTTCCGCGGTGCTTGAGGTGGCGGGGGAGGGTGCGCCCCCCCCCCCCCCCCCCCCCCCCCCCCCCGGCGAGGTGTGCCCAAGGTGTTGTGATGGGCGGTGTGCGGTACGCCATCCGCCGCCTCGGGGTGGGCGGTGGCGTCCCCTCGGGCGCGGCGGTGAGATGGCTGTAGCGTTCGTAGTGGGGGTGCACTGCCCCCGGCAGAGTCGCTTGAGGCAGCGGCGGGGGGCGCGCTCCGCCTGCGGCGCGCGCCCGAGATGCTGGGGCGGGCGGCGTGGTGTAGGCGGCTTGTCGCCTCGGCGGAGGCGAGGGGCTCTCCGGTGGCCCTTGGGGTCCCCCCGACTCGAGGGCGTCCATGCGGGCGCTGGTGATGCGATGGAGGGCCTCAAGGCGGAGGAGAGCCTTGAGAATCACGCTTGTCTCGGTGCCCGAGGCGGGGTCCGAGGGTGCCGAGGGAGACGCCGTGGCCGAGGAGGGTGAGGCGCCTCCTGGCGAGCCCGAGGAGGGTACTGGCGTGGCCAGGGCGGTCGCCCGGGAGCTCTGGCGGCCCTTGTCCTTTCCGTGTCTGGGCATCCTGGAGCGGTCCGAGGGGATGCAGCGGTCCGAGGTGAAGAAGTGCCAAAGGAAAAGGGGAGAGCTTGGAGGAGGGCAGGAAGGCGAGTGACTGAGGGAGGCCGGAGGGCGGCCTTATAAGGGAGGCAGGAGGGCGGTGACAGGTGAGGTGCGAAAGCAACGGCCCGGGGGAGGGGGGAGGAAGAAAGCTGAGAGGCGGGCATCGCGCGAGGTGCGAATGCTACGCGACGACCCGGGAGGCGGGGGGAGGGTCTCTTCCTCTCCACGCATCAAACGCAATGCTTCGCATTACGACCAAGCTCACGTTGCACTTCTTATTGCCACATGCCTCTGGATTACCAAAAATTGGTAGCGCTCTTCCCATACAAAAGTGTCTAATGGAGTCCTGGAATATATTTTACATTAGATAAAATATCACCATTTGCCAGCGTGTCCACACCCTCCCCCACATTCCACCGTGCAAGCTAATGCTGACATTTAATACAATTCGGTCTATTCATGGGTGATTCACTCATTATCGTCACTGGTCGATGCCCATGACACATAGCGGCCATATTTGGAGGTGACTGGGCCATGCGAAGAATGAACATACGTTGGTTGGTTGTGGGAGTTTTACGTCTTGGTAACATCTACGGTCATATCAGGACGGGATCAACATAAGTAGAACACAGGTCTGAATCACTACCTGTTTCGGTGTGGTGTTGCAATATAAATATGTGATGTATGACCAATTATCCGAGTTTAAAATCTAGGGGAACAAAGTCCTATTTCTTATTCCTCCTTGTACCCCTGTCACACTACAACGTAACAGGCCAGCGAGTGGGTAATGTAAAGATTCCTTTTTTACATTGAGATACGTAGAAATTCTCAGTGTTTCAGGGCCAAATTGAACGTCAGTGCAACGTAGGCGAAACGTTGGTCCAACGTATTTGTATAGTGTCTCAACGAGTTATAAGAAAAAAAACCATCCCAACATAAGGCTAACAAGCCTCCAGCGTAAACGGCATCAGCCTAGCGAAACCCTAGTGACAGCTTAGCGTAGGACTCGAGTAATTATGCTCGCCACAAGGTGGCTATGTGTGACTCTGGCGTAATTCGTAACGTGAGTCAACATCAGGCCTGCGAGTGAGCACCGTCAGTCTAACGACAGTCCAGGATGCTCAGCGTAAGGACAGCGAGGCAAAACGTTCACACCACATTCACAGCACGTTCGCTTACGTTCAAAGAACTTTGGGGCACGTTACTTACGTTACGCGCGCGCCAGCCGTTCGTCAACTATGTCGAATACGTCAAGACATGTTGCACTTATGTTGCACTTATGTTAGACTAATGCTAGACGTATGTCGAGACAGGTTAGACCTACGTCAAGATACGTTAACACCAAGTTGTCAGTGCGCGGGCTGCACGTTCCTCCCGGCTCTCCATCAGTCTACCGTAAGTTGATGTAGCTCAATGTATCTCGACATAGCTCTATCGAACGTCTAACTTATCTCGCCGTAAGCCTAATGTGAGTGCAACATAAGCCCAATGTAACCCAAAATAACGGCCTTTACGTCGAGCTACGTCAAAAGTTTTGGGTATGTCCAAAACCTTGACGTGTGTCACCGTAACTCGACATATCTCGACCTAATTTCACCTATGTCGACTTACGCTACCGAGTTACGTCGTAGTGTGACAGTCCAAATTGATGGAGTGCACCCCCTCCCACCCCTCGAAGCGGTGAATGTAGACAGGTGCCCCCCCCCCCCCATCCTTGCGACTCTCACGCAATATACATTTTTTCTGAGCTTGAAGGAATCTATTTGGAGGAGACTGATGCAATATTAAGCCGTGTTCACACGGGGAATGTAAATCGATTCGTAGAAACCGATTTGGCTAGTTTGACGCACATTTCCCGTGTGAACGGGCGGGTGAGTCGGATTACGCCTGATTACGCCTGAATCGATTCCTGTGATGCGCATCCTGTAAACCACCTATCGAGGTAGTTTACGTGAGTCGATTTCTGTGATTCGATTTATTTTGTCCGTGTGGACGCACTGAGGCGGATTAAGCACCTCACACGCATGCGCAGTCTAGAGCTTACTTTGTTGACTTTCCGGTCGATCAAAAGCGCATATTATAAAATTTGGTCTATGAACCTGCTAGAGGTGCAAAGATTTTTTTTTTATCATTTATTTTTAGGGTTTCACTGCCCAGCAGAAGTTTTGACTGTTCCAAACCAATACGATTCATTAAATACATATCTAGGTCGAATCCACTGTCTCGTGGTGGCGCTGGTCAGACTGGACTTGCTCATGCGCAGATATCGACTTCCGGCCCAAGTAATGCTCGTGTGAACGGGCGGCTAATTCGACTCACCTGATTCGATTTGTCTAATTCGCTTCACATTTTGCCCGTGTGAACACGGCTTTAGATCCCCTCCCCTCGAGCGATCCTCGCCCCACCCCGCCGCTCCCCCGACCTCCCCTCCCCGCCCCTCCCCGGCCTCCCCTTCACCATCTCCCCGCCCTCCCCTTCACAACCTCCCAGCCCTCTCCAGCCCACACTCCGCCTTTAAAAGTGATATCGAGATCATTCAGTGACCGTCATCTTGTTTTGCATTCTCGCCCATTTCACCAAGTCTACGCCAATGTAGATGAACATCCGACACTGGAACCAGGAGCTCCACATTTCACTTTTACCAAATCAGTTTTTCATCGAATTTAGAGAACCAGACGGGATGGCCGAATGAGTTAAAGAGTCAGTCTCCCGTGTTGATAGATCGTGGGGTCGTGGGTTCAAACCCTGGTCGAGTCAAACCAATGATTTAAAAATTGACACTTGTCGCTTCCTAGTCTGGCGCTCGGCATTATTAGGCTAGTACAAGGACTGGTTGGCTCAGTGTCAAGATAATGTGACTTAAGCCGTGTTTACACGTGGGAGTTAAAACGGCTAAAATAAAGCGCCTTGCCTAGTTCGGTTTACATTCGCCATGTAAACGCGACGCTGAAGCGGATTAGGGCTGATTCGATTCATATTATTCGGATTTTATAAACCACATGTGTAGGTGGTTTATATGAACCAAATTTTATGATTCGACTTATATCGCCCGTGTGAACGCAACCGACTTACTTGAGGCAGATTAAGCACGTCACACTATATAATATAATTTGGTCTATGAACCTGCTAGAGGTGCACATATATTTTTTTCATGATTTATTTTAAGGTTTTCACTGCCCAGCAGAAGTTTTGACCGTTCCAAACCAATACGATTCAGTCAAAACAGATCTAGGTCGAACCCACACTCCCTCGTGCCGACGTCGACTAACCGAAACTGGTGCTGGTTTGTATGGACTTGCTCATGCGCAGATATCGATTTCCGCCTTCAAACTTGGTGCGTGTAAACACGCCACTACTTCGCTTCATATAAATCGCTTTGTCTAATTCGCTTTACAATTGCCCGTGTAAACACGGCTCAAGTGGGATATCAGGTCATGATGCTGGCGGCCTGATATTCCAGTGGGGCAGCCATGAGTGCGCACTGTCACAAGTCGGTACTCGTCCTGGTATGACCTTAGATGTTGCTAGGACGTAAAACAACAACAAACAACATCATCGAATTTAGTCATAGGTCTCATAGACCCATATAGGGCCTACTGTGGACAGGGGTGAATCGTTTATGGATTCGGCCTGCTCCGCCCCCCATGATCCATGGGTGCTAAATATATTCATCATATTAATATGGACCAGACGGGATGGCCGAATGAGTTAGAGCGTCCGTCTTCCGTGCTGGTAGATCGTGGGGTCGTGGGTTCGAACCCCGGTCGAGTCAAACCAATGACTTAAAAATTTATACTTGTTGCTTCCTAGCCAGGCGCTCGGCATTATTAGGACAGGGCAAGGACTGGTGTGCTCAGTGTCAGGATAATGTGACTGAGTGGGATACCAGGTCATGGTGCCGGTGGCCTGGTTTCCCAGTGGGACAGGACTATAAAGTCGCCATCAGTGCGCACTGTCACAAGTCAGTACCCGTCCTGATATGATGTTAGATGTTGCTAGGACGTAAAACAACAACAAACAAACAAACAAACATCATATTAATATGGTTGGTTGTTGGAGTTTCACGTCCTGGCAACATCTAAAGTCATATCAGGGCGGGTAGCGACTTGTGACAGTATACACTCATTCTAAGGTGTGTTAGTATCTGAACACCCCCACCCCAATGTGTCACTGGACGACGTCATGAGTAAGTTCTAAATAAAGACAGTCGCAAACTAGAACTCAGAGTGTCGACATCAACTTATATTACATGGTGTCAGATAATACTAATAGTGCTGTCCCACTGGGAAATCAGGCCACTGCCGCCATCATCCAACCACTCAGTCACATTATCCTGACACTGAGCCAATCAGTCCTAGCTAGCCCTATCATAGTAATGCCGAACGCTAGGCTAGGAAGTGACAAGTATCAATTTTAAAGTCATTGTGGAAAATATTCTGACTTTTTGGGTCCGTATCACAAATAAACTAACAGTAAATAATTTCCCTTAAAACAAGAATATCCTTTTTCGTGACACCAATATTAAAACAATACTTATAATATCTAAGTAATTAAATCATTGTTATATGGCCATTCTAATAGTAATCAAATGATTATATAAAACCATCTTAAGCCGTGTTTACACGGGAAATTGTGAAGCGATTTAGGCAAATCGATTTATATGAAGCGATGTGGTGGCGAGTTTACACGAGCGAGTTTGAAAGTGTGTCGGCGACCGGGAACCAGCAGCCTTAGTGTTGCGCCTGTAGCCGGCAAGCACTGCTATTTGTTTAGTTTACACTAGTCGATTCGACGGCGATGTAGCTGCTACGTTAATATCGCTGGGAATTTAAGGTTAATTTAATTAAATTTCATTATTTGAGTATGTAATTCTGTTAAATATGATCGCATTCACTAGATTTCAGCCTAATCGGGCCCTAACACTGCCGGGCATCAGCGATTAGTTACAGCTGAGCCTGTAGCTGGCGAGCACTACTATTTTACACTATCGCCGCCCGGGAACCAGCTGAATCGCTTCATCTATACTACCTAGCGAGGTGGTTTACATGTACCGATTTATATGAATCGATTCAGTCCTAAAACACCTCAGAGTCGCGTATACCCGGCAAATGTGAGTCGATCTAGGCAAGTCGTTTTATATGAGGTGTTTTAAATCGCCCGTGTAAACAGGGCTTTAGTAATATCTATTGAGTCAATCATTATTATAAGCTATGGTATTAATATTCAACCTAACGTGCACTAATGTATGTCATGTGTGAGTGTAATTAATGTCAGATTGTCCAGAAAGTCAAGCATCAAATAACACCACTGGAGATAATAAATCTGGAATAAGAATTCATAGGTATGTTTAAATGTATCTGCTTACCTGGACTTGTGTGTGATGTTATGTTAGGTATCCCAAGTGATTTTCAAAAATAGTTTGGAGTTTGATTTAATGGATTTCACCTGTTAGTATATTGAATTTTGAAATAAAATGACACCTCATTTGAACATTTTAAATTAAAATTTTAAATAGATGGACAAATAATTTAGTCAAGGACAAAATATGACTATATGGCCTGTAGTATTGGCAACAAAATGATACCATTGGCATGATGATGCTAGCTCTGGTGAATGGGTGCCAGAGGTTTGAAGAAGCAGTGTAAAATTTCATGCATAAGTTAGGTGAAACAAAAGGTGATTTTCTACATAAATGGACTTGACAAAGCATTGGTTTTCTTTAGCTGATCAAAGTCATATCCTAATGTGGATGGTACTATTAGAAAGAAGAAATATGAAGCTTTATTTTGCTTTAGAATTTATTTCAATTGGTGAATAACTTAGAACACACCAACAGATTGAAAATGATGAATTTTAAGGCTCCACACACAGATTATTGGTGGATTGGCAAGGCACTTGGGATACCTACTTATGTGCATTCTAAAGTGTAGGCCCCTATGTATATACTAGAACTGGAAAGAACATATACAATTGTACAGTCTAGACTTTCCCAAACAAATAAAATGCAATGTGAACAGGTCCCAAAGATGATGAAAACCAAGCTAGCTGGAACCTGGGAGTATTATTCATGTTGATAGAGTGTTTAGATAAGCTGTCTGTAGGGCAGATAAAAGCCCAACACCAGCAAAGTGTCCATACACAGAAGGGAGGAGGGTGTGAGAGATTACAGATATACAAAGGGACTGGATGTGTGACACAACATAGCATGTGTCCCAGAATCATCATCATCATCATCATGCTGTCGGTCGCTATGCGACAAAGACTGCTTTCATTACTTGACTGTCGCTCTCCATTTAGCTCTCTGCTGTGAGAGTGATGTCCATGAGTCGGTCTTAATGTCTCTCAGCTTCAGCATACTGTGCGAGATAACAATGCATGCTGGGTAGGCCCTCATGATGAGGGAGGACCCTGTGAACGTACAACGTCTGAACACTTTGACTTCTGGATACTGAATGGTTTATTCCCGTCCAGGGCTCACAGAACCGCCGGCTAAACTTTCCATGACGTCATCTCATTTACATACTCCTTTGTCTCACTCACTGTCTAGAACATTATGCATCTCATTAGCATATATTACAGACGTGTCTGGACGTCTATTACACATATATCACAGACCCTTCCCATCTTCCACACTCTAGATTGACAGGTGATGTTGACCGATGATATTGTCTGTCTAGTACTAGTAGGCTGATTGGAGAAAATACAGAATAAAAAGAAGGGTACTGGTAGTGTGGCAGAGAAACAAGACCAAGAGAGAGGATTTTTGTTGTTTGTTTGTTGTTGTTTTACATCCTAGCAATATCTAAGGAAGCGGGCAACACTGCCAGCCATAACTTTCAGTTTCACACTGTTATTTTGAGGGGTTTGGAGTTCATTTTGTAATAGCCTACAATAAGTAGTGCAGTTCTTCAGTAGAGTATATATAGTCAGTAATATTAGTAGTAATTGTACACCTTTTGGCGTTCACATCAAACCGGATAGGGTGCAGACTATAAATTAATTCTAGGGGAGTACTATCCTCTAGTTAACAATTGGTTTGACTCGACCGGAAACCAAACTCCCACCCATCCGCACACGAGGCCCGGTGTGGCGGTTTCAGCGTGTTCCCGTGCTCAGACGTGTACCTCGCTTCTGCGCATGCGTCAGAATCTAATAAGCATGGCCGTAATCGATTAACACTACCCGGGCGACTCGGGTCATCCGAGTCGTCAGAATTTCAAATAGAACACGGCGAGTGGAGTCGACAAATACACGTGCCGTGTGCAAAAAAAGAATAACTTAGATTAATTAAATGGAAATATAGGTAAACTAGGCCATCATAAAATACTTTAAATCCTATTTTGCTGTAGTTTTATCGGTTATTAAAAAAAAAAAAAAAAAATTGTCCACCCGAGCGCCGAGAAGCGTATTCGATTATTCGACCCGAGTTTGTAGGATGTGCGCATCCGCGAATAAGTGGCTCGGGTGACCTGAGTTGATGCGAAATCCGCGCATGCGCAGAAGCAACAGGACATGGCTGAGCACGGGAACAAGCTGAAACCGCCACACCGGGCTCTATCAATTAGGCCACCGCGCCCAGTCATTATACTGTAAAAATATACGGATTTTCGGTTAAGAATTGTATATTGGCAGAGAGCATTATTATTCTGGGACGATGGAGTGGGAACCAGGTTATGTAAACTAAAAGCAATAGAATCCCACTCCCATTGTACATGATGCTGAGTGATGTGAAATATATGTTATATATGATGCTTGGAGTTAATGCAGAGATGTTCCTATAAAAGAGACAGTACATGATTATTGAAATGTTTCTCTATGCGTTCATGAATAATGCAATTGGAGAAAAAGGACAATTTTAATATATATATCTATATATATAT
The DNA here is from genome assembly GCA_030323885.1 of Branchipolynoe longqiensis. NCBI lineage: Eukaryota > Metazoa > Annelida > Polychaeta > Phyllodocida > Polynoidae > Branchipolynoe > Branchipolynoe longqiensis. The sequence continues at coordinate 110,807,970 of CM059189.1, read as the reverse complement.
ATCTGTAACTGTATACAACATCCTGTTCACTCATGACCACTGGACAGACCCACCTGCCTAATCTGCATATGTATAGAGTGCACCACCTGCAGCTGGGTTGAGTGACAGCCCCTACTGGGGGTGGCCACCCACCCAGACTGTGGGGCGTGTCTGATTGGCCGGCTGGGGGATGTCCAGTCACCTGACTCCCTTGGCCTAGCCTGACCACACACTAGTCTCAGATAATTAATTATTCAAAAAGCTGCACCAGGTAAACTGGAGAGAACTCACTCTACTCCTAGCTCTTGAGTGAGACACACCTACTTTTGAGCAGGAACCCCAGACACTCTCTCTGATGCTATCTAAATTCACCTATTCAAATTGAGTGTATACACAGCCATAGGACTCCTGTCCCATGGGCTGTGGGCACTGCTTTCAGTATACCGGCTAAAGTGATAATGAGACATAGTGTGGGCAATATGAGGAGTGAAGGTGCTAGGTCACATGTAAGGGGGATGGACAGGAGTTGCTGCCAATAAAGCACAACTTATTCACTGTTCATCGGTGTGACTGGTTTTCCTTCCTCTTTCCAGACTTGGTTAAATTGATTTAGGCTGATTGCATCACAGGTGAAATGAAGGCGAAGAGTTTTGTAGTCACATGGGGTGCTCAACGCGCCGAGCAACCCTCATGTTTCTATAATACTATTATGTTGTAGGAGCGTAGGGCCTACGTATCGATAGTTATATCAAATCATTAATTTTGTTGAGAATAACACACACAGACAATTTTCGATGTGGCATCAATTCAGTCACAAATGCATTTTTTTTTTTTGGGGGGTCCATTAGTTGTTTAAGCAGGGGAAATTTCAGTCATAGACGACTGGTCTTCCTCATTCCACTGCTGGTCGAAAGAAAGCCCGAGCCTACACTTTTACCGACCCAAGGGATTTTTAACCTCCCACACCACATAGACATGGTATGAGAGCAACCGGCCTTTGATGACGCTGTAAGTTATACACAGCGGTGGAAATCCAAATTGGCAGAGCTGGGGGCATGGGGAATCGAATCGTCGACCCTCAGATTAGGAGTCTGACCTAGAAAAAAGTCAGACTCTAACCACTCCGCCACAGAGAATGCCATTACAACAAAATATGCGACTATTTTCAGGGCATGTAGGCTACAGTTGAAATTACAAACTCGTTTATTCATAAGCATGATGAACGCACTAATGAGGCAAAACCCAACCAGTGTGGACTGTGCTTGTTAGATCCAATGAGTCAGCACAAGTACAACTTTCCGAAACAAACTAGCCAGGTTCCAGTTCACATAGTGGCAGCTAAAACTACCACAGTGGGCGTATTCGATTAACACGACCCGTGAGAAGTAGTGTGCAAACACAAATGTATGCTCAATGAAGAGCTTGTTAAGTCGACCCAGTGGCTGGTTGGGTCTCCTCTTTTCATCGATGTTTACTCGGCTTATTGGCATAGAATAATGTAGAGTTAGTGACGCGATTACTGCATTTCACCACCAGGTAGCAGCACTGCACTGTACTGCTTATTGAGATCACCGCAAGTGATTCCTTAAGTCCCCATTTTCCCATCAGATGACGCCACCGTCAGTCAACCCAATGCATTAAAGTTGCATGGTCCGATGTCGTTTGAATTTGTTAGTTATATTTGAGATAAGTAGATCAGGTTGACCATTATATCCTAATATTCATTAGTCCCGAGTAACTTTGATGAAAAATGGCTAGTTTTGGAGCAAATTGAGCTGAAAGAACCCAAAATAATTTCCATATTGGATATTCAATGCTATTTGGTCAATTCTATAAACATAATTAATCAATTTGGCTAATTTAAATTTTGAAATCTTTACATTTGTCAATTAAAGCTGCATCTGCCATCGGGACTATGTATGGTATGAGGGAGGATAAGACATATGGATGACATAACAGTCAATTCTATAGACATAATTAATCAAATTATGTAATTTCAAATGATGCACCAATCCATGCCCAGAATGTTCAAACACAAAACAGAAATACCTACCTACAGCCCTGTCAGGATTAGTAGGACATCTCACGTCACATGGTCATCATGAGATGACCATCTGGGTCATAGCCACAGGACTTTTGGCAAGCTTGTCGTCGAAATAAACTAGATCACGGTTCCGACTGCGCATGCGCTGAAAACGGCGTTGGGAGCAAAGCAAAGGCGTACGGCCATTGAGTTTGCCTATACGCACAGTGAAAAATGTCAGTTTTATTCCAAATTAATAGAAATCCAAAACCCTAACCATATCAATTTAATATAATCTTTTTGATAAACATGTTTTTTATATGTGTTCCAAGCGGGTTGTCTCTAGGTGGTGTGGTTTTATCAATATTTTACTTTTTCTGTATGGAGATTGCTCACTGCCATTGACAATGCATTGAGTACACTGGCTATGGCTCTAACACTAGTCTGAGTGCCTAGATCTTTCTAAATCTAAATGCACATGGCATAAGATGTGCTGATTATATTGATGTAAATGCAATGCTGGATAAAAGATTAATATCTTAATTTATGATATATATTTTTTTAGTTGGTATTCTATGTTTCAAACAAGAGCTGAGATGAGCTGAAACTAGCACATTTCATAGCTGCACCCAGTGTAATCAGCATGTGCCATGTGCTTTTGGGGGGGTTGTTTTGCTCTGATGCATCTCACAATGCACCGCGCCGCTGGAACCGTGATGTAGTCTATTATTTTGGGTTCTTTCATCTCAAAGTGCTCCAAAACTAGCCATTTTTCATCAAAGATACTCGGGACTAATGAATATTAGGATATAATGGTCAACCTGAGCTACTTATCTCAAATATAACTAACAAATTCAAATGACATCGGACCATGCAACTTTAATTATGTTTATAGAATTGACCAAATAGCATTGAATATCCAATATGGAGGGTGGGGGGCAACATCCACCTAATTTCCCCTTCCCCTCTATGGCCCTGCACAGTAGGCCTACTTGGTCTGGGGAGGCTAATGAGGTCATGATATTGGCCTAATTGGTTAATGACCTCCCTGCATAATGGGTGTTTCAAAGTGAATGTCCAAAGGGGCGAGGTTATAAATTCACTGGTTATTCTGTCTATGCTGTCCAAGTCATTAGCTAATACACCAGTATCTAAGTTAGATATACAGGATCAAATGTAACTAGTTGTTTTAATTTTGACAAAATTATATTTCATCGGACCATGCAACTTTAAAATACACGATTTATTTTGCCTGTAGGTCAATTTACTTCTCACTAATTCCACTTGTATGTTGAACAAAAAAATAAAGACCAGTGAGTCGGCGCTGACAAAATACGTATTCAGATGGATAACAATATTTACCAAAAGAAAAAGGGGAAAAATAGAAGAACTATTTGAAGGTTTGATTCCTTTGTTTATACATCTCAATTTGTTGATAGGCGTTTACAGCGTTTTGGACATGAACTCTTCATATAGTAACATAACAATATCGATATTGTTGTTCAGCTGTGAATTAAAAATCTTCCTGTAATTGTCTATGTGTATATTGTTGTAGATGTGTTTACTGTGTAGAGGCAATTGTGATTACGGCTGGAAGACCAGTGCATTAGCACTGACAACATGTTATTCAGAGGCCTTATGACAAATGCCACTGCACACTAAACAAAGTTATAACAATATAGATGGACAATTACTAGAAAATAAGCTAAGACAAACATCATGACCTAATATATTGGTAGGATATATACCCCAACCGGTTTTAGTAGATTGTGGGATTTTAACCGATGGGTTCGAATACTGATCAAGTCAAACCAATGACTTAAAGATTGATACTTCTCACTTCCTAGCCTGGCGCTCGGCATTATTAGGATACGGCAAGGACTGGTCAGCTCAGTGTCAGGATAATGTGACTGAGTGGGATATCAGATCATGGTGCTGATGGCCTGGTCTCCCAGTGGGGCAGCATTATAACGTTACGATGACTGTGCACTGTCACAAGTCCGTACCCGTCCTGGTATGACCTTAGATGTTGACAGGATGTAAAACGCCAAAAACCATCCAAGTAAACCCGAAACAAAGAAATAAAGCGGCCTTAGATGTTGCCAAGACGTAAAAGTCCAACAACCAACTAACTAAACCCCAAACAAAGAAACAAAGTGACCTTAGATGTTGCAGGACATAAAACTCCAAAAACCAACCAACTAAACCCCATACAAAGAAACAAAGCAACCTTAGATGTTGCCAGGATGTAAAACTCCAACAACCAACCAAGTAAACCCCAAACAAAGAAATACAGCATCCTCAGATGTAGCCAGGACGTAAAACTCCACCAACCAACCAACTAAACCCCAAACAAAGAAACAAAGTGACCTTAGATGTTGCCAGAACGTAAAACACCACCAACCAACCAACCAACTAAACCTCAAACAAAGAAACAAAGCAACTAATTAATTCAGACTGTTCATCTCGTGTAGGGCCAAGCGTGGAGCGGGACGTCGCCCAGGTGGTAGTGTGCACCTGTGAAGGTTTGGATCATCCAGAGGATCCTGCTCAGTGGACCCATTTGCAGTTTGGGCTATTTTCCGTTCCAACCAGTGGTACACACATGGTTCATCAAAGGTTGTGGTATGCGCTGTCCTGTCTGTGGGAATGCGCACATAAAAGACCCCTTGCTGCTTATTCAAAAGAGTAGCCTGCGTGGTGGGAGCAGGTTTCCTCCAAAGAAATATGTCAGAATGACCATCTGTTTGACATCCAATAGCCGATAATAAAAATCAACGTGCTCTAGAGGCGTCCTTAAATAAAACAAACTTTCATTTTTTTGTGTGTAGGGCCAAGAATGGCGCAATCTGTCCAGTCAGCACCATGCATGAGTTTATTTCTGAAATGTAGAATGGACTTGGACCCGAGGCGGCTGATGGGGAAGGGTGGGGGCCTGTGATTGGTTACCTATGTACCCATCTCGATAGGCGAGATCACCCTTCCGACTGCGCATGCACCAAAAACGGCGGAAGGTCGGGAGTTTGGTTCCCGGTCGAGTCAAACCAATGACTTTAAAATTGATACTTGTCGCTTCCTAGCCTGGCGCTCGGCATTAATAGGATAGGGCAAGGACGGGTTAGCTTAGAGTCAGGATAAAGTGACTGAGTGGGATATCAGGTCATGGTGTTGGTGGCCTGGTCTCCCAGTTGGGCAGTACTATAAAGTCACCAAGAGTGCTCACTGACACAATTCGGTACCCATCCTGATATGACCTTAGATCTTACCAGGACGAAAAACTCAAACAACCAACCAACCAAACAACCAATCTAGTGCATCAACCAACCAAATGTATCAATCCATCAAATCACTACCTCAAATCAATCGACTGTATGAATGAATCAATCAGTCAATCAAGTGCATCCGGGCTGACTGTGCGACTAACTGTTAGCTGGCACCCATGGTCGGTGATCCCCTGGTAACACGGGGAGTGGGATCGCTCCACTGGTGGCTTGATTAATCACAGCGTCCGTTCATGCGAGCTGTAGCGTCACAAAGCTTCCAGCAGGCACATAAAACACCACTTTATAGTCGAGCTGACATCCTCAGTACCAGTCTACTGATGGCGGAGGGAGGGGAGGGGGGTGACTTGGCAGCGCGCATTAAGACAGGCTTCTTGGAGGATGCAGAATGCAGATTCGTGCAGAATCTTGCAGTGAATACGGCCTATGCTGGTGACACGGCGTAAAGCAACCACCAATCAATCAATCAATCTTGCAGAATGATGTGCCTCTCTCTGTTTCGGACCAGACGGGATGGCCGAATGAGTTGAGCGTCCCTCTTTTGGTAGATCGTGGGGTTCGAACCCATGTCGAGTTAAACTAATGACATAACAATTGAAACTTGTCGCTTCCTAGCCAGTGGGGAAGCATTATATATAAAGTCGCCATGAGTGCGCACTGTCACAAGTCGGTACCCGTCCTGATATGACCTTAGATGTTGTAGGGAAAGGACTGGTTAGCTCAGGGTCAGGACAATGTGACTCCCCATCCTGATATGACCGTAAATGTTGCCAGCACTTAAAACTCCAATAACCAACCAACTAATGCGAGTGAGTGGGATATCGGGTCATGGTGTTAGCAGCCTGGTCTCCCAGTGGGGCAGCACTACAAAGTCACCATGAGTGCACACCTTCACAAGTCGGTACCCGTCCTGTTATGTCCATAGATGTTGCCAGGACGTAAAACACCAACAAGCAACCAACTAATCTCTCTGTTCCAGCGGGATATCGCTCATGGAACAAGACAAATGGGACTGCCAAATCTCTTTGTTTAAATCATAGGTGCCAAGTCGATAATAGTGTGATTAGGGAAATCTCGGTAATACACAAATTGTAAGTAGGGAGAAAGGGGGTGGGGGGGGGGGGGGGGGGCTTTGGTCGGGTGCTGGATGGAGGGCTGACCCTTCCCATAGAGGGATCCCGACAAATTAGGAAACAATAATTGATACAAAATGGTGGTTTAAAATTAATAGCCATCCTGATATAGGCTTACAACCTACTAAAAAGTCCTAAGTAGATCAATCCTAAGGTGAATATATATTATGTGTGGTATAAAGCATTTATATGAATATTATTCAGGATGGAACCCTCCCTCTGTGGCATATCGGGTGGGGGGATTCGAACCCGCTACCCCCACACGCTGCTGGGCCGGCGGGGCAGTTCGGCGAGGGGACTGAGGCAAGTCTAGCCTCCATGTGTCTTGCGCCTCCAGTGCCCGCTAGGAGGACTGAGGCAAGTCTATTTCGGGTAACACCTCAGGCGCATGCGCGGACCCTCCAGCTCCAACGGCTTTCCTGTATACTCGGCCCATTTGAACCCGAGTTCTAGCTTGAGGCTGACGTACCTACGTGCGTACCTACCTACATATCGGGCGAGATGCCGGTCGATATATGTGCGGCATGTGGGGAGGAGCACGAGCCCCCCCGGGGCAGTAAGTGCAAGCGGTCAAGGACTAGCAAGCGGTCGGTAAAGGCGGAGCTGCCTTCATCGGGCGAGGAGGATGCCGCGGAGGCGGGTGAGAAGTTGGTGGCGCCGGGTTCTTCGACGCGGCGCGCCGGTGAGGGTTCGCGCCTCGTGGTGGAAGACTACGAGGAGGATGACGAGGAGAGGGAGCTGAGGCGGCTGGTGGCGGCGAGGGCGCGAGAGCGCCGTAAGAAGGAGCTGCGTGCGGTCTTGGACGCCGGATCGCCGGAGGAGGAGGCAGTGACGGCGGTGCCGACGATGAAGAAGAAGCTGTCCGGGAAGAAGAAGAAGGCAGAGGTGGCTGGGGACCCGGACGATTCCCCTACATACAGCAGCTCGGAGGACGGCTCAGGGTCAGACAGTGACTCTGGCAGAAGGCGAAGGAGGAGGCGTAAGCGCAGTAAGTTCGCTTTAAACAAATACACGATGAACGAGAAGCGTTTAAAAAAACTTTCGGTGATGGAGCTCGTCTACACGGCCCTGGTCTGGGGCATGAAACGTGGGAGGCGAGTCGGGTTTGAATATGAAGATCTGGAGCGATATATCGGGCATGTGGCTTATATGTGCATGCATGCCTCTACAGCAACCTATACAGATCAGGCCTATCGTGGTTATGATAAGGCAATCAGGGACAAGGTAAAGGATGTTGGGCTGAAGGCGTTCACCATGGGCGATCATGAACTATCGTTGCTGTACTTTAATTTGGAAAATACGCGGAGCAACAAAGAGGCACGCCGACCGTCCAGGCCTACACAGGCGAGTAAAAGCTATGACAATTCCCGGAAGATCTGCTATGCGTACAACTACAACAAGGATGGGTGCAGTGTGCGCCGATGCGAGTATGAACATAAGTGCCTGAGCTGCAAATCAGGCTCCCACCCGATAAATGATTGCAAAAATAAAAAGAATTGACTTGTGTGCACGCCTGTTGAAAGTGGTGCGTCGGGGACCGTTGACCTAGTTGACTTTGAATTTCGCGCGGATATGAGCGGCTTCCAAGATGGCGCCCAAGATGTGGCGCGCGATTCACCTTGCTCCAAAAATGTCCCGCAGATGGTTGATGATGGCTGTGCCAATAATTTAGGCACCGCCTTGCTTGATGAGCCTGTACTAATTTGTGTTGCAGACGATGTTACCGTCGATTGTGCAAAAAATAATATTTATGTTGTTAACAGCGGGGACTCGGACAGTGCGTACACGGACATTGAATACCCGGGCATGGGCAACGGTAATACCGACTGGTTGCGGGTGGTCGGGCCAGATAATTTAAGTGTACCTAATGATGACCTACACTGTTCCTTGTGGGTCAAAGACCAAGATGGTGATAGTTCAGTTAATAAATGTATCAGCGTCTTTGCTAGATGTTTGCAAGGCGCTTGTGACTGTAGGCAGGATATTGGGGGTGCCTGCACGCAGTTAAAGCCGTGTCGTATCTATGCCGAGGCGATGTGCCGAGGTGACACGGACCCTGACTGGGAGTATATCCTCAGGGGTTCATGTTTTGGGTACCGGGTAATCGACCCGGATTGTGTTAGTTGTTACTTTCAGGGTAACTACTCATCTATAACTAAGAGTACCACGGGTAATTTGATGAGCGATAGGCTGCAGAGGGAGATCGCTGCGGGTCTGGTGTGCATAGTCGATGAGCCATGTTTATGTGTCCACCCGATGGGGGCCGTGCCAAAGGGGCACGATGACTTCAGAGCGATTGTTGATTGCTCCAGCCCAACTGGGTTCTGTGTGAACGAACACACCAGGTCCTGCAGGACAAACTTCAGCTATAATTCTGTAGAGACCGTCACACAGTTACTGCAGCAGGGGGACTATATGTCCACGATAGATATATCTAACGCCTATAGGGCTGTAAATATCCACCCGGCCAGCAGGGAGCGTCAGGGCTTGAGCTGGGATTTTGGCCAGGGCCGGGTACATCTAAGGGATAATCGCCTGTGCATGGGGCTCAGCAGTAGCCCTTACGTCTTCTCCAAGATCAGTGATTTTGTTGTCCGCTGCATGGTCCGGGAAGGCTTTGAAGAATGTGTAAATTACCTAGATGACTTTTGTGTCGTGAGCCGCACGATTGAGGGCTGTACTGACGCACAGCGGGCACTGGTAGCGATCTTGAGAAGGCTGGGATTTTATGTGAGTTTCCGCAAATTAACGCCCCCTGCCCAAATAACCAGATTCCTGGGTATAGATATAGATTCGTTAGCTATGGAGCTGCGTCTCCCAGATGATAAGTTAGCTAAGTTGGTAGCCCAACTCAACATGTTCTTGAGGAAAAGGAAGGCGACGAGGCTAGAGCTGGAATGCCTGGGGGGCGTCCTTGCCCACTGCTGTAAAGTTGTGCATGGTGGGAGGACCTTCTCTAGGAGGGTATACGACTTGATAGCCTCCGCCAAGAAAGCCACCCATAAGGTGAGACTAAATGATGACTTCAGGCTGGACCTAAAGTGGTGGTTAGAATTTGCTTCTAAGTTCAATGGGAAAGCGAGTATCATCCCCTCGGCAGAACCAGTAATGTCGGTGTACAGCGACTCGTCCAAATTTGGGTTTGGTGCTTTACATGGGGAGGACTGGGTGGCGGGCGCTTTCGACTTCAAGGCATCCAAAGAGCTACAAAAATGGTTGGGGCATCACTTCGTCTATGCCAATGATGAGGGGTGCAGGTCCGATAACATAAATGTGCTGGAAATGTGGCCCGTGTTGGTGGGTGTTAGGCGCTGGGGAGAGGCCTGGAAGAATCGGACGGTAGTGTTCGTCACTGACAATACGCAGGTGATGGCCGCCTTGAACTCAGGCCGAAGTAAGAACAAAATAACGATGACATGGTTGCGCCTGATATTTTGGGCTTCAATAACATTTAATTTTGACGTACAATCGGTGTATGTGAACACTAAATCAAATGTGATTTGTGACAGCCTAAGTCGGCTGGATAAGTTCCAGAGCATCGCACGCATTAGGGATGCTGATCAAATTGATGCTATGTGTTGTCACCACCTATTCAGCTGTTAATCTCGCTTCAGGTTGGCAGAAACTCCTGGAAGAGCGCCGTAACTATGTCAGGAACCACTACGCAAGCTCGACTGTAGCGGTTCGGACTGTGCAGGTTAAATCTTATATCACCTTCTGTGAAGTATTCGAGGGCCAGCTATGCCCATACCCATGCGATTCAGACGAGGTGTGCCTATATATGTCATATCTAGCGCGGCGGTTGTGCTACTCGTCCATAAAAAACTATCTCAGCGGCCTAAACAACCATTTGAAGGACTTAGGTTGTCCTCCTATAAACTACGGTGACCACCTTATAAAAAAGTGTCTGGCGGGCATCCGCAGGCTGAAAGGTGATGCGGTAAAGCAAGCAGCTCCTATCTTACCCTATGAGTTAATTAAGTTGTTTGCAGTGTTGTTCCCGTCCAGGGGCCACACGGCCGTTAGGGCAGCCATGCTGCTCTCGTTCAGAGCCCTGCTTCGCAAAGCGCATGTGACAAATTCAGATGCAGCCCTACTCCGCGAGGACCTGGAGTTCTATCCATGGGGGATGCTGGTCTGTGTGAGAAAGTCGAAGACCAATCAGTTCAGAGAACGGGTGCATAGAATCCCCGTGGCAAAAGTTGCGAATAAAGAATTATGCGCGGTGTTCTGGGTCAAGAGGCATATGGAGCAGTGCCCCGCCCCCCTGGATGCTCGGGTCTTTAGGATACCTAGAGCGGGACACTCGGTCCCACTGACATATGCATACTATGCAGCGGTACTGAAGGCGGCATGTACCGCAGCCGGACTACCATCGGCTGACTTCTCGTCTCACAGCCTCAGGCGGGGTGGGGCGACTTTCCTCAGGCTATCAGGGGCGTCGGAGGAGGAGATCAAGGAGAGAGGCGACTGGCGATCGGACTGTGTCCGCCAATACTTAAAAGCCTCACTCATGGAGCGTCTGACGCTCGACATGCGGGTGGCCGTGATGCTGGGATTACTAAACTGAACTCTACCTGTCTGGTTGGGGTGGTTTGGGTCTTATGTGGCCAGCCAGAGTACCTACTCAATCCATTTATGTATCCTGTTATGTGTATGACTAATAATGTGTGGTATAAAGCATTTATACGAATATTATTCAGGATGGAACCCTCCCTCTGTGGCATATCGGGTGGGGGGATTCGAACCCGCTACCCCCACACGCTGCTGGGCCGGCGGGGCAGTTCGGCGAGGGGACTGAGGCAAGTCTAGCCTCCATGTGTCTTGCGCCTCCAGTGCCCGCTAGGAGGACTGAGGCAAGTCTATTTCGGGTAACACCTCAGGCGCATGCGCGGACCCTCCAGCTCCAACGGCTTTCCTGTATACTCGGCCCATTTGAACCCGAGTTCTAGCTTTAGGTTCTATTTAGATTACTGATTTTGAGCTTGTTTGATTTCTGTTTGATCTTGATATCTTATTGAGCTTTGATTGATTGATTTCATTGTGTTTGACTTTGATTCTTGAGCTTGATTTGAATTTGATTACTGATGATTATTGATGACTGACGTTATTATGTAGATGTTGTTGATTAAACGTTGATGATGAATAAACGGTAGGTCTTTTGTGGCCAGCCAGAGTACCTACTCAATCCATTTATGTATCCTGTTATGTGTATGACTAATAATATATATGCATATATATATATATATATATATATATATATATATATATATATATGGATAGTGCTAAGCCCATTATCGCCTGTAATAAGCTCTGTAGTGCTCCTCTCCTATCCCGCCACCATCACTGCCGATCACGCAGTAGCAGCAGCAGCAGATCGAGAAGCTCCAGCCGGGAGAGACGCTTGCGTCGTAAGTACAGCTTGAAAAACTACACTGATAAAGATAAAAAAGACATGACGCTACACGACATCATGTTGGCCAGGGGCGCAGCTAGGCGTACGCGCGTACGTCAAAACGACCACATCGTTTTGTCAACAACAACAACAACAACAAAATAAAGAGAGAGAGAGAGGAGGCATGTAGTAGTCCAGATTGTCAAAAACTCAAGTCTAAAATGTGTAAAATCCACCAGCTTAAGCTTAAGCGGCCCCCTATACCCTCTGCCGAAATTAGGAGTACACATCATTAAAGGTCTAGCTATGCCCCTGTTGGCTAACCTCAAATGGGCAGTAGCATCTAAAACTATGTCGGCGTCCGACAAAGACGGAGTCATGAAGCACGTCGGGTACATGGTAATGAAGGCGTCGGTGGACTCTTACCCTAACAAGGCCTATCAGGGCTATGATAAAGATATACGCCGCATAGCTATCAATAAGGGGATGCGCGCCTTCATAGGAGGCAACATGGATGTGTCCGTGGAGCAGTTCAGGGCGGAGAAGCGGTCTCACCACGGAACAGCTAGATCGGGGGCTCATCCGGCTAGACGCCGGGTGGCTAAACGCAGAGGGCCATGTCACGCCTGGAACAGCATGGGTGGCTGCGCCAAAGGATCCAACTGTGAGGATCATCATAACTGCAGGCATTGCTGGGACCCGGCCCACTGAGGCTCGGACTGCAAGAACCGGTGCTCAAGCACGTTCAAACTAGCCAGGCATTAGCAGCCAAACCCTGGCCCTCCGACCGCCCCTAGGGTGGCGGGCAGGCCGGGCAGAGACGAAGGCTGCCACGAGGTCTCAGGGGCTGCGGTTACGGATAGGGCCCGCCAGGCGCCCGGTGGGCCTCCCAACCATGACATTGTGGACTACCACCACAAATTTAATAACATTGATGTTGATTGTAAGGGTACTGATTTTATTGACATTTACACCGGTGCTGATGCTCGTCTCGATCTTGCTCGCAATGATGACAATTGTGTTGATACTGATAATTTCCAGCCCCGTGGCCCTGATAAATTTTGGCACCTGTGCTGATGCTTGCCCCAATGTTGGTGGTGATATTGTTAGTAGTGATACTGACAATCATACTGAAATATATGAACCTGACTAATTCCACCCTCGCAACCATGATAATGTATGCATTTGTAACTGTTGTGTCAATACTCACACCCGTGTTCATGTGTGTTTCAAGGTTGCTCGTGATGATACTGGCAGTCTGGCTGGTCACTACGATTCCCATCCCTGTGGCCCGGATAGAGTTTGCAATGCTAACTACTGTATTTACACCAACGCCCCTGCTAATGTTTGTTTCGATGTTGTTCATGATGATACAAGCAACCATGTTGACATTGATAATTTCCAGCCCTGCTGCCATGACAATGTTTGCAGTGGTATCGATTATATCGACAGCTATAACTGTGCTGATGTTTGTTTTGATGTCCATGAAAAATCAGTCAGCGGTTCTGATCCCAGTATTGGCAATGTGCCAGGCAGCAGTGCTGATGCAGAGGCCTGGCTCGGAACCGGCCTTGATGTATGTACCTTTCCCAACTGTCACCCTTTCGAGTGCGATCACTCAACCGCCATGGCCGGCGGCGATCCCCACCAACCAGGCAGTAATGGCAACCCAACCACAGGTATGGGGGGTGGGGGATCGCCACGCTGATCAGGGGAGTGGGAGTAGTATCATAAGGGGGGGAGGCGGGGCAGGGGCAGACGCTGGCACTGACGAAGGTTACTATCCCATTCCCCACCACAGGGTAGCAGTGGAAGAAAAGACCAGGGTTCCCTCTCCCTATGCCAGTAGAGGCGGTGAGTCAAAATAGTGAAACTGGTTTTATTCCTGAATCCCACTCCATCGGCAACCTGGGGGCCTGGGGGGGTGGAATGTGGCTAGCTTACACTGAGTGAAGTTCGGCTGGCTCCCTATACCAGGTCTCCGCTACTGATACAGATGGTCAGACTTCAGATTTCACTGTTTATGATACATGTGCTCAGGGCACCTGCGGCTGCCGTCACCACATAGGTGAGGCAGTAGCCCAGCTTCTCCCCTGCCGCTTCTTCGTGGAAGCCTTGCTCCGGGGGGGACAATGATCCCGATCGGGACTATATAATGAGAGGGGTGATATTTGGCTTTCGCGTGATTAACGACGGCTGCGACTCCGCTTACAGCAGGCGCAACTATGGGTCGAGCACTGGTGAGCTCACTCATGCTGCTATGTCCGTAAAATAGCAGTGCGAAATCGACACCGGTATATTAACTGTCAGAAGCAAGCCCGAGATATGCACCCACCCGATCGGCACAGTCCCAAAATTGGACACAGTCGGTTTCAGAACTATGATCGATTGCAGAAAAAATTTGCTTACAAAAGCATAGATGATGTTAAAGATGACATGCTGCATGACAATTTCATGTCGGTAGTAGATATCTCAGATGCATATAGGGCGGTCAGCATCCACCCCTCGAGCGCATGCCGCCAGGGGCTCTCCTGACAGTTCACCAAAGGGGTAACCACCTTCCTAAGGGATAACAAACTCTGCATGGGTCTCAGGTCCAGCCTCTTTGTTTTCTAAAAAATATCAGACTTTATTGTACGTTGTATGGTGCATAGGGGGCCATGATAGGGTTACCAACTACCTGGATGATGTTTGCACCCTCACCAACACTTTTAGTGAAGGGACCATGGCGCAGGCAGATCTCATGGGGGTTCTGCATTTCATAGGTTTCTCTCTCAGCTTCAAAAAGCTTGCCTCCCCAAGTAAAATTTGTAGGTTCTTGGGCATAATGATTAATTTGGAGAAAATGAACCTAAGTCTTCTGGATGACAAATTGGCGAAATTACTGGCGTGTATACGCAACCTTTACACCAGAAAGCGCGCCACCCGCATCGAGATTGAATGGTTGGCAGGATTAGTGTCACACTGTGCCAAAGTGGTAAGAGGCGGCCGCACTTTGGCGCGCTGCATCTATAACATGTCGGGCTCGGCTAAGCGCTCTTACCACAGGATCCATCTGAACCAAGAGTTCAAGGTGAACCTGTGCTGGTTGGCTGAACTTCGCTTCCACATTCAATGGCTCTGCCAACATCTGCCCCCACCATTCCCAAGCCCTCTCCACCTACTGTGTCGCCAGTTACTTTGGCTTTGCAGCCTTCCATGCGGGTGACTGGCTTGTGGGAGATTGTGGGCAGGCGCCTCCCCAGGGCACGGGTGCCAACCTGTTGGGCCACCACAGGGACCACCCCTTTGAAGAATGTGTGAACAGCACTGGGGAGCTCGCACACATTAACACACTAGAGTTCTGGCCCATATTTTGTGCCGTAAATCGCTGGGCTCACGGGTGGGCAGATCGTAACATTGTTATGGTTACAGATAACACCACAGTAATGCATGCGCTAAACTCAGGCAGATCTAAGAACGGCCAGATTATGCAGTGGCTCTATAATATGTTTTGGCTGGTGGTCAAGTTTAACTTTGACATCTCATCAGTATACATTATGATAACGCCATCTGTGACAGCCTTTCCCGCTTAAATGAAAGTGATGCGAAGGTGCGCCTGGTGGAAGCCATAGGCCCAAGTTATATGTGTTGCAGCCATATCTTTCAATAAGAACATCTCCTTCCAGATACACGGGCCCTCGAGGAAGACTGCAACACCCTGATGAGCCAAACCCTGCCACCCTCCACGAGACTATATGCAAATTCCAGGCTCTGCAAATATCTCACCTTTTGCGAATTCTATGGCCGCCAGCCTGCCCCTTGTGACTGCCTTTTACATAACATGGCTAGCTAAATCAATGCGCTATGCCTCTATTCGTTCATACCTAAGCTCGCTCAATTCACATCTTAAAGAATCAAGCGGTCCAGCATTAGATTATGATGATTTTAATATACGTCGTTGTTTAGCAGGGGCGCATCGCTCACTAGGGGGACTCACCACGCCAGGCGGGCCCCCCCTGCAACCCGCACAGCTCTCAGCGATGCTATCGCTCCTCTCAGATGCTCCAGGTCACATATCTTTCAAAGCTGCGATCGTAACGTCATTTAGGGGTCTGCTCAGAAAATCACACATTACATGCTCAGATGCGTCCTTGCTCCGGGAAAACTTCACCTTCCACCCATGGGCGATGTCCATAAGGGTTAAGAAATCGAAAACGATCCAATTCGCAGAAAGGTCCCTAGACATCCCGATAGCCAGCGTGTCTGACCCGCTTCTGTGCACGGTCGGGGCAGTGGAGCTCCACTTCTCCCTGCTCCCAGGCCTTCCACACAGCCGGCCCATCAGGCTCTACACCCATCGAATGCGCAAACTACTCAGCGGTGCTCAAACGCCTCGGCCACCACTCGGGCCTCAATCCCGATCTATTCTCAAGCCACTCGCTTAGAAGGGTGGGGGCCACCTACCTCCTCATGGCAGGCAGCTCAATGCTGAGATCAAGGTTTTCTTTTGGTTTGTTTGTTGTTGTTTTACATCCTAGCAACATATAACGTCATATCAGGATGGGTACCGACTTGTGACAGTGCACTCTCATGGCGACTTTTATAGTGCTGTCCCACTGGGAAATCAGGCTGCGGGCACCATGATCTCATATCCCACTCAGGCACATTAATGAGTATTCTGACACTGAGCCAACCAGTCCTTGCCCTATCCTATTAATGCCGAACGCCAGGCTAGGAAGCGACAAGTATAAATTTTAAAGTCATTGATTTTGACTCGACCGGGAGCCAAACTCCTGACATTCCACATGCTAGGCCCGCGTTTGCCGATTAGGCTTCCGCGCCCGGTCTGAGATCAAGGTTGATTGATTGGTGTTTTCTTTACGCTGTGTCGGCAACATAGGCCATATTCACCGCTCTGAGATCAAGGAGATGAGGCAATAAAAAGCAAGCAAGAGAAAGAGAAAGACATGCAAATTCTGCTCCACGAGTGTAGAAGCGGGTTACTAAGTTATTGCAAGCTCCACGGAAAATGTCTATTTGGTGTGGGATAACTCTAAGTGTGCCTTAACTACTGTGGACTACTGGTACAGAGATTGTGTCCGTCTATGCACACATCTCATCGAACCGGAAATGAGTTGTTAAACAGATCACACCGTCATGCGCAGACGCCCGTTACATAGTGCCATTTCCGGCTATCCCGAAATGCCTAATTCCGTTTCAAACAAAATTCGCCGACATTTAAATAAAGGGAGTAAAAAGACAAACCCCAGAATGGATAATAATAATGTGCATGCAGTTCATGGAAGTTATTACAGCCTGGGCTATTCATTTTGTGGTTTGATGGATTGTTTGCTGATGGATTAACGCCATTTCCAGTCATGGTGTGACCATATATGTTGCTAGGATGTAAAACCCCAACAAACAACAAAGAAACCCATTTCAGCAGAAAGAGCCATATTCACGCTGAAAAGCCAGTGGTATATGATCGGTCAAACTTAACAGTGTTTAAAGCCGCATAGTGCGATAAAGCAATACATTTTCAAAACCAAAACAATTATCTAGAATTGATTCTACATATCTGACTTAGATATTGGTGCACTTATTAAACATTTGTCACCACATAGAAAGGAATACTGAGTTAATTTGATAGAACCGGTTACTCCAGAAGCCTGTGGTGTCATAGTTTTGGCATGCTTGCAAAACTAATTTGACATATTTGCACTTCAAATATCTCAAAACTCAGCCCATCAAAATAAAGGTTACTTCAAACTAAAGTGAGGTAGATAATAACAAACAATATAATATATTTATCTATAAAAAATGACAGAAACCCCAAACCATAGGACTATGCAACTTTAAGAAACTATTATAAGTATAACATGATGACTCCAATGTTCAGAGGCAAAATGCTGGCTGACGATATATATATCATTAGGACAATACAAACAAGTAACTAAATAGATCTCTTCCCAAGAAAACCCCAAAACACTAACATAGAACCTTAAGAAAACAACTAACATAGTAATAAGAATAGAACAAAAATACAATGCCAAGAGGGCCCCAAAAAAAACTAACATAGGCTACTAAACATACCAACAGACTATCTATCTGCTACTGAAATGCAGACAATCAAATAACTTATCAGCAGCTACTGCTTAGTAAGACAACACCAAAACTACAGCTAGCCAGCATTGAAAACAAGCCTGGGTACCCGGGCTTACATGCTATGGACAGTATAAATACAGCCTCAATAAAAAAAAAAGATAAAAAAAAAGATCTGTCAAAATATATTTGATTAAGGTTACATCATCCGAAAGAAAAATACTTATCTGCATTTGATTCATCATACTCAACTTAGATATTGGTGTATTAACTAGTGATTCACTACACTCGGACAAAGAGACAAGGCAAATCTTCATCATTACTGTCAATACTGATAACTTAGCATAACAGTTAGTCCTCTCGTCGACTTGCTATCCGGACCACACTTCATCCACACCTCTCCCTATCTCCTCTCCTCTGGCCTTGCTCCTCCTTGATATTGTCTGAAAGAGTTCCAGGAGGGGGAGCCTGCCAGCATTTCACTTTCTACTCTTACTCTGTCTGTCTTTGGCTCACTGGCTGGTCACCATAGAGTTTCTGCCGGCGGTCTGTCTAAGTGCTGCGCAGTCTCTACTAGATAAAAGATTCACCCCTTACGTACAATACAGGGGGGGAAAACCAATCCATTAGAAAAGCTGGCAAAGAATTTTGACATGCTGGGGAAATTAACTGAGCTGGTAAATTCTTAATTTAAGAAGTACAATATATTCTTTATGTATGTCTTCATATCTACCCGCTACTTTTGAGTTGGAAAATATAATAAAACATACTTTAATGAAATTTAAAAGTGAAATTGATGGCGTTACCTGGCCGCCATCTTGTCTTTTTGCATTCTCTCCCATTTCACCAACTCTGTGCTGATATAAGTAACCATTTGACACTGGTGCCAGGCATTCTACTTCCTGTTCCATAGTAAAGCTATTTTTGCCCGTATTTAGAATACATTGTCGTTCACTCCTGTACTGGAAGTACGGGGTGAATCTTTTATCTAGGTCTCTACTAGCTGTCTTCACCAGACGTCCCCGGATTACCCCCGATCTCCGCCGGCGGGCTGTCTCCCTGCTGCATGTTCTCTGATAGCTGTCAGTAGCTTCCCCCAGTCCCTGCGGGCGGGCTGTCTCCATGTTTTTCATTTTTAGCCACCCTCATTATTAAGTCATACTCATAATTAACAGAATGTAATTGCAGCAGTGAATACTTACACTAATATCAGAATTTGACCTGAAGCAGTGGAAGATGTTGTTTGTTTAGCAATTGCTCGCATCAGGAGTGTGGTTACTGAGGTGACAACTGCTGCTCACCAGCGCATGTCATCAATGTAGCACTCTTATTATTATGTCATGCTCACAAATTACAGAATTCGATTTTAGCAATGAATAGTCCTAAATAAGAGAATTGATCTGAAGCAGTGAAATTTCATTGTGCTCTTGTCTTATTACGCTTGTTCACGTGTCTTTACCGCAGTGACAGGGACTGTTGTATCGAATCGTCATGATGCCCATCTCTCCCAGGCGGGCTGTCTCCATGCTGCCCGGTCTCTGCTAGCTGCCTTCACCGGACGTTCCCGGCCTCTGCCCCAGTCTCTGCTAGCTGTCTTCACCTGCCGACTCATCGTTCCTGGCTGCTGCCTGGTCTCTGATGGCAGGCTGTTTCCCCGCTGCACGTTCTCTGCTAGCTGCCACTGCTATTGTGCTAACTGTCTTCACCCAACGTCCCAGGCTTCCCCCCAGTCCCTGCCGGCAGGCTGTCTCCATATTTTTCAATGTTACCACCCTCATTATTAAGTCATACTCATAATTAACAGAATGTAATTGCAGCAGTGAATACTTACACTAATATCAGAATTTGACCTGAAACAGTGGAAGATGTTGTTTGTTTAAGAATTGCTTGCATCACAAGTGTGGTTACTGAGGTGACAACTGCTGCTCACCAGTGCATATCATCATTGTAGCACTCTTTATTATTATGTCACGCTCACAAATTACAGAATTCGATTTTAGCAATGAATAGTCCTAAATAACATAATTGATCTGAAGCAGTGAAATGTCATGGTGCTTTTGTCTTATTATGCTTGTTCACATGTTTACCGCAGTGACAATGACTGTTGTACCGACTCGTCACGATTCCCGGTGTGGCGGTTTCAGCGCCCGGTCAGTTTCAGCGGCCTGTCATGGCTTCTGCGCATGCACGGATTTTCGAACGTTGCGGCGATCACTGCTATTTGTTTTGTTTACACTCGGCGATTCGACGCTGATCTAGCTGCTACGTTAATATCGCTTGGAATTTAAGGTTAATTTAATTAAATTTCATTATTTGAGTATGTAATTCTGTTAAATATGATCGCATTCAATAGATTTCGGCCTAATCGGTCCCTAACACTGCCGGGTACCGTAGCTGAGCTTGTAGCCGGCGAGGCCATGGGTGTTTTGCATATGTCTTAAAATCCGCGCATGTGCAGAAGCCACGACAGGCCGCTGAAACTGACCGGGCGCTGAAACTGCCACACCGGTTTGTAGTAACCTAATTAGTTCCAACAGTTTTAACACCAGGTGGTAGCTCTACGCGTTAGTCCGATAATACTCCAGTGACTGCTGCTCGGCAGCTCATTTTCTTCATTTCGAGCACTCTCTCATTATTAACTCACGTTCATAATTAACAGAACTGGATCAAAGACCCAGCTCACTCAGCCTGTACTGTGTAATCAAAATGATCAAACCCACCACTTGGTGCGCTGGCTGTTCTCTTGGTTAAACAAGTGCTTTATTATATGTATAAATGTATATATGAATGGGAAAGATGTGTGATGATGGCGATGCTGATGATGATGCTGATGATGATGTGTATTTGTTCATAGCAAGTTCATATTGATGTGTATTCATACTTACCTATCTCATGTATAATATAATTGTATGTGTTTACATGTGAAACACCAACCAGCAGCCAGCTGATCAGACCCACCACAAGGTGGCACTGCAAAATTTACATTACCATTGGAGAGATAATGAGTGAGCCGTCTTAGTATTATAGGGTCTTTGACTGGATCTTACCAGTGAATAGTCAGGCTCCTAATTAACAGAACTTGACCTGAAGCAAGCAGTACTGATTTCGTTACGCTTCTCTTTTATTAACCTTTGCTCACGTGTGCTTACCCCAGTAACAGCGACTGCCACTAACCGGCCCATTTACTCTACTTTGAGCAATCTCTTTATTAACTCATGTTCATAATTAACAGAATTTGATCTTAGCAATACATAGTCATTCTCCTAATTAACATCAGCCCACCAGTCAGTAAGTGTTGCGCACCCACTTCTCTCGCCTCACTGATTCCTGCATATCCAGTGCAAAGGCTATTTTTGCCCTTCTTCGCTAATCTCCTTACAGCTAGCACGTCACTGTGCCACCTAACTGCACCCGAGCAACATCGAGCCATATTCAACTAACAAAATATAGCTAAAATTACAGGAGGCGATATATCCAATTATTCTTATGACCTCTGAAATTTGTTTGTGCTTTACATTGGTACAGATGTTTCACCTGCTATTTACATTAAAACAGTGTTGGCATAAAACCATGAAATCTAGACGCTCAAACAGAATGTGTCTGAGCATAAGTTGGCACTGACACCCAGTGCACTTGGGAAAGGGGGGGGGGGAGTCGTTCTTCCTTAAGTAAATATACATAAGTCAGCCATTGAAGAAGGATATTAAATCCATTGAAGCTGTTCAGAGAAGGTTAACTAAGCTAGTGGCACATCTGAAGGACCTTAGTTATCCAGACAGACTCAGGAGACTCAAGTTACCAAGCCGCACATACAGAAGATTTCGTGGGGACATGATCAACATGTGGAAGTTCCTGAATGCTGAGTATAATGTGGATGAGGCCTTGCTATTCAGACGCATACAGGGAAACAATACCAGAGGTCACTTCAAGAAGCGTTTCAAGCCAAGGTACAACAGCTCACTCAGAGGGGCCTTCTTTTCACAGCGAGTGATAAACATGTGGAATGAGCTACCGGAAGAAGCGGTGGAAGCAGCTACCATGAATCAATTCAAGAATGCACTGGACAGGGCTTGGGCCAGAGAAATATTCCTGTACGATTTCGAGGCTGCATACCACTAGAGCTGAGAGCTACAAGCTTTGTATAGGCTACCACAAGCCTGCATCAAAGAAGAGGATAATAATAATGAGTGGCCAACGCTGCATCAAGTGAGGACTACTTGGTCCTGGCAACAACCCCCAGCATGACTGATGCTGCGGATGTTCTTCAGTGCATAATGTGATACTCTGCAACTTATTATTTGGATGCATGTCACTTTCATGTTGCCATTTTTATTTGATATACTTCAGGATAAATTGAAGAATATTGAATCCATTCACAATAATATTTGCATAACTTCTTGTTCAACACATACCACGCAACCATTACTGTCTTTGCAAGGCCGACCTGGTGCTGAGGTCAGCAAGTTAGAAAAAAAAAAGAAAAAAAAAAAGGAATATAATTTCGGTTCCTGAAATGGACACACAATGCAACCAGCTCAAAGCAAGTTCATTTTTCAAGTTGATTGCTTGATTGGTGGTAGCAGTATTTATTCTGTCAGTTTCGTTAGTCACATTTCTATGCCTACATTGAAATTTTACATTAAGTTTGTTTCCTGAATCAGCTGGAAATCAGGTTTTGACTTCAATTTTTGTCACCAATTATTTGACATGATGGTCAAAACTGCAATGGACATAATGTCAGCCAATTACAAAAAATCATGACAAATCCGACGAATACTCATGTATTGAAAACTACTCTTTCCTTTATATTGGCATTGTATTGCGGTAATGTATATGAAGACAAATCAAATTTGATACGTGAAGGAAATAAAATATGGTTCTAAAGAAGACCTAACAGCTAAGCGGGCCTCGCGTGCGGGAGATCGGGAGTTCCGTTCCCGGTCGAGTCAAACCAATGACATCAACATTGATACTTGTCGCTTCCTAGCCTGGCGCTCAGCATTAATAGGTAGGCTCAGTGTCAGGATAAAGTGACTGAGTGGTATATTGGGTCATGGTGCTGGCAGCCTGATTTCCCAGTGGGGCAGCACTATAAAATCGCCATAAGTGCGCACTGTTGCAAGTTGGTACCCATCCTCATATGACCTTATATGTTGCCAGGACGTAAAACTCCAACAACCAACCAACCACCGCGCTGCGACCTAATTGTGGAACCGATGACAATGAACCCATACCTTTTGGACTTAGATAGGTTCCTTTAGAAAATGTTGGATCAGCCGCTGCTCCATGTCAGTTATGTATTGTATAATGTGATATGTGCATATTATTTAGGCTGGAGTGTCTTGTGGGTGCCTACCACTGCAGACTGGTTGGTGCTGTGTTATCTGTGCTGTCTCACCTGCCACCCTCTTAGCTGAGCTGCCTGGTTCCCTCACCTTCGGCCTCCAATCAGGCGAACACGACTCCAGGGTGGCCGAGTGTGGTAGCACCCCGTGTAACCGTCCTTCAGTCGGCCAGAATTTTGATTTGATTTTACTACTTCTAATTTTCCTCGCTTGATTAAACGGAGTGGCCTTTAGGGGTCTCAGCCAGAGGATATCTCTTCCAACAATATCTATCTATTGTTGTCTGTACATAACAACATAATAATATGTAATATATAAATTTATCTATGCCCAAAAGGTAGAAAGTCAACATTTCATTAGAGTGCGGGTACAACCATTTGTTATGAGTAATGGCATATTGGCCAAATGAATAATCCGCTCTGCCATAAAAAGTTAAAAACTGTTCCGTGAATGATCATATGGCGGCAATATCAAAGTACCGGAAATGGGACAGGTGGCTGCCACGCCCAGCTTCGCAGCAAAAATAGACACGTACACGATTTGTTTGATATTAAATAAGAAATACGTAAGCAGTGGCAGAATAAATAGTAACAATAAAGCAGGCACCGCCAATTTATATAATAGATAATATATAATATAGTCCACTTTGCAAAGTCTACAGGAAATGGATCCAGTTTTTCCCAAGCCTAATTAGAGGTATTGTACCACTAGTGTCGGATAATGGTGATGTAATAAGCGAGTTCAGCATTGTCCGCGCGCATGTGCGGGTCCGACTTCCGGTCGTCGCTGTAGGGATAAACAAAGCCACGTTTTGCACTGCACCTATGGCCGTGAGCAATCTTCTTACAGAAAAAGTGAAATATCTCTAAAACCACACCACATAGAAACAAATCGCTTAGTACACATACAGAAAACATGTTTACCAAGAAGATGATATTACATTGATATGGTTAGGCTTCTGGATTTCTACTAATTTTGAATAAAATAACCGTTTTGCACTGCACGTAGCGCAAACTCAGTGCATTGTCAATGGCCGTGAGCAATCTTCTTACAGAAAAAGTGAAATATCTCCAAAACCACACCACCTAGAGACAAACCGCTTGGAACACATATAGAATACATATTCAACGAATAGATTACATTAAATTTATATGGTTAGGGTTCTGCATTTCTATTAATTTTGAATAAAATATACGTTATGCACTGCGCGTACCGCCAGGCTGAGTCATGCACGTGGGTTTGTTTATACCGATGACTTCCCATCAACCACCGCGCGCCCGAGATGCTGAACTCGCTTATAGACCATCCTCTTTAAGCAGGATCTAGTCGAACGCGCCGTAAAATGAAACCATATGACATAATAAATATTACAACGTAAACAAAAATGGAGAAATCTAATTTAAAGTCTCCTCTTAGCTCAAGTATGCTAAAATTTATACTTCCGGGGAAAATAAAATTAAATTAACATAACATTGCTCCTTCCATCCCTTGGGCGGAAAGGCCCTGGCAACATACATGTAGCTATGCTCTGTATAAGGATTAGATTAATTCCAGGAAAGGACATCGCACCCAGAGCATATTCCAGTAGTACTAAGAAACGGCCATAGAAAAGGGACATGGTGAAAGGCCATGACATAACTATTCTTCTATCACAGGAATGAGGTCAGACAGAAATATGGTAGGAGGTGTCGGAAGGGGACACCCCCTCCCCCTTCCAACCATGCCTGTCTTAAGAATATTTTAGGCCACCTGGCAAAGCAATGTACTGGGGCCACTACCTGCCCACCCCCTTCCTTGCCCCCAACACTAATGGATTTTATGGCCCAGATCTGATGTTGATTTTACATATGACGAGGCTTTGATTTCACATTAACGCCACTGTTGTATTTAACGATACAGGCCATAATTTGGTGACGAGAGACGTATATATTCAGTGCCTGTGGCGTCGGAACCAAACATTATGGGGATGAGCAGGGACGCTGTATACATTTGCGTAGTTATTTAGAGGTTTCCGAGCTTCCTACTAGGGGTAGTGCATATTCCGAATGTTATATGCAGTTCTTTGTCGTCTGAACCAAATTTGGGGGGATGAGAAGGGACACTGTATACATTTCGAAGCGGGATGCTTTTTATCATTCGGCATAATTAACTGGTCGGAATTGACCGAATTGGTTGTGTAATGGAGTGAGAGTCACTTGGAGCCACTGAACCTTGCCATGATAGGGTTTCTAGTTACCTACCCCATGCCTTTCCCATGCCTTCCGGACTGGCCACAGTTAGCTGACTCGGGACCCTGGTAGTGCTCGTTAGGATTTGGGAGTATCGGGAATTTAGGCTCCCTGCCTAATCCTTAATAGAACAAGTAAGGGGGGGAGGATTTAATTAAACATTATGCACCTCTCAGATTCCTGCTTGTTCGAGTACAAGTATCGGGGGGGGGGGGCAGTTAATTATAGCAATTAGTCTTTCCTCTGATTTCTGCTTGCAGTGAGCCCTCAGTAGCAAGTAAAGGATTTAATTCATTATATTATGTGCCTCTCTGATTCCTGCTTGCATGAAACTGGAGTGGATATAGCCATGGGCAAGTCCTAGCGGACACCTGACCCATCAGGCGCAGTGTGAACCATAGGTGAGCTAGCTACCCGGCCTGCTCGCGTAATCGCACCAGACAGTATCGTTCTTCAGGGAAGGGTCCGTGTGTGCGATGGTGGAAATCCGAGAGAAAGACGACCTAGTGTAAGATGGAGGGTGTGGTGACACGCTGTGTTTGTCACCCCCTCCATTTCCAAGTACTCATGGGTTAGTGTGCGGCAGGGACGTGTTCCGGGCACCAGTCAGGAATTTTGTTTTCTAAACCAAGGAGGTGGTTTTGGGGTAATCCAAGAATGTGCATGCGCTGATCTCGGTGCACGTGATATCACGGTTGGATCACATATCCTTAATCGGTTGCCGAGCATCCGATCGATGGTAGCAGTGCCAGACAGGCTGCAGATCGTGTATGGTCGCACGGCGGGTGTGCACATCACCGATCCCGACGCGGTGTCGCTGGTGTGGGCGTCGCCGGTGGGACGCCACAACATTCTTGGATAATATTATCATTTTTCTAGTTAATTGTTGTTGTTGGAGGTTGTGTGGTATCGCGTGTGCAGCACTGAAGCGAGTGTAGTATCGTGGTTGGATCACGGGTCGTTAATTGGTTGCCGAGCATCCAATCATCGTAGCAGTGCTGGGCAGCATGCTGACACTGACCTCCACCAATGTAGTATTGTCCGGGGTTGGCTGAAGTTCAGCTAGGTCTGATCAAAATTTTGTTGGTTTATATATATATACCTTAGAAATGTTAGCGATCCATCTTTTGTATTGTTATTCTAACTCGGCTTACCCGATTTGTAGGAACTTGGGTCGAGCGTCGGCTTAAGTTTTAAGGGGGCCTGGGTTCACAAGAGAATGAGCAGTTACAATATGGGCACTGACAGAGTATAGGAGTATATAGTATTACATCGACCTGGTGCAGGTGTCGCTAACGACAGGCTGCATGAGGGACGTGGTTGCGCGGCGCTGTCTGGATGTGCTATGGCATCCAGGCATCGTGCATGTGGATACCGCATTCTGGTAGAGTTGTGTGGTATCGCACACCAGTCAGGGTGTGGCATCGCGGTTGGATCACGGCTCCTTAATTGGTTGACGCTCATCCAAGCATGGTAACGGCACCGGGCAGGAGGCCGGGCTCTGGTCCGCACCAGCAGCATAGTCGGACGGACGTGGCTGAGATTCTCAGCTGGCCCCAGCCAGAATCTTCTTGATTGACTCGGGTCGGTTGATTGATGTGAGTCATTTCATTGATTTGAGTCATCTGATTGATTCGGGTCAGTTTATTGATTTTGGATCAGTTGATTGACTGGGTCAATAATTGATTGGATCAATGGTGATGGAAGGAATGGATTGATTGAATGGGAGTGTCTTGTCCAAGGATCTAACCTGTCATTAGTCCCTGCTTGTGTTGCTATTCTGTCCTGGCTTACCCTATTTTTAAAACTTTTTTGTTGTTGATTTTGGTCATTAAGTTTTAAGGGGGCCTGGGCGCACAACAGAATTAGCGGACACAACGCGGACAGTGACAGGATGGATAAAGACATTTTAAAATATAAATTAAGATTAACCATGGGTCGTAGAACTAGTGTAAATAAGTAGTAAGGTAGCCGGTTCGAAGCCATCGTCTATATTGGGACCGCCATTCTGGTATAGATTTTGGGCCTGTTCTTGTCTAAGCAATTACTGTTAAACAAGTAGATGGGAATGGGTACTCAAGGTGGTGGAGAACTGGAAAAAGATAGAAAAATTGTGAAGAAAAGCATTTTCCGTTCGGATTTATATATTGGCAGAGAGCATTACTATTCTCGGGCGACGGAGTTGGGACCAAGGTTATGTAACAGAGAAGCAATGGATCCCCCACTCGCTGTGTGACATAAGAGACTATGTGGGAAATATGCTAACACATAGTGCCCGAGATTATGACATCATGTTCATATGTAAGAGAGTTCATGTTTAGTGAAATGTTCCCTCTATTCACCAGTAAGAGTGCAAGTGGATGGGAAGGGCATTTTTCATATATGTTTATTGTAACTGTCTGCAACTACCTGTTACCACAGGGCCAATGGGCAAGCACACCCAGCCACCCTGCATACATTATGGATACCACCTGCAGCTGGGGTTGAGAGACAGCTGCCCCTATTAGGGCGTTGCCCCCCAGGCTGTCGAGGGTGTCTGATTGGGTGGCTGTGGGAGGCCCAGTCACCTGCATCCCTTACACCTGACACACAGACCCCACTCTAGGCATTATTCCTTCACTTCTTCTTGGCTAGGCACTCTAGCAGGAGGACACTCTTATCTTGTCCAGGAACCCAGACACTGTCTGAGGCTCCACTTTCTATACACAAACTAGCAGCAGCTATTCCAAAGGCACTGACCTGTGCACAACAACCATGGGACTCCAGTTCAATGGGCTGTCGGCACTGATTCTTATACACACTAAGTAGAGTAATGAGGATCTGTGCGGACAGTACGTAAGGAGTGAGGGTGATAGGTCACTAGTAGGTGAACAGGAGGTGATGCCAATAAAGCACAACTTCTTCACTGTCAATCTTGCGCGACTTGTCTTCCCTTTCTTCCTTATGAGTTTGTTGAGAATGGCATCAGGTGGGAACTGACAGACAATTGTCAGAACGCACCTGGGGAAGAGTAAGTGGTATCTGGGGCTCTGACGGCCGAGACCCAATATATTACAAGAGGATAGGGACTGTCCCTTTCGTTGTTACCAATGCTGTTGTTGTTTTCAAAATGATACAGGAAATATATCCCTGAGATTTCCCATTTTTGTTTAATTGAATGAGAGGATGCAAGCTGCAAGTTTTTGTTATGATCCATAACACAAGATGACTTAGTGCAAGGAAAAGTCTGGACACAATATATATTATATATCCATAGCATTGTGGAACAGCATTTAAATGTATATGCTAACACAGTAAATATTTAATAATTGATTGACTTATGAAATGACAGTAAACTTGATTCCTATCTTCGCGAATGTATACTGCAATATGACTAATATAACCTTAGATATTGCCACAATACAAAGCTCCATCCAACAAAGAAACACAACCACACGGCTCTGATTGATTGATTGATTGATTGGTGGTTGCTTTACGCCGTGTCGGCAGCATAGGCCATATTCACGGCGAGAAATGTTTGTTTTTTGTTCAAACCATCGCTTTTACATGTAAAAGCAGACAATCAATTATGTGCCAATAGACACTAATTAAATTAGAAAGCTCACAATCATATATCTGTGGTCAAGGGAAACAAATTCCCATAGAAAAAGAAAAGTTTCATTAATAATTAATAGAATCCATTTAGTAAACTATATAAGGTGGTACAGTCCAGCTGCCCTCAAAAAGGCTAAAATGTTTTCCTGTTTTACCTTAGTAAAAAGGTCATGCATACTGCCTGCAGTGTAGAACCGTTGGCGCAGGGCCAAAAAATCAACGCAACTTAGTAAAATGTGTTTGAGTGTCAGTGGGGACTGACACCCAATACATTCAGGGGGAGGTTCCCCTTTGAGCAGAAAAGCATGTGTAAGCTCCACACGGCTCTTGATGACCAGACATGCGGGGGTCATTGTCCTACGTTTGTTTCTCAGTTGAATCTCTGTGAAATTGTGATTTAAAATATCTTATATTAAATAAAAATAAATAACACTTCCTGGCTGTAGCGTGAGGGTGTAGTGTTGCAGTCTGCTTCTCCTGGAAGCCCCACTAGTGACTGAGTTGATGTTAACTCTCTTTGGTATCTGGGAGGTGAGTTATCTATCGCAGACTGTATTTCCAGGAAAAGAAAGCATTTTTGCTAGTTCCATACTTAAAGATGCATAATCCGATGAAAGCATCACATTTTCAAAACCAGAAACAGTTAAATAGATTTGATTATACATATCAAACTTAGATACTGGTGCGCTTAATAAGTATTTTGTTGCGGCACAGAAGGGAATATGAAGCTAATTTAATAGAGCCTGTTATTAACAGTACTGAAGCTTATAATGTTCAAATTTTGATGTGCTTGCCTAAATTAATTTTGGATGGTTTCACTTCAAATATCTTCAAAGTTAACTATTTAAAATATAATGTATTTCGAACTACAGTAAAGTAGATAATACTGATTAATCTAATGTGTTTATCTCAGAAAAATGGCAGAAACTGAAAACCATCGGACTATGCAAGTTTACCTCTTTATTAGAACTTATTATGATGAGGTTACGTTCAGCTTGCAATATGTCGGGACTCGGCAGTCTGAACCCCAAACATTACTATGCTCCACAGGTGTGTTCTGACAACTGTCTGTCAGTCCCCACCTGTAATTACTCTCAACAACTCATAAGGAAGAAAGGAAGACAAGTCACACAAGATTGACAGTGAAGAGGTTGTGCTTTATTGGCATCAACCCCTGTTCACCTACTGGCGACCTATCACCCTCACTCCTTACCACCTGCCCACACAGATCCTCATGACTCTTGCTGGTGTATATAAGAATCAGTGCCTACAGCCCATTGAACCGGAGTCGCATAGTTGTTGCACACAGCTCAGTGTCTTTGGAATAGATGTTGCTAGTTCAAGTGTAGAAAGTGGAGTCCTCTTCAAGAGTGCTTCTCCAAGAGTGCTTCTCCAAGAGTGCTTCTCCAAGAGTGTTTCATGTGGGGTCTGTGTGTCACGGATAAGGAATGCAGGTGACTGGGCTCACACAGCCAGCCAATCAGACACCCTCTACAGCCTGGGTGGGTGACGCCCTAATAGGGGGCAGTTGTCACTCAACCCCAGCTGCAGGTGGTGTCCATAATGTATGCAGGATGGCTGGGTGTGCTTGTCCATTGGCCCCATGGTAACAGGTAGTTGCAGACAGTTACAACAAACATATATCAATGCTCCTCTCCTTCAATGGCACTCTTTCTGGTGCATGAAGGAAACATCTCAATAATTATTAACTGTCTCTTAAGTATGAACATCACATCACAATCTCGGTCGATATGTGTTATCACAATTCCACATAGGTGCTTATGTCACAAAGCGAATGAGGCACCTGTTGCTTCTCTGTTACATAATCATGCTCCCCACTGTCGCCCGAGAATAATAATGTTCTTTACCAATATATAAATCCAAACCGAAAATCCGTATATTTTTACAACGTCCCTCTTCCATTCTACTTGCGCAAATGGCCAAGGAAAATGGAAGCCCAGAATCTTTAGTCTTTTCGGTCTGGTCAGAGGGAGTGCTATACAGTGGAGCCAATATAGGATTTGCAATAGAATTTCATAAATTTTGGAACCTTCCCATCCGAATGCCACGCATTGTATGTTAACTTTATGTACAATCTCCACTGTATTGGCCACTCCTCCCCTAGTCACTATCAATGCTTTTCTTCACAATTCCCTTCATGCACCATAAAGAGTGCCATTGAAGGAGAGGGGTATTGACACTTTCTACAGTCAAATGAGCAACATCTATTCGAAAGACACTGAGCTGTGTGCAACAACCATTGGACTCAGGGTCAATGGGCTGAAGGCACTGATTCTGATATACACAAGCAGGAGTCATGCTGATCTGTGTGGGCAGTTGATAAGGAGTGAGTGTGATAGGTCGCCAGTAGGTGAACAGGAATTGATGATAATAAAGCACACCCTCTTCAATGTCAATCTTGCAAGACTTAGTTTCTTTTCTTCCTCATGAGTTGTAGAGAGTAATTACAGATGGGGACTGCAGACAATTGTCAAAACACACCTGTGGAGCATAGTAATGTTTGGGGTTCAGACGGCCGAGTCCCGACATATTACATAGAGTTTATAACCATACCGCATTGACTGGCTTGCACTATGATCTATAACAATAGTATAAGTGTGCATGTCTAGAGGTTATAACCATACCGCGTTGACTGGCTTGCATTATGATCTATAACAATAGTATAAGTGTGCATGTCTAGAGGATATAACCATACCTCGTTGATTGGCTTGCACTATAATCTATAACAATAGTATAAGTGTGCATGTCTAGAGGATATAACCATACCTCGTTGACTGGCTTGCATTATGATCTATAACAATAGTATAAGTGTGCATGTCTAGAGGTTATAACCATACCTCGTTGACTGGCTTGCACTATAATCTATAACAATAGTATAACTGTGCATGTCTAGAGGTTATAACCATACCTCGTTGACTGGCTTGCACTATAATCTATGACAATAGTATAAGTGTGCATGTCTAGAGGATATAACCATACCTCGTTCACTGGCTTGCACTATAATCTATAACAATAGTATAAGTGTGCATGTCTAGAGGTTATAGCCATACCACACTGACTAGCTTGTACTGTATTCTGTAACTGTGAATGTCTGGGTTTTATAGTCATACTGGACCGACTGGCTTGCACTGTACTCTACTGTACCAAAGACCCTATAATACTAAGATGGCTCACTCCCTATCTCTCCAATGGTAATGTAAATTTTGCAGTGCCACCTTGTGGTGGGTTTGATCAGCCGGCTGCTGGTTGGTTTTACACATACAATTATATTATACATGAGATAGGTAAGTATGAATACACATCAATATGAAATTGCTATGAACAAATACCCATCATCATCAGCATCATCATCAGCATCGCCATCATCACACATCTTTCACATTCATATATACATTTATACATATAGTATAGCACCTGTTTAACCACGAGAACAGCCAGTGCACCAAGTGGTGGGTTTGATCATTTTGATTACACATTACAGGCTGAGTGAGCCGTCTTAGTATTATAGGGTCTTTGACTGTACTCTGTAAGTGCACATACATGTCTTGGCTTCATAGTCTCGTCCCGTGATGTTGGACGGGAACTGGCCACATTAAGAACTTGAAGCAACTGGCGGTGCCAATTACCACAGGGCCATATCGACAGCCTCGGGAAATCATGCTGACCCTGCTCGTTTTAACCACAGCACAAACAAGATGGTGGCCATGTTCAGCTTAGCTTAGCCAGAACACAAACAAGATGGCGGCAATAGGCCTACTCAGGTTAACCACACATGAGACAAGATGGCGGCAGAAGGCCTACACAATTTAACTGCTACACAAAAAAGATGGCAGCCATGCTCAGCTTAACCCACAACACATGCAAGATGGCGGCAGTAGGCCTCCTCAGGTAAACCACACATGAAAAAAGATGGCGGTAGTAGGCCTCCTCAGGTAAACCACACATGAAACAAGATGGCGGCAGAAGGCCCACACAGTTTAACTGCAACACAAAGAAGATGGCACCCATTCCCAGTTTAACCACAACACAACCAAGATGGCCGTCGAAGCTGAAATTGAACTGTCAGCCTACCTGTGTTACCCCAGAACTACTGCGTATAGGCCTACTGTGAATGTGCAAGTCATCCTTTTGTGTTTGCCTGACATGTATATGACTGAGTGGGGCTGTGAGTCATAATGCCAACAACAATATATCTCACTAAGGCAGCACTATAAAGCTGTTATGGGAAGGCGGCGTCAATTGTTGGCACCGGTCAAGGTATGAGCTTAGCTTTGGGAAGGATGTCACACTTCGAAAATAATAAAATAACAAAGTTCTGAAGTCATTATCTTTCACATCCATCTTTGGCCCTTAACACCCAGCTAATTCACTAAGTCGGAGACACAACTGGTTTATATCAGCATTTATTTTGATCATTGAGTGTCTAGGTTAAGTAATGAGGTTACAATCGAGCATTACAATAATGAGGGACTCCCCGTAATGTCAAGTAATGAGGTTCCATAATACTATTGACCATTACAATAATGAGGGACTCCCCGTAATGTCAAGTAATGAGGTTACATAATACAATCGAGCATTACAATAATGAGGGACTCCCCGTAATGTCAAGTAATGAGGTTACATAATACAATCGACCATTACAATAATGAGGGACTCCCCATAATGTCAAGTAATGAGGTTACATAATACAATCGAGCATTACAATAATGAGGGACTCCCGTAATGTCAAGTAATGATGTTACATGATACAATCGACCATTACAATAATGAGGGACTCCCCATAATGCCAAGTAATCAGGTTACATAATACAATCGAGCATTACAATAATGAGGGACTCCCCATAATATCAAGTAATGAGGTTACATAATACAATCGAGCATTACAATAATGAGGGACTCCCCGTAATGTCAAGTAATGAGGTTACATAATACAATCGAGTATTACAATAATGAGGGACTCCCCGTAATGTCAAGTAATGAGGTTACATAATACAATCGAGCATTACAATAATGAGGGTCTCCCCGTAATGCCAAGTAATGAGGCTACATAATTCAATCAAGCATTACAATAATGAAGGACTCCCCGTAATGCCAAGTAATGAGGTTACATAATTCAATCAAGCATTACAATAATGAGGGACTCCCCGTGATTTCAAGTAATGAGGTTACATAATACAATCGAGCATTACAATAATGAGGGACTCCCCGTAATGTCAAGTAATGAGGTTACATAATACAATCGAGTATTACAATAATGAGGGACTCCCCGTAATGTCAAGTAATGAGGTTACATAATACAATCAAGCATTACAATAATGAGGGACTCCCCGTAATGTCAAGTAATGAGGTTACATAATACAATCGAGCATTACAATAATGAGGGACTCCCCGTAATGTCAAGTAATGAGGTTACATAATGCAAACTAACAGTAACAGTTCAATAATGACCCGACTCCCTGTAATCTCACACCCCTCACCGAGCCCAGAGACCACGTCCCGTATGTGGACTGGAACCCTACAACCCTACTCCTTCATCTCTTTCACTAGAGGTTTTTAAATGGACAGTTGTTGAGTGTCCGGGGTCTGAGCATTGAATGGCGAGCTACTCGGTGTTGGTCACGTGACAGAGGTCTGGCGGTAAAGCCCGCATCGGTACGGGGAGGCGGCCGCTCGCTGCCGCGGTAGCCTCAAGGTGACGCCACCGTAGTTCGGTGGGGGGTGGGGGGTGGGGGTGGGGGTGGGGGGTATGAATACCACATGCATAGGCTGTGTACATAAACAATCTCCATAGAGAGGGAAAATAAATTCACCAGAATCCAGAAACCGGAATTGATATAAACTGGTCCCACTGCCCTCTTCTACATTTTAATAAAGCACCAGCCGGGTATATAAGCACTGCTGAAACTGGTTCTGGGCTTTTTTTTCTTTGAAGATTTATGCTGCCTATTATGGATAAATCTGACTAGACTTGTTTTCACCATTATACAGTTTGTCAATAGAAAGCCCGAGCCTACACTTTTACCGACCCAAGGGATTTTTAACCTCCCACATACCACATAGACATGGTATGAGAGCAACTGGCCTTTGATGATGCTGTAAGTTATACACAGCGGTGGAAATCCAAATTGGCAGAGATGGGGGCACAGGGAATCGAACCACCGACCTTCGGATTAGGAGTCCGACCTAGAAAAAACTCAGACACTCTAACCACTCTGCCACAGAGAACACCGGGCTGAAACATGGGAGAAGGCACTGGGACCAGTTTATATCAATTCTGCAGGAAATATACATATATTAATCACCAATGTGTGTGTGGGGGGGGGGCGGGGGCTGTCCTAAGCATTTATTCATATTAGCCTACCTATTTAAGGGATGATTATATCCTAGTGCCTGAGGCAACGAATGCGATAAATTGAGTTGTCACCCAACTGCTCAGAGAATATTCTGACCTTAAGATTTACCAGCGTTTACAAATACTGACAAAAATAATAAAAGATAAGCCACCCAAACACAGTCCCCCGTGACAGGATCACTTCACACTTTCCCGTCAGAGGGCGCCACGGCCAACCGCCCACCTCATTTAGGTAAAATTGGCGTCACCTGGTGTCAGACTGTAAAACTAACAGTTTAACTTGTTATGCTGTTATTTAAATGCATTATTAATTATTATCCAGAGAGCATAGTGCAGGGTGAACGGCTACCCACAACATTAATTCTTGGCACTGCCACCAGATGGCGGGTTGATGGTGCACATCCTCAATCAGACTTTCCCGTACTCAATACGCTACTATTAGTCACAGAAGTTTGTTGGGATTTTGCATCCTGGTAACATCTAAGGTCATTTCTGGATGGGTACCGACTTACGACAATACAATACTCATAGCGACTTTATAGTGCTGCCCCACTGGGAAACCAGGCCACTGGCACCATGACTCGATTTCCAACTCGATATCCTGACATTGAGCTAACCAGTCCTTGCCCTATCCTATCCTAGTAATGCCGAGCACCAGACTAGATAGCGACAACTATCAATTAAGTAAGTTATCCGTTTAATTCCACCATTATTCCAACTCCCGACCTTCCGCATGGGAAGCATGTGCTCAAAGATTACTGATTCGGCATTCTCTGTGGTGGAGTGGTTAGAGTGTCTGACTTTTTTCTAGGTCAGACTCCTAATCTGAGGGTCAGCGGTTCGATTCCCCGTGCCCCCAGCTCTGCCAATTTGGATTTCCACCGCTGTGTATAACTTACAGCGTCATCAAAGGCCGATTGCTCTCATACCATGTCTATGTGGTGTGGGAGGTTAAAAATCCCTTGGGTCGGTAAAAGTGTAGGCTCGGGCTTTCTATCGACCAGCAGTGGAATGAGGAAGACCAGTCGTCTATGACTGAAATTTCCCCTGCTTAAACAACTAATGGACCAAAAAAAAGGCACCGCAACCGACCCCAGCTGTGCCAGTGGGAAGGTTGGTGGTGGAAATTGACTATAGTGCGGGCGGTGTCTTTTTGCCCTAGCGGTGCTGGTGGCGGTAGTAGTCTCTGCAGTCGGTCTTTATTAGAGACTGATAGAGTGTCACTTCCCAAATCAGATGGAGCGGATACACCTCGGAGTCTGCTGCTTTTATTGGACTGTCGCGTTGTAACGGGTAGTCCACCCTGACATGGAACCTACCTAGATGGCGCTGTGCCATTTCCGGTGGCGTGAGCAGGAAGCGGAAGGGTTCCGCTGGTTGACCTCTTGATGTGATTGTAGCCGGCTGTCCGCACTGTCAACACTGTCAACACCACTGTCAGAAGTGGACAGTAAGATAATAACAACTGGACGCGTTGGTCCAATCGGTAGAGCGCAGGATTCACGTGCGGAAGATCAAGAGTTTGAAAACCTGGCCGAGTCAAACCAATGACTTACTAATTTGATACTTGTCGCAACCTAGCCCGGCACTCAGCATTACTAGGATAGGACAAGGATGGATTAGCTCAGTATAAGGATAATTTGACTGAGTGGGAAATTGGGTCATGGCACCGCCTGCCTGCTCTCCCAGTGGAACAGCACTATAAACTCGCCATGAGTGTGCACTGTCACAAGTCGGTACCCATCCTGATATGAATGTAGATGCTGCCACGATATAGAATCCCAACAAACATATATGAGTCACACTCACGAAAATAGGCCAATTGGGGAAAGTTGTCGGCGTCGAGCATTCGATGTAGGCGTAGATCGGTATAATTATAGTTTAGCATCGACATAGGTGTTGGAAAGTCCTTAAATTTATCCTGAATGTAAAGGTAGAGAAAATAGAACAACCTTATTTGTTTCTAGGAAAATTTAATATAAAACAAAGAAATGCACTACACTTTAAGAATTGCGACACCGACATCTTTTAAAGTTGTCGGCGTCGAGCATTGGATGTTGGCATCGATCGGTATAATTATAGTTTAGCATTAACACAGTTGTTGGAAAGTCATTAAATTTATCCTGAATGTAAAGGTAGAGAAAATACAACAACCTTATTTGTTTCTAGGAACATTTAATATAAAACAAAGAAATGCACTACACTTTAAGAATTGCGATGCCGACATCTTAAATTGACCACCAATTGGCCCATTTTCGTGAGGCTGACTCATTATACATGTCTGTCAAAGAGACATGCGGAGCTACATGTCTCTCAAAGAGATTTAATTAACTGTCAACACGCAATGTGGTAATTCTGGCTCAGGACCTCATGCAGTACAGTCCAGTTTTTTTTGCGGGGAACCCCCGTGCGTCCAGGGTGAAGGCCCAGTCACAGAGCCGTTAGTGGATGTAGTGATCCATACGATAGATTAACGTGGGTCAAACGTGGTGTAAGTATGTTAAACTACGTTGAAATACGTTAAGGTATGGCAGGTTTGGGTACGGATAAACCATCCAAGTACGTTAGAGTATGCTAGAGTATGCTAGAGTATGCTAGAGTATGCTAGAGTATGCTAGAATATGGTAGAGTGTGCTATAGTATGCTATAGTATGCTAGAGTAGGCTAGAGTATGCTAGAGTATGCTACACTAGGCTAGAGTATGCTAGAGTACATTAGAGTATGTTAGCATCACAGATGCAAATTCAGCCTCTAACATACCGCTCTTTTGAACATGTCCAACAATTAAATCGGAGATCATGGCCCACCCACCTTATTACCAAGTTAACATCAAGGACAAGTATGGATGCCGGTATGTTCAACTATGTTCAACTACGTTCAACTACGTTCAGCTACTTTCAACTACATTACCCTCCACTACATTCAACTACGTCCACTAATGGCTATGTGACTGGGGATTAATAGCCTCATGACATAGAAGGCGTTCTCTCATTGGTCGAACAATCTAGTGAAACAAGGTCCTGGGTTTAATACATGACCCATGCAGGTGCTTTGTGTGTTGAACAATAATATTGCCTGCACAAATCATGGCCTAGTTTCACTGATCACTAGCATCACTGAAGAAATGAACCACGTTCCTTCTTTGAGTGGCGGTGTAGTAAGTTCAAAACACTACCCCACAAAAACATTATGGTAGTGTTTTCAACCTAGGTTCAACACACTACGGTAATGTTTTGAACCTAGTTGAAGATAGGTTCAAAACACTACTGTGGCCACGCTCAAAACACTATCCTTAAGTTCAAAACACTACCTTTTAAGTTCAAAACACTACTCTAAAAATAATGTTATAATTGCTGCATATTCATTTTCGTTTGTACTATCTGTGTACTGCATACATGTGTGCATGCAGTGCGCATCTATGCAGTAAGGTGGATCAGTATGCAGTAGGAGCTGTATGCAGTGAGGTGGGGGATAATGCAGTAGGGTGGGGCAGTGTGCAGTAATGTGGGCAGTATGCAGTCGGGTGGGGAAGTATGCAGTAGGGTTGGGCAGTATGTGTAATGTAGTGCATTCTTGATACTTGTCGCTTCCTAGCCTGGCCTCGGTGCAATAATAGGATGAGGCAAGGACAAGTTAGCTCCTTGTCAGGATAATGTGACTGAGTGGGATATCGGTGCGAATGTGAATGCTGCTGCATTTACCATAGAAAAGAACAGTAACTTTGACTTTCCTTCACAAATTTGGAGCAAAAAAACCCCAAAATGACATGGGTATTTCTGCAGCTTACGGCATTCGCATCCTGCCTGCCACATACTGCATACCATGTATATGGAATCTGAAGCTTTATATGTGCTTCAAACGCTGCAGCATGGTCATTCCATATTGGTATACGCTAATCATGCTGATAGTGTTTTGAACGTGGGTAGTGTTTTGAACTTAACGGTAGTGTTTTGAACTTAAGTTCAAAATACGACAGTAGTGTTTTGAACTTAGGTTCAAAACACTACCGTAGTGTTTTTAATGGGGTAGTGTTTTGAACGTCCTCCACCGGATTTAGATGAAGAGAGGCCCTAGGCTATTGCACTTGTCCTATACTGGTGTCAACATTATTGTACACCTTTAAACAGAACCCCCCCCCCCCCCCCCGCTTGATTTTGAGGACCTAGACTTCAGGGGCCGTATGCACCAATCGGAGTTAGGGCCTTAACCGCGGTTTGACTATCTCCACACGGCTAAATGTGAGAAATCGGTATGCGTCAATCGGTGCCAGCGCTAACTGCGGACCGTAGCCTAGGCTAAGTTAAACCACTTTCAAATCAGGTTTAGCTGCTAGCCGGGGCGGTTAGTGTGCTTGTGAGGCTCTCAATCTATTCAATGCTGTCATATTTAACAGAATTACACACGCAATCAGTGAAATTTGATCAATTTAACCCTAAATTCGAAGCGTTATTAAGGCTACCGCCGCATTGGTGGCGATATTAATAGTGTCGAATCGACGAATGTAAAGTAAACAAATAGCCGCCGCCGCAGCGACATCGATATCCATACTGTCGAACGTCAAATAAAAATGGCCACCGCCGAATTGGTGGGAATATATTACGCCCAAATCTATTCAATGCGATCATATTTAACACAATATGCAATATGCATTGGCGGAGATATTAATAGTGTCGAATCGACGAATGTAAAAACGCACACAGGGATTTCCCAAATCTATAAATAATGCATTGGTTAGCTAACCCGGGCACGCTTTGGACTCATACATCCCCCGTGACACATTTGGAACTCCGGGGTTAGCTAACCCGGCACCCTCCTTTAACCCAGGTGAGGTTAAAAATTGGCTCATACATATGGGCCTAGGATGCCAAGCATATAGGTAAATCCGGCACTAAATCTTTTGCTACAGACCATCAATGCGGCCAACGAGTTATGTGACCATTACTTGCTCAGACTCACAATTGTTGGTTTGATAAATGAGGCTTAGCATTAAGCACTCAGACACACACCAAGGAATCAAATTAATCTGCTCAGTCTGACAGGAGGTAATAGTGAGTAAACTGCTGGCCAGGTGGCGCCACCGTGCACATTGGGCGACTGGGCAGGAAATGGATAGATGCGATAAATTGGAATGGATATGGAGGTTGGTTGGTTGTTGGAGTTTTATGTCCTGGCAACATCTAAGGTCATATCATAATGGGTATCGACTTATTGTACCTGTGCTCTGTTATATATAATTTCCCTTGTATCTTTGGACCATTTTGAGTTTAGAATTAGCATTTGTAACCACCTGCATCTCCTGTTAACAACCACATTTCTACAGTCTCAACACCTACACCTACTGATAACATGACCAGACAGGATGGCCGAATGAGTTAGAGCGTCCGTCTCCCGTGTTGGTAGATCGTGGGGTAGTGGGTTCGAACCCTGGTCGAGTCAAAACAATGACTTAAAAATTGATACTTGTCGCTTCCTAGCCTGGCGCTCGGCATTATTAGGATAGGTCAAGGACTGATTTGGCTCAGTGTCAGGATAATGTGACTGAGTTGGATATCAGGTCATGGTGCTGGTGGCCTGGTCTTCCAGTGGGGCAGCACTATAAAGTCGCCATGAGTGCGCACTGTCACAAGTTGGTACCCGGTCTGATATGACCTTAGATGTTGCCAGGTCATCAAACAACAACAAACAAACAAAAAAACTGATAACAGGGGCGACCCTATGGTATCAAGAGGTATCGTGTAGACGGCCACAATCGGATTCTCAAGTCAGCCTTATCTCGCATGAATTGGTTGGTTAGTTATTGGAGTCTTATGTCCTGGTAACATCTACGGTCATATCAGGACGGGTACCAACTTGTGACAGTGCACACTCATGGCAACTTTATAGTGCTGCCCCACTGGGAGGCCAGGCCACCAACACCATGACCTGATATCCCACTGTCACATTATCCTGTTACTGACCTAACCATTCCTTGCCCTATCCTAATAATGCCTAATGTAGAGCGCCTGGCCACAAAGCAGCAAGTATACATATTTAAGTCATTAGTTTGACTTGACCAGGGTTGGAACCCATGGGTTTGAATCCAATGATCTACCAAAATGGAAGACGGATGCTCAACTCATTCAGTCATCCCGTCTGGCCTCTCATGAACCAATCGACAATAAAATAAGCGGAGGCAATTTTCCAGCAGGAATAGCCAGCCAGATCCCTAAAAAATGCTGTATCCTAGCAACATATTTCATATATCGTAGATCTAGGGAAATGTCAGCAAACTGATGAGGACCCATTTTAGTCAATAAATGTAGTTCATTCATTGAATAATGCCTTGTCAGTGCCATAGCACTGGTCTTCCAGCCATACAGTGACATTGCATGATGCATAGATGAAACTATCAACTGTAATAGTATACTGCATGCAATTCCCATTCGATAATAATGCTGCGTTCATATGGGTCTCGTGAATATGGTGAACTTCCTACTTACTGCTGGTGAACATGACCTTGTAAACTGACAGCGTTCATTTGGCAATTCGCAGTAAACAGGTTTCATACTGGGCGATAATAGAGGCATTGTCAAATCTTTCTGCAGAAAAAGTGAAATATCTCTAAAACCACACCACCTAGAAACAAATCGCTTGGTACACATATAGAAAACATCTTTACTAAAAAGATTATATCAAATTTATATGGCTAGGGTTCTTGATTTCTATTAATTTTAAATAAAACTAATGTTTTGCACCGCGCGTACGGCAGATGGTGGAAACTGCGAGACCACCATTTCTTCACGAGTGGTGAGTAAGGAGCAGGTTCCAAAATCTCCAGTTCACAGGTGGTGTTCACGACTTGTGAAGTCACTTTAACGCAATTCACAGGTCGTGAAGTCCGAAACACCGTATTCACCAGTTCATATGAACGCAGCATAACATTATTATGTCTAAGTATAATCCAGAAGGGAATTGTTATCAACAAGTAAGACCAGTTAGTGGGAATCGAACCCACATTCTTTCCCCACTAGGAGACCAGGCCGCCAGCACCATGACCTGATATTACACTCAGTCACATTATTCTGACACTGAGCCAACCCGTCCTTGCCCTATCCTAATAATGCCGAGCATCTGACTAGGAAGTGACAAGAATACATTTTAAAGTCATTGGATCAACTTCACCAGGGTTTGAACTCGTGGGTTTGAATCCCACGATCTACTAAAACGGGAGTCGGACGCTCAACTCATTCAGCCATCCCGTCTGGTCTCACATTTGGTAAGTCATTAGTTTGACACTTTGTGATACCCCCACATATGCATTCCTTCTGTCACTTCCGAAGTGTCACACACGAGTGTCAAGTCAAGTCCCTCCATCTCTGGCCGTATTCGATTATGACTGTCCAGATCATTCGGATCATCCAAGTCATCAGAATTTAAAATAGAACACCCCGAGGTGAAAAGGGCCTTATGCAAAATGATCCGACTCCAATGCCACACGTCTTGGCTGGGGGCATCAGGAGCAATGACTGCGCTGGTACCTGTAGGCCTACAGCTACCTGTGGCGTTCTCTGTGGTGGAGTGGTTAGAGTGTCTGACATTTTTCTAGGTCAGACTCCTAATGTGAGGGTCAGCGGTTCAATTCCCCATGCCCCCAGCTCTGCCAATTTGGATTTCCACCGCTGTGTATAATTTACAGCGTCATCAAAGGCCGGTTGCTCTCATACCATGTCTATGTGGTGTGGGAGGTAAAAAATCCCTTGGGTCAGTAAAAGTGTAGGCTCGGGCTTTCTATCGACCAGCAGTGGAGTGGGGAAGACCAGTCGTCTGTGACTGGGATTTCCCCTGCTTGGGACAACTAATGTACCAAAAAAAAAAAAAAGAAAAAAAAAAGAGAGACAAATAAGTGTTCACACTTCCTGTCTACCATTCGCTATATCGCTATACCAGTACCAGTATAAGTCCCACGCATAATTCAATGTTGTTTTTAAAAGAAATAATAGAACAACCACCCAGGTTAATGAAATGGACATACATCTATTAACTATGCAATCAGAAAATACTTTAAGACCTATCTTGCTGTAGTTATATCAGTTATTTAAAAAGAGAAAAAGAAGTTTTGGATTAAGCCACCATTTTTTCCGCCTCGAATGCACTTGTTTATGCAACCGGAGGTTGTAGGGTCTGCGCGTGACAGATATCACGTCGTTCCGGGCCCCACATTAACCCGGAAGCAGTTGGTTGACAGCCCGAGATGTACGTGTAAATTATGTCAGACACCACCGTGTTGGTTTGCTGAGAAGCAGGCTTGCTTGACAGCCAGAATCGGTAGCTTCAGCCTAATCTGATGAGTCTGTACCTTCTGGTTCCTTTAATTGTATGTAGGCCATTTTACTTGTTTCTTCAAGATTAAGCTCTCTTTTAATACAGGAAGTGCATATTTGCACGGTCGCCGTGTGGCTAACTGGCTATAGGCTATCCACACGGCTTACTTATACCCCAGTCAGACGAGGCCTGCGTTCGCTTATGATCGATTCGCGACGTCAAAACGTCCTCATTGCCCCCTCCTTACCCTCTCCTTAAGTGCTGTTGCCGCGAGGATGCCAACCTCCTGGCATCCATTTCAGAAATTTTGGACACAAGGATGTTGCAGCTACTGCATATCCAATCGACCTAGCGCCGACCTGTGGCGCCAACCTGGCACCGACCTCTTGGTTGGCGAGTTGCCGATGACCTGGTGCTGATCTGGCACCAATTTGGCACCGACCTGGCGGCGCCAACACGTGCGATGCCGCACTCACCATGTGGTCGGTGCCAGGGCGCCGACTCTGCCACTAACCCAGCGCCGCCCTGGCGCTGACCTGGCGCCGACCACATATTTGAATCAATGTATCGAATGGGACGCTGGGAGGTTGGCGTCCTTTTGGGCGTAAGGAGGTTGGCGGCGAACGCTGGCTCTCGTGTGACTGGGGTATCAAACACACAATACCATGCACCCTCAATTCCCACCAGCTCGGCCACTCTCTCACTCTCACTCTCCCCCCACCCCTCTCCCGTTCTCCTCCTCTCCCGCTCTTCTACTCGCTCGCCCGCTCTCCAGCCTTCCCCCCTATTCGGCCTCCCGCCCTCCCGCCTGCACCCCCCGCCCTCCCGCTCGCTCGCTCTTCCCCCATATCAACCCCCTTCATCTTAGCCACAGACTGTGAATTTATGAGATGGTCAACTCCCATGATAATTGTTAACACCGAATCTGGTGGCGCCTCTCACGGTCATTGTTGAACAACTAAAAATCCTAGCCGATTCTAACCAGGCAATGACTTCAAAATGTATACTTGTCACTACCGAATATGGCACTCG
Organism: Branchipolynoe longqiensis; assembly: GCA_030323885.1. NCBI lineage: Eukaryota > Metazoa > Annelida > Polychaeta > Phyllodocida > Polynoidae > Branchipolynoe > Branchipolynoe longqiensis. The sequence continues at coordinate 110,763,202 of CM059189.1, read as the reverse complement.
GCGATATATTATTAAGTACTGGTTTGAATGTTGGGACTGCTCCAATTAAGGATATAACCGTAGCTAGGAAGTTTTTCTTGGAGGGACAGATCAATTCTTCAAATGGACGAGTGCGAAATGCAAGGCATTATTGGGCTATGTAGGTATACGCTTCAGGGATTTCTGTTTGTATCTAGAGGCTCTGAAATGCCATTTCCAGCCATTTTAGGGAGGTTACATACATGATGCTGATTTAGTTTTTGTGTTGCTAGGGGGGAACAACCTTCACCCCTTCACCCCTTATATCTACGACCCCGAAGTATATAGACTAGGGCAAGACAAACAGTTTGCCTCGATCAGGGTTCGGGTTCGAATCCCACGATCTACCAACACGGGAGATGGACGCTGAACACATTCGGCCATTCCATCTGGTCTCACATTTGGTAAGTCATTGGTTCGACACATATGCATTCCTTCTGTCATTTCCGAAGTGTCACACGCGAGTGTCAAGTCAAGTCCCTCCCTATCTGTGACACCGCGTCGATCGGCCATTAGGTGTGATATATGCGTAATAGACGTCTAGACCTGTGGTTAATATATGTTAACGATATGCAGAGTTGGGGACAAAGATATATGCAAATGAGATGACGTCATGGAAAGTTTAGCCAGCGGGTCAAGCATGCCCTATGCCGTGAATAAACCATTCAGTAACCAGAAGTCAAAGTGTTCAGACGTTGTACTTTCACATGGTGTCAGATGAGGAAGGATGCCGCCCGCAAATACTTTGCCGGGATTGCGGCCGCCTGGTCAGCTTGTCCTCAGCAATAACGCACGATCGAACCGGAAAACATGGATCAGAGCATACGATATATACGCCACGGCGGCAGGTGTCATACTGAAAGGAGAACGAGTGCAATGCTGCATCTTCCTTCATGTTGCTGGCGAGGAAGCGCAAAAGGTATTTGCCAATATGACTTTTGCTTTCGCCGATCAAGACAAGATCAAACCGTTAACTGAAGCATTTCGAGTTTATTGTGTTGGTAAAAGCAGTATAATTATCACACGATACAAGTTTAATTTGCATAATCAAGCGTCATGCTGTGATGTATGGCGACGTACATCACAGCGTTAAGGGACAAAGTCAAAGACTGTGAATACGGAGCGGTGGAGGAGTCGCTTTTGCGCGATCGAATTGTGGCTGGCGTACGAAATGTGAATTTGCGGAACAAATTGCTTCAAACTACTGAGTTAACGTTGACAAAGTGCATAAGTATGTGTGAAATGAGTGAGTTCAGTTCAGATCTGTTGGAGGACACCAAATCAGACGTGGAAAGTAAAGACATAGATTTCATTCGGAATTATGCTAATGTGCGTACCGGTGCACCGGCGGTCCGGTCAGCGGCGACGCCATCTTGGAAATTGCCATCTTGGATTGCCGGCGGCGCCGGTGCAGGAGATTTCAAGATCCGCTGCCAGAACTGTGGTTATGAGCACTGCCGGGGAGTCTGCCCAGCGAAAGGGAAGGTGTGCATTGCCTGCAAGAAGATCGGGCACTTTGGGAAGGTCTGTAGGAGCAGGCTCGGGAGAGTCAACGAGCTTCACGTCGAAGCGCCCGACCCTCACAATGCTCAGCAAGACCCGGATCCGGCGGAAGTCAATGTACTGGCAACGGATCTGTTTGTGGGCACCGTCGATCGCGGTGCTGGTCGGGATGCCAAGCTGTGGCATGCAATCGTTCGGGTGAACGGTTGTCCTGTCAAGTTCAAGCTTGACACTGGATCAGAGGCAAACGTGCTTCCGAGGTTCGTCTTCGACAGGATCACTCCGGGGAGGCTCGGATCACACCGGATGGAGAGGCACTGCTTGATGTCAATGACAGTGAGCTTCGGTTCCAGGTGGTGCCGGATTGCCAGCCCATCCTGGGCAAGCAGGCTTGTGTGACGTTGAACCTGCTGGCACGCGTGTATGAGGTGCACAGGGCCATACCGACGAACAGTTCCAGCGCAGGGGCAGAGAAGCTGGTAAGCGAATACAAAGACGTATTTCAGGGTTTGGGGTTGATCAAAGCAAAGGCTATCATTCATGTCGATAAGTCTATTCAACCTGTCATAGATCCGCCTAGACGGATTCCGTTTGCAATTCAGAGTAAGGTACGCAGTGACCTTGATCGTATGGTAGAGTTAGGTGTTATAGTGGAACAGGATGAACCTACCGAGTGGGTTAATTCTATCACGATCGTAAAAAAAACAAATAAAATTAGAATCTGTCTGGATCCGACTAAATTAAACAAAGCGATAAAAAGAGGGCCGTTCCCAACCAAAACTATTGATGAGATTATTGCCAAAACAGCTGATGCTAAGTATTTTTCAGTTTTGGATGCGAAGACAGGGTATTGGCAGATAGAATTGGATGAGGAAAGTTCACGTTTGTGCACGTTAAATACTCCGTGGGGCCGGTACAGGTACACACGCTTGCCTTTTGGCATCAAAACAGCGGGCGACATTTTTATTCAGGAGATGCACCGTGTCATGGGCGACATACCCGGTATCGGGATAGTCACGGACGATATTTTGGTATATGGGTCAACGGTTCAGGAACATAACGAGCGGCTCCGAGCTGTTTTGGACCGAGCTAGGTCGGTTAATCTTAAATTAAATGATGCTAAATCGTTGCTATGTAAAACTACAGTAAAGTATGTAGGTCATCAACTTACCCAGCAGGGTGTAAAGCCTGATCCAGACAGAATACAAGCAATAGTAGACATGCCAGAGCCGCGTGACAAACAAAGCGTCCAAAGGTTCCTGGGCATGGTTGGATATGTGCACAAGTTCATACCCAACATGTCCGAGATAGCTAAACCACTACGCACGCTCCTAGCCAAGGACGTGGCGTGGCACTGGCAAGCCGAGCAGCAAGGTGCGTTCGATAAATTGAAAGAGAAGTTAAGAACTGCTCCTGTATTGACATATTACAATGATAAGAAGCCTATTGTAATTCAGGTAGATGCTTGTCAGTCAGGTTTGGGAGCCGTGTTGATGCAAGATGGTAAACCAATCGCACTCGCATCTCGTGCGCTTAATGCAGCGCAGTTTGGATATGCCACTATTGAAAATGAAATGCTCGCCATATGTTTCGGATGCCAACGGTTTCATGAGTATATATTTGGCAAGGAGGTTCAAATTCAGACAGACCACAAGCCGTTGGTAGCCATAATGCAAAAACCAATACACAAGTTGTCGGCTAAAATGCAAAGAATGCGAATGCGATTGCAGAATTACAATATTCAGTTATGTCATGTGAAGGGCTCTTTGATGTTTTTTGCAGACACGTTGTCCAGGGCGCATCCCGCCAAAGTAGGTCATGATAGCCTGTTCGATGACACATTCTGCGTTGCTGCAGTGGACCTGCAGTCGTCGAGTCTGTTGAGTAAGATTTTAGCTGAGTATGAAAAAGATGTATCTATGTCTATGTTGATCTCACACATTGAAGATGGGTGGGACACTACACGTATACAGACACCACCGTGTCTGAGACAGTACATTCCGTACAAGCATGAGTTAACAGTTGAAAATAATCTTGTAATGAACGGCAATCGGGTGGTGGTTCCTCCAGCTCTTCGTGGTGAAATGATAGAGGCGTTGCATGAGACGCATTTGGGGGTGACTAAGTCCAAGCAGTTGGCGCGGGACTGTATGTTTTGGCCAAATATTAACAAGCAAATCGAGGATAAAGTCAGTCGGTGTGACACTTGTCAAAACAACCGAAAAAATTTGCATAACGAGCCATTGATAAATCACCCGATCGCCTGTCAGCCATATGACAAAGTGGGGGCCGATTTATTTGAGTTAAATCATAAGAATTACCTGATAACTGTAGATTACTACACCAAGTTTCCAGAGGTAACGCTTTTGGGCGATACGTCGTCTGTCACTGTTATTGAAGCGTTAAAAGACAACTTTGCAAGGCACGGTATTCCTAGTCAGGTAGTGTCGGATAACGGTCCACAGTTCAAGAGCCATGAGTACAGGGAGTTTGCACTGCATTACGGGTTCAAGGCCGTGTATTCCAGTCCACAGTATCCACGTAGCAACGGTCAGGTTGAACGGTTCATACAGACAGTTAAGGACATGGTAAAGAAGTGTGAGAAAACTGGAGCTGATTTTCAGTTAGCATTGCTGAATTATCGCAATACTCCGTTGCCTGTCCTGAACGTATCTCCAGCGCAGTTGCTCATGAGCAGAAGGTTGAGAGGCAGATTACCTATGGCAAAGGGTATTTTGGTGCCTGAAATGCAGGGTCCTAAGAAAAGGCAGACAGCTCAGCGGCAGGGCAGTCAGAAAGCGTTTCATGACCGGAAGTGTGGCAAGGCGCACAAGCCCATGAAAGTTGGAGATAAGATAAAGTACAAAAATAATGCTGGGGAATGGAAAAAAGGGGTTATTTTGGGACGGACTGGGGTGTCCGGGAGAGAATATCAGATTTTAAATGAGTCAGGCAACATGTTATATCGTAACCGAGTGCAAATCATTGGAGCGCCAGTGGAGGGGCGACCCGAGTTAGTCGTGCAGACGCAATCTGGGTCAGCGTCAACAACGCAATCTGGGTCAGCGTCAACGCCGAATGTAAACAGTACGGTTAATCTAAGTAGGTCAGGTCGGCTGATAAGGCCGGCGAGCAGGTTAGATTTATAGTAGGTCAGTGTGCTTCCGACTGTTGCAGGATTAACATGTGCATGTACAGTTAAGTTTATTTCAGCTTTTGTGTTTACTGTTGATACATATGGACAATATGAGATGTCAGGCATTACGGCCGGATTGTGAGGACTTAAGTGCATTGTGCACTCGGACATTTGCAAAGTTAAGTGCGCATATATGTGATATTGTATATTTTGTGTTTTTTCATTGTTATTTTGTAACATTTCATGTTTCAGAAATACTTTGAGGGGGGGATGTGATATATGCGTAATAGACGTCTAGACCTGTGGTTAATATATGTTAACGATATGCAGAGTTGGGGACAAAGACATATGCAAATGAGATGACGTCATGGAAAGTTTAGCCGGCGGGTCAAGCGTGCCCTACGCCGTGAATAAACCATTCAGTAACCAGAAGTCAAAGTGTTCAGACGTTGTACTTTCACATTAGGCTACGACGGTCAATATAACAATATAACTCTAAATAAATAGAAAATACACTGATAATTCAAGCAAAGTTTTAGAGGGTATAAATGCTAGGTGTGGTACATACAGAAGGTGAACTTTAAACTGAAAATCAAAATCTAATGACCACTAACAAAGCAAAGTGAAGACATTCAGAGAAATTAACTACAAGTAACCAAACAATTATCCAATTGTAAAATGAACAAACTCACAGAGGTTTGGGGGAATGCTTACAAACAGAGAAAGAACGCATGCAGTAGTTAGCTACACAACAACTGAAGGTGATAAAAAGAAGGGGAGTCACAAGACTATTACTGTCTAGCGGCGAAAACAAGTCATTAGACTTAACCGTGATGGGCAGCATAAATACACCCATCACAAAAAAAAAAAATGCCGAACTGCACATGCTCCAGTTTGATATAACTTTTAGTAGACCTGCCAAACTGCTTTGCATCGGTGCAGATATCATCCTAACAACAAGATGTAGGGTCTCCGCGTTTCCTGTCGTTGACTCCGAACAGACAGGAATAGCAAGCGTGTAGACAGTGTCTCGTCTAACTGTTGAGTTAATAATAGAACTAGCTCAGGCGACGACAGATGCATATATATATCGTGATCTATTTGTGTAGTTCTGTCAACAGAGACAAGATGGCTGCCACAGTGGCTGAGGGCCGGTCAGTCATGCGGAAGTGGCGTTGGGGATAGTAAAGCCCGTTCACACACGCACGTAAAGTCGGCTCATCTAGTTCGCCTCATCTAGTTCGGCTCAAAACAGACGCGTGAACGTGCCGCTGAGGCAAATTAGGGCTAAGTTGACTCAACTAGTTCACCTCATGTAAACCACTTCGTGAGGTGGGCTAGATGAGGTGAACTAGTTGAGGCGACTGAAGGTGTGTGTGTGAATGGAGCTAAAGATGAATGCGACACCCTATGAAGACTAAGTTGTATCAGCACTTTCTGTTAATATATTGTTTGTTTCCTGGGGTTTTATGATCTGGCCAATATCTAAGGTCATATCAGGACGCATATCAACATGTAACAAAGTGCACTCATTGCGACTTAATAGTGCTGTCCCACTGGGATGTCATGCCGGTGACACCTTGACCCGGTTCTCAACTCAGTCACATTATCCTGATGCTGAGCCATTCTTTGCTCTATCCTAGTAATGCCAAGCACCTTATGAAATCCCGACTCTACTAGTTGCAGGCCGCCGCATTTATACAGGGTTTTGCATGCTATTGATGGCCGAACCCATTAGGTGGTACGCATAGGTTATGGTTACTTTCATTATGTTCTCTCATGTCATTAGCTGTACTGTTCAACAAGGCCATACTGCCCTGATATCCGGTGGATAGAGGCTAGATGAGGTGAACTAGTTGAGACGACTGAAGGTGTGTGTGTGAATGGAGCTAAAGATGAATGCGACACCCTATGAAGACTAAGTTGTATCAGCACATGATCTGGCCAATATCTAAGGTCATATCAGGACGCATATCAACATGTAACAGAGTGCACTCATTGCGACTTAATAGTGCTGTCCCACTGGGATGTCATGCCGGTGACACCTTGACCCGGTTCTCAACTCAGTCTCATTATCCTGATGCTGAGCCAACCAGTCTTTGCTCTATCCTAGCAATGCCAGTTGCAGGCCGCCGCATTTATACGGGGTTTTGCATGCTATTGATGGCCGATCCCGTTAGGTGGTACACGGAGGTTATGGTTACTTTCATTATGTTCTCTCATGTCATTAGCTGTACTGTTCAACAAGGCTATACTGCCCTGATATCTGGTGGACTGCATACAGTTCATAGCTCCCCTTCTCTCATCATGGCTATACTGCCCTGATATCCTGTGTATTGCGTATGGTTCATAGCTCCCCTTTTCTCTCTTTTAGTTTATATGCATAATATATTAGAGCTTACCCCATAGTAGATACAACACACAACACAACGCGCAATCCGAGTTCAGCACCAGCAGAGTGTAGATAATAGATCATCCTGAATGCTTAGTTTTATTCACTTATATAATGTTTTCAGATACATACAACAGTGGATGTTATAGACTTCCTTATTGGCTATTACACTCATGCACACCAGTCATTCTTCTCACACATGATCTCTCCCTAACATAGTTCACCATTGGCTGCCTTCAGGACTCAGCCCCCTCCCACTCAGTTCTGGCCACCACCTAGCCATCGTGGGATTACCACATAACATGGCGGTGACCGTGTGGCTGGGCAAGATAAGGGCTGGGCGAGATAAGGGGGAGGGATTCTGCTTAAAGGGGCACTTCTTCCCTCCCCCGGTGTGAGCATTATAAAGGGAGTACTGTTTCCCATTTAGCCATCTCAATACTCAATTCAAATCCATGGTCCCATGATCTAGCAAAACAGAAGATGGATGCTCAACTCATTCGGCCATCCTGTCTGGTATATTCACAGTTGGGAAAAAACAATGTTTCAAAACCGATAACAGACTGTGTTCAGACGAATACAACTACATTACCCAAAGAAAATATTGATATCAGAACCAATCAACCCATTCCGCATATTCATTTGAATGTGAATCATTTATGAAAGTTGCAGTCAGCTGTCACATGTAAGCTCTCTAGGGTGTCACTTTCATAATCGTCTGTCACCTGCACTCTTTGCCATCGATCCTCACTGTCACGTATGCTACATTTTGTGACAGCATATCTGCTGGAAAAGAAAACGCCAGGATCGGGAGGGAGGTGCATGGAAGTAGGCAGTAGGGAATTATCTATCATACATGCGCCTCGCTTGAGTTATAATACACACTCAATAGACCCCCACCTCGCCACTTAAAGCGGCATAGTCCGATGAAAACATCATATTTTCAAAACCAAAACAATTGTCAATGTTGCTTGCAACATGGGTAATTGAACAAGCTGGAGTCGGATCCTTATTCAAACGGCTGCTGGCGCCACCTATCCTCGAACCTTAACATTAAATACGTATATCGGCCATGCATAGCGGGTCTTTTGGAACTACGCCGAGTAACCACGCAGCGCTGGCAGACACCGTATGTAAATTAGATACGACGTCAGCAGACAAAATTGTTACAAAGTTACGAACATATACGTAGTCGTGACATTTCGGGTCGGCTGAGCTGCTATATAAAGCGAGCAAAAATCAATCTCGTCCATTACGACTTGGCGGCGGATGGCGACGGACAATTTACTCTGCCATCCCACCCACCCCACAATAAGAGACTAGAACTATAGGGCTTAAGCATCTCGGGGCCTTCTCTCATTATACTCACGCATGTATGATTACCATTCTAGTGCATTAAAAAGTCCAAATATATACCAATCATCCAAGTCCGCATAGTTCAATTATCTAGATTTGATTCTTAGATACTCATGCACTTATTAAACATTTACCATCACATAGAAGGGACTACTGAGTCAATTAATAGAACCGGTTACCGCAGAAGCCTATAGTGATAGAGTGTTGGCAAGCTTGCCAAAATTAATTTAGCATGTTTCCATTTCAAATGTCTCAAAAGTTTGCGATTTAAAATAAAAGTTACTTCAAACTAAAGTAAGGTAGATTATAATGAACAACCTAACATGTTTATCTCAGAAAATGAGAGAAGCTCAAAACCATCGGACTATGCAACTTTAAGCTAGTGACATCTAATGGCAGAATTTGGAACCACTCTATTCGGGTACATTCCCTGAGTGGCTATAAATTCCAATGCTATATCTCCGTGAAGAATGCCTGGACAAATAATAAAATGCCTGATTATATTCAGATATTCATATCGCAACAGGATTCAAGCTCTTATCCTTGTAATATATATATAAAAAGACAAAAATATGGTATTTTTCTTATGGAATTTCACTGCCGCTCTCTAAACGCATTACACCTCTCTAGTTAAGCTAGTGACATCTATCGGCAGAATCTGGAACCACTCTATTCGGGGTACTTTCCAGCTTAACTGGCGGCGTCTATTGAGCTATTATTCTGCATGCTCTCTCCCCCCACACATTCCATCTCGATCCCTAGGTTTAAAATTGCATAATCCGACGGGTTCGAGTTTCTGTCATTTTCTGAGATAAATATATTAGTTTAATCATTATAATCTATCTTACTTTAGTTTAAAGTTACTTTAAATAACTGAAGTTTAAACATGCCACATTAATTTCAGCATGCTTATCAACACTCTGATCCTTATGCTTCGACAATAAAAGGTCCTAATAAATTGCTTATTAGTCCTTTCTATGCTGCTTAATAAGCAGACCAGTATCTAAGTTGGGTATGCCGGTGTAGCAGGAAATCGCAAACCCTGTAAATCGCAAACCCCCACTTGTGATTTCCTAGGAGGAAATTGCAAACCCTGTAAATCGCAAACCCCCACTTGTGATTTCCTAGGAACCAGGCGAGGTAAAAGGTTTCCTTGCTGTGGACCCTTCTCTCAATATCCTGGTATTACTACTCAGTTTCAGGATCGGCAATGTAAACAATGTCGTTAGCAAAATGGCCTTCTTAGTTCCAACTTCAGTCACTGCATACAGTAAAGAGAACCATTTTAATATTCCAAATTCTTATTGTGCATGCACCAAATATCTCAATGAACCATTATTTACTATAGTGTTAGTTGAATATTACAAAATGCTACAAAGCATGGGGGTTTGCGATTTCCAGGGGGGTTGTGATTTCCTAAGAAATCGCAAATCCCAGGGTGTGCAATTTCTAGGGGTTTGCGATTTCCTGCTACACCGTTCAAATCTAATTCATTGTTTTAGTTTTGTCAATTTGATACTTTTAGCGGACTATGCTTGTTTGTTTGTTGTTCTTTTAGATCCTAGCAAATATCTAAGGTCATATCAGAACTGGCATCGATTTGTGACAGTCCACACTCATGGTGACTTTATAGTGCTATCCCACTGGGAGTCCAGGCCGTCGGCACCATGAGCCTATACCCCACACAGTCACATTATCGTGATGCTATGCAAACCTGTCCCTGCCCTATGCTTTTAATGCTGAGCGCCTAGCTGGTATCAATTATATATGTTTTTGGTTTAACTCGGCTGTTGATTCGAACTCCCGACCTTCCGCGCGGGAAGCCTGCGCTCTACCGATTAGGCCAACGTGCCACCGTACATTCAAGCACAAATTGGACACATGAGGACATCGACGAGTTCTCATCAAATGATGAGTTTCTGTCATAATCGCCGCCAATGGACAACTAAGAAGAAGACAGATAGAATGTAGGCATTTCATATGTATAATGAGCCTGTATCAAAAGGTGCTAACTCTTCGTTTTTTTGTCCATTGTAATGATTGACACCAAACAGCACAGAAACGGTTGCATTGGAAACACAAGGATATTTGCTTCAAATCAATATGTATTCTATTGGGATTATGAAACACCATGTAAAACTCGAATCAGTTTACCCTGAGCAATGCATAAGCAGATAATATGTTGATCATTACAATGGACACAGTTTTGTCCATATTGCTTAGCACCTTTTGAGACAGTCTCATATACATATATTGCATCCTGGTCGCAGCACCAATGTCACATAAACTGATGTAACCTTCAGATAAATATGTTAGGTTTATTGTCATATTTAGACTTAGATTTAGACATAGTTGTCATTCATTCCAACTGTGAGTAGGGTTAAATCTTCTATCTAATAGTGCTGTCACATTATGACGCTTCTCACCGGCATGCCACCAACGCGCAAAATAAGTTGTACGCTTCGAAAGACGTCCAACTTTTCGGCGGTTTGGGAAAAAGTTCGACGTCAGCGCAGCGTGTTAGTAGTGCGTGGCCAACGTGTGTCGACCCGTGGTGAAAAAAAACAAAAAGAAGTTGGCACGCGGTCCTGATATGACCTTAGATGTAGCTAGGATGTAAAACAAGAAAGCAACAATTTGGCGCAACATGTGGGAACGACCGTCATGCGCGCGCAGCGTCAGTGGAAACAAAGTATACATACCTTTAACGCGCTTCTCACGTATCTCGACGACCCCCTAACGTAACCATAATGTTGGCACAGTTGTGTTGGCGCACGGTGGCACACGCCTAACGCGCGCGTAACACGCGCGTAACGCTTCCTAACGTATCCCGACGTACCGCCAAAAAATCACATACGTCGACGCGCGTTGGCGAAAAACATCGTAATGTGACAGCACCATAACATCCCACTTGACTCATTCGACCATAATGGTGCAGTCACCCTATGACGTGTTTTCCGGCGTGCCGCCAACGCGCAAAATATTTGGTAGCACGTGAGACACGTCCAACTTTTCGGCGTTTTGGGACGCGTCAAACGTTTTGTGCAAGCACAAAATGATCGGTACGAGCCAGCGGGCGCCGACGTGTTGGCTCACACGTTGCTATCAGTGTAGGTGTACCGATGCGCCGGTAACGCGCCGGTAACGCGCCGGTAATGCGCCGGTAATGTGCCGGACATGTACCGACATTTCGCCCAAAAACCCAACACGTTGGCACGAGTTGTCCAACGTTGGTGGAACACGTCATAGTGTGACTGCGGCATTACACACAGCCACTGGACCTGATCCTGCGACTAGAAAATGACAAATCCCTCGACTTTTCCCATGCGTCCCATTGTTTTTCGGACAGCGATTTAAAACTTTGACAATAAACTTCGACCAGACGCTTCCCATTCCATTCTAACTTTGAGGTTATTGCGCTTACTGATGTTCAACACTCAGTTAACTTCCACTGATTGGAATTATTGCATTTTTCAACCTCGCAATTTAAATGAAAACCTCAGTCAGGGACTACTAAGTCACCCAGGTGTTCATCCATTACTTGGCCATCACGTGAGGGTGAGGGGGACCTCGGGCAGCAAACCTTTTCTGAATCACTAACTACCCGATCACTTTGCTATATAAAAGATCATCTCTGTACTTAATGGGGCTGTCACACTACGACGTAACGACGTCAACGTAGGGAGAACGTGAAGAACGTTGAACTTCTCGGCGTAGTATGCAAATTTGGGCACAAGTTGAACGTGGATGCAGCGTAGTGGACGAGAGAGTAACGTCGGTAAAGCGTAGTGATACCGTCGTTCGACGAGAGAGGTCAACGTAATGACGCTGACGGAACGTTATGAACGTTATTCCATCGTCAGAAGAACGTTACGTGACGTTAGCTACGTCATGAGACGTTGAAGGTACGTTGAATGCACGTTCTCCTGACGTTCTCCTGACGTTGTCCTGACGTTCCCATTACGCCCCGTGGGCATTTGCACTTGGTTTAATGGGGTTCAACGTAGTGGAACGTAGTTGAACGTAGTGAGGAGCGTTGGAATAACGTCCGTTTAACGTCATTGACGTTCGCTGAACGTGAACAGAACGTACGGCGAACGTAAACCCTTACGTTCGACCTACGTCGAAACTTTTGAACATGTCCAAAACCTCGACGGAACTCGACGTAACACGACGTAATGTGACGTAGCTCGACGTCACTCTAACGTCATTATGACGTCATCATAACGTAATCCAACGTACATCAACGTAATGACGAAATATCACCACGTTAGGCTCACGTTGGCTCATTACGTCGTAGTGTGACAGGGGTATAACGTTGCGTAGACTGATGGTTTTGAGTTTTGGTCATTTTTCTGAGATAAATATATTAAATTGATTGTTATAATCTACTGTGTTTCAGGTTGAAGTAACTTATATTTTAAATGGATAGGTTTTGAGATATTTGAAATTTAAGTATGTAAAATTAGTTTTGGCAAGCATGCCAAAACTCTGACACCGTAGGCTTCAGCAGTAACATGTTCTATTACACTGTCTCAGTATTCCCTTCTATGTGGCACCAAATCCTTAATAAGTGCATCAATATATAATTTAGATATGTAGAGTCAAATCTATATAATTATTTTGCTTTTGAAATTTGATGCTTCATCGGACTATGCAGCTTTAAGTAAGGTTGTATGATAACCTAGATTTAAATCCGAAAACTGATTCAGCAAGAATTAACTGTGGATGTGGTGGTTTCAGTACAAAGTTTATATCCGATGAAAACATCAAATTTTCAAAACCAAAACAGTTTTCTAGGTTTGATTCTACTAATGTAGATAATGGTGCACTTATTAAACATTTGTCACCACACTGAAGGGAATACTGAGGTAATTTAATAGAACTTGTTACTACAGAAGTTTTGGCGTGCTTGCCAAAATTAAATTGGCATTTTTGCACTTCAAATATTTCAAATGTTAGCCATTTAAAATAAAAGTTACTTGAAACTAAAGTAAGATAGATTATAATTATCAACCTAATATATTTATTTCAGTAAATGACAGAAAGGCAAAAAACATTGGACTGTGCCACTTTAAAGTTGAAAAAGTGAGAATGGACAAAACAAAAACAAAAGCAACAACAACAAATAGACAAGATGGTGGCATCAGAATGCTCTCGATTCGTCTTTTAAGGCGTAGTAATTTACCCGATTACGTCAATTCTTCAATACAAATTAGCGACCTATGATAAATAAGCATTCAACCTATAATATTTAGTATGTCAGATTACAAATCATCCAGTTATCTCCATAACTTGACACTTCTTCTTATGGGTTGTTCAGCAGTCCTGTCACAAGACCAAAGCTGTGTTTACACGGGGAATTGTGAAGCGAATTAGACAAAGCGAATCATATGAAGCGAAGTAGTGGCACGTTTACACGAAGCGAGTTTGAAAGTGTTTCGGCGCCGGGAATCAGCAGCCTTAGTTCTGGCTGTAGCCGGCAAGCAGTTATATTTGTTGAGTTTACACTCGGCGATTCGACGCAGATGTAGCTGCTACGTTAATATCGGTTGGAATTTAGGGTTAATTTAATTAAATTTCATTATTTGAGTATGTAATTCTGTTAAATATGATCGCATTTAATAGATTTCGGCCTAATCGGGCCCTAACACTGCAAGGTACCAGCGATTAGTTACTGCTCCCCCTGTTTCCGGCACGCACTACTATTTTATAGTACCGCCGCCCGGGAACCAGCTGAAATCGCTTCATATAAACCACCTCTCGAGGCGATCTACAAAAAGTGCATCATATGAAGCGAATCAGCCCTAATCCGCTTAAGCGGTGCGTTTACACGGCGAATGTGAGGCGAACTAGGCAAGGCGAGTCATATGAAGCGAATTAACTCGCCCGTGTAAACAGGGCTCAAGGCTGTATGAGTAGGCCTAAAGGCCCGTTTATAGCTTTGACAGCGTGTGATGCCATCAACCTTTTGCCGGTTGGTGCCATGTGACGGCGCAAAACGGTGGGGAGTGCTAGAAGTGGAACGTGGCCATGAAAGTCTGAATGCTTTGATGCACACGGTCGCCAACATCGACCAATTCTCGATGTTGGCGTGACATCACAGCCCTGGCAACTACTCGCGAAGAGTAGAACAACACAGTAAAAAAATTAGTGCTGCAGCAATGCTATGTCTATGCGGAGCATTTATTTTTGGCCATATAAATGTCAAAGCTTTCATTGGGTCGATTAAAAAGATCTTAATGTGCGATTGAAGAGGAACATCTGAAGTATTTAATTTAACCTAAGAGCAATTTCCTTTGAAAGGATTCAAAAGCAGAGATAGTAGTGAAAGTTGGGATATTCTGAGTGTCAGTCTGAACTGCTGATGTATGGAAGTGCTGACCTTGAAAGTTCAACATAGTTGAATTCTGGTCAATGCTTGCACCATGTTGCACCATCTAATGCCATCAAACGTCGATATAAAGTCTAAATGGGAGCGTTGGCTTGTGCCGTGTTGTGCTGTCAAAAGTGTATACAGGCCTTAACTGTTAATCTTCCCTGCATAGATATCACCAGCCTAAATCTACACTTTTGTGTCAGATTTCAGCCAGTACAATATATATATATTGCTTCAACTGTTTTTATTCCTCCGAATAACATGTTGTCAGTGGTAATGCACTGGTCTTCCAGCCCTAATGACAATTGCCACTACACAGTAAACAAATCTAGAACAATATATTGATAGACAATTACAGGGAAATAAGCAAACCATCGGTACATGAATAATAGGTAAAGAACAATATAAGAGAAAAACGAAACAAATTCACCAAGCTTCACTTCTTCATGAATATTCCTCATCAGGATAACCTCAAAATTGAGTGAACACAATCTAACCCCCCCCCCCCCCCCCCCCCCCACACACACACATACACAAAGCAGTGCAAACATTTGGTGTGAGTTCTGACATTGATTTGTTAACATACCGACTGGTTGGTGTTATTCGCTAGTTCCCATAGGGACAAATCAGTTTCGCACCTGCATAACGGGAACCAGCGAGATAATTAAACCGGAAGTTGTGCATCAGTGCACAGTCTCTGACTATATTCAGAGACCAAGTACATATCTAAGTTCTCTGCTTTATTCCGGACTTGTGCATGAATGAGTTGCTAATAAATTAATACAATATTTATATTTATATTTTGCTACTAATCCATGTTGCAATTGCATGGAATAAGCACGGTGGTCGCGCATTTGCTGTTATTGCTGTGGATGTTGATAGCAACCAAACACAACCCCATACCTCACTGCTTGCCAATAACACCTTCAACCTTACCCCTCACTCATTGGCTCACCCAACCCTCGCGAGCCAATCAGGCACTAATTCTACCTCACCAGCGACCACCTTCTGCTCTCACTCCGTCACAGACTACCTTCTTCACCACACGTCAACTTTATCCACCCACCCACCCCACCAATTATTTAGGTCAACTATGGGCCAAATTAAACAAACAAGCTCAACTAATCAAATCTAACCTAGCAAATCTAATATCTTGATATATATGTTATTTATTTGCATTGGGGGGAGGTGTAGATTAAATTTTAGTCATATGGATGTCATTTCTTAGTTCCATCTTTAGTGATACAGGTATTTTGACAAATCTGTACATGATTTTCAAATAATTAAAATACACATTGTACAAGAGTAATTAAAATACACTTAATGCAAAAAGTAAAGGGATATAAGGCACATTATCTAGAATTACAAGCTCATTAAGAAGGTTAATACTGTTATAACTTAGAATAGTTCAAGTATAACCGACTATAAATTACTATGAATACATATAATAGTACATATAATTGTCATATCAATGATTTGGCACACATATGCCCTTACAAAGACAGTGATGGACTCCTCGCGGTAAAACTCAGCTCGATATGCTTACCGCGCTTTGACTGTTAATTTGCTCTATTTCATTGATTGACTGTTGAAGCGCATTGTGCCTTGGTGACCTTCACTTCATAGTCACAGATGACCTTGTCCTTCTGTCACTCAGTCCTTCGGTAAAAGCAATGATCTCATATGATTACAGCAGCTTTTTATTTATTTTTATTGAAGATTTATGCTGCCTATCATGGATAAGTCTGAATAGTCTTGTTTTCACTGTTAGACAGTTGTTCGTCAGAAAGCCTGAGCCTACACTTTTACTGACCAAAGGTTTTTTTTAACATCCTACCCCACGTCAACATGATATGAGAGCAACTGGCCTTCAATAATACTGTAAGTTATACACAGCGGTGGAAATCCAAATTAGTGTAATGGCCCACGGCCTTCCAACTCTCACTCACACAGTTACTCACGGAAGAACACCAAGATTCAATTAGAGTACGCTTCAACTTGGTTTATTGAACCATCTGCTCTCCGCGGCATCAGTAGTTGTCTGACCCACCCCCGACTCGCCAGATCCCACATCGACTCTATAGGTGTGTGTGGGGGGGTGGGTCAGCCACCCGCAGTAGAGGGTAGCCCAGTCGGGGTCTGCCTGGTGGCTACCCGTGCCGGCACCTGGCGCAGTATAGTGGTACTGTGCTGGTGTACGGCATAGTCTCCACTGCTACCGCGTGGTAGTAGAGCTCATGTACAGACTACGACATAAGCATAGGTGATGGCTTGTCAGCTGAGATGTTGGCTGAGTCGGGAATAAAGTTATGGTTTCTCCATCTCGGCCTTTTTATCTCTGTTCTTGTACCAGCAGTGATTTGATGTTGATATTCAATCAGAACACTTCTACAGTCTGCCTTGAAATCTCTGTAAGTTTAAAAACAGAAGCAAATGATGAATACTATAAATATGATACTCATGTCACTGAGATCAGAAAAGCAGATCAATACATAGCAATTAATTTTGTTATTTTGGCTTCTCTGTGCCGGAGTTGTGATTTTTTTTTGTTAAGCCTTTCTTTCTATGGCGAGGGGTGCCTACATTAAGTAGTCATCGTTGATGGGTTATTGCAGACATTCATTTATCGGTGAAAATATTGCAGAGTTCTATTATTGTAATGTGTAACTGTAATTGTCATCGCTAGATTTAGGAGTATTTTGAAGCGCATGGTCCAAGTCTAAAATCAATTTAATTTTTGTCCATCCTTCAGATGAATGCGTCCACAAATTGTGCCATTTGACTAGACTAGGATTAATGGAGAAATGTAGGATAGGGGGAAGATGTGGAATAGAAGGGGAGGCAGTAAGAGGGGAGCTGAGATGGTGTTAGCAAGAAGAAGGAGAGGGTGGGAAGGAGGGAGGGGGGAAAGGGAGAGTGGGGGACTGGAGAAGTGAAGGAAGGGAGGAGTGGAGGAAGGGAGGAGTGGAGGAAGGGTTTGTTTGTTTGTTTGTTGTTGTTTGTTGTTGTTTGTTGTTGTGGAGGAAGGGAGGAGTGAAGGAAGGGAGGAGTGGAGGAAGGGAGGAGTGGATGAAGGGAGGAGTGGAGGAAGGGAGGAGTGGAGGAAGGGAGGAGTGGAGGAAGGGAGGAGTGGAGGAAGGGAGGAGTGGAGGAAGGGAGGAGTGGAGGAAGGGAGGAGTGAGGGGAAGGGAGGAGGTGGAGGAAGGGAGGAGTGGAGGAAGGGGGAGGGGAGGAAGGGAGGAGTGGAGGAAGGGGGAGTGGATGAAGGGAGGAGGAAGGAAGGGAGGAGGTGGAGGAAGGGAGGAGTGGAGGAAGGGATGGGGGAGGAAGGGAGGAGGTGGAGGAAGGGAGGAGTGGATGAGGGGGAGGGAGGAGGGAGGAGTGGGTGAAGGGAGGGAGTGGAGGAAGGGGGAGGGAGGAAGGAGGAGTGGAGGAGGGGAGGAGTGGAGGAAGGGAGGAGGGGAGGAAGGGAGGAGTGGGGAAGGGAGGGTGGAGGAAGGAGGGTGGAGGAGGAGGAGGGAGAGGGGAGGAGAGGAGAGGGGGAGGGAGGAAGGGAGGAGGGAGGAAGGGAGGAGTGGAGGGGAGGAGGGAGGGGGGAGGAGGAGGGAGGGGGAGTGGGGGGAGGAGGAGGGGGGAGGGAGGAGGGAGGAGTGGAGGAAGGGAGGAGGGAGGGGGGGAGGGTGGAGGAGGGAGGAGGGAGGAGGGGAGGGGGGAGGGGAGGAGGGGAGAGGAGGAGGGGGGAGGGAGGGGTGGAGGGGAGGAGGGAGGAGGGAGGAGTGGAGGAAGGGGAGGGAGGAGGGAGGAGGGGAGGAGGGGGAGGGGGAGGGAGGAGGTGGAGGGGGGGAGGGAGTGGAGGAGGGAGGAGGGAGGAGGGGAGGAGTGGGAGGAGGGGGAGGGGAGGGAGGAGAGGGGGAGGGGAGGGTGGAGGGGGAGGAGGGGGAGGGAGGAGGGGGAGGGAGGAGGGAGGAGGGGAGGGAGAGGAGGGAGGAGGAGGGAGGGGGAGGGGGGGAGGAGTGGAGGGTGGGAGGGGGGAGGGAGGAGGGGGGAGGGGAGGAGGAGGCGGGAGGGAGGAGGAGGAGTGGAGGGGGGGAGGAGGGAGGAGGGGAGGGGAGGAGGGGAGGGTGGAGGAGGGGAGGGAGAGGGGGAGGGGGGAGGGAGGTGGAGGGGAGGAGTGGAGGAGGGAGGGGAGGAGGGGGTGAGGAGGGGAGGGAGGGAGGAGAGGGGGGAGGAGTGGAGGAGGGAGGAGGGGAGGAGGGAGGAGTGGAGGGCGAGAGGAGGGGGAGGGGAAGGGAGGAGTGGGGGGAGGGAGGAGGGGAGGAGGGGAGGAGGGGGAGGGGAGGGGGGAGGGGAGGGAGGGTGGAGAGGGGAGGGGAGGGAGGGGAGGGAGGAGGGAGGGGGGGGAGGAGGGGGAGGAGGGGAGGAAGGGGAGGAGGGAGGAGGGAGGGGGGGAGGGAGGAGTGGAGGGGGAGGAGGGGGGGAGGAGGGGAGGAAGGGAGAGGGAGGAAGGAGGAGTGGAGGAAGGGAGGAGTGGATGAGGGATGAGTGGAGGAAGAGGAGGAGTGGATGAAGGGAGGAGTGGATGAAGGGAGGAGTGGAGGAATGGAGGAGTGGAGGAAGGGAGGAGTGGAGGAAGGGAGGAGTGTAGGAAGGGAGGAGTGGATGAAGGGAGGAGTGGATGAAGGGAGGAGTGGATGAAAGGAGGAGTGGAGGAAGGGAGGAGTGAGGAAGGGAGGAGTGAGGAAGGGAGGAGTGAGGAAGGAGGAGTGGATGAAGGGAGGAGTGGAGGAAGGGAGGAGTGGATGAAGGGAGGAGTGGAGGAAGGGAGGAGTGGAGGAAGGGAGGAGTGGATGACAGGAGGAGTGGAGGAAGGGAGGAGTGGAGGAAGGGAGGAGTGGAGGAAGGGAGGAGTGGAGGAAGGGAGGAGTGGAGGAAGGGAGGAGTGGAGGAAGGGAGGAGTGGATGAGGATTGGAGGAGTGGAGGAACGGAGGAGTGGAGGAAGGGAGGAGTGGAGGAAGGGAGGAGTAGAGGAACGGAGGAGTGGAGGAGTGGAGGAGTGGAGGAGAGGAGGAGTGGAGGAGTGGAGGATTGGAGCAGTTGAGGAGTGGAGGAGTGGAGGACTGGAGGAGTGGAGGAGTGCAGGAGTGCAGGAGTGCAGGAGTGCAGGAGTGGAAGACGAGAGAAGTGGAGGATGGGAGGAGTGGAGGATTGGAGGAGTGGAGGATGATTGGAAGAAGGGATGAAGGGAAGAAGGGAGAAGTAGAAGAAGGGAGGAGAGGTGGAATGGAGGAGTGGAGGAAAGGACGAGTGGAGGACGGGAGGAGTGGAGGAGTGGAGGATTGGAGGAGTGGAGGAGTGGAGGAGTGGAGGAGTGGAGGACGAGAGAACTGGAGGAGTGGAGGAAGGGAGGAGTGGAGGAAGGGAGGAGTGGTGGAAGGGTGTGGGGTGCACCCGTGTCGCTGCCTGGAGGAAAAGTGTGGGGTGGCCACCTGGCAGGTTTTATGGTGCGCTGTGTCAATTCGTGTATCGGTTGGGCTATAACTAGTATAAGAATCAGTAATTACTGTCTGACCCGTGTTGGTTGTGAATTACACACGTTGCCTCAGCAAGATGTGCAATGCCATAACTAAACCCTTAGGCTATTGTTATTAGTAGTATTAGTATGCACTGCTGGATTTCTCTGCAACTCTAGAACGTGCATCTATAAATATCTGAATATGTTCTCACTATACAATTAACCCAGCTTTGTATATATCTGGAAGACCATTGACTCCGCGCTGAAACAAATATTTCTTCAGCTGAATAAACATATTAACCCCCAAACAATAATGGCAAATTGTGACAGGTTTGAAGAAGACAGTCTTATCTGATGTCTGCGTCAGTTGGTGTGCACGTGTGTTGTGCGTCTCATTACAACAAAGCACTCATATCTGATTTTAAAACCAGACGGGATGGCCGAATGAGTTAGAGCATACGTCTCCCGTGTTGGTAGATCGTGGAGTGGTGCGTTCGAACCCCGGTCGAGTCAAACCAATGACTTAAAAATTGACACTTGTTGCTTCCTAGCCTGGCGCTCGGCATTATTAGGATAGGGCAAGGACTGGTTGGCTCAGTGTCAGGATAATGTGACTGAGTGGGATATCAGGTTATGGTGGTGGCGGCCTGGTCTTCCAGTGGGGCAGCACTATAAAGTCGCCATGAGTGCGCACTGTCACAAGTCGGTACCCGTCCTGATATGACCTTAAATGTTGCTAGGATGTAAAACAACAACAAACAAACATCAGTAAATTGAACCGGTTATATTGATGTTTGTTTTTGTTGTTTTATTTCCTAGCAACATCTAAGGTCATACTAGGATGGGTACCGACTTGTGACAGTGTGCACTCATGGCAACTTTATAGTGCTGCCCACAGGAAGACCACACCATCAGCACCATGACTTGATATCCCACTCAGTCACATTATCCTGACACTGAGCCAACCAGCCCTTGTCATATCCTAATAATGCCGAGCGCCAGGCTAGGAAGCGACAAGTATAAATTTTTAAGTCATTGAGTAAACATAGGTAATTCTTGTTCTAAATATTAAATTGTCAAATGTGTCAACAAAAACTTGTTTCAAAGAAATATATAACCAATATCTGATTAACCCTACTCATTTTCTATTTCTACATGTCATTAACCATAGGATATAAATAAAAACATGAATAAAATAAGAGTTTTACTGGCTATGGATCTAACACTAGTCTGAGTGCCCAGATTTGTCTAAATCTAAATGCACATGGCATAAGATGTGCTGATTATATTGATGTAAATGCAATGCTGGATAAAAGATTAGTTTGTTTTTCTTTGATGCATCCCACAATGCACCGTGCCAGTGGAATGGCGATGTAGTCTATCGAAACTGCTGCTGACGTCATTTCCGGTAGCGATATCACTGCCTTCAGGACTTCTCACTGAGACACCAGACCATCAACACCTCTCGCATTTTCTTGGCCAGCCACACAGCCCTGCATTCACCTGACCATCGGATCGGTAGGGTTGAGTGCCTGGGTTTTCAGGCTTGAACCCATGACCTGTCGATCACATGACATTTGACCTGAACTGTAAACTGTCTTTAAACAAATTATTTTAATTGACCAGCCAGCTGATAAGGTGATCATGTGACCAGTAGCGGAGATAAAGACTGACTAATAAATAATAAAGGCAGTTGCAGTACAGAGCTCAAAATGTCCATATTTATATTACATGGTGTCAGATGTGGAGGCAATGGTGCTGTTATACGCAATGTTTCTAATAGACACTCGGCACCGACAGAGACAGTGTTAAGTAGCTGGGGTGCACCTAGATAAAGGATTCATCCCCCGGTACTCGTAGTACACGGGTGAATACCAACCCTGTATAAAAACGGTCGAAAAGCGGGTTAATGAAATGAGAGCCTAATTTCACAATCTAAGAAGCAACATTTATTCTTTGTAGATGTCTTCATATTTACCCACTACCTTTGAGTTGAAAAATATAATAAAATAGCTAGTTTAATACGATTTAAAATTTAAATCGACGGCGTTCTATGGCCGCCATCTTGGATTTTTGCATTCTCTCCCATTTCAACAAATCTGTGGCAATATATGTAGCCATTTGATCATGGAACCACCGTTTCTACTTCACGTTCCATACTGAAGCTATTTTCGCCCGTATTTACAGTACGTTGTCGTTCACCCGTGTCTACACGTACCGGGTGAATCTTTTATCTAGGGTGCACCAGGCAGCAACTCCTTGGGAACCAACTGAAGCAACACTAACAAGTTAATGTTTACTGAGCGCTTCAATGATTGCGCCCAACTCTCGCGACCCATTGGCGCAGTCTTGTGTGTTTTAAAAAAAATGAATATTTTTCTTTTATTGAGGCTGTATTTATACTGTCCATAGCATATAAGCCCGAGGACTCCGGCTTGTTTTCAATGCTGGCCAGCTGTAGTGTTGGTGTTATCTTATCACACAATATAATAGCTGTAGTGTTGGTGTTATCTTATCACACAATAGCTGCTGGTGAGGTGTTTGATTGCCTGCATTACAGTAGCAGGTAGGTAGTTGGTTGATATGGTTAGTAGTCTATGTTAGTTTCTTTAAAGTTCCTTGACATATATATATTAGATTTTGTTCTACTCTTACTACTAGACTAGCCTACTCCTATTTACATATCATAGGCTTGTATGTAGTTATGTGGTGTGCTATCTGGCTAATTTTGGCATGGTTACCTTCCATTGGCCGTCCTGAGGGGGAGCTGTGCCATATCACATGCCCCCTTGCAGCGCAGCTTAGTGGGGGTTTCCCAGCCTTATTTTGCAGAGATATTTTTTGTATGTTTTTAGGTCAGGAATTTGTCGTTCCTTTACCTTTTGGGCATTCCACAAATTGGCAGCCATTTCCAGCATGCTTCTTTCGTGAGCTTTTATTTGACTTCTGGTCTGCCTTAGTAGTGGTGCATTATTTGCTCTAGTATTCCTTTGTGGTTTTGTTAGGAGTTTATTGTTTTGACTATAGTTATATGCTAATGTTTTTATATGAATTATTCTCCTATTTTCTAGTAATTTTACTTTAGTTCTTTTGTGTATGTGATAGGTGTGGTGCAGCTCCCTTAAAATAATTCCCGTTAGTGAACACGCCTTATTAAATTTACATCGTTTTAAAAATTATTATTATTTTTAGCTATCCTTGGCCATGCTATTCCTGGTTTTACCACTTTCAATATTGCTCTTGCATAGTCCGATGAAAGAATCACATTTTCAAAACCCAAGCAATTATGTAAATTTGATTTGGCATATCTAACTCAGATACTGATGCACTTAGTAAGCATTTGTTGCCACATAGATTATAGAACAAAATACTCCATCAATTTAATAGAACCTGTTACTGCTGAAGCCAATGCTGTTCACAGAGTTTTGGCATGTTTGCCAAAACTAATCTTACATGTTCACACTTCAAATATCTCAAAACTTAGCCATTTAAAATAAAAGTCACTTCAAGCTAAAATAACGTAGATTACCACACCCAATATAATGGATTTATCTCAGAAAATCGCAAAAAGTCTTAATAATTGTACCCTGCAACATTAAAGCATCATCAGCTTCTTCAAGTATTGAACAGCACCAGTGAGACTTAGCTTGGTACCCCAAGGACAAGTCCGTAGGCTTGGCACAAAGCATGACGTCATTGGACCATAATAGACTACATCACGGTTCCAGCGGCGCGGTGCATTGTGGGATGTGTCAGAGCAAAACAACCCCCCCAAAAGCACATGGCACATGCTAATACACTGGGTGCAGCAATGAAATGTGCTAGTTTCAGCTCATCTCAGCTCTTCTTTGAAACATAGAATACTAACTAAAAATATATATATAATAAATTAAGATATTAATCTTTTATCCAGCATTGCATTTACATCAATATAATCAGCACATCTTATGCCATGTGCATTTAGATTTAGAAAGATCTAGGCACTCAGACTAGTGTTAGAGCCACAGCCAGAGTACTCAATGCATTGTCAATGGTAGTGAGTAATCTCCATACAGAAAAAGTAAAATATTGCTAAAACCACACCACCTAGACACAAACCGCTTGGAACACATACAGAAAACAGGTTTAACAAAAAGATTATATTAAATTGATATGGTTAGGGTTTGGGATTTCTATTAGTTTTGAATAAAACTGACATTTTTCAATGTGCGTATAGGCAAACTCAATGGCCGTACGCCTTTGCTTTGCTCCCAAGGCCGTTTTCGGCGCATGCGCAGTCGGAACCGTGATGTAGTCTATTATATGGAAGACATGTAGGAAGGGACCGATGTGGGTGTTCCTCCGCATGGCATGAAATACTCTGCGGCGGGACCATCAAAGCGTTAATCCTATAAGCAATCAATGCATTAAACTTGTAACATATGCCAATCCCAGCATCTATTTCTTTATCAATTTTTTATATTCCCTAAATATATATGATTCAAATACAACTTTCAAAGTGAGATGCCAGTACATAGTTGTTGCACAATATAATAACACTTGATGCCTTAAGGCCCTGTCACACCTCACCTGATTGGGGGAAACGGACAGAAACTGAACAAAGTCTGTTTTGTGTCTGTAAAAGTTTTGAACATGCACAAAACTAGGAATGGATGACACCGGACTGACGTCTAAGTTTCTCGTCTGGTTTGAGTTAGTTTCATCCATTGGATATCCGTTCATGTCCGTTTCATGTCCGTCTCATGTCCATTTCATGTCCGTTTCATGTCCGTTTCATGTCCGTTTCATGTCCGTTTGTCCAGCGGCCATTGACTCGATAGCGCAACATGTTGACACATTTTAATACATTTTGATGCTTATCACCACCGGACTAGACAATTCTGTTCATTGCTCAATCCGCCGAGGTGTGACAGCCGCTGTATGGGCTTACTCCTTGACTACAACGCCACAGAGTAGCGCATGCGCAGAGGAATACCTACACTGGTCCTTATGACATCATGCTTTGTACCAAGCCTAAGGTCTGTGATCGAGGCGGGGAACCAAGCTAAAGTGGGACTAATCACTCCTAAGTGCACAATTTCTACGTTCCGGTTTCCTGCCATATTGGGTGTTTCATGATTATTATTATTGTATTCTTCAAATAACCAGCCAATACACGATTTCCGTGACTATGGCACCTGGTGATAGGCAATGACACTCGTGTTGTGGGTTGACAGTGT
Source organism: Branchipolynoe longqiensis (assembly GCA_030323885.1). NCBI lineage: Eukaryota > Metazoa > Annelida > Polychaeta > Phyllodocida > Polynoidae > Branchipolynoe > Branchipolynoe longqiensis. Next base: position 110,737,686 of record CM059189.1, on the reverse strand, counting down.
GTTACTGTGTTGTTTTACACTGACGATCAAGCTTTTCAATCAATCAATAGGATACAGCTATAATTATCAAAAATGATTATAAAATGGTAAGTATGTTTCCCCTTTAAATCCACATTTGTGCCGAAAAGAGTGTGTCAGTTGCTCAATATGAAGCCAGTGTTCACAGAGCCTCAATTGCCTCTCCACAGACTCTGTGACCCACAAGTCCAGTCTGGATTACGCTCTGCGCATGCGTCGTGGAAATCGTGTATTGCCTAAAGAAACGCAGGATATTGAAAAGATACCGAATAGTGCTATCAGGTAGCAAGATAACTGTGTAAGATCATATCATGCCTGAGAAATTCTCACAGGCAACATTACTGAGACAAAGGATGATGTGTTTACTTGAGTAGGTGGGTTACAATGTGTGAGTGCCAGGCTAGGAAACAAGTATAAATTTTCCAAGTCATTGGTTTGATTTGCCCTGGAATCAATATCGCGACCTTCCGCATGGTAATCCTGCGCTCTACCAATTTGGCCACCGCTTCCGGTAATATCCTTATATACAGCAGTTCATCATCATCATCATGCTGTCGGTCATGATGCGACAAAGACTGCTTTCATTACTTGACTGCCGCTCTCCATTTAGCTCTCTGCTGTGAGAGTGATGTCCATGAGTCGGTCTTAATGTCTCTCAGCTTCAGGTTTCTCTTGATGATACATTTCATGAAAGCTGCCTGCAAAAGTGTTGAAGTGCTGCTGGCTTTTGCAAGTTACCAGCGGCACTCTCTCAGGGAGCAAATAGAGGTTTCACACCGGCAAGAACATATCAAGACAGGCGCAAAACTATTTGTCCCTGCAGTGGCTGGTCGGGAGATGTTGGGAGTTCCATACATCAACTGCCCTTAATGCTGACACAGTGACATGGTTTTCTGTTTAGGGTTTGCTCCCTTAGCCTTCGGTTCTGTCAAGAACCTGTACCACAAGGCAGTGGTTTACAACTCTGCAGGGCAGGGACGTCAAACTCCCTGAGGTATTGCAATACCTGCAATACCTACATACCCAGTCTAGCTGTGTATGCAGGTATAGCAGTTCATGTTTAATGATTGCACCAATATTTTTTCACGTCCTCCAACCACACAGGTATATAGGTTCTGTGCAATTTATAATTTTTTTTTGATGGGGTGTTTATGCTGTCCATAACATGTAAGCCCGGATGATCGGGCTTGTTTTCAATGCTGGGCAGTTTTTGGCTTTTTTCCTTTTCTTATAGTTGGTGTTCATGGTTAGTAAATCTATGTTAGTTTTTTTGGTTTTTCTTGACCATTGTTTATACAATTATAGCTAGCATAACAATATTGCATGATTTTTATTCACCATGTCTTTATTTTAAAACAGATTTATCGATTCATATTGATGGTTATAAGGACTAATATGGTGTGACTGGAGACTGCTCTATAATTGAAACTGCCCTGAAAATGAACAAGCGAAATAGGGCATATTCTTTGGAATCTAATGAAGCAGATGTAATTCACTGGCTTTGTTTTAGATACTGCGGGGATTATGGCTTCCAAAGTAGGACAGTCTGGTTGAATAGCCTGGAGGTTATTATTCTCACAACCCCCTGCATAGCAGACTGGGGAAACACCAGGTTATTCAGTAATGTGGAAACCCCTCAGATCTAATGTTTTTATTTTTCAGAAAGGGAGTAATTGAGGTATGTGGTTAGGCACCTAATTCACGACACAACAAGGAACTACAAGTATCGGACATTTATTTATCAAATGGTGGTGTTCTCTGGGCGGAGTGGTTAGAATGCCTGACTTTTTTCTAGGTCAGACTCCTAATCTGAAGGTTGGTGGTTCGATTCGCTGTGCCCCCACCTCTACTAATTTGGATTTCCACCGCTGTGTATACATTATAGTGTCATCAAAGGCCAGTTGCTCTCATACCATGTCTATGTGGTGTGGGAGGTTAAAAATCCCTTGGGTCAGTAAAAGTGTAGACTCAGGCTTTCTGTCGACAAACTGTCTAATGGTGAAAACAAGTCTCTTCAGACTTATCCATGATAGGCAGTATAAATCTTCAAGTAAAAAACGAAAGAAAGAAAATTAGATAAGAAGTCATTCAAGTGAGTAGTCAATTGATCGGTATGTTCAGAATTCAAATTGGAGAGACCCTGGCACTCCAAGCTACCACCTGAGAGCCGGGTGAGTGTAGGCCTGGGTGGGTGCCCAAGAAAAGGCGTAGGGGTGTCAATGGTTCGGCGTCTGGTTGCGAAGTGCTGGAGGCAGCTGTAGAGCTACTGGAAGTGACGGCAGTAGTTCATTGAGTACTTGTCAGGGCAGATGGCACATGCGCCATCGAGCAGAAAGTCCGGCCGAGCGTCAACTGGAAGTCATGGATGGATCAGTCAGTATAGTCCAGATGACGCATGTGTGGCTTGCTATGTTACCTGAGTGATATTAAAGTATTGCTCAATTGAGATAAGATCAAAATCAAGAAGTGAAATAGCATTTTCTCAACTCTGACATCTGCACAACATGTTAATCTTTATATGAATGTGGATTCCACTATGATTCGAAATGTTTTCTGCTATTATTTCGAAGGTTTTCACTTTTTGTTTTCATGTCACACTTTACTGCCCACCTTCAGATAATGACCCATCAACTAAAATCCCAAGCTAAGCATCTACACACCAATTTATCTTCTTTTCTTGAAGATTTATACTGCTTATCATGGATAAGTCTGAATAGTCTTGTTTTCACCATTAGACGGTTGGTCGATAGAAAGTCCAAGCCTACAATTGAAGAGTTCAGCCACAAAACCACATATACGCCAATCCAAAAATTGAGTTTAAGTAAAAGATTTTGACCTGAAAATATGTTTAAAGCTCACTAATTCCACGTTTCTTATAACCACATGGCTATGGACCAATAAACAAAACAGTAGGAATATAAAAAGATACCATTTTTGAACTTTTGATTCCAATGTTTCTCTCCTTTTTTGGATTGGCGTTTACATGGTTTTGCACCTGAACTCTTCAATTTTACTGACCCAAGGGATTTTTACCTTCCACATAGACATGGAATGAGTGCAAGTGGCCTTTGATGACGCTGTAAGTTATACGCAGTGGTGGACATCCAAATTGGCAGAGGTGATGGCATGGGGCCATTGGTGGTGAAAATGATCTATTTCATAGAATATCCCTCATATTTATTCGGCAGTTTCCCAATCAGAACAAGATGGCGATGATAAGAAACCACGCAGATAGGAAACAATTCCTACCGGAAATTGCCTCTGCTGTTTCCGGCCGGGAGGGACTTCCGAAATAGACGTATTATTCTGCCGCATCATTTCTCCCCATGACAAATCATTAAAGTTGCATAGTCCGATTGCTTTGAATTTCTGTCATTTTTATGAGATAAATATATTAAATTTATTTCTATTATTAGTTCCTTACATAATAATTAGCAAACAGAACATAACAGAAAGGAGACAAGTTAGATTCGTATGGATCGAGACTATAACTCTGGCTGGCCCTTTAGACCTACCGTTAATTTTATTGAACTAAATCGTTGGTGAAATGGGCCGTTAGTAGGGGGGGGGGCTGAGGCGCCGCCTGGAGGGAAGGAGGGGAATTAAGGGAGCTGCTTGGAAGCAGGCCTCCCGGTCTCCAGGCCGCACGCCAGCCTCCAGTAACCCATAGTAGAAAGGAGCATATCAAAAGGAAAGGTTACGGGAGCAGTCGTAATAATAACAATAGAAGACAGTTACATACATAATAATATTTGCATAAGTACTTTATACCTCACATAAATAATCTACCTTACTTCAGTTTGATTTACCTTTATTTTAAATGGCTAACTTTCGAGATATTTGAAGTATAGACACATACAATTAGTTTTGGCAAGCACCCCACAACTCAGACAGCATAAGCGTCTGCAGTAGCAAGTTCTATTAAATTGACCCAGCATTCCCTTCTATGTGGCGGACGAATGCTTAATAAGTGCACGTCTATCTAAGTAAGATATTGACCAATTCCATGTGACGTCAGCACGGGTATCTAGGTCAGTGCTGGCTGCAGGATGACACACTGTCACACTGCAAACTCAATGGCTATGAGCAATCTTCATAGAGAAAAGGTGAAATATCTCTAAAACCAAACCACCTAGACACAAACCGCTTGGAACACATATAGAAAACATATTTAACGAATAGATTATATTAAATATATACGGTTAGGCTTTTGGATTTCTATTAATTTTGAATAAAATAGACGTTTTACACTGCGCGTACGGGCAAACCCTGTGGCAGTGTGCATTCGTTCTGCAGCCAAGCTGCGCGCGCATACCCGATGTTTACAAACATTGAAAGGGGTCTATACAAATCAAATCTAGATAATCGCTTTGGGTTTTTGAAAATGGAATGCTTCATCAGACTATGCAGCTTTAAATGAGCATCATATTTGTGTCCCAATCTAATTACATCTTCCGCTATGGATCCCGTTTCTATGGTTACCACTGCTGTTTGTTATTTCCGCCACTAGCTCGTATTGTGAGGAGAAACGAAAATGGAGCTGATTTTGGTTGATACAAATGATACATGACTAGCTATTTGAAGGAGTGTGGAAGCCCAGTGCTTCAACGTTGACAAAACGTTTCCGAGAAGTATGTAATGGGTTGTTTATTTTCAGAAGGACTCATATACAGTATGAATAACCGTCAATCAGACACCAGCAAATCCCTCCCCCTGGACAATCAGCTCAATGGTTAAATGGGCGGGACCCAAACCCTCAATCCTTGCGATGAGTCTTTAGTTATAGGTGTGGGTGGGTGGGTGAAGAAATGTGTGGAGGGTGCTTGGATGGGAGTGTCTGCCGCAGTTATGGTCGGGTTTTTGAATCGTGAGTCTCGTCGTGGTGGTTGGTGGTGGCAGACCGGTGGCGCCCCCGTGGTTTTTAGCGGAGGAAGCTTATATGCGGCTTGCAGTTTGGTCATCTTTCTACAGGGGGCGCCACCGTAGCGGACTGAGACGCAGGTGGATAGGAACCCATGTCTTGTGCTAGTTCAATGTATCATTGAGTTCAGAGTGTCCTGTCTCCGCCATAAATTACCGATGTTAGAGTAACATCGACAATTATATTCGCAGCAGCATTATTGATGTGGAATTACAAACAAACAGGAACATGGTCCTTAAAGTAGTACATACATAACAGTGGATTGGATACCTCATGAGCATGAGACAAGTGGCTGGGCAGGCTTCCTCTGAACGAACTGAAGGGTCTGCCAGGTTTCAAAATAGCACACCTAAATGTACGTAGTCTCACACATAAAATAGAGCAATTAAGAATTGATCTGCCAGGATCGGGACTTGATATTTTCACAGTATCAGAAACATGGCTCAATAGCCTTATAGAAAAAAAACTAACTTCAATAACAAACTACACCTTCCTTAGGTATGATCGAAAAGCAAAACATCTAAATGGGCAAGCCAAAGCTGGAGGTGGACTAGGAATTTACTGCCGAAATTCTCTACAAGTAGATTCTAATAGATATGCAGATAAAAATATTTCAAATGCTGTGCTGGAACTACAATGGGTGCTTGTAACAAGGCCTTATTCAAAGAAGATCCTAATTGGAAATGTGTACAGACCACCAGATGGAAGTGTTAAACAGGCCTTTGAGGAATTGAGCATTATGATGAGTGAAATAGATGACATAGACAAGTATGAGACCCTACTGATAGGCGACTTCAATGCAGACTGTAGTGCTAAGAGAAAGCTACCAGCCATAACCATAAATCAATTTGCTTCAGAACATGAGCTCCAACAGCTGATAGATAAACCGACTAGGTCAACTAGAACTACTGCAACCACAATCGATTTAGCCTTTACTAACATCAAGTATTGCACTCAAGCAGGAGTCCTTAACTACAATGTCAGTGACCATAAGCCAGTCTATATTATCAAAAAGAAACCCAGAAACAACCAAAAAACCACCGCATACTGCGGAAGGACATATAGAAACTTTTCAACTGATGCACTTAGGACAATCTTGCAGAGTTATAACCCCACTACAATATTTGAAGAACAGGATCCCAACAAATGTTGGGATATTTTAGAAGATATGATCAACCAGGCAGCAGATACACTTTGTCCGATGACTGAACTAAAAATAAGAGAGAACACGGCTGTTTACATCACCAATGAACTGATAGAACTACAAAAGGACAGAGATTATTTTAAGCAAAAGGCTGACCTAACCAAAGACCCAGGAGACCAGTTTATAGCAAAATGCTTAACAAGTAAAGCCAGAACAGAGGTGAGGAAAGCGAAATCTATGTACTACATTGATCAAGCCATAAAGCACAACCAGAATCCTAAGAAATTCTGGTATGAACTAAGTCAAATTCAACCAGAAGCCAAACCACAGATAAACAGCATAGTAGACGACAGCACAGGTGAGCGAGTACCTGATGGTCAGTTAGCTGAAGTAATAAACAACTATTTTGTAGACATTGGGGCAAACCTCGCCAAGAAATTCAAACAAAAAACCAAGTATCCACAAAATTATCACCCAGTCGCAAATCAACATGAATACAATCTTGAGAAAACAACAAGAAAAGAAGTACTCACCAAGATTGAGGAACTTTCATCATATAAATCATCTGGTATGATGAATATAAATTCAGCCTTCATTAAGACTGCCATTAGCATCCTAATAAATGAATTTACGCATCTCTACAACCTTGTCATTGAAACAGGTATATTCCCAGATAAATGGAAAATAGCTACTGTCACACCAATACCAAAGATAAGTAATCCTAAATCATGCAATGAACTGCGACCAATATCAATACTGCCCCTCCCTGGCAAAGTCATCGAACAAATAATCCATGATCAAATAAAAACCTTCTTGGAAGACACCAACTACCTTGCCAAACAGCAAAATGGCTTCAGAAAAGATAAATCAACCACAATAGCCCTAGCCACTTTATTAGATGAACTGCTGACTAATATGGATAGAGGAGATCTGACAATAACTGTTTTTCTTGATTTCAAGAAAGCTTTTGACACAATAGACCATGACATTTTACTGTTGGAAAATTGAAAGGGCAGGACTTGGTCCTAAATCTTGTACAATTATAGCCAACTATCTATCAAATAGACAACAAGTTACAAAAATAAATGGCACTAAGTCAATGGAGAGATCAATTACAACTGGAGTACCCCAGGGTTCCACGCTTGGGCCACTACTCTTCCTCATATTCATTAATGACTTGCCCTTGGTAACAAATGAGGCCATGTTCACACTGTTTGCTGATGATGCGGCCCTCACAGTCCATAGCCCAAACATTGCATCTGCAGCAGAGGTAGTTGAGGATGTACTAGCTAAGGTTAACATCTGGTGTAAGGAAAATAAACTGACAATTAATGCAAAGAAATCTGAATACATAATTTTTGCAACCAAAGTAAAAAAATCCAGAGCACAACCTATCAATTTACATTTGGGTGATGCAGTATTGAATGAGGTAGAATCATACAAATATTTAGGGACCACACTCGATTCTACACTAAATGGTAATCGACAACTCTCAAGACTTACTCAAATGATAGCCATAAAAATGACAACTTTCAGAAAAATTAGGTACTACATGAGCGAGAATACAGCCCTGTTACTATATAAAGCCACTATTCTTCCAATAATTGACTACAATGATTTAATATATGGACTGCTGACAAAACAACAAGAAAACAAATTACAGAGGATTCAAAACAGGGCACTTAGAACTGTCTACAGAGGGAAAACGCTGTCTGTAAAGGAAATGCATGCTAAAGCACAAGTCAGCTACCTTAGCCAAAGGAGGGACACACATCTCCTCAGTCTCATGTATAAAAGATCCAATGATGAACAATATGTTGACCATACAAACAGAGTAACCAGAGAGAGCGGTGCTACACTACTAAAAACACCCATGCCACTAACAAACAAACTAACTAAAGCACCGATTTACAGAGGTGGCACATTGTGGAATAAACTTCCAGTGAGGACAAGACAGTCCACAAGTCTCCTTGAATTTAAAAACTTTATGAAAATACAACCGGCCTGTCAGACCCTGACACGGTTATAGGTATTCTAAAGGCCTTCCTTGCCCTGACCCTTGTACATACATATATATATAAATGTTCTCAAATGCACTACACAGCCCTGCACGCTGATCCCCTTCCCGCCCTTACCCCACCCCTATTACACCTTCTTTCAAAACCTATTACCTAAAATGTTCCTTTAAATTGACATAAAACCTGTATGATGTAAGTCCCCACTGCAATCTCAGACCGTGATCCCATCATTAGGCCACACAGAACGGAACACTCGTGATGGGATAAAAAAAAAAAAAAAATTTAAATGGCCAGGTTTCCGCATTTGGTATTGGTGATTGGATCCACTGATTTGCATATTTGCAATATAGTATATATATATGTGTATTGTAGATATGTTATATCTTTTTGAAAAGAGAAGAGAGAAAACAAAGGAAGAAAGAAGTTTTTAAAGACAATTCTAGAGTCATCTTGTACATTTATTGATGCATGCTCACCAAGTGCATAATACATATGTTGAACTGGAATTGCATGCAGTTACTATTACGACAAATAGTCAATTTATATTATGCTTCTATTATCGAACAGGTTTTTCATGTGGTTATTATTGCAACTAATATTGTCATTTATGTACCAACAAATTGTAATTAACGGCCGGAAGACCAGTGCTCTGGCGCTGACAAAAGACATTATTCGCTGAATAAAATACATTTAGTAAAAAAGAAAAATGAGGATGTCATCAGACAGGCTACCAAAGCAGATCCTCTATTTTCAACTGTCTTCTGGTTACAGAAAGAGAGGGTTACAGAAAGAGAAACCTGAAGCTGAGAGACATTAAGACCGACTCATGGACACAACTCTCACAGCAGAGAGCTAAATGGAGAGCGGCAGTCAAGTAATGAAAGCAGTCTTTGTCGCATCGTGACCAACAGCATGATGATGATGACATAACAACTCAGGTGGTAGAGTGTTCACCTGTGAAGTGGTCGGTCATCCTATCAATCCTGCTCAGTGTACCCATTTGCCATTTGGGCTATTTTCCATTAAAACCAGTGGTCCACAACTGGTTCATCAAATGCCTGTCCTGTCCATGGGAAAGTACATATAAAAGACCCCATGCTGCTTATTGGAAAGAGTAGCCTATGTAGCAGCAGCAGGCTTCCTCCAAAGAAGTAAGTCAGAATGACCATATGTTTGACTTCCAATAGCCGATGATACAATAACAAAATCAATGTGCTCTAGAGGCGTCGTTAAATAAAACACACTTTTCTTTATTTTGATGATTAAAGCAAGACTCTACTTAGCCTTCTTGTTATTCTGGAGTAAGAGTCGCAAGCGACACAATACCTGGGCTCACTGATGCATTAACTCTACCGATAACTACCAGTCTGTTTGACATTTCAGCTGGGGAGGTATGGAGGTGAGGAGGTGATGAGCACTCAGTACAGTTGTATTCAACCTTCAGCGCTATTTCGCTCTATTCATTGGCAGAAGATATCGCGACTATTCCAACACTACAGGTAGGTTGATTACTAATTAATAAGACGTTTACTGAGCAGTAAAATTGGGATGGAAGGACTAGCGTTAGGGAGAGCGATTTTGGGTTCGATCTCTGGTGGAGGTAATTTGAATACTGTGATAGGACTGTTGTCGAGCACGGCCACTTCCCCATGGTCTGTATCTAACACAGCGCAAAGGGATGATAGAGAAAAAGAAATGTACACTTCACTGTGGCGCTGACAAAAGATTTACATGAATAAAATTCATTTACCAAAAAGAAAACTGTTTATTCTCCTGCTCCGCTCTTTGCAATGTCACAGATCCAAGTGACCTATTCACTGACCGGCCAGACCACAGGTAACCTTTCATGCAGGGGGAGAGGGGGGATTGGGGGATGGGGGTGGTGGCTGCTAGCCCGTCGCAGAGGGGTGCAGTCCAGCCAAGGGCAGCCTCTTGGTAGCGTGCTGCAATCTGTCACTACAAAAGGGGAACAGAGGTCAGCTGGTCAGCGTAGTACCCATTGCCACTCCGTGGTGGTGAGGGTCATAAAACATCAAAAGCTTTGTTATATTTAATGACGCCTCTAGAGCACATTGATTTTCGCAACATTGGCTATTGGACATCAAACATATAGTCATTCTGACATATTTCTTTGGAGGAAGCCCACTGCCGCCATATAGGCTACTCTTTCCGATAAGCAGCAAGGGGTCTAATAACTTTTTTGTTATTTGGCCTAAGTCAGGACTATTCCAGGAATGATTGTGTGGAGATTGATGGACACCACTTTAAATATTTATTTTATGCACCCGACTACTCGGTTGTCATTACTTTTCCTCAGAACCAACATCTTTTTATTATGTTTTTAATTCACGACACTCGGACAAAGAACAGAACTTCAATGTAACGAGACAATCATTTAATTGAATCACAATCAGTAAACATGCCACTGGGGCGAACAGGAGGCTGGCTCCGAGTCTAGGTCTCGCGTATGGAGACCTGAAGGCGGCTGGCACCTTGTGATCAGTAATGTACATGAGGTCCGGTGAAGCCCCGTATAGTGTTGGCGGAAGAAGCCGATATGGTGCCTGGAGCGATAATAGTAACAATCAACACACAATCAAGGTAAGGTAAACAACACCCACATCACTTAACCCCCTAGAAAAGAGGGTGAGAGGGTGGGGAAATTTCACGTTGCTAGTTTGAAAGCTGGGAGAGAAGTGGCCGAGACGGTGGGCGGAAGTCACGTCAGGAAGGAGGTCAGTTCTTTACCTCGTGCATGAATTAAACATGTTGCCTCGCCAACATGCCTAATTCACGACACTCGGACAAAGGACAGAACTTCAATGTAATGAGAAAATCATTTAATTGAATCACAATCAGTAAACATGCCACTGGGGCGAACAGGAGGCTGGCTCCGAGTCTAGGTCTCGCGTGTGGAGACCTGAAGACGGCTGGCACCTTGTGATCAGTAATGTACATGAGGTCTGGTGAAGCCCCGTATAGTGTTGGCGGAAGAAGCCGATATGGTGCCTGGAGCGATAATAGTAACAATCAACACACAAACAAGGTAAGGTAAACAAAAACACAGCACTTAACCCAACATAGAGGAAAGTGCTGTGGGAGCTTTTGAAATGGGCATGTCATTCAGGTAATTGTACACCGCATTACTGGACCATGATCCAGCCTGCTTAAGATCATTCAAGGGAAGATCTGCCATGACACAAGCCTGGGCGGCTCCCCTTCTCAAACTATGAAGTGTATAGTGGGTAGTGTTAGGCAACTCCGGAGAGGCCGCAATATTCAGCACTCTGATCAGAGCGCGAGCCGTTAAATAATCACCTGAGGGAAGAACAAATGCGGGTGAGTCCCTAGGTAGGGGGTTATGACTTACATAGTTCTTACAAGCTGCTACTGGGCAACAGCTTGAAGCAGGCTTCGCTGGAATCGAGAAAGTAAGTGGCGGACTTGCACGAGAGCGGGTCTTAGTGGAGTTGAACATGACCAATAGAGAAGCATTTGACAACTGAACATCGGCAAGCATCAGGGTATGTGAACCAATTTGCGATTCGGAATCTGAAGTAAGATTACTTTTACGTACCAGGGTCATAAACCCGATTATTAATGCAGCAATGAACACTGAGGTATCCTCAGTCATGCGGTTCAGAAATAGGACTACCTTTATGAGGTCAGAAGGAGATAGCAGCAGAGCTCTTTCTACTACGTGACATGACTTACGGACCAAGACCTTGCATAATGTTTTCAACTCATACGATTGGAAAATATCAGGGGAATGTAACAATGGGCTAATAGTGGTCTTTATCATGCTCATATAATTCTCCGCGGAACCTGGGGCTCTGAGCCTTCTGGAGCTATAGATATGACCTGAATGAGAGGATATCGTACAGCGATGGGTTCGTCCAGGCAGAACCGGACATAGACTCGGACATGTAGATTCCTATTCCTTCGAGTTCCGTCTACCAAGGCTGCAGCATAGTTGTCAAGTAGGCGTTGGTGTTCGACTATTGTGTAGCCTGGTGGGTAAAAAAGCAAAAATAAACGGATTACTACAGAACACCTTACAGCTCGAAATCAATCAGATCAAGGCCCGGCATAACTTGAATCTCTTGTAAGCCCCTTACCACTACCTCCCTGGCGACTGCTACCCTTGCTGTATCACTTAGAGGGGCCCTGCTCAGTGCATCCGCGAGCACCAGATCGACTCCCGGCTTATACCTCACTACCAGTTCACAACTATGTTTAGCCGCTAATAGCCAGAGTTGGCGGGCACATGCACACAGGAAACGGTCCCTTCCGGAGCCGGAGGAGAGCACTTGCTGGGAGGTCATATTATCACTGTTTATCACAATCACATATTCATGAGGACGAGACGGAAGCAAGAAGTTAAGCGCTACTACCAGGTTGAAAGCTTCTAGCTGTGCGATAATCGGGAGGGCGTTCCTCACCTCCTCTGAATATAGACACGAGTAGTAATTCTCGTTCGAGAACACACCCCCTGCCTCTAAAGTGGAATCTCACTATATTACCCAGGAGGGAGGTGGGGCTGGAGGGAGAAGCACGACATTATTGCAGGTGCCCCCGAATCTTACAAACCACCCTAAATCCTTGAGGATCATGGGGTCGAACAGATGCTGGCCTACATTCGGAGCAGTCCTGAGTGCCGCCAGCACCCTATTCATAAACCGGGTGGCCGGCCTGACACATTTTGCTAAGTTCTGTAGCTTCCCGGCCAGGCTCTGGAGCTGTTTCCTCGATGCTGTCTTTCTCGTTTCCCACCCCAGACACTCTCTAACACTTCTTGCAACTTAGCTTCGGGCAACGTGAGGGACATTTTTAGCGTATCAATTTGGAACCCGAGCCAAACCATTTCTTGTGCGGGAGCGAAGCATTTCTCTAGTGCCAGTGACAGGCCAAGCTCACGGGCCAGCTGAAAGAAATGGTGATAAGCTTCCCCAGCTCTCTGCCTAGTTAGCTCAACCCCGACGAAAACGTCTATGTAACACAGGGCAAAGAACCCTTTCACCCTCAGTAACCAGACTACGCTCTAGTCATCCGCGCACAGGCCAAGGCAGCCGTCCTGCAGCCAAAGGGGGGAGCCAAATCCACATAGTACTGAGAACTCACCATTATGCCAAGCAACGGTGTAGAGAGCGGGCATACGCGCAGCTGCCTATAAGCCCTAGAAAGATCCGCCGACCATAACCAGGCCCCTGAACCCAACTGTACAATACGATCTGTCAACGTAGTCACTGACGGCAAGGAAAAGGAAAAAGGCTGCCCTTGAAAGAACCCCCTCTTTATCCCGGCATTCACGCTCTTCCCTAAGGGAAAACTAAGGTCTAAAATAACCCTGCGACTGTCTGAGTTTTTCTTTGGGTGAGTCATTAGGGACTAATCTGAAACCATGGCTCAAATGGTTGTAGCTGCAGGGGACCCAACATTGCTTTCAAGCTGCATTCTTTCTCTAAGAAACTTGTGATATGTAAGTCGGTCTCAGCATTCGCTGCATGATTCACCAATGTTGGCATAGGGATATCAGTTGCGGTATAGTCTATCGGCCACCCGTATGCTAGGAAATCAACTACCTGGCTATCCGAATAGTCTACCAGGTGCAACCTCCACGCGGGAATGTTCAACTCTGAAGGAAGCAGAACCCTTTCTGAGAGATAATTTGGAAGCGCCGTTTCCCTTACCAGGTCATAGGTCTTCAAAAACTCGGGACTAGAAATCAGAGCTGCCGGAACTGCAACGGGCCAAAGCTTATAAACCTGTGATCTATACTCAAGCGGGTAGGGGGGAGCCTTACACCTGTGCTGGCTTGAGCCTGGATATAAACTCAAAAGGTCCAAACTCATATTAAAACAATCGTACTCTATTTCTACCTGCAACTGTACCACATAGGAGGGCTCAACATATTTAGCTACACTCGGAAGGAGAGGCACAGTCACTAGTGCAGTGTCGGCGTCAGTCGCTACGAGCTGATCATGGGAGGCACCAGTGGCCACTGGCTCCAGAAGTAGGTCACTGACCCCCACCCCCGCTGCGGCCGGGCGAGGGGAAGCGACCCACTGCCCCAGCGGCGACTGCGACCCAGTCTCGGCACACGGTGCAGCTGATAACAGAGTAGGGGAATGTAAACACAGGGACTCGTGCACTCGTTGTTCGGAAACAATTACATTAGAGATATCCGTGACTGAATCATGTAACACCACAGGACAGTTTTTGACTTTAACAGCGCTTACTAGCGTGTCTGTACATGGAAGCAATGGTGAATTTCGGCTCAACAACACATCACTAACGAAAGGCTTCGCACTTACGGCAGCAGGTTGAGCAGCAGGCTTGTCAGAGCCCTTTCTATCATGGAAGGATCTACGTTTCAGGCAATCCTGCTCTTTATGCCAGTGCACTCTTTTCAGTCGGTAAGCACGCCAGGCACAAACGTGGAGCATCTTCGCCGGAGGAACACCATGAGTTGCCGCGAACCCGCAGTCCCTCCCCCAGTTCCAGTTGATACAGGGTCTGCCATCAGTTTCCTTGTTGTACTCCGTCCTAGAGTTTATCGGTGGGACACCTCCCGTCTGAACCGGCGATGCCACCGACTGGGGATGTACTGCAGTATATGGCGGGACATATGCAGGCACTGGGTGATACACATGCGGAGAAACAGACCTACTAGCAGCCATACAAATATCCCTCTGAAGCTCTTTCAGTGCGCCAGTATCTTCCCAACCTGTCGGGAGGCGACCTTCGGAAATTAACTTAACCACCCGCTCTGACCAGTGCCGACAGACAGGCCAATCCCAGAGCATCGCCATATGGGCCAAGTCTTGCTCGTGATTAAAGATATGAGGCGGCCAAGATGGCGGCAATAACGGCAACGCAGCCAAGGTACGCAAAGCGCCAAAGTACTCTGGCCAAGTAGCTTCACCTTGAGAAATAGTTTTGAAAGATTCACCACGTGTTATGAACAAGTGTGGCAAGAAAGCAGTACCTTTCCGCTTGCGAAATGTTGACACTGGGTCCAAGAGGATGTCAGCAATGGCCGGCGCTGCCTGCTGAGCTCGTCCCTCCATTCCTTCCTGGGGCCTCGTGACAGTGACAGTAGGTCCCGCCGGCTGAAGAACCTCGGCAAGGTAGTAGCCCGACGCCTGCCTCGGGGACTGCGCCTTCTGACACGCCGTCTCGGGCGCCGGGGTGGGCGGCAACACAACAGGAAGCCGTTCACATGGGAGTGGTGACACTGGTGAAGAAAATGACGGCTTAACTAGTTGTGACTGACCTGGGAGCGGGCGAGGTGGAGCAGCAACAGTTTCCAGAACATTCACCCGCATCGCCAAGTCCTGCATAACCTTTACCACCTCTCGGTGAAGTTCCAGAACCGTCGCCAAATCCGACTGCGTCGCCGAACCTTGCTGTGTAGCCACTGGAGACGTGATTGGTGAAAGCTGTCCAACTTGCGCTGTAAACTGAGCTTGAGACAGGAGCGACCTGGCAGCACGGCGCAAGGATTCTCGCCGGAGCTGCGGCTGCCGAGGCGGTCGACCCACTTTTTTCCTCGGCGGCATCTCGAGCCTATGAAAGTAGAGAGACGAGAGAAATTTCACGTTGCTAGTTTGAAAGCTGGGAGAGAAGTGGCCGAGACGGTGGGCGGAAGTCACGTCAGGAAGGAGGTCAGTTCTTTACCTCGTGCGTGAATTAAACATGTTGCCTCGCCAACATGCGTAATATTGGTAGACCATGGGATCGTGGGTTCGAACCTTGGTCGAGTCAAACCAATGACTTAACAATTGATACTTGTCGCTTCCTAGCCAGGCGTTCGGCATTATTAGGATAGGGCAATGACAGGGTGGCTCAGTGTCAGTATAATGTGATGGAGTGGGATATCAGGTCATGGTGCTGGTGGCCTGGTATGCCAGTGGGGCAGCACTATAAAGTCGCCATGAGTGCGCACTGTCACAAGTTGGTACCCGTTCTGATATGCCGTTGGCCGTTGCTAGGACGTAAAACAACAACAAACAAACAGATTATATCCAACTATGCTAGACATCATTTATTATTTTCATTAAATGTAATTTGATATTCAAATTATCCGAGCACGATAATACTGCTTCAGCAATAGGCATATAGTTCATTAATGGAAAACAAAAACAAACCCAGATTTGAGCAATTGTTGGATGTAGCAATTTGCAATGTGAATCATTAATATTTATTCGCTATTTCTCCCTTCCCAGAATTCCACACTCTGTAACTGATGCGCTAGCTCTCTACCAGTGGCACCAATTATTTACACATCATGTGCAACACCGTGCAATTAGGATGGCCGAATAAGTTGAGCACCCACTTTCTGTACGACGGCTCATGGATAAGAACTCTGGCCGAGTGACACAGATACATTACAAATTTATGGTGCTGTCACATTAAAACGCTTCTCGCCAGCGCACCGCCAACGTGCAAAATAACTTTTAATTGTCGAGAGACATCAAACTTTTTGGCGTCAGCGCAACGTATTGGTAGCGCGTGGCCGACGTTGTGGTAAAAGTTTGGCGCGCCGTCCTGATATGACCTTAGATGTTGGTAGGACGTAAAACAACAAAAAGCAACCGTATGGCGCAATGTGTGGGAACGACCCTAATGTGCGTGTGCTGTGTGCCTAGCCTTCGCATATCTTTATTCCAGCGATGTCAACGTGCTTCCGACGTCGCCATAATATTGGCACCAGCGCGTTGTCATGTGTCCAAAGTTTTGAGCAAGCACAAAACTTTGCCGATCCCCTGATGCACGCACCCGACCATCGCCGTAGATGAACGCACCTAACGCGCGCATAACGCTTCCTGACGAATCCCGATGTTGTGTGCAAAAATCACATATGTCGACGTGCGTTGGCGAGAAGCATCGTAATGTGACAGCACCATAATTATACTTGCCGCAACCGAGCCAGGCGCTTCGCATTTACTATAATCAGGGAAGTATTGGTCGAATGAGGAATATGGAGTTTCGGTGATTGAAATTTCCCCTGATTAATAAATGTAAGAAGCAACTAATAATGTCAGTCTTCTCCCATGACAAGCAACATGATATATTCAGTGTTAGCTCAGTTATATTTACTTGGTAACCCCTCATCCAGGTTTTGACACTGCCTTCAATGTCAGAAGCAGACCTGTAAATGTCACGTGATGCGGCATGCTGCTGGAGCCGTTGCGAGAAACCCATTAAGCCAGATCGAAGGTCATAACAGCCAATCGACCTCCGGCAAATGCCATAATTCTATAGCATAGGAAGTCACATAAAGAAATACATTGGGTCATGCTAGCGAGAACGGAATTAATTACATCACAATATTACATTATGTGGGCATTGCCCTATGAAATCTCACTTTTTCATAACTAAGCAGGTTTTCTGGTTCTGACATATCCAATATCGGTATTGGTATATTCATTAAATTTGCATACTCAATGGTTTTGAGATTCTGACATTGTTGTTATTAAAGTTGCATAGTCCGATGAAAACATCAAATTTTCAAAACCAAAACACTTATATAGACATAATTTACTCACGGGAACAAAATTGAGACAGAGAGGTAAATGGATTAACAAATTTTAATGGAGAACATAACCTCGTGTCTCGGATGATGAGATGGATAGTCAGTATCGTGGTAGATGGTATCAAGATGATTAGCAAGTGTGTTAAATCATATAATCGTATCAGTGTAAAATTGTATCGTACATGGATTAGTGATTAGAGATAAGAATGGCTAAATGTTGTTTCGTGTCAGTATAGTGTCTATAGTCATGAAAGGAGTGAGAAGGAATCAGGGAAGGACTAGCTTGGAACCAGCAGCCCTCAACCAAACAAAGTCCCGAGGGCTGATGGTACCGACGAGATTATAAACGGAGCAAGATAAGCCGACACAGCGTCACTCCTCCCGGGGGCCGGCTTTCTTTATATCATTAATAGGGACTCCTGCTGAGACACAGGCCTGCACCACACCCCTAGGACGGCTGTGTAGGGTAAACGGGCAATCAGGCCCGAACAGGAACTGGCGGAGCGATCGAGTAGCTTTGTTAATCATGGTGCAGTCCAGGGAACCCTTGACAGGAAGACGAAAGCCGGAGACAGGAGAGTCGGGTTATAGAATTGCTTGTATCTCAACCAAGCAGCAACCGGGGAGGATAGTGAAGAGGGAAGTCTTGGTAGAAGATAAGTAAGTGAGGGTTATGAGTCTTTCAAGTGTGAGTTAAGGAACATAATATATGACAGAACCTCATAGATGGATCGGTTCAGCGTGTCGAGCTGATGGAGCTGGCAGAAACTCTGATGTTTGCAGGTGGATGACTTTGTTTGCCCAAGTCCCTCTGGAGAGAGACTCTGACAATGCAGAGACTAGCTATATATGGTGTGTCAAGCTGTAGCCTTGAAGATAGAAGCAGAAAAGTGGCTATCTTCCAGGGAATACAATGAAATCATTACAGAGAAAAATCAAAATTTTCAATGGAGAAAGAGACTATGAAGTATGATATGTTTTCAGTTAAGGTGTTCACACTCCCTTAATGCTGACGCTTTACCTTGCAGATTATGTGGTAACCTAGTCAGACTATCTGCTAGAACGAGATTCCTCCATTCTTTATGTAGGATTATTATGTTCCAGCTATTTAACGCTGATATCAGCAAAATTTGCCTTGCAACGGGTTAAGACTGGATCGCTTCCTGCACCCGACGCCAAGACTTGTTGGGACAGTAGATTATCTGTAATGCATTTTTGCTATATGTTAGCTTTTTGATAGCTTTCCGGGAGGAATGGTTACTCTTAGGTTATTAGCATCTATGAGACAACTTAACCAGATTAAGGTATCGGTGGGCGGAGTAGACTTAGTGGTAGCAAGAACCAACCCTAGACTGGAGACAAACTGCAGAAAATTAATTATGGGCTTGACTTAATCGTGAAGGAGTGGTATACTGAAAGCAGTTAGGGCGAGTAGCAGTATTATATTATTATTAACAAACTGAGCCTAAAGCTGCTACCCGGTGTTAACTATCGGAACATTACTGGTAAGCAGCAGTTGTCACCTCAGGAAGCACACTCATGAAGCGAGCAATTGTACACACATCTTCACGGCTTCAGGTCGAATCCTGAGATTAGTATAAGTATTCAGTCCTAAATTAGATTCTTTTAATTACGAGGATGAGTTAATCATGAGGGTGGTAAAATTGACAACATGGGGACCACCCGCCGGCAGGGACTGGTGGGACGGCAGATCTACAGGTGAAGACAGCTAGCAGCGACAGGTAGCAAAGACCATGCAGCAGGGAGACAACCCACTATCAGAGATGGGGGAGCGGCTTGGAACGATGAGTTTCAAGTGTAGACAGCTAGCAGAGCCCGGTCCGGGGTCCGGGAGCGTCAGATGCAGACAGCTATCAGAGACCGGGCAGCCTTAAGACATCCCGCCGGGGGCTATGGGCATCGTAGCGAGTCGGTACAACAGTCATTCTTACTGGCGTCATAAGTAGTCGGTGCAACAGTCACTGTCACTGGGAAAAAAAGATTAAGAAGCATAATAAGAGAAAAATACAATGAAAATTGACTGCTTCAGAGGAAGTCTATTAATTAGGGATATTCATTGGTATGCTCGGCTTCTGTAATCTATGAGCCTGACATCAATTCAATTCTTTATTTCAGACTCAGGAATATGATAGTTACATAAGTTGGTCCATAGTGGGTAGATATAGAAATTAAAGTGAATAGGATATGTCAGCTCAATAACCACACCCGTGATGCAAGAATTGTTACAGAAACACATATTTGATGTGAAAGCATGCCAAATTAACAATTCTGACAGCATAAAACTAAGATTCCTTACACACGGTATGCAGCATGCGAATGCGAATGTGAATTAAAATCGAAAAGCATGTAAATGAATAGTGGTGCTTCCATAGGTCCGAATGTGCGAATGCGAATGCGAATGTGGCAAATGGATTCACCCATGGACAGATCGGGGCGGCATGCAAATGCAAATGCAGCTGCGTTTGCCATAGAAAACAATACTGTTCCTTCACAAATTTGGAGGAAAAACCCCAACAAATGTTGGGGGTTGGCATATATCTATGCCGCATATACAACATTCGCATGCCGCATGCCGCATGCCGCATACCGCATATAAGGAATCTTAGCCTCCACCTCAGCAATTATTTCTTCTCTTAATCTGGCATAGTATCCCCTTCTATCTAGGAACACATGATTAATAAGTACACCATTTTCTAAGTTGGATATGTAAGTTCAAATCTAGCGAATTAATTTGGTTTTGAAAATTTAATGCTTTCAATAGACCAGGCAGTTTTAAGGATTCAATGTTGCACAGAAAGAATATGATGTATATTTAAAGAACCAATTACTGCTGAAACATGACTATATTATAGAGCATTTCGATGTGCATGCCGAAATTACTCCGGATCTCTTCAATTAAAATAATTCTAAAGTTGATTATTTAATATACTTATTCCAAAGTCAATGACAGTACCTAATAATGATGAACATATCGCACCATGTCTATTTTAATTATTCTTAATAAACCATGTACAGGCGGCCCCCTTATCAGAGACTCCAACACCAGGACCAGAGGGCACTCCCTGAAGCTGAGGAAGCGGTACTCCAGACTGGACCTGCAACACAACTTTTTCGGCTTTAGGGTGGTTGACCTGTGGAATGACCTGCCGGAGAGTGTCGTAGCAGCAGAGTCGGTGAACTGTTTCAAGTCCCGACTGGATGCATACTGGTCAAGCATTACATATTTCCTGGAGCCAGTGACAGTTGCTATGATCGACCACATCTGAAGAACTGTCTCCATCTCTATTAATTAAGGGCGGCTAACAGGTCCAAGGCCTATTATAGCTGTATCCTATTGATTGATTGATGTATGACCTCGTGTAAGTAATTGTACCACGCACGGTCAGCCGACCAGTGCTACTGTTATTACTAAATACAAATTTAAAAGATTTGAATTGAATTAGAATAGTGCTGTCAAGCAGTGAAAACAAGTGTTAACACACTTATGCGTTATGGATAGGAGAAATAAATTCATTACAAAAGACACACACAAAACAAAAAGAAGAAAGCAACAGCACTGAGAAAGGACATACATAAAACTGCATTTGCCCAAAGGAAAATAACCCTATAAAAATAATATATTTATCTGAAACTAAAAACCATTAGAATGCCTTAAGCTAAGATTCCATATACATGGTATGCGGCATGCGAAATGTGAATGTGGTATGCGGCATAGATACCAATGCCGACCTCCAATAGTCGATGTCTTTTGTTGGTGTTGGGGGGTTGCTAAGCAAACCAAAAAAAAAGAAAAAGATACCCTTCCCAATTTTGTATTTTTTGCTCCAAATTTGTGAAGGAAAGTCAAAGTTACTATTGTTTTCTATGGCAAATGCAGCAGCATTCACATTCACATTCGCACCGATCGGTCCATGGGTCGATCCATTTGCCGCATTTGCATTTGCATTTGCATTTGCGTTTGCATTTGCGTTCGCGTTCGCGTTCACGTTCGCGTTCGCGTTCGCGTTCGCATCCGGACATATGGAAGCACCCATGTATATGTATATGCTTTTCCATTTTTTGCCGCATTTGCATTTGCATTCACATACCGCATACATCATATATGGAATCGTAGCTTTATTCAGTTATGGAACACCACAGCTCAGATAGGGCAGGTAACACACATGTATTACAATTGTGGATTACTCTTTCAGTGCAGACCTCAAACTGGAAAAAAAAGTAACATGGTAGGCTGGGTGGATATAACATTTGCAGATCCCCAAGTCGGTGAGAAGTAAAGAGCAAGTCACGAACTGTGGCTTATGGCGGAAAAGGTGCGAAACCCAACCGGTGGACAGAAAACTTAAGGCCCTGTCAACCATCACCGGATTGGGGGAAACGGACAGAAACCAAACAAAGTCCGGTTTGTGTCCAGACAAGTTTTGAACATGCACAAAACTAGGAACGGATGGTGCTGGATTGATGTCTACGATTCTTGTCCGGTTTGAGTTTATTTCGTCCGTTGGCTATCTGTTCATGTCTGTTTCATGTCTGTTTCATGTCCGTTTCATGTCCATTTCATGTCCTTTCGTCCGGTGGCCTTTTCCCTGATGTCGCAACACTTTGACACATTTTAATACATTTTGATACTTATCACCACCGGACTAGACAATTCTGTCCATTGCTCAATCCGGCATAGTGTGACAGGCACTTTACAATTCTGGAATATCACAGATTTGTGTAACAACAGCAGAGTAAAGCCCTGGTCACATAGCCGTTAGTGGATGTAGGTGAACGTAGTGGAGGCTAACGCAGTTGAAAGTAGTTGAACGTAGTTGAACATACCGGCATCATTACCGTAACGTATTTATTCATACCGATACCTGCCGTACCTTAGTGTATTTCAACGTAGTTTAGCATACTTACACCACGTTTGACCCATGTTAATCTATCCTATGCATCACTACGTCCTATGTGACCGGGCCTTTAGAGGCTGACTTTTGAACATAGTAGAACGTAGTAGAACGTACCTCTTAATGTACTCTAGCATACTCTAGCGTACTCTAGCATAGTTTGACCCACACAAAAGAATGGCTGTTACACGTCGCGCATGCCGTGGTCACATAGCCGTTAGTGGACGTAGCACCACACCCAAGCTACACTGGAACCCATGTTTGCTCTGCTGAGCGCATCTGCTGTGAATTTCTCGAAGCATCATGGTGGTCTGCTCCATTAAATGTTCTGTCCATGCGCCACCAACTTGAGTAATGAATGGTTCCCCATTAAAGTTTCCTACATGGGATTAAGTACAGCTGAGTGCCCTTGTTGCGAACAGGGCTGGGCCCTAGGGTTGGTGGCGCCCCGGGAAAGCTGAACTTGGCTACCCTTCCAAGTATAATTTTCCCAAATTTAACACCAACGTAGCACCCAGTAGCACATGGCGCCCTGGGCGACTGCATAAATTGCCGGTACCTTATTATCCAATCTTTGGATTAATACAACTTTGCACCTTTTCATACGCAGGTGTCCTGTGGTTGTCAGTCAAACGACCTGATGTGTAATCAATCCGCCGGAACACGCCGTCGCCAGGCCTTGGGCGCCACCACTACGCAGCATGTGTGGGTGGATGAGGCGTGGGGAGCGTGGTGGCAGGGGGTCGGGAGTGGCGGGGCTGCGAATGTGGAAGATGGGACCAGAGCCAGATTGGTTTGTTTGTTGTTTTACATCTTAGCAACATCTAAGGTCATATCAGGACGGGTACCAAATTGTGACAGTATGCACTCATGGCAATTTTATAGTGCTGCACAACTGGGAAATCAGGCTGCCGGCACCATGACCCCATATCCCACTCAGTCACATTATCCTGTCACCGAGCTAACCAGTCCTTGTCCTATCCTAATAATGCCGAGCACCAGGCTAGGAAGCGACAAGCATACATTTTTAAGTCATTGGTTTGACTCGACCGGGAACCTTACTCGCAAACTCCCGATCTTCCGCATGCGAGGCCCGTGCTCTACCGATTCGGCCATCGCGCCCAGTGAGGCAGATTGGGTTTAGGAGATGAGACCGAATGTAGAAGATGAGAGCGTGAGGAGCAATAGGCAATGCGAGCTAGATTCAATTGCCTTAAATCGATGCCAAGGCTATCCCCCCGCCGCCCCCCCCCCCTCTCTGTCTCCCACAATCACACCCATACCCACCCATCCGAGGGGTTTGGACCAGATGGGATGACAAAATGAGTTGAGCACCTGCTCTCGGTTCGCTGCTCGTGGGACTTGAAGCGCGGATGTAAATCCTCGCTCCGATTTGAATCGATGACTTAACAAATATACACTTGCCGCTACTGAGTCTAGTGCTTGGCGTTAATAGGATAGAACAAGAAGCTGTTGAATGATGATGATTATTTTTCTGTGATTGAAATTTCACCTGCTTAATCCACGAATGTAAAGAAACAAACTTGATTAAATGTCCAAGATCATAGCATGAATCAATGGTGTTTTCTGTGGCAGAGTGCTTACAGTGTCTGCCCTTTTTCTAGGTTGGACTCCTAATCTGAAGCGACTGGTCGGTGACCAGGTTTTTGCTTCAAAGTTTCAAGGTTGTCGCAACGGGGTTGCCGACTTTTTAGTCATAAGGTGGTCGCAAGTGAACGCTGGCCGTAGTGTGACTGGGGCTTAATGTACCAACAAATTAAGAATGAAACTCAGACACAATTTTGAAGCTGTTGAATTTCTGTCAAAGACAGAAAAACAGTTAAAATAAATAAGCAGCAATACACTGTAGTTGTCCGTAGGAACTCAACAAAATGTTAGTGCTTTTCCATTGGTCAAGCAGTCTGGCAGTAAACTGCAACCCCCAGCGTTACCAACCGGAAATGACTGCTCCACTTTGTAGGTCAGCGGAAGTCAACAAGCATCAGATGGCGCTGCCATATTGCAATCTGTGTCTCCCTTCATCTGACTTAATTACACCGCGTCTAGTTAATATTGCTGAGAGCAGGTTGGGTCCGTGTACTCTGAAACTGAAAGGAAACAAACCAAAACAACAACAAATAAACCCCAAAAGACCAACTAGGCAAACATATAAACAATGCCAGAAAATGCTGGCGTGTACTCAAACAGATTGAACCAGCAAACCAGACCAACATTAGTAGCCATTCCAATGAAGAAAGTGGCAACATAATACCTGATAACCTACTTACTGAAGAAATCAATAACTATTTCATTGAGATAGGAGAAAGGTTAGCCGGTAAATTTAACTGAGTAACAACCCAACATAAATGTTACCGAGCCAAACTAAATAACCACAACTATGATCTCCAAGAAACATCTTGTGATGAAATCCTAGACCAAACAAATCAAATATCATCCTATAAATCGTCTGGTATAGCATACATCAGAACTGCCCTCATAGAGATGGCAATCAATTCAATTCTTTTATTTTAACTCTGAGCAAGGTATGTTTATAATAAACTGAGGTGATACAATAAATGCATACAAATTCCTTACAGACAGAAAGGATCCCAGAAAAGCGATACTTATCTAGCTCGTCTCCATGATGTGACTGAACAGGTGATGACAATAACAGATGATTAAACTTAAGCTACATTTTTAACTAATGATTATGATGAGATACTGATGTGTCTCTTCACAGTTAGTAAAAAACAAAGTAATGATAGAAATATTATATGTATATTGTGTCATGGATTCATGTACTTAAGGCCCTGTCACACTACGACGTTTCTCACCAACGCGCTTCGACGCGTGCCGACGGGTTGGGTTTTTGCTTAACACGTCGGTACACGTCCGGTACGTTACCGGCGCGTTGCCGGCGCGTTACCGGCGCGCTACCGGCGCGTCGGTACATAGCAACGTGTGAATGGACACGTCGACGCGCGTCGGGGCGCGTCGGGGCGCGTCGAGGTTTTGTGCATGCACAAAACTTTGGACGCGCGGCGACGCGCGCCAACGGGTTGGAGGGCGCGTTACGGACGCGTTAGCAACACGTCGACACGCGTTGGCGGCGCGCCGGCGGAACGCTGGCAGGACGTTGATCAACGTTGGTTAACGTTGGCTTTTTTTCCCCCAAAATGGGAGCGTTCCGTCGGCGCGTCGGGAACGTCCCATCGACGTGTTGTGGGCATGCCATTGGCGTTGCTGGATGCGTTGGCCGCGCGCTGTGGACGCGCTGCGGGCGCGTCCTAACGTGTTGCTGGCGGGTATGTACTGGTTCACGCAATACTAACACGATACCAACGCGCTGCCTCCACGCCGTAAACGCGCCGACAACGCGCCGACAGCGCGCCGACAACACGCCAATAACACGCTACTAACGCGCCATACGTGCCAAACGCGCCAATAACGCGCCAATAACGCGCCTCCAACCCGCCACTAACACGCTGCGCCGCGTCAAACTTTCTCCCAAAGCGCCGAAAAGTTTGACGTTTCTCGACGGGTTGCAAATATTTTGCGCGTTGCCGGCGCGCCGGGGGAAACGTCGTAGTGTGACAGGGCCTTTACATGCAGTATCAGTAGTTATTTTGCATGTATGTTAATAGGGGTAAAATTGATGTTCTTTGCCATAGCCACTTGATATTTTAAATTATGTGACTAGTTAATGACAACTATGTCCTATTATATATATTCTTTACTGGTAATTGATTTAGTATGCATTGAGATAGCTTATCTTTAGTTTTTTACAGAAGATTTTCATAGTTTTAAGGTTTCTAATTTCTACAGGTATTGAGTTCCAGATATTGGTTCCTTGGTTTTCAGTTGTTATTTTGCCATATTTGTTTCTCGTGTGTTTGTGATGCATGTTATTTATCTGTTGTGTTTTATGGGAATGGACCTGATTGTTTTCTTTGAAGAGATTGTCAATTATTTCAGGGAGGAGGGCATTCTTTGGTTGTAAACAAATTTTGCAATGTATAACAACATTAATCAGGGAACTCACACATATGTACAACTTAATAATTAAAACAGGCATCTTCCCCGATCCCCAAGACCAATAACGCAAGATACTGCAGTGAACTGTGACCAATTTCAATCCTCCCACTTCCAGGAATAATTATTGAACAGATTATACATGACCAAGTTAAAGCATTTCTTGAATCATCCAACTATCTGCCCTACCAGCAAAATGGATTTAGGAAAAACAAATCCACAACAGGGGCTCTGGCATCACTACTGGATGAACTTTTAGGCAACATGGATAAAGGTGAAATAACAATCACTGTCTTCCTTGATTTCAAGAAGGCATTTGATACAATTGACCACAAGATCCTGATGCAGAAAGTGCAAGAGCTGGATTAGGCAACAAAGCATATCATTTCTTCACAAATCATCTCAAGAACAGGATGCAGTGCACAAAACTAAACAACAATGAGTCCACCACCCATAGCCTCAAGACCGGGGTGCCACAGGGCTGCACCCTAGGACCCCTGCTATTCCTAATCTTTATTAATGACCTACCACTAGTATCTGAAAGGTCAACATTTACATTATTTGCTGATGATGCAGCAGTCACAATACATGAGAGAGATCTTGTGGCAGCTGCAAGCCAGACAGACATGGTGCTAGATAAGGTGAATACATGGTGCCATGGAAATAAACTAACAAGAAAGAGTATGTGATGTATGGAATGAAAATGAGAAAACCAAGAGCCCCTCAAATCCAACTACAAATGGGTGGAACCTTACTTCGTGAAGTGGACTCCTACAATTACCTGGGCACAACTCTTGACTCCACACTAAATGGGAACCAACAATTGGTAAGACTGAATCAAACACTGGCACTAAAACTGACAACTTTCAGGAAATTAAGGAAATTCATAAGTGAAAACACTGCACTTCTCCTGTACAAGCCTACAATATTGCCTGTTATAGATTACAGAACCGAGCACTGAAAACAGTTTACCAAGGCAAGACACT
This sequence comes from Branchipolynoe longqiensis, assembly GCA_030323885.1. Classification (NCBI taxonomy): domain Eukaryota; kingdom Metazoa; phylum Annelida; class Polychaeta; order Phyllodocida; family Polynoidae; genus Branchipolynoe; species Branchipolynoe longqiensis. Next base: position 110,710,116 of record CM059189.1, on the reverse strand, counting down.
CAGTGTGGCTGAACTGCACAAGAAAGCCAAATTGGATACTCTCTCAGAATGAAGGGACCTACACCTGATGGCACTAATGCACAAACACGCAAAAGACGAAAAATTCATCGACCGCACTAATAGAATAACAACAAGAGGAGCCTCCACTCTGCTCAATGTACCACACCCTTCAACAAATAAATATATCGGAGCACCAATCTACAAAGGTAGTGTCATGTGGAATGACCTCCCTATCAGTAGGTACTCCAAAGTGATTTCTATCGATTACAAGTTATATATCTGTACAGACCTTTTAAATTGGATCTCAATGATATAAAAATCATTTAGATTGATTGAATAGCTGCAAAGTTATGAGTGTTTAAAGATTGATTCTTTTACCCCGATTTGTGCACATTTCCAAATTAGCCAAACCTTGGTTTGTAGGGTCCCACCTGGAAGCTATTTTGGATATGATCTGTCCAATATTAAAGAATCTCATTCTCTATAGTACAAATAAGAAGCTCAATTTTTTACAGACCATCACTGTTAGTATTCTTTCTGAAATTTAATGTCAAACTTGCTAAATTCCTTAATTTCCAGCAACCACCAATAATAAATTCAGTAATATAAAGGAAAATAGCATAACTCCCGTTCTAATTGTCCTATCACAGCAATCTGTATACCAAAATAACCAGAATTAAAAGCTCTACATGATGACATATTATTCTAACTGATCAGAGAAAGAAAGACAACATTCACTTTTAGGCATCGCGAGCTGACAATAAAATTAAGAAAAATAGCATAACTCCCGTTCTAATTGTCCTATCACTGCAATCGTTATACCAAAATAACCAGAATTAAAAGCTCTACATGATGAGACCATTTTCTAAGTGATCATAGAAAGAAATACAACATTCAGTTTTAAGCATCGCCAGCTGACAATAGCCACATTCTTGCAGCAGTCACTTCTCAGACCAACCTTTATGCGCATGATATGAATCTCAACCAAATATTGTTCTGGTTAGGTAGAGGAAGCTTTCTGATGATATAATTTTCAAAATGATCCTGATCAATTTTCAAGGAGGATTAATGTCTTAATGTTTTCACTCCTTCAGTTCAATCAAATTTCCCACTCAAAAACACCCATGCTTGATATGCTAATGAAGCCTCGTTTCTTCTCTGTCTTTCATTGGTGGTTATTTTTAGCTCAGGTCACTGTACTCACCAAGGTATCAATTTTAGGGAAGGGAGTAGCTCAGACTGGCTGGATGAAAACAAACTCGTCGAGCATGCTCACAGCTGCCGATGGTACCCCCCAACAAGTGTCCATTGACTGTAATTTATTTCATAATAATAATTAAAAATGAAATACCCGAAAAGACAAAAGAACAAGCTTTAATTTCATATACATTTTATTTCAAACCAAGCAGAATTAATGAAGATTGGAGTGTTTTTAAAAGGGTTAAAATATGTCAAATTTCGCGCTGCGGACACCGTACACGCCCACTTTGGAGTACCTACTATCAGAATCAGAGAAACACAAACAATAGTTGCTTTAAAAAATGCATATAGAGCCCTTCTGGTTATTTAGGCCCTTGTTTGTTGTTGTTTGTTGTTTGTTTGTTGTTGTTTTACGTCCTAGGCCCTTGAATGACTAGTGCAGTAATTACTAGCAAAGCCCTGAGGTCTGGCCCCCCCTGCATCCTCGCTTGCTCTCCTGTGGGTTTTCCCCCCCCACCACCCACCCCAATGGGCCCCCTCCCCTGCCACCACCCTTAGCCATCATGAACAAACCATCAACACACCGAACATCCTACACAACTATCAACCTGTTTAAACACATTGAACATTATATAAGACACACAAAATGTCTTGTCAACTATAAACTTACCTTGTTTTATAAGAGAAAAAATGTAACCCTCAACGATTGTGTGAGTTGCACCGAGTAAACACTTTCTACTCAGTGCTGCTCCCCATTTTTGCATGAACTACAGTGACTGGTGCTGTACATTAAACAACAGGAACCACTCCCTTAATTCAACAGGATCGGTGCTGTAACTAATACAGCACTGATCAAACTTAGATTATTTAGACTGTTACTTGCAATAGTAGGATGGCCAGAAGACCAGTGCTCCGGCGCTGACAAATGTCATATTCAGATGAATAAATACTTTACCAAAAAAAACCCCCACAAAAACCCACAAACGAACCAACATTGGAGTGTTGGCTTAGACTTGTATTCCCCTGTAGATGTTGGGCATCCTGCAGTGGTACACATTGGTACAGGTGGTTTCATGTAATGATATACATTGATACAGCTGGTGTCCATCAGTGGTCCACATTGGTACAGGTGGTTTCATGTAATGATATACATTGATACAGCTGGTGTCCATCAGTGGTCCACATTGGTACAGGTTGTTTCATGAATTGATACACATTGATACAGCTGGTGTCCATCAGTGGTCCACATTGGTACAGGTGGTGTCCTGTAATGATACACATTGATACAGGTGGTGTCCTGCAGTGGTATATATTGGTATATGTGGTTCCATCTAATGATGCACATTTATACAGGTGGTGTCCTGCAGGGGTACACATTGGTACAGGTGGTGTCCTGCAGGGGTACACATTGGTAATTGTGGTTTCATGTAATGTGACACATTGATACCGGTGGTGTCCTGCAATGGTACACATTGGTACATGTGGTGTCCTGCAGTGGTACACATTGGTACAGGTGGCGTCGTGTAATGGTATGCATTGCTACAGTTGGTGTCCTGCAGTGGTACACATTGATACATATCGTGTCCTGTAATGATGCACATTGATACAAGTGGTGTCCTGCAGTGGAACACATTGGTACAAGTGGGTTCATGTAATGATACCCATTGATGCGGGTGGTGTCCTGTAATGGTACACATTGATACAGGTGGTGTCCTGTAATGGTCCACATTGATACAGGTGGTGTCCTGCAGTGGTACACCTTGATGCAGGTGGTGTCCTGTAATGGTACACATTGATGCAGGTGGTGTCCTGTAATGGTACACATCGATACAGCTGGTGTCCTGCAGTGGTACACATTGATACAGGTGGTTTCGTGTAATGATACACATTGATACAGGTGGTGTCCTGCAATGGTACACATTGATACAGGTGGTATCCTGTAATGGTACATACTGATACAGGTGGTGTCCTGCAGTTGTACACATTGATACATGTGGTGGTTATGTAATAGTACACATTGATACAGGTGGTGTCGTGTAGTGGTACATATTGATACACGTGGTGTCCTGTAATGGTACACATTGATACATGTGGTGTCATGCAATGGGACTTAATGATACAGGTGGTGTTATGTAATAGTACACATTGATACAACTGGTGTCCTGCAATGGTACACAATGCTACAGGTGGTTTTATGTAATATTACACATTGATACATGTGGTGTTGTGTAGTGGTACACATTGATACAGGTGGTGTTGTGTAATGGTACACATTGATACAGGTGGTGTCCTGCAATGAAGAGTCGGAAGCAGTAAGTGTAAGGAGGGGGGGATCTGGGGGCGGAGGGGGAGGAGGCCTGTTATTCACCCCCCACCCACCCCAACCCCCTACCACCCTACCCCCCGCCGAATCAATTGCACTGCCGACGTTGTCAGTATTAATCTACAGGATTGATTCAATTCTTCACTACACAAACCAATGGATTATGGTAGATAAGAGTTTGAAATATTTATTTAGCGTATTACATGCCAATTCACATCGTTATTTCCATAACCCAGCTCCAGACACCTTATTTTCTCTCAAATGGATTGCTCAGCACCCGTCTCCTGGAGACAGTGCAGTGGGAGTAACTAGTTGTTTAGTGGCCCTGTACTGGAGAAAGTACTGTGGGAATAACTAGTTGTTTAATGGCCCTGTCCTGGAGAAAGTACTGTGGGAGTAACTAGTTGTTTAGTGGCCCTCTCCTGGAGAAAGTACTGTGGGAATAACTAGTTGTTTAGCAGTTCTGTCCTACAGACAGTAGAGTCAGAGTAACTAGTTGTTAGCAGGCCTGTCCTGGAGAAAGTACTGTGGGAGTAACTAGTTGTTTAGCAGTCCTCTCCTACAGACAGTGGAGTCGGAGAAACTAGTTGTTTAGCAGGCCTGTCCTGCAGAAAGTACTGTGGAAGTACCTAGTTGTTTAGCAGTCCTCTCCTACAGACAGTGGAGTCAGAGTAACTAGTTGTTTAGTGGCCCTGTCCTGGAGAAAGTACTGTGGGAATAACTAGTTGTTTAGCAGTCCTGTCCTACAGACAGTGGAGTCGGAGTAACTAGTTGTTTGCAGGCATGTCCTGGAGAAAATAGTCTGGGAGTAACTAGTTGTTTCGCAGTCCTCTCCTACAGACAGTGGAGTCGGAGTAACTAGTTGTTTAGCATGCCTGTCATGGAGAAAGTGTTGTGGGAGTAACTAGTTGTTTCGCAGTCCTGTCCTACAAGCAGTGGAGTCGGAGTAACTAGTTGTTTAGCAGGCCTGTCCTGGAGAAAGTGTTGTGGGAGTAACTAGTTGTTTAGCAGTCCTGTCCTACAGACAGTGGAGTCAGAGTAACTCGTTGTTAGCAGGCCTGTCCTGGAGAAAGTGCTGTGGGAGTAACTAGTTGTTTAGCAGTCCTGTCCTACAGACAGTGGAGTTGGAGTAACTAGTTGTTTACCAGGCCTGTCCTGCAGAAAGTACTGTGGGAGTACCTAGTTGTTTAGCAGTCCTCTCCTACAGACAGTGGAGTCGGAGTAACTAGTTATGTACCAATCCTGTCCTGGAGACAGTTCAGTGAGAGTAACTAGTTGTTTAGTGGTCCTGTCCTGGAGACAGTGCCATGGGAGTAACTAGTTGATTAGTGGCCCTGTCCTTGAAACAGTGCTGTGCTAGTACCTAGCTGATTAGTGGCCCTGTCATTGAAACAGTGCTATGGGAGTAACTAGCTGATTAGTGGCCCTGTCCTTGAAACAGTGGTGTGCTAGTATCTATCTGATTAGTGGCCCTGTCCTTGAAACAGTCCTGTGGGAGTAACTAGGTGATTAGTGGCCCTGTCCTTGATACAGTGCTGTGGAAGTAACTAGGTGATTAGTGGCCCTGTCCTTGATACAGTGCTGTTGAAATAACTAGTTGTTTACCAGCCCTGTTATGGAGACACTTGTGTGGGTGTACCTAATTATTTAGCGGCTCTGTCATTGAGACAGTGCTGTGGCAGTAACAAAGTCAAAACTAGCTCAAGGTCTTGGTGAAGACATGGTTATGCTTTCAGCGGATTGTGGAGCTTTAACGGATGTTCACTTATCCCACTGCGGAAGCTCCTTTGCCAGGTGATGTCAATGCGGTGTTTACGCTGGAGAGAAGCTTTCCCGGCATGCCCCACAGGGGACATCACCGGTCGGATCTTTTCAGCAACCCCTTGAATTAAGCATGACATTGTCAGTAATTGGCATCCAGAAGCGTAAACAATCCACCTGTCTCGCACACAGCATTAGAGGCTCGATGTTGAGCAGAACGGCCCTAGGTTTGCGGGCGCCCCGGGTAAGCTGAACTTTAACGCGCTTACAAGTATAATCTTTTAATAATCTATGATCAAGCTCAATGAGATAGTATACAAATGCTGACACATTAACGCACAGTATTCATGGTATGACTAAAAATAAAGTGAATTACGAATTTACCGAGAATAAATGAAAATCAATTAAATTATATGTGACGCCCTGTAGCATGTGGCGCTCCATGGGACCGCCCGAGTTAGGGGTACCTTAAGCCGGCCCTGAAATGGGGTATTGTGTATGCTGACAAGAGCGCTGTAGTTTGTTTGTTGTTTTACATCCTAGCAACATCTAAGGTCATATCAGGATGGGTACCGACTTGTGACAGTGCACACTCATGGCAACTTTATAGTGCTGCCCCACTGGAAGACCAGTCCACCAGCACCATGACGTGATATCCCACTCAGTCATGTTATCCTGACACTGAGCCAACCAGTCCTTGTCCTATCTAATAATGCCGAGCGCCAGGCTAGGAAGCGAGCGACAAGTATACATACTTAAGTCATTGGTTTGACTCGACCAGGGTTCGAACCCACGACCCCACGATCTACCAACAGATAGAGTTGGTTTGTCATGGATAATACAAGTTCATAAGGCCATGGTTTAAAAGATAATAAAGGTGGTAGATCAATAAAAGTTTATAAAGCAATGGTTGATGAAGATAATAAAAGTGATGGATGAATACAAGTTTATAATGGCATGGTTTATAAAGATAATACTAATGATGGGTCAATACAAGTGCACACTACCATAGCTTATAAAGGTAATAACATTGATGGATCAATAAAAGATTGATTGATTGATTGGTGATTGCTTCACGCCGTGTCGGCAGCATAGGCCATATTCACGGCGAGAAATGTTTGTTTTTTGTTCAAACCATCGCCTTTACATGTAAAAACAGACAATCAATTATGTGCCAATAGACAGTCATTAAATTAGAAAGCTCACAATCATATATTTGTGGTCAAGGGGAACAAATTCCCATTGAAAAAGAAAAGTTTTATTAATAATTGATAGAATTTATTTAATAAACTATATGAGGTGGTACAGTCCAGCTGCCCTCAAAAAGGCTAAACGGTTTTCTTGTTTTACTTTAGTAGAAAGGTCAAGCATGCTGTCTGCAGTGTAGAATTGTTGGCGCAGGGCCAAAAAATCAATGCAACTTAGTAAAATGTGTTTGAGTGTCAGCAGGGACTGACACCCAATAGATTCAGGGGGAGGTTCCCCGTTGAGCAGAAAATCATGTGTAAGCCATGAGTGGCCAATATGGCAGCGGCTAAGGACCACTTGGTCCCGACGACCTCCCGCATGAGTAGGTGGTGGTTTTCCCACAGATGGTTCAATTTCTTTAAGTTTATTAATGTTTTCATCCCACTAATGTTGCCATTTGGATTTTATGTGGGTGGCTATTAGTGGTCTGCAAAGTGGCCTTGAATCTCTGCATGCAGTCCTTGGTACTCGAGTGGATGTGTCCCAGACTTCCAGAGTTCCATAATCAATAAAAGGGTCTAAGACGATGGTTTATGAGGTAGTAAAGGTGATAATCAAGGTGATCAATACAAGTCATTAATGCTATGGTTTATAGAGATAATAAAGGTGATAGATGAATAACAGTTCACATGGCCCTGGTTTCTTATGATGAGAAAGATCATGGATCAATAAATGTGCAGAGTGCAATGGTTCATAAATATAATAAAGGTGATAGATCAATAACAGTTCACAGGGCCCTGGTTTATTTAAGATGAGAAATATCATGGATCAATAAATGTGCAGAGTACGGTGGCTCATAAAGATAATAAAGGCGATATATCAATAACAGTTCACAGGGCCCTGGTTTATTAAGATGAGAAATATCATGAATCAATAAATGTGCAGAGTACGATGGTTCATAAAGATAATAAAGGTGATAGATCAATAAAAGTTCATCGTGCCATGCGTTATAATTATAATAAAGGGCTATGGATCAATGACGGTCTATAAGGACATGGTGATGTATCAAGACAAGTACACAATGTCAAGGTTAATACAGATAATAAAGGTGCTGGATCAATACACGTTAATAATGCCATGGTTTCCAAAGATAATAAAAGTGATCGATCAATAATTTGTAAGGCCATGACTTATAAAGATAATACAAGTGATGGATCAATATAAGGCAATAAGACTATAGATTATACAGATAATACAGGCGATGGATCATCATGGAGGTACATAGTTTATGACACTGTAGATATATATATATATATATATATATATATATATATATAAAAGTCTATGCATGTAGTATATACAGCATTATGCATGATGACTTATACCCCTGGCACACTACGACGTAACGAGCCAATGTAAGCCTGACGTGGTCACGTTTCATCATTACGTTTACATACATTGGGGTACTTTATGATGATGTCAGCATGACGTTAGACTGACATCGAGCTATGTCACGTTACGTCGTGTTACATCAGCGTGCGTCAAGGTTTTGAACCTGTTCAAAACTTTTGACGTAACTCAAACGTAAGGGTTTACGTTCGCCATACGTTCTGTACACGTTCGGCAAACATCAATGACATTAAACCGACATTAGTCAAATGCTGCTCACTTCATTCCACTACGTTCCACTATGCTGACCCACATTAAAGCCGGTGGAAACGTCCACGCAGTGTAATGGGAACATCAAGAGAAGGTATGCTGAATGTACATCCAACATACATTCAACGTACGTTCAGCATTTCGTCACCGTGTCATGACGTATGTAACATCACGTAACATAGTTCTGGCAATGGAATAACATGCATAATGTTCCGTGAGCGTAATGACGTTGTCATCTCTCGTTGAATGACGCTATCGCTATGCTTTACCGACATTACACTCTCGACAACTACGCTGCATACACATTCAACTTGTGCCCAAATTTGCATACTACACCAAGAAGTTTGACGTTTTTCATGTTCTCCCTATGCTGACGTCGTTACGTCATAGTGTGACAGGGCCTTTACACAAGCGCCCTGATATGGTAAACTTGAGTGGAGTTGAGGTGGGCTGTAATTGTTGAGGTGCGAAGGAATACTATTTATTGTAGTGGTTTAAAACATTTCCCTTTCAATTTCTTAGTCTGGATCTATTGTGTAAAGGAGAATTATTTCCGGAATTACAAGATCTACAAGTGGAGTGAATAACATAGTCATATGGTGCTTCAGGATTTTGCGGAAGTTACACCTCTGAAGTTCCAGCTATGTGTAAAGTCCAATGCTCGAATATGTGGCTGTGTGGGCAGGCTATGTTGAAATCAATACAGACAAAGAGAAAAGAAGAGTATAAAGTGTAAAGAAGAAGAGAGAGTCCAGCCCTCTGGTTTATTACTTATATGGTTACATGGGTTCATCGTAGAGTATCACCCCACCCCTTTCCTCCATGGGAAACAAGCATTCTTACCCCTACCAATAGGGATCCTGCATTCCTGGTCCCCATGGACACCAGTGGTCTGCCCACCACCACAAGTTTTATGTCCCCATGGCCACCACCAACCTTGACCTTTGAGTGTGGTGATCCCTATCCCAGCAGAGGGGGTAGGCCCTGAGTGCACTCACACCCAGACCTGCCAGCACCACTATGTCTATTTACATCCCACTCAGGCACCAGCAACCCATATATATATATACATACATGCACCTGGTCACGTACACCGATCAGTAATCGAACATTTGCATTCCCCCCTATGCTGAATATCAGAATATTTTACATATAGATTTGACATATGGATGTATTACGTTGGTTTGGTCTAGGGAGAAATAGGTGAAAAGACATTTAACAGATATGTTGGTTTCAAGATGGTGGATAAATATTACGCAATTTCAGTTGGAGTTATATCATCAGATGTAAGCATCAGAGCATCCACATTTAAAGACACATAATGTGGATTAACTACTACAAAATACAAACCAAATAAACATAGTTTTTAAAGGGCCATCAGGGTATGAATTGTAAATGTTAGCCCTAACATGCGTAATTCATGGGGCCGAGGCGGGGCCAACACGATCGGCTATGGTGCCGCCATCTACAGGGAAACGCTGGAACTAACAAGTACTGGCCCCGGCTCCCCCACGCCGTCTGGCGGATCCGCCACAAACTAGAGGCCAACCACCACCTCCAGGGCCGCAATGGCTCCATCCTCCCGTGAGTCAAATTTCCCGCCAAAACGGTCATGTGACTGAACCCGACAGGTTCAAACGACACAACCGCCTAACAAACTGACAGGAGAATGCCTTACCCTTCCTTTCCCCACCCACCCACACCGCTGAGAAGACACTTCGTGGGTAGGGTTGACGTTTCGAGCCCCGATCACCTGACCTTGATATTTTTTAACCTTGACCTTTGACCTTGACCTTTGACCTTGACCTTTGACCTTTGATGACCTTGAACTGATTGATTGATGTTACATAATGCTCATTTGGCCCTCAGCCCTTCTCTCTATCATGCTCTAAAATAAAACCACTAAACCCACACACTCTCTCTGCCTATCGTGAATTACAAATTCGATAAGACTCAAAAGTACACTAACTCACTGACACTCCACAATATTTCTGGCAACCCTTGCATTGATTCATGTACACAATTGGTGGTCCACAACTGGTTCATCAACGGCTGTGGTATGTGCTGTCCTGTCTGTGGGAAAGTACATATAAAAGACCCTTTGCTGCTTAACGGAAAGAGTAACCTATGTAGCGGCAGTGGGTTTCCTCCAAAGAAATATGTCAGAGTGACGATATGTTGGACATCCATTAGCTGATGATAAAAATCCATCTGTCCTATCGCCCCTCTCCCATTTCCTCTCCAATAGCCGATGATAAAATCAATGTGCTCTAGAGGTGTCGCTAAATAAAACAAAAATTGTTTGGTTCATGTTTAGAAAATGGGTAATTAAATGCACAAGCCGAAAAAACCTACTTTCGCAACAGCCACAGACTATGCCATCATCATCATCACCATCATGCTGTCGGTCGCGATGCGACAAAGACTGCTTTCATTACTTGACTGCCGCTCTCCATTTATACATTTCATGAAAGCTGCCTGCAAAAGTGTTGAAGTGCTGCTGGCTTTTGCAAGTTGCCAGCGGCCCTCTCTCGGGGAGCAAATAGAGGTTTCACACCGGCACGAACATGTCAAGACAGGCGCAAAACTATTTGTCCCTGCAGTGGCTGGTCGGGAGGTGTTGGGAGTTCCATACATCAACCGCCCTTAATGCTGCCACAGTGACATGGTTTTCTGTTTAGGGTTTGCTCCCTTAGCCTTCGGTTCTGTGAAGAACCTGTACCACAAGGCAGTGGTTTACAACTCTGCCAGGCAGGGGCGTCAAACTCCCTGAGGTATTGCTATACCTGCAATACCTGCATACCCACAACTATGACTATGCCACCACCTAAATTAAAATGACTTGCGTAAGCACCTCGGTGTTGCTGAGTGTGTACTCAGCTTGGAAAGCAGCAGGTTCAACTGCTCACCTATACGTAGAAGCTCAACCTACTCTCTCTGCTCTCAGTCCATTACCAGACAATTGCAGCTTGCGCCTTACCTGCTCTATGAATAAGGTCAAGTGTCACGCACTAAGCGGTGGCGGAAACATGGTGAGCCTCTTTCTGGTAAATACCTCATTCTTTGGAATTCCTTCTTTTAGCCGCCATGTTGGATTTTGGTTATTTCGCACAAAGAAAAGAGGTCTAATATTATGCATATTGATTTCCCCAAGAATAACAAACGGTCATTTGCCTTTTGTGAATATGTTTCAGGTAATAGTGATACATCAGGAACAAATGGAGGTTAGTTGTTGAAGGGAGAGTGTTAAAGGAACATAATTACATGTGTCCGGAAAGCAAGAAGATGGTCGGTAAATATCTGGTTTATTCCTTTTGTCTGGTTATGTTAGTGTATGATCCAATTTCTATTCTGAAGTCCCAAGAGCAGCAAAGAACAGTTTGACCAGGGCTCCAATAATCAAGGGAAGCAGAATGTGGAATGCGCTCTCACTGTGTATAAGAGCCAGACTGACATATCTTGGATTCAGGTAGTCACTCAGGTCACAACTTAAGTGCCTGTCACACTATGCCGGATTGAGCAACGGAGAGAATTTTCTAGTCCATTGGTGTCCGGACGTGATAAGTATCAAAATGTATTAAAATGTGTCAAAATGTTGCGATATCGAGTCAAAGCCCGCCGGACAAACGGACATGAAACAGACATGAAACAGACATGAAACGTACATGAATGGATAGCCAGTGGATGATAAGCAGTCCCCGTCCTGATATGACCTTAGATGTTGCTAGGACGCAAAACAACAACAAACAAACAAACTGATAAGCAGACTAAAAAAACTTAAACCAGACAAGAACCATAGACGTCAATCCAGCGGCATCCATTCCAAGTTTTGCACATGCTCAAAACTTGTGACGGATCAGGCCGGATATCAACGGATATCAACGGATATGCAACAGACACAAACCGGAATTTGCCGGATATCAACAGACTTTATTTGGTTTCTTTCCGTTTCCCCAATCCGGTAATGTGTGACAGAGCCTTTACTGCGCAGGCGCTGCTTCAGTCCACCTAATCACATAAGACGCCTCCCCTCTTGACATCCTGCTGCTGTCCGACCCTCACACTGACTGATCCCCACCAGCCGCGCCCCTCCACAGCCAGCAGTCCGCCTCCCACATGCTTATGCTTCAGGAAAATCACTATCCCACCCACAGTCAACTGCACTTAAACCATTATCCATGATACCACTACACCCCATCCTGCAACACCCACTCTGCCTTGCCGCTAATAACATAATACCATAGCCATATAATCACTGGCTGAAGTGAGTACCCAAAAAGCAATGCCCCAAACTAAATAATTATAAGATAATGTTGGGGGTGGAGGCTCCATCCTCTCACCCGCCCCCATCACATACACCATACCCATTAATAGCAGCAGTTTTTTTCAGCTACCGACCATCTTAGCTAATAATTCTGAACTTATTATGGCTAGCCCACTAACGTTCTAACCTCCTTCATAATCAACTAATATGCCCTAAGTACCCGCTGATCTACCTATTTACAATGTAATATATACAACCGGAATACCAGTGCCTCGGCACTGAAACAGTGGAAAATCGGTTCTTAGTACTGGCGCCTGGTCTCCCAGTGGGGCAGCACTATACAATTTCCATGAGTGCTAACTGTCACAAGTTGGTACCCGTCCTGATACGACCTTAGATGTTGTCAGGAAATAACACCAAAGACCCTATAACACTAAGTCCCTATCTCTCCCATGGTAATGTACATTTCGCAGTGCCACCTTGTGGTGGGTTTGATCAGCCCGGCTACTGGTTGGTGTTTCACATGTAAACGCATACAATTATATTACACATGATATAGGTAAGTATGAAGACACATCAATATGAAATTGCTATGAACAAATGTGCATCATCATCAGCATCATCATCGCCATCATCACACATCTTTCACATTAATATATACATTTATACATATAATATAGCAACTGTGTAATCAAGAGAACAGCCAGCGCACCAGGTGGTGGGTTTGATCATTTTGATTACACACAGTACAGGCTGAGTGAGCCGTCTTTGATAACACTGAAACAAACAAATGTTACCACTATGTACCCAAACCTGATATCTGCATGTGGATATGACTGGAAGACCAGTGCCTGTGCGTTGAACAAAGATTTGTTCAGTCAAATAAATGCTATCACCTAAAATATGAAGAAAGTAATTCCATTCAATGGAGCTCAACTATTTCCTGAAAGGGACATCTTAATGGCACCCCTATCTCATTCCACACCATGGTCCACGTTGGTTGTTGTTGGAGTTGGACATCCTGCCCGACTACGCCAGAGACTCTGGAACAACCACCATGTGTCCATTCGGGTCAAAGGCAAGATCTACCGTGCAATCATGCTATCCACCCTACTATACGGAGCCAAGGTCTGGACAGTGTACAGACGACAGGTGAAAAAAGCTGCATGCCTTCATGATGCGACATTTGCGTTCAATCATGAGGCTAACCTGGAAGGACAAAGTGACAAATAAGGAAATACTCGAACGAACGGGGCTGCCCTCTATGGAAGATCTTCTGATCAAAAAGAATCTCCGGTGGACTGGACACCTCATGAGGATGTCATCAGACAGGCTACCAAAGCAGATCCTCTATTCTCAACTGTCTTCTGGTTACAGAAAGAGAGGGCGCCCTCGTCTCCGGTTTAAGGATACCATCAAGAGAAACCTGAAGCTGAGAGACATTAAGACCGACTCATGGACACAACTCTCACAGCACAGAGCAAAATGGAGAGCGGCAGTCAAGTAATGAAAGCAGTCTTTGTCACATCGCGACCGACAGCATGATGATGATGATGATGACATCCTGGCAAAATATGTGGTCATATCAACACCAAAGACCATCAACATTTTAGTATGATGTGTCTTAATACGAAGGCAATAGAGTGGTTTTTTGGTTGTTGGAGTTTTACATCCTGGCAACAGCTACAGTTGCATCAGGATGGGTAACGACTTGTGATGGTGCACACTTATGGCGATGTTACAGTGCTGCCCCACCGGGAGACCAGACCAGCAGCACCATAATCTGATATGCTACTCAGTCACATTATCCTGACACTGAGCCAACCAGTCCTTGCTCTAGCCTAATAATGTCCAATGGCTAGGAAGCGACACAGCAATAGAGTGAAACCAAAAGTAGGCACTATAGTATAAGCATGTAAAGAGTCTGTCTCAAAAGTAGTCACTCCATCGAATAACCAGCATCTCATTTTGGTGAAAATGAAAAATATCCACATTTGTTTTGTACATTAGTTGATTAAGCAGGGGAAATTTCAGTCGCAGACGACTGGTCTTCCTCATTCCACTGCTCCTTGCCCTAACCTAGTAATGCCGAGCATCTGGCTAGGAAGCGACAAGTATACATTTTTAAGTCATCGGGTTGACTCGACCAGGATTCGAACCCACGATCTACCAACACAGGAGACGGACACTCTAACTCATTTGGCCATCTAGTCCGTGTGTGAAATACAATATGCACATTTAATTATCCATTTCTTCGTTGCTTTTTAAATGTCTACACATGGTAGTTTGATAATGTTTCTATTCAATCAATCTAATTATACACACATTACCAAACACTGATTAGATATACACGTTATCAAACCTTGATTATATGCATATGCACTGTCCAATCTTGATTAGCTACGCACATTCCTCAACCTTGATTAGACACAAGTATCCATGTGAAAGAATCCAATAAATTGAAAATAAAACACATTGAAAACGCGCTGTTTTGCTGGTGCTACTTTAGCGTGGGGTCCACCGGGATTTGAACCCTACCCCTAACCATTAAAAGTTATTTAAATAGGGATCATCTCCATCTGACCTGACTTGACCTGTCTATTTAACTAACTCTTCAGGGTTAAGCCCTGTGTAGAGTCGGTGTTCGAGTCTGTGGCTATGTAGGTAGGCTAAAGTGAAAAACAATACAAACAGAGAGAAAGAGAGAAAGTAAAGCAAAAGTAAGAGTGTAAGAGAGAGTCCAAGCCCCTCTGGTGTATTATATATAGTACATGGATTCTTGCTATAGGATCATGTCATTCACTTCAACCAATAGGGATGCAGCATTCCCAGTTCCTCCAATAGGGACTCAGCATTTCTGGTTACCATGACCACCAGTGGTCTGCCCACCACCAGAGCTGGTTGACCTGTGGCCACCACCAACCTTGACCCCTGTGTGCATTGACCCCAACCTCAGCAGAGAGCCAGGCCTTGAGTGCACTCACACCCAGACCTGCCAATCATCCCCCCTCACTATAATTACCTGCCCTCAAGCATGGACCGCGCTATATATTTATACACAACATACATATACACACACTCTTGGCCGGCCACACAGAATAATAATAGAGGATTTTCATTTCCCCCCTCGGCTGATTATCGGAATACTTTACACCTGGTCACAAACACGTTTGTGAACGTAGTTGAACGTACTTGAACGTAGGATAGATTAACGTGGGTCAAAGGTGGTCTAAGTACGTTAAACTACAGTGAAAAACGTTAGGGTACGGCAGGTTTTGGTAGGGATAAACACATTACGGCACTGGTGCCGGTATGTTCAACTACGTTCAACTATGTTCAACTACGTTCAACTCCGTTCAATATACGTTAGCCTCCCCTATGGTCAACTATGTTAAACTATGTCAAAGTATGGTATGTTATGCTAGAGTATGCTAGAGTATGCTAGAGTACTCTAGAGTATGCTAGAGTACATTAAGAGTATGGAGACTTCGTCACAGTATGTTAACCTCTAACATAGTACTCTTCTGAACATGTCCAAAGATTAAATCAGAACTCATGGCCCACCCACGTTATTATCAAATTAGCATGACGGAGAAGTATGGATGCTGATACGTTCAACTACATTCAACTACGTTCAACTACATTAGCCCCCACTTCATTCAACGAGGTCCACTAACTTGTATGTGACCGGGCCTTCAGGGTTAGCACTAAAGTCCCGGTACACCGCATGGTAAAGTAGACCTGTTTAATCCCTAGCTATGTCTATAATCGTCATTTTATTATTAAAGCCGCAGGGTAATACGCTTGAAACGCAGTACTTGACAGTCATGATGGACCTTAGATAAAAGATCACCCCGGACTTGTAGTAGGAGTGAACACCAACCCTATATAAAAGCTCGCGAACAATTTCCACATGGTGGTGGAATGAATTGAGCTGATTAATTCTTAATTTAAGAAGCAAAATAAAATCTTCACATACATCTTCATATTTCCCCGCTACTTCTAAAATGAAACATATAATAAAACATATACTTTAGCACACCGTAAAAGTGAAATCGATGGCGTTCTATCACCACCATCTTGGTTTTATGCATTCTCACCCATTTCACCAACTCTGTGCCCATACAAGTAGCCATTTGATTCTGGAACCAGGGATTCCACTTCCTGTGAATCTTTTATCTAGATGAACCTAAAGCCCCAGGGGCTGGACGAGCCCCGGACCGTGATCTAGCATGGTCGGTGGCGATCCGGGGTGATCTGTGGCCAATCCTTGGTGATCCCGCGTAATCCAGCATGATCCGGAGTGATCCGTGGCTGGTCCGGCCTCGTCCTGGGTCCACCCCGGATGCTTTAAAATGTTTAAAACATCCGGGGTGGTCCGGGCATTTTGCGATCCGGGCTCGATCCGGCATCATTCGGGATGATCTGGGGGTAATCCGGGGGTTCATCTGGGTAGTCCGGGCATGGACTGGGAGTAGTCCGTGCCACGTCCGGGCCAGTCCGGGGCTGTTTCGCCCCGGATGAGCCACGTTTTAGCCACAGTTTAACCCGGACCAGCCCCGGACCCGGACTAGCCCTGACGTAGTCACGGACCACTCCCGGACTGCCGGGATAAGACCCGGACATGCCAGATGACCACAAGTTAACCACGGATCGCCACGGATAGTCATGGATGACCATGTATTACTCACGGACTACCCCAGGATGAGTCCCACATTTCACCTTATCATCGGGGGGTTGTCCGGGGCTCGTCCGGGGGTTGTCCTGGGCTAATCCGGGTAGTCTGGGGGTTGTCTGGGGCTCATCCGGGGTGATCTGGGCTTGTAGACCATGGCTCATCCAGGTAGGTGTGAGAGCAAGGCAACAATAGCGATTATATCCGGGGCTGTCCGGGACAGTCCGGGCGACTGGTCCGGGGGTGGTCCGGCTAAAAATCCGGGGCTTGTCTGGGTAGGTGTGAGTGGGGCTTAATCAGCGGTTCTTTCGCTGCCAAGTAACCTAAGACGAAGTAGGTCAAATAAACAAAGACAACAAAAAACCCACCCGTCTAATGGTGAAAACAAGTACATTCAGACTTATCCATGATAGGCAGTATAAATCTTCAAGAAAATGTGCCTACATAACTCACACCTTTTCGTCCCTGAGGTGAAATTTGGCTATGACCACATTTGTAAATAGAAGGACGAGAACCACCCAAACAGGAGAGCGGTGATTGTGATATATGCGTAATAGACGTTTAGACGTCTAGTACGCATATATCACAATCACCGCTCTCCTGTTTGAGTGGTTCTCGTCCTTCTATTTACTTCTAGACGTCTAGACGTCTATTATGCATATATCACAGTGATAACCACACTTGTAAACAGGAGAAGGACGAGAACCACCCAAACAGGACAGCGGTGATGACCACACTTGTAAATAGAAGGACGAGAACCACCCAAACAGGACAGCGGTTATGACCACACTTGTAAACAGGACAGCAGTGATGAACACACTTGTAAACAGGAGAAGGACGAGAACCACCCAAACAGGGGTGCGGTGATGACCACACTTGTAAACAGGAGAAGGACGAGAACCACCCAAACAGGACAGTGGTGATGACCACACTTGTAACCAGGAAAAGGACGAGAACCACCCAAACAGGAGAAAGATAAAGGACCACCCAAACAGGAGAGCGGTGATGACCACACTTGTAAAGAGGAGAAGGACGAGAACCACCCAAACAAGAGAAAGATAAAGGACCACCCAAACAGGAGAGTGGTGATGACCACACTTGTAAACAGGAGAAGGACGAGAACCACCCAAACAGGACAGCGGTGATGACCACACTTCTAAACAAGCGAAGGACGAGAACCACCCAAACAGGAGAGTGGTGATGACTACACTTGTAAACAGGAGAAGGTCCAAGAACCACCCAAACAGGACAGCGGTGATGACCACACTTGTAAACAGGAGCAGGTCCACCCAAACAGGAGAATGAGAATGACCTTAAATCCTCCTTCCTCCCCCTTCTCTCACTTTCCTCCTCATCCATCTCCCGCCCCCTCATTAAGCTCTCCCTCTCCTACTCTTCCCTCTCCTCCATCCCCCTCCTCCACATCTATCTCCTCCCCTCCGTAATGCACCCTCTGACCCCACCCATCCTGACATCCCATCTCCTCCTCCCAATTCTCTACTTATCCTCCTCCCATCATCATCATCATGCTGTCGGTCGCGATGCGACAAAGACTGCTTTCATTACTTGACTGCCGCTCTCCATTTAGCTCTCTGCTGTGATTTCATGAAAGCTGCCTGCAAACGTGTTGAAGTGCTGCTGGCTTTTGCAAGTGACCAGTGGCACTCTCTCAGGGAGCAAATAGAGGTTTCACACCGGCAAGAACATGTCAAGACAGGCGCAAAACTATTTGTCCCTGCAGTGGCTGGTCGGGAGATGTTGGGAGTTCCATACATCAACCGCTCTTAATGCTGCCACAGTGACATAGTTTTCTGTTTAGGGTTTGCTCCCTTAGCCTTCGGTTCTGTCAAGGACCTGTACCACAAGGTAGTACCTCCTCCCACTACTCCATATTTATCCCTTCGCCACATTCTCTCCTCCCTCGCTCCCTCCTTCTCCCACTTTAAACCCTCCTTTCCACCCGTCATCTCCCCCTTCTCTCGTAACCCTTCTGAAAACCTCCCTTTCTACCTTTCCGCTTCTGAACAACCCATTAGAACAAGTGTCAGGAAAAGGTTTATGGAAATAACTATATAAATTTGCAAGATAAACTGTTTAATATATAGTACAAATGCTTGTTTATGATAACCTGTTATGTCTGATGAAACTGGTGAAATCATGTACATTAATTTTTTAATTTGTTGCTGTTCCTCTGTTATCTCCAGTCAACCATATACGAAGACAGAGACAGTCCAGGTAAAAATGTAAAATTTAAGACCTAAATGCACTGGGATTGGTCCCACTGCTTCACTGGTCACAGCTGGTCCAGTGTATTATTAACAACCCCAGCCAAACAACATAATTCATAAACTCACATAACTAACTATATTAGAGTTAGACTAGAATTTTTCTAGCAAACCAACATTTATATACCGCTTGCCTAACTGCAACTGAACATTAAAACTTACTACAAGTTTACCAACTGAATACAGAAGATAACTTCTGCTTACATTCTAAATACTATGTAAATACTCACATTGATCTGACTAATATTGATCTAGTTATATGACACCACTGTTACCATATTCTTATGGAACTTTTGGGTTTCAGAATTTCATTGTGTTACATGGTGCAAATTGTGTATCCAACGGGTATTGTACACTTTATTCTATATACCTTTTGTGTACATAACCCTGAATTGAAAAATGGCTGGAAGACCAGTGCTTCGGCACTGGCAAAAGACTTATTCAGCAGAATAAACATATTTACAAAATTGTCTGGATTTAGACATGCCTGTCAGCCACTCCTCATGGTGATATGCATCTCCTTAAGCTAAGATTCCATATATAACAAAAATCTTGTGACCAACTGGCCTATAGCACCTCTGCCAACAGCTATATACCCCCCAAACTGATCAATGCACCATCATTAACACAGACTCAGGTGAATTCCAGGCAGCTGCAGGAGTACCAACCAATACCTTCAAGAACGTTCCCAGAATAATATTTGCATAAGATACCTTATACCACACATATGCTGTATGTGGCATCCAGCATGAAACACCCATTTGCTTTCCTATAATTTTTGACACAAATTTGTGAAGGAAAGTCAACATTCCTGTTGATTCCTATGGCAAATGGGACAGCATTTGCATTTGTATTTGCATTTGCATTTGCATTTGCATTTGTTTTTCCTTTGCATTTGCATTCGCATTTGCATTCGCACTGATCGGTCCATGGATCGATCCACTTACCGCATTGGAATTCGGAATTACAATTGCATTCAGACATATGTTAACACCACTGTGCATTTACATGCTTTTCCATTTTTTGCCGCATTCGCATTCACATTCACATTCCACATACCGTGTATATGGACTCTTACCTTTATACAGACCTGTAGTAGATTAAAATTGTCACGTGTCTAGGTCTTCTATCCTCCTTGATTGGCTAGAATCTACTGTGATGACGGGGCCGGAGCTAGCAGGGGAAAATGGGTGAGCTCCCCCCCGCCTAGCACCTCCCCCACCAAATAAACCAACAAAAAACCAACCCAAAACGACAAAACTACTTCAGTATGCAACCTCCATGAAATGGCTGGAATTGGAATTTCAGAGCCTCTAGATTCTAAAAATATCCTGCAGGGGTGGGGAGGGGGAATATTGACTATTCTGGGGCATCATCCCTTTGGAACGCGTCTATTCCAAGAATCCATTACCCCAGACAATAATGTCTGGCTACAGCTATGAATAGGGTTGATTTTATTTTAAGCAGTTGCAATTACAGGCAGTAATCTATATGCATGAGAAATACCCAAGTGTTCTCTGCCGTGTTGATGTAGCTACGGACATTGCACGCGTGCGGAGAGAGGGTTTTTTATTGCAGTGGTGTTGCATATTTAAAATGGGACAGCATTTGCATTTGTATTTGCATTTGCATTTGCATTTGTTTTTCCTTTGCATTTGCATTCGCATTTGCATTCGCACTGATCGGTCCATGGATCGATCCACTTACCGCATTGGCATTCGGAATTACAATTGCATTCAGACATATGTTAACACGACTGTGCATTTACATGCTTTTCCATTTTTTGCCGCATTCGCATTCACATTCACATTCCACATACCGTGTATATGGACTCTTACCTTTATACAGACCTGTAGTAGATTAATATTGTCACGTGTCTAGGTCTTCTATCCTCCTTGATTGGCTAGAATCTACTGTGATGACAGGGCCGGAGCTAGCAGGGGAAAATGGGTGAGCTCCCCCCGCCTAGCACCTCCCCCACCAAATAAACCAACAAAAAACCAACCCAAAACGACAAAACTACTTCAGTATGCAACCTCCATGAAATGGCTGGAATTGGAATGTCAGAGCCTCTAGATTCTAAAAATGTCCTGCATGGGTGGGGAGGGGGAATATTAACTATTCTGGGGCATCATCCCTTTGGAACGCGTCTATTCCAAGAATCCATTACCCCAGACAAAAATGTCTGGCTACAGATATGAATAGGGTTGATTTTATTTTAAGCAGTTGCAATTACAGGCAGTAATCTATATGCATGAGAAATACCCAAGTGTTCTCTGCCGTGTTGATGTAGCTACGGACATTGCACGCGTGCGGAGAGATGGTTTTTTATTGCAGCGGTGTTGCATATTTAATGTAGGCCTGCCTACCTTGGTCGTAATGCTCGCATTGCGTTTGATGCGAGGTCAGGGAGGACGCACCCCCCCCCCCTCTTCTCTCTCCCCCCCCCCCTCCTCTCTCCTCCAGCTCTTTCCCTCTTACATAACCCCCCCCCCCCCCCTCTCTCCTTCCCTTATAACCCCCTCCGGCCTCTCCACTGGCCACTCGCCCTCCTGCCTCCACAGACTCCGCTCCTCCTATCTCTTTTCTTTGGCCTCTTCACTCTCCACGCACCGCACCATGCCTAACGCACGAGGCCGGGGGAGGCGCGCCGCCCGCCGGGAGGCCCAGCGCATCTCAGAGGCAGGATCGACCGAGTCGACTCACTCATCCGCCCCTTCATCACCGCCTCAGGCCGCCCCTCTCCCGCGGACCGCCCCCGGCGACCCCCCCTCGGAATGGGGGCGCACCATGCAGGCCACATTACTCGACACGGTCGCGGCCATGGAGCGCATGACCGCGAGACTCGACATTCTCGACGCCCGGGATCAGCGCGGAGCCGCGCCCTACCACGCCCCCGCCGCGGCCGCCGCGCCCCCGCCGGCGCCGCCCCAGCACATCGACCCTCCCCGCGCGGCCCGCCATACCGTGGGGGGGGCCCACCCGCCTCCGCCGCCCCTGCCGGCGGTCCCGGGGGCCATCCACCCGGATTACCTCCGCTTCACCAGGGGAGGGGCATCCGCCTCCCAGACGTCCGACGCGCCGCCTCCACTCCACTACCACGACGCCCACGCCCACTCGGCCACCTCCGCTGCAGATGCCGTGCGCGAGATACTCGACTCGGCCGACACTCACAACGCCGGTCGACGTAAAGGTATCTCGCCCCATTATATATTTCCCTGTGACCTTATTGAGCGGGGGGCGGAGAGGAAGGCGGTGAAGCGAGGGGAGGCCACCAAGGACGAGTATACCCTCGCCCTCCGCATGCTCGAGGCTCACCCCGCCTTCCCCGCCCACTCCCTTCCCGGACTCAGCCACCACGCCCTCACCATACATAGGGACAATCTCGTCCACCCCTGGGCTACCGTCCGCCGCTATTCCGAGACGGTATTCACTTGGATCGCGGACGGTAGGCTCCCTCACGGCTGGCACGACCCCGCCGCCATCAACATGCTCCGCATGGAGGCCCTCACCACGCCCATAGTCGCCCTATCCATCCCCGCCCGCACCCACACCGACCTCCCCCGCCCCGCCCCCAGACCTCTCCTCCCCCGCCCCCCCCCCCCACCGACACCAGGGTCCCCTACCTCCGGGAATCTCACGGCGCCCCCTGCCCCTCCTGGAACCGTGACCCCGCCTCCTGCGACCGGGCAGGCGCCGGCGAGACTCACGGGGAGGGGGCGTCGAAGTATCGACACACATGCGCATATTGCGCCAACGTAAGGAAATTCCTTACAATGCACTCTGAGGCCGTTTGCAATAGCAAAAGGACCCGGGACCGGGGGGGCCCCGCCCCCGCGGCGGATTTTTAGTCCGCCGCCCCCTCCAGCCCGGCCCGGAGGGACCCAGCCGGCCCCACCCACCCCCCCACGCCGACCCACGCACACCCATAACCGACCACCCTCACATCTCACCGCCCACTGAACTCCCGCCCCCTCACATCTCGCCGCCCCCTCACATCTCGCCGCCCCCTCACATCCCGCCGCCCGCCCGGCCCGCCCGCGCCCTGACCGCAGAGCACCCAACCGCTCACACCACACCAGGCTTCAAAGCCCCCCCCCCTGCCGCCACCCGCCGCGGCCCAACAGACCCTCTATCTCACCGCCACCCTGCACCCAACCGCCACTCCCCTCTCATCTCTGCCGACCACCCGGCCCCCCCCCCGCCTCGACCTCACCACAGGCCCCGCCGTCTCTCTCTTATCCACACCCTCCCCCGCCGACACAGCCTACCTCACCATCCTCCCCGGCCTTCCCCCTGATACCGACCCCCCCACCCCACCCCCCACCCCTCCCCCCTCCCCCACCTCCTTCGCCGCCCCCCTTAACCTCTCCTACCGCTCCTCCTCCCCCCTCCCCACCCTCCCCCCCCCACCCCCCCACCACGACCTCAGCGAGCACATCTCTGACGTCGTTCAACCCCACATCCAAGACACCCTCCCCGCCGCCCCCTCCTGCGGCCCCTCCCCACACCAATACCGCCCCACCCTCCTCGCTATCTGGCCCCACGCTTCAAAAGAAGCCTGGGCCCGCTACCCCACCTTCACCCGCGCATACACCGCCCTCAGGGAAGCGGGCCTCCCTAATTTTTTGGCCGCCCGCATCCCCCTCCCCTCTGGCCTCCACATCCCCGCATGGCGCGACCGCCTCCGCGACTACCCCGACCCCGCCCTCCTCGACCTACTCGAGTTCGGCTTCCCCGCCAACTTCTCCGCCTCTACCCCCCCCCGCCCTACCTTTACCAACCACCGCGAGGCCCCTGAGCACGCCCCCCACATAGAGGCCTTCATCAATACCGAGCTCGCCCTCGGCGCCCTCGCGGGCCCCTTCACCATTCCTCCCTTCACTCCCTGGACCCAGGTCTCCCCCATGATGACCCGCCCCAAATCCGACCCGGGCAAGAGGCGGGTCATCGTCGACCTCTCCTTTCCCCCCGGCGCCAGCGTCAATGCCGGCATCCCCCGCCGGGAATACCTCGGGAAACCCCACTCATACACCCTCCCTTCAGTCGCTGACCTCGGGCGCCGCCTCACGGCCGAGGGCTCCGGCGCATACCTCTGGTCAGCCGACATCTCCCGCGCATACCGGCAGCTCCGCGCCGACCCCCTCGCCTGCCCCCTCTACGGCATCACCCTCAACCAGAGGGTGTACATCGACCTTGCCCTCCCCTTTGGTTGCCGCTCCTCGGGCGCCGCCTGCGTCCGTGTGACGGCCGCCGTCGCCTGGATAATGAGGCGCGACGGCTTCCACACACTGGTATACGTCGACGACTTTGTCGGGTGCGAGGCCTCATACCTCGGGGCCTGCCAGGCATTCGACGCCTTCCTCGCCCTAGCTGCCGCCCTCGGGCTCGACGTGGCCCCTGGGAAATGCCACCCCCCCGCTGTCCGCCTCACCTGGCTGGGCTTTGCCCTCGACAGCGAGGCGATGACTGTCCGCATCGCCCCCGACAAAGTCGACGACCTCATCCTCTCCTGCGAGGCCCGCCTCACCTGCCCTGCCATAACTCGCCGCGAGCTCCAGAGCCTCCTCGGGCGCCTCAACCATGTGGGCAGCTGTGTGCTCCCCGCCCGGAGGTTCATGAGTCGCCTCCTCGGGGCGCTCCGCCGCTGTTTCGGCTGCGCCTCGCTCACCCTCGACGACGACGCCCTCCGGGACCTGAGGTGGTTCGCCCTCTACGGCCGGGCCTCCAACGGCCTCCACCTCCTCCGCGCCCCGGCAGGGCGCGTCCATGTCATAGAGTGCGACTCCTGCCTCACGGGCGGAGGCGCCTACTCCGCCACCCACTGCTACGCCCGAGGGTACACCCTCGACTTCCGGGCGCGGTTCCCCGACATTCATGAGCTCGAGGCCGTCAACCTCGTGGTTGCACTCCGCGCCCTCATCCCTGAGGACGTGGCGGGGGCCACCATCGTGATCAACACAGACAACATGGCCTCCGCCGCCTCCCTCACCTCGGGCCGCGCCCGCGATGCTACCCTCGGGACCTGCGCTCGGGAGCTCTGGCTCCTCGCGGCGACCCGATGCTTTACCCTCACCGTCCTCCACAAGCCCGGGGCCGAGCTCGTCCTCGCCGACGCTCTCAGCCGCGCCCACCTCGACGGACCCTGGGCCGAGGTGGCCCGCGCCGGCATCGCCCGCCTCGGGCTCCACAGCATATCCCCTTCCCATGACGCCTTCCCCTTTAACCCCGGCCTCTGATGCAGGTTTCCCCCCGGCCGAGGTGGAGGACATCGCCCGCCTGCGCCTCGCCTCCCTGGCCCCCTCGACATGGAGGAATCGCCGGCGCCAGGCCCGCGACTACGTGACATACTGTGTCGCCCGAGGGCTCGCCCCCCTCGCCCCCACCGACTTCCAGATCGCCGGCTACACTGCCTACCTCCACGCCCGAGGCCTCGCCCCGGCCTCCATCAAGAACGCCCTCTCCGGGGCGCGCACCTGGACCGGGGCGGCCGGAGGGTCAACCACCGCCTTCGACTCTGCCCTCGCCAAGGACGTCTGCCGAGGTGCCGAGCGCGCCTCGACCCACGCGCCTCGCCAGGCGCCCCCTCTAACGCCTCCTCTGCTCGCCATCGTCATCGCCCACCTCGCCCTCGCCGGACCAGCCTCACTCACCCCTCGGGCCGCCCTTCTCCTCGGGTACTTCGGCATGCTCCGACAGTCCAACCTGCTGTCGCCGAGTCCCGAGGGCTGGGGGGGCCCCCACACCATCACCCGCGGCGACGTCGCCCCTGCCCCCGGCGGCCTCCGGGTCACGGTCAGGACCTCAAAGACCATATCCGGGCCCTCGGGCGCCGTCGCCCTCTTCATCCCTGCCTGCCCGAGGCCGGGCCTCTGCCCTCTGGCCGCCTGGAACGCGGCCACCCGGCAGTGCCCCGCGCCTCCCGACGCCCCGGCGTTCATCATGCCCTCCGGTCGCCCCCTCGACCCGCGCACACTCACTGCCCTCATGCGAGGCGCCCTTCACGCCCGAGGTGTCCGGGGGGCCGAGGCCTTCACTCTCCACAGCCTCCGCCGGGGCGCCGCCCAGGCCTGCCACACTGCCGGAGTCCACATCTCCGACATCATGGCCCAAGGGACCTGGACTTCCGAGGCGGTCCACGCCTACGTCCCCCGCCTCGCTCCCTCGGCGGCCCCTCGAGCCCTCTCTTCTCTCCTGGTTGAGGGCTCCTCGGGCCCACCTCCCAACTACTGACATTGCCGGACATTACGCTCACATTGACATGAGCATGCATCAAAACAATTATAGTTTACCTTGCCTGTACTTGACTTGTTACAATGTATGTTCAAAACGCCTCGGGCATTACCCAATAAAATGCCCTCTTTTCCACTTCCGCCTCCTCGTCCTTCCTTGCCGCGCATCGGTCGTAATGCTCGCATTGCGTTTGATGCGAGGTCAGGGAGGACGCACCCCCCCCCCCTCTTCTCTCTCCCCCCCCCCTCCTCTCTCCTCCAGCTCTTTCCCTCTTACATAACCCCCCCCCCCCTCTCTCCTTCCCTTATAACCCCCTCCGGCCTCTCCACTGGCCACTCGCCCTCCTGCCTCCACAGACTCCGCTCCTCCTATCTCTTTTCCCCACCCACCATCCCTATACACCAACTCTCCATTATAGGGTTGAGGGCTCCTCGGGCCCACCTCCCAACTACTGACATTGCCGGACATTACGCTCACATTGACATGAGCATGCATCAAAACAATTATAGTTTACCTTGCCTGTACTTGACTTGTTACAATGTATGTTCAAAACGCCTCGGGCATTACCCAATAAAATGCCCTCTTTTCCACTTCCGCCTCCTCGTCCTTCCTTGCCGCGCATCAATACATCAGCTGATTTCCTACCCTAGACCTACTAGCTCCCACCACCAAACCCTACGTGATCATTGATACATTACACTTGTTACCTACCCGTCAGGTATGGTGGCGTCTGTTCAACTCATTCCTAGATATAGTTAGGTCAGTCTTATTAGTGTCATATTACATTTTGGATTAATCCATAAATCCTTTTACCCACCCTATTTACGTGACGTATAAACCTATTATGCAAATATTATTCATGTATGTAATTATCCTGTCTTCTCTTATTACTGACTGTACTTACCTATATTCCACTCCTTACCCCCTTGTTGATATGTTCTTATTTACTGTAGTTGGGGTACTGGAGGTGGGGGTGCAGCCTGGGGAGTTGGAGTGGGAGGTCTGCCTGCAAGCAGAGCCCCTGCTTCTCCTCCTGGCCTCCAGGGCGCGCCTCCTCCCCCTACTCCCGGCCCACTTTGCCTCCGATTTTGCTCAATACAAATGTAATGGTAGGTCTTTAGGGCCAGTCAGAGTCTTAGGCTCGATCCTTTAACCTGTCTTGTCCTCATCTTTCTTATGGAAGGAATTAATAATACAAAATGAAGTGGATGCGATTGTCATTCTTCAACTTCCCATTATGTAGGGCCTACAGGTGCAGACTACATATATATATATATACATATATACACACATGTATGCATAATAACGCAAATAATTGTATTGTTAAATGGCTGGAATACTACTCACACAGCACTGGAAAATTACTTTATTCAATAAATAACCTATATTATTTCAACATACCATTCAAGCCATGTGCACTCGGTGCAATGATAATACATGAGGGATAGTTACAGTGGCCATGGGTGGTGGCGCCACCATCGGAACTGGGGTTGGGGAGGCCTGAGCAGTAGATGACAAGGGCATACTCCATCAGTCCATGGAGCTGGGTGAGTGATGGGGGAAAGGAGTGATTCTAAATTTAAAAATTCATAAGCGCAGTTTTGATTGATTAATTGATTGATTGGTGGTTGCTCTATGCAGTGTCAGCAACATAGGTCATGTTCACGGGGAGAAGTGTTCAATTAATATTCTGCCATACTTTTATTCACCAAATGTAAAAACATTCAATTATGTGTCAAAGGACACTTATGAATTTAAAACCTTGCAATTATACAAATTGTGGCGAAGGAAAATATAATTCCAGATTAAAGTCATTGGCATCTGTCTTCTTAATACATTATTGATTAAATTGGTTTAGTAAACAATAAGCGGTGGTACACACCCGCTGTCCTAAAACAACATAGCAAGATATATTTCACAACTTAGATATAGCCAGAACATGCAAAAGAACTGCTTACATATTACCCTTCTGGTATCCGATTGGCTAATTTTATGTGGGTAACTCTGGTATTGCCTACAACAGAAAGAGTACACCGATATATGTGACAACTATAGTAGTCTTTAATTCACAGTGCAGTACAATAAAGTTGGCTGTATTTTCATACATTATTCTACTAATACATTGAACCAGAGCACATGGCCGAATGAATTGAGCATCAGTCTCCATTTTTGGTAGATCATGGGATTTGAACCCACGGGTTCGAAACCTGGTCAAGTCAATCCGATGACTTAAAAATGTATGCGTGTTGCTTCCTAGCCACTTAATTAATGCTCGACACTATTAGGATAAGGCAAGTACTGGTTGACTCAGTGTCAGGATAATGTGACTGAGTGGTATATCAGGTCATGGTGCTGGTGGTCGGGTCTCCCAGTTTGGCAGCACTATAATATTGCCATGAGTGTACACCGTCCAAAGTCGGTACCTGTCCTGATATTACCATAGATGTTGCCAAGATGTAAAACTCCAACAACCAACCGACCAACTAATAAAACATTGTATATATTGTTCACAGCATGGGTAATTGAAATCACTTCATTATGAGTGCCCAAATTAATATGAGGCGTATGGACCTATCACAAATTCAACCATCCCACCCATCATCATCATCATCATGCTGTCGGTCGCGATGCAACAAAGACTGCTTTCATTACTTGACTGCCACTCTCCATTTAGCTCTCTGCTTTGAGAGTTGCGCCTATGAGTCGGTCTTAATGTCTCTCAGCTTCAAGTTTCTCTTGATGGTATCCTTGAACCGGAGACGAGGGCGCCCTTTCTTTCTGTAACCAGAAGACAGTTGAGAATAGAGGATCTGCTTTGGTAGCCTGTCTGATGACATCCTCATGAGGTGTCCAGTCCACTGGAGATTCTTTTTGATCAGAAGATCTTCCATAAAGGGAAGCCCCATCCGTTCGAGTATTTCCTTATTTGTCACTTTGTCCTTCCAGGTTAGCCTCATGATTGAACGCAGATGTCGCATCATGAAGGCATGCAGCTTTTTCACCTGTCGTCTGTACACTGTCCAGGCCTCGGCTCCGTATAGTAGGGTGGATAGCATGATTGCACGGTAGATCTTGCCTTTGACCCGAATGGACAGATGGTGGTTGTTCCAGAGTCTCTGGCATAGCCGGCCGAAAGATGCGCTAGCCTTGGCCATCCTCCTCTGTATTTCAGCATCAATGCGTCCATCACTTGATATAGTGCTTCCGTGGGAGGTGAATTCCAGAACAGAGTTCAGCTTGTTTCCGTCAACCATGATCTCCTCCTCTCAGGTTCTTGTAGAGTTGAGTTGGTACAGTCCCTCCGTCTTCTTGATGTCAATCTTCAGGCTGAACTTCTTTGAAGCATCGGAGAAAGCATCCACTATTTTCTGGATCGCTTCAGCAGAGTGGGCAACCAGTGCACTGTCATCTGCCAATAGCAGCTCTCTCACCAGTATCCGAGTAGTCTTGGTCTTCACTCTGAATACATTGAATTGGTCAGCGCTCTGTCTGGACTGTATATAGATGCCATCCCCCTTGTCTCAGAAAGCCTCATCGAGCATTGCTGATAGGAAGATGGAGAAGAGCATGGGGGCCAGTACACAACCTTTCTTGACCCCATTGGTAACCCCGAACGATTCCGAGACTTCCCCTCCAACACTAATGTTTGCCATCATTCCTGTATGTAGAGCTTCGATCATAGTTGTGAACTTCTCTGGGCATCCATACTTCCTCAGAAGCTGCCATAGCCAGGTCCTCCCGACTGTTTCAAACACCTTAGTGAAATCGATAAATACCATGTACAGTGGTCGGTCCTGCTCAATGCACTTTTCTTGTAGCTGTCGGAGACTAAATACATTTCATGAAAGCTGCCTGCAAAAGTGTTGAAGTGCTGCTGGCTTTTGCAAGTTACCAGCGGCACTCTCTTGGGGAGCAAATAGAGGTTTCACACCGCCAAGAACCATCCCACCCACCCCAGCTATAATGAAACAAGTGTAGGGTTACCATCTGGTAGCCTCACAAATCAAACTCAAGGACTTGCGAAGTAATCACTGTACCATCTATGTTGAAGGATACTACATGGCAATATATACATGACTTTTGCATGTATCTCATATGCTCAATTAATGGGCAAAGCTACTCTTAAAAATTCACCTCATTTGATAAAATGCAATGCAATACGCAAATATTATCTTCCAATGTAAATTCCAGCAAATATTAATTATTCCCTTTAAATATTTGAATCCGAGTAGATTAGTTAACATCTGATAACTTGCATTCAGTCTAGATTAATTTTCAACTGAGAAGGTGCATTTTTGTCCATCACTCACAATAGCAAATACTCCTAATGTTGTGGATCATGTTGTTGCAATCCTAGATTAATGTCTAATTTAAGGAAATACAAATCCAGACTGCACTGCGACGGAAATGAGATAGCAGAAAGGAGGGTCTTGTGCAATTCAACATGAGGCAAACACAGGCACAAATAACCCACAATGCACGGGGCTCGTCCTGTCAGATTTGCAAAAACTGTTAGCAGAGAGGCATGCGATAGATAAGCTTGTGGTGTTCTCTGTGGCGGAGTGGTTAGAGTGTCTGACTTTTTTCTAGGTCGGACTCCTAACCTGAAGGTCGGTGGTTCGATTCCCCGTGCCCACATCTCTGCCAATTTGGATTTCCACTGCTGTGTATAACTTACAGCGACATCTAAAGCCGTGTTTACACGGGCAATTGTGAAGCGTATTAGGCAAATCGATTTATATGAAGCGAATTAGAGGCGCATTTACACATGGAGCGGTTTAAGGCGGAAATCGATATCTGTGCATGAGCAAGTCCAGACTAACCAGCGCCAGTTTGGGTTCGTCGACGTCACCACGAGACAGTGTGGGTTCGACCTAGATATGTATGGACTGAATCGTATTGGTTTGGAACGGTCAAAACTTCTGCTGGGCAGTGAAACCCTAAAAATAAATGATGAAAAATATATCTGTGCACAGCTAGCGGTTTGATAGATCAAATTATATAATATGCGCTTTTGATCGACCGGAAAATCAACAAACTCAGGTCTCGACTGCACATGCCTGTGACGTGCTTAAGCTAGTTCACTTCATATAAACCACCTCGCGAGGTGGTGTACATAAAGTGAATCATATGAAGCGAATCAGCCCTAATCCGCCTCAGAGTCGCGTTTACACGGCGAATGTGAGGCGAACTAGGCAAGGCAATTTATATGAAGCGACTTAACTCGCCCGTGTAAACACGGCCAAAGGCCAGTTGCTCTCATACCATGTCTATGTGGTGTGGGAGGTTAAAAATCCCTTGTGTCGGTAAAAGTATAGGCTCAGGCTTTCTATCGACAAACTGTCTAATGGTGAAAACAAGTCTATTCAGGCTTATCCATGATAGGCAGTATAAATCTTCAACAACAACAATGCTAAGCACTCAATCAACAGACAATATATGCAAACAGATAATAGAGGTATTCTTAGGGGTTTGTTAATATCAGTGTGCATCATCACCATCATCATCACTCTCTTCATAACGAGGGTCGTTAACATACATGACCCTACAACCAGTTTTCTCCATTTTCCTTGTTCTTCACTGCCCTCTGGGACTTGCCAAATTCCAGGTTTGTCAATTCCCCGATGTTGTCTTTCAATCTGTTCTTTGTTCACTTTGGGTGTGCTACATTTGGTGATTAACGTTGCAAAGTCTGATTAAAGTATCCATTGCCAATGTAGATACTGTACATTTATTAAATATATATTGATTCATGGCAGGAATATGCTTGATTCACAGAATTAGCAACCATTGCCTAACCATCTGTGGTGCAAAAGCAAGCCTATGCAAACTTCACAGTGTTTTATTTCATTTTTGTTGTTGTTTTATGTCCTAGCAACATCTAAGGTCATATGAGGATGGGTACCGACTTGTGACAGTGCACACTCATGGCAACTTTATAGTGCTGCCCCACTAGGAGACCAGGCCGCCAGCACCATGACCTGAGATCCCACTCAGTCACATTATCCTGACACTGAGCCAACCAGTCCTTCCCCTATCCTAATAATGCCGAGTACCTGTCTAGGAAGCGACAAGTATCAATTTTAAAGTCATTGATTTGACTCGACCAGGGTTCGAACCCACGATCCCATGGTCTACCAACATGGGAGACGGACGCTCTAACTCATTTGGCTATCCCGTCTGGTCACTTCACAGTGAATGGACCCCCCCCCCCCGTCTCTTTAATATAATCCCAGTGACCATAACAAATCTGACAATCTGTTCAGTTGACCACATGAAAAGGCAACTAAAAAAATTCAATGGTTCCCGATGAGCCTCAGATTCAAGGCTACACTGCACAAAGGAGATCTGAAACCAACAGTCTTCTAGACGTGGCCAGATTCACAGATGCCCTGCATGAAGGTGGTGGCTGTGAATCCACCACATGGGGTGGCCATCCATGGTGACCCAGGAACTGATCGCAGAACCAACACAAGACGCACAAGAAAAAGAAGAATACCAAGTCAAAATAATGCATCCTATCCCAGTTAAGACCTGTGGTGTTCAGCATTTGATCATGCATGTGCTAATGCTGTGGCTTATGTGCCCTTCAAACATCTCTAAAGTTGCCCTTTGAAATGAAAGTTAGTTTTACCTAAAATAAAGTGAACCAACCTAATATCTTTATCTAAGAACAAACTGGTAGAGAGTCAGAACCATCAAACGCTGCAACTTGAAGAAGGAGAGACCATCAAACGCTGCAACTTGAAGAAGGAGAGATCCCAATCCAATAATGGAGATCAACATTGGAATCGAACCCGTAACAACTTAATTTTCCATCTCTTTTGTTCATTGCTCCATAACCATGTCATCATATGAAAAGTGGAATTTGTGAGAATTAAAATTAGTTTTAGGTACAAATCTTTTATTTAAACTACGTGAAAATTGGGCATAGATAGAAAACAGGCACGCAAGCATGAATGTGGTAGTTAAAAAAATGAATATCCTCAAATTTGAGTGATTTCGAGATGTATTTAATTGACCCAAACAAATTCGCAGCAATTTTCATACAGAAACGCAGAGCGGCGCCTAGCAGATGTGTACCTGGCCTCGGTCTGGTTTCAACATGGCCACAGCTTGAATAGCGTCAATATTGTCTATATCCAAAATCCCTCCAGTTTGTTAGCAGGTCCCACAGTAGAACGTCATCTAAATGCCCTACAGGTGATGTAGAGTAGGTGTTACACTGATTAGATATGTAAATCAAACTGCACTGCCTGTGTATAATACAAGCGTTTTCAACATCTCCCTGGATACTAAGCCGGTCAGTATATCTACAAGCCATGTGAATTTGAGTGAAAAGTTGGTTGCATTACTGCTGTGAACAGCCAATGATGACTGCGTGTCAGCAATAAACTAGAAATACTTATCAGGAATTGCTGTGTTGCAATCATCTGCCTTTTGGAACTCACCAGACGGGATAGCAGAATCGATAATAGCGCTGGCTGGGTTTCCGGCTGGGATGTCATGTGGTTGAATCCCAACCGAGTCCAAACAATGACTAACATAAAGTGATACGTGCCACTAACTAGCCTGGCACATGGTGGTTTTTTGTTTTTTGTGTGTGTGTGTGTGTGGGTGTGTGTGTTTTTTTATGCTGTGTTTATACTGTCCATAGCATGTAATCTCGAGTGCTTGGGCTTGTTTTCAATGCTGGCCAGTTGTAGTAGTGGTTCAATCTTATCACACAGTAGGAGGGGATAATATGTTTTTGTTTCTCACACAGTAGCAGGTACATGGTGATTATTTAGTATCTATTTAGAGCTCGATTTGTGTTGGGGTTGACTATCAAAGGTCGATTCGAAATAGGGAAGGACTGCTAGGTAGCTGTTAGGCATGGCAGTTAAACGTGTTAATAGGATATGGTAATGACTGGCTTTCTCAGTATCAGGAGGATTCGAGAACACAAAGTAGAATGGGGTTTTGGTGGTGTTTTTTTTTTTAATTTCCGAGGGTTCTATGAAAACTCGAGTAGTATATAGTAAATAGGAAATTGCATAAGGCGTTGCAATATCAGTTTAAGTAGTCTATAAACATGGGTATTTGGAGCAAGCAATATCAAGGCAATGTAGTAGTATAAAAGAAAAGGCATGTGGCCCAGGCCCTTCACGGAAGCACCCTGGTTGTTCTTGTAATAGGTTGGTTGATTGTTGGAGCTTTATGTCCTGGCAACATCTAAGGTCTCATCAGGATGGGGAGCCAGTTGTGACAGTAAGCACTCATGGCGACTTAATAGTGCTGCCCCACTGGGAAATCAGGTAGCTGGCACCATAATCCGTTATCCCACTCAGTCACATTATCCTGATACAGAGCTAACCAGTCCTTATCCTATCCTATTAATGCCAAGCACCAGGCTAGGTAGTGACAAATATCAATTTTATAAGTCACTCGCTTGACTCGGCCGGGAATCAAATTCCTAACCTTCAGCACGTGAAGTTTGCGCTCTACCGATTCAGCTACCGCGTCCAGTATATTGTCATACATTGTCCAGTTTGGAAGCTCATGGATTCTGGGCGGTGGTTGAAGTCCCGTCGGTGGATCTGTGTGCCGCTATTGCGATTATCGCGAGCTTAATGCCATGATGATCCCTCCATCTATAAAGTTGCCATGGGTAGACACTGCCAGCAGCCGACAGCTGTCCAAAGGTATGTTCCTAAAACATTAAGCACTTTAATCATTATTTAGCGGTATTATAAATATACTCTCCCATGTGCCAGAAGAAAAGACTATTCAGCAACCGTCCTCCGATTGCTGGCCCCCCAGGCTTGCTGAACATCGGCGCCCTTACAAGTACAGTAACACCTCTCTAAAGCGGCCCACCAGGGAATCGATTTTGAGTTGTCCATTTAAGGAGGTGGTTGGCTTAGGGAGTTTTTATAATCGTTACAATGGTATTGTATGAGCGATCGTTTGGGACCCAAATAAAGCGATCGATATAATGGAGTAGTTGATCTGTGGAGGGGTCAGTTACAGAGGTTTTACTGTACAGTAAAACCTATCTAAATGGACCGACCATGGGATCAAATTTAAATGGTCCATGTAGGGACGTGGTCGGCTTAGGGAGGTTTTCATCATTACAATTGTACTATATGGGCAATCGTTTGGGACCCAAATAAAGCGATCGATATAGGGTAGTGGTTGATCTGCGGAGGTGGTCAGTTAGAGAAGTGTTACTGGACACTTTCTTTAAAATTTCCGAAGGAGGATGAACTGCAAGTGTAGGAATAAAGATTGATTGATTGATTGGTGGTTGTTTTACGCCGTGTCGGCAGCATAGGCCATATTCATGGCGAGAAATGTTTGTTTTTTGTTCAAACCATCACTTTTACATGTAAAAGCAGACACTCAATTATGTGCCAATAGAACTCATTAAATTAGGAATAAAGTGTTTATTAGAAAATAGAATCTACTGAAAACAGTTCAACTACAGCCTGCATTTTCAGATGCTTTCGTTAATATAACTAGAAGAGACAGAATGTATCTTAGAAGAGAGAGATATACTGTACCTGCTGGCAATAATCTCCACACATTTCTGTTAAAAAAACAAAACTGGCGTGGCGCCCTCTAGCGAGTGGCGCCTTGGGCGACTGCCCGAGTTATCGATCCCTGCAGCCGGGCCCGAAGATATTTATTCAGTCAATTATATCCACACCATTTGCATACACGTTTGCATGCATTCTGCATTGTGTGCGTGGTTGGGAGGGGGAGGGTGTGTCGATGGGTATGTGCGCAGGCGACTGGGAGCGAGGCGGTGGGTCGCTCCTACTCCAAACCTCCACCCCCCACCTCACCCCTACCCAAACACAAGGCGAGGCAGGGGTCTTCAGTGTCAGAGTGCCCACCTCCACGGCGAATCAAAGGCAATGCAAGCATAACGACCAAGTCTGTTTGGATAGTGATAATCCCATTATCGCATGTAAAAAGCTCTGGAGTGTACTGCTCCCCTCAGTCAGTGGGTACGGGATGCATGTGGCTGTGGGGGGTGGGTGGGAGGTGACTCTTACCAGCTGGATGAACCTGATTGCATCTGAGAGTATGACAGGAATTGAAATATGTTGCACCAATTAAATGACTATCAGCCACATTTGGTGTTTCATTTAAGAGTGATTATCGATTGAGTTTACATTAAAACTGAAGGATTGCTATGTATTGCACCTTATATCATGGTAGTATTGTTAAACTGGCAACTAATATTTATCTTATTAAAGAAAACATTTGCAGATTTTATATTTATGTGATCAGGGAAATGATCTGGTGTTTGTGTTCTAGCAAAGTACCCCTTATTGATGGTAACTACTGCCGTCATGAGATTGGGCGAGAATGAGTGTGTTCACACTGTGTATAGGTATCTCAATGACTGAATCCCTGGTCAGGCCTCCCCCCCTGCCCCCGGCTGGTGTGCAGCAGAAGGGGTCCTGCTGCTTACTTGCAAACAGTGGTCTATTGGCACATAATTGATTGTCTGCTTTTACATGTATAAGCAATGGTTTGAACAAAAAACTAACATTTCTCACCGTGAATATGGCCTATGCTGCCGACACGGCATAAAGCAACCACCAATCCATCAAATCATCAGCAAACAGTGGTGGGTGGCGGTTACCATGGTTACTAATTAGGACAGGGTGTAAGTGACCACAGTTAGCACAGGATAAGGGAGTCAGTGAAGAATACACATTGTTGGAAGTGGTATTTTATTTAATTAGAATATCTGTTAGGATATACACACATACAATTATGCATACACATATATATATATATGTATGCATACATACATACATATGTACATACATGCATACATACATAGGTACATACATACACACATATATACATACACAATACATACATACATCTATATTCATGTATATGTGTGTGTATATATTTTCGCGTTTAGCTTATGTTTATATATAACTTCTAAGCCTACAACTCACTATCCAACACCCACTCTGGTATGAGGGTGTGTGTGTGTGGAGAGCCAAAGGACTATGGCAGAGCACTGGGAACTTGTTTGGTAGCCATCCCTGACACACAATCAGTAGGGAAAGTGTCTGCGTGGGAGGGGGGTGTAGAGGGGAGGGGGGAGGGTGTAGAGGGGTGGGGGGTAGAGGGTTGGGGGGGGATTTCTTCCACAGCCCGCAAAACTGAATGATTTATAAGGGGAGGGGGATAATGGGTGAGGCATGGGTTTGAGAAGGGGTATGTCTGTAGGGGTGTGGGTGTGTGTGAGATGCTGGTGTCAGTGTCAGTGTGTGGGGATTGAGGGGCACTGGGTGAGGGGTGGAGCAGTAGAGCACTGGAGGAAGTACCAAGGTCCGCTTCAGGCTGCTTTTAACGGTCGTCACCGCTCTACCCCATTCCGGGCCAGTGTGCTAACCATTACACCACCTAGGCTCCCTGATATCAACACACTACCATTGCCTACCTGTCTATGTGGTTACGTGCCTGAGAGGACAGTGCAGCCTACTACACTCGTCCCCCTGGAAGTGTAAGTCTTTTAAATGGTCATTTAATGCTTACAATTACATACATACAGGCACATACATACACAGGGTAGGTTCAACAACCATACAGCGTGTAGCTTGTACAGGATCATGGTCATGGCAACCAGTGTCATGGGGGTGATGAAAATGTTTTGGTTAGTTGTACACATCTCATACAATGCCCACATTTCTGACGAGGAAGTTCATGCCAAGATCCAGTAGGCAATTGGACCGGATAAAGATCTCAGAATTGCTAAGCGACGCAAACTGCACTGGTATGGCCATATTGTCCATTCATCAGGTCTGTACAAAACCATCTTACAAGATACAGTCCTGCGTAAATCTAGCCTGACAGAGGGGTTCACGTACCCCCCCCCCCCCCCCTCCCCCATGCAGCGGCTATATTTCTGCCACGACAGCTGTGAGTTTTGCTACATATAGGGATATTGTACATGAACCTGGTCTGAGCAATGAACTAGGCCAATGTGACCTATATGGGGTGCCTTAAGCAGCAACACGTCATGGCGAGGCAATGCTGGTCATGGCACCATGATGTATTTGGCTCTCTTCCATATAGTGCGGGAAGGACCGTCTATACCCAAAGCCAAATAGAGAGCAGGTCTGGAAGAAGGACACCTTCTATTTGCACAAATCTCTGAGGGTTTAGTCGTATATGTATATGAGTCGTTCTCAGAAACTGTGTGTCACTTTTGTGACATGGACACGGAAAGTAAAAAAATTCCAAATAAAAGCGGAAAACATTTCAAATAATATCAGGATCCGTATTGATATCAACGTTTATGTTGTGCGTATGTCAGTGTTGAATTTTTGTATTTAATCTGATACAAAGTGAGAAAGCTGTTAACATCGTACATGTCATAATTAACATGGGTAATTCGGACACGAGACTGGACAGCCGATAACATTAACAAAAACGACACTGTGGCACCACCTCCCGGCTCCAGCCTGAACTAACTGCGACTCCCAGGAACCTCTCTCCTCACACAATCGCCTGATAGGTGGCCGAACCAGATACAATTTCCCGCCATTTCTGTCACGTGACCTAACAGCCTTTTGAAATCCATGCACACCCGTTGCAGCCGCCGCCATCTTCGCACCATCCAGCTATCTTCACCCACCCACCCAGACCGCTAGATAAAAGTGACTCAATAGGGTTGAGGGTTCGAGTCCCACCCGATTCAAACCAACAGCATGGGTTACCAAGAAAAAGCAGATCGATGGTGGTTCCAGTTCAGTGACTCATGTGTATTGCTCTCATGAATTACTCAAATACACTGTACTGATGATATACCTATGTGAATTAATGCCCTATGTGAATTAATGCCCATTGTACCTAATACTGTCTTGTGTCATGAATTAACAGTGTAGCATCCATTCATAACATCATTTTAAAACACCACAAATTCAAACAAGATGTTATTGATTACAATTAAGCCAACATAATGATTTATTACAAGAAAACAAATGGAAATAATGTTTCGGTCGATAGATGTATGGTGTTGATATGCACATTTTCATATTTTCATGTTAGCACAAAATCATACAAACCTATTTTGGAAATATGCTGTGGGATACATTAAATGCATGTAGCATTGCTAACATACTTAAGGCAAAGAGTCAACAATAACTACTTGACTTACTATACTCCCCCCCCGCCCCAAAAAAAATCGGCCAAATCATTATGAATGTAATATGGAAACCAAGAATATGGTATACAGTTTCTAAGAATGACTCATATATATATTTTTACTTAGGGTTTATTTAGGACCCTCTGCCCTGCAGAATTGCAAACCACTGCCTTGTGGTACAGGTTCTTGACAGAACCGAAGGCTAGGGACCAAACCCTGAACAGAAAACCATATCAGTGTGGCAGCATCAAGGGCGGTTGATGTTTGGAACTCCCACCATCTCCCGACCAGCCACTGCAGGGACAAATAGTTTTGCGCCTGTCTTAACATGTTCTTGCCGGTGTGAAACCTCTACTTGCTCCCCGAGAGAGTGCCGCTGGTAACTTGCAAAAGCCAGCAGCACTTCAACACTTTTGCAGGCAGCTTTCATGAGATGTACTTAGCTAAATGGAGAGCGGCAGTCAAGTAATGAAAGCAGTCTTTGTCGCATCATGACCGACAGCATGATCATGATGATTATTTAGGGTGCTATCATGCTTCTAGTAAAATTCATTTGTTCTCAGATGCTGCCACATGTCCTATGTAACAAACACCCTACTCGATATGAAATTGATCAACTTTGAAAGGAAAGCACAACACTAAATTCTATTTGACAGAAAACAGTTCAAATGGATTTGTAGGTTTTTGTGCCTGAGCATTTCATATACAATATACTCCCCATTCAATTCTGTATAGAATATGTGTGTGTGTTGTGGTGTGGGTGTTTGGCGTAGTTCTCAGTTCTGAGTCGTCTGAATGCCAGACAGAATAGTCCCTACGGAGCAAGCTGAGAGCTCCACTATGGTGTCGATAGTGTTCTGAGGCATGCCCATGCGCGATACCGCTCTCCCACCGCACTCCACCAGCGTCCACTGGGGGGAGTGTTAGAGTAGCGGACTGGTCACCTATTTATACCCGACCAAGAGCGCAAGGTGACCAGTCCTTGCCACTATTTAATGGCCGGCGACACATCTCTCAGGCTCAGTCTATGACCAACGCTCAACCTCTTGGCGGAATGAAAGTCTGACTAACACTCCAATGTTTGTGTCTTTCTTTCATTCTCTCGCTTCTGAGGTTTGAGTAGGGAGAATCACCCTGCTCGCAATAACATCTGTGTCCCAGGATCTAGGAGGCGATTCAATGAACTGACAATCCTCCTTCCCCCTCCCCACTTCCCACTCCCTTTGCACTTCAGGATGACCACCCATGTGAAAACTGCTGAGTCAGCAGCAACCAGTCTGAAATAAATAATAAATAAATAAATAAAACATTTATATAGCGCCCAATCCAGCAAGCCATTCTCAGGCACTTTACATAACAAACAAATATACAGGAAAATAAATGTCACCTAGTTAAAAGCAGATTTAAACAAATGTGTCTTAAGACCTTTTTTAAAAGCACCAACAGATTTACAATCTGTGATATATCCTGGCAGAGCATTCCACAGTCTTGGGGCAGCAATACTAAAAGCACGATCCCCAAAGCCTTTGAGTCTTCTCCGAGGAACTGCTAACTGGCTGGAGACTGTGGAGTACAGTGAAATGACGTAAAGACCGGAAACAGGATATGGGTGTCACACATATGCAGAAAATCTCCAAGGGAAAAGATGGAATCCAAATTAATAAAGCCAAGATTTATGCTATTATTTGAATTAAATTCAGTGGATATAATTAATTCACTCATTCACAGAAACTGCATAATACGATGAAAGCATGGCATTTTCTAAACTATGATATTTAGATAGATTTGGCCTTGCATATCTACTGTAGATACTAGGACACTTATAAAACACGGAATATAATCTCAAATAAATCTAGAGGCCACTTTTAGAAGGAGCATTAGTGAAGTATTCGGAAAAACTGCTGAAACCTCCTCACAAAAAAACCCCAAGAAGCTGCATCCAGGAAATTTACAAGGAAAATAATAAAAACAGGTTATCGAGAAGGTACCTTTGTTGAAAACGATAATATAGCTATCTAAGCAAAACAAAACTCATTATCGCATTACTCTAAATTGTGATTATTCTAAATTGTAGGGAACCCTGACAGTACAACTCATTGCCACACCCTGTCAACACCCCTCAGGTTGTGGCCCTGCGACAACAATTTTACACTGCAGACAGTATGCATGACCTTTTACTAAAGTAAAACAAGAAAACATTTTAGGCTTTTTGAGGGCAGCTGGACTCTACCACCTCATATAGTTGACTAAATAAATTCTAACAATTATTAATCTACCCTTCTTTTTTGTACTGGAATTTGTTTCCCTCGGCTGCAAATATATAATTGTGAGC
Source organism: Branchipolynoe longqiensis (assembly GCA_030323885.1). NCBI lineage: Eukaryota > Metazoa > Annelida > Polychaeta > Phyllodocida > Polynoidae > Branchipolynoe > Branchipolynoe longqiensis. Next base: position 110,668,031 of record CM059189.1, on the reverse strand, counting down.
TTTTTAATTTAATGAGTGTCTATTGCACATCATTGATTGTCTGCTTTCACATGTAAAAGTGATGGTTTGAACAAAAAACAAACATTTCTCTTTGTGAATATGGCCTATGCTGCTAACACGGTGTCAAGCAACCACCAATCAATCAATCAAACCCCTCGGGTTATTCAGCTCCTCTGCTCCAGTTAATGATCACATCACATAGTTTACTGTGTCCACCCACCCGTTATCTGAATCTCTACTTCATGGGGCTTAGCTCTGGGTTCATAGTTGATGGACTCCTCTGTTTACCAGGTGTCAGCCCCTCTTGACATTGACCAGCTTGATTAAGACAATGAACCTGCGTCCGACTGAATAAAATAATATAACTTTTCCGAACTGTCATTGTTCGTGTGACTTCCCCTTTTACCCGAATCTGACTGGACCCGTGGCCTAATCGGTAGAATGCAGGCCTTGCGTGCAGAATGTCATGAGTTTGGTTCCCAGTCAAGTCAAACCAATAAGTTATAAAATTGATACTTGTCACGTCCTAGCCTGGCACTCAACATTAATAGGATATGGCAAGAACTGGTTGGCTCAGTGTCAGGATAATGTGACTGAGAGGGATATGGGGTCATGATGCTGGTGGCCAGATTTCCCAGTGGGGCGGCACTATAATGTCGCCATTAATGCACACTCTCCCAAGTCGGTACCCATCCTGGTATGACCTTAGATGTTGCCAGGATATAAAACTCCAACAACCAACCAACTTTACCCGAATGCCCGCTAAGCTGAGAATGACGTTACAATGACTACCTGGAGATTCTCCAGCATTCCACTGACTTATGCCTGGTACACACCTCCCTTATAAAATCTAAAACTGCCCGTTTCGCGACTAAGTTTAAGTTTTAGTCGGTTTCAGTCTTTAGGTGTGTTACCCCCTAACACAGCTGAGCCTTCCGATTTACGACTTAAAACTCAGTTTTAGGGCTTAAGACTGGAATCTTATAAGATTAGAAAAATGAATCGGGGCGTTCGAGTCAGTTTTAGTCGGGAAACGGGATGGGTCAGGTTGTGAGGGGTCGCATTGGGCAGTCAATTTTAGCGCGTGAATCATATACGGGAGGTGTGTACAAGGCTTTACACCAGCTGGCTGCTCCAGGGCCACTACTTTGCTTTACTCCACAATTGGGCATAAATAGTAATTAGCTGATTAAAATGCCAGCGCATTTTCGATCCACTTCAATGGTGATAATTGGATTTCTGTGTGGCTTGTCCAGCCTTGGTGAGGAAGGGAGTAGATAATAAAGGCTTAGAATGGGTTAATAAGGAGAATTGTCCTGGGTGCCGAATGTCTATTAAATGCGGTGTATATAGTCAAGCAGATTAACCAGATTATGGGAACAAATGAGATACAACTTAAAACACCAATGTTTCCGTCACCATCACTTTCAATTTTTGATGGGAACCACATCATTAAGATGGCAGATGGCGCCACATAGACAGCTATAATTAGTTCAATTAAGTGAATGACCACACATTTCAAATAAAAGCATCCAACATCGCTCACAAGGGACGCTTTCATCCTCTGTCATCATTAGCGGGTTAATTAATGTCACCAAGCTACAATGCGAATGTGATGCGAAGCGTCACCAAATTAAACACCAAAATCACCACATCACCAACGAATGACCAACATAACTTTTGTTCAATCCAATACTTGATGACAGTGCCCATAGCAGCTGTTACTCTTCATATGTGGGGATGTGGGGATGTGGGGGTGTGTGGGTGATTGGGTGTGTGGGTGTGTGGGAGTGTGGATGTGTGGGTGTGTGGATCTGGGTGTGTGGATGTGTGTGTGTGTGGGTATGTGGGTGTGTGGGTTTGTGGGTGTGTGGGTGTTTGTGTGGGTGTATGGGTGTGTGGGTGTGTGGGTGTTTGGGTGTGTGGGTGTGTGGGTGTGTGATATTGTGTGTGTGTTGGTGTGTGGGTGTGTAGGGGTGCGGAGTTGTGGAAGTGTGGGGATCTGGGTGTGTGGGTGTGTGCGTGTATGGGGGTGTGGGTGTATGGGTGTGTGGATGTGTGTGCGTGGGTGTGGGGATGTGGGGGTGTATGGGTGGGTGTGTGGGTGTGTGGGTGTGTGGGTGTGTGGGTGTGTGATATTGTGGGTGTGTGGGTGTGTGGGTGTGTGGGTGTGTGGATGTGTGGAAGTGTGGGGATGTGGGGGGGTGGGTGTGTGGGTGTGTGGGTGTGTGGGTGTGTGGGTGTGTGGGTGTGTGGGTGGGTGGGTGTGTGGGTGTATGGGTGTGTGGGTGTATGGGTGTGTGGGTGTGGGTGTGGGCTTGTGGGTGTGTTTGGATGTGTGGGTGTGTGGGTGTGGGTGTGTGGGTGTATGGGTGTGTGGGTGTGGGGGTGTGTGGGGGTGGGGTGGGAGTGTGGGGGTGTGTGGGTGTGGGGTGTGGGGGTGTGGGGGTGGGGTGTGTGGTGTGGGTGGTGGGTTATGACGTCACAGCATCGGTGCTATGGCGGCTGATGGCGTCTGGAAGATAATAGATCCCATCAGTCGGCAGAATCTGGAACCACTCTAGTTGGGAATCTTCCCTGACTGCCTATGATTTCACAATGCGATATCACTCTAAAGAATACTTGGGAAAATAATAAACTGCTTGATTATATTCAGATATTCATATTGCAACAGGATTCAAGCTCTTATCCTTGTAATATATCTTTTAAAAAACCCAATTATATTGTATTTTTCTTCTGGAATTTCACCACCGCTCTTTTCATGTATTACAACCCACCAGTTAAGTTAGTGACATCTGTCAGCAGAATGTGGAACCACATTAGTTGGGTACATTCCAGCTTAACTGGCGGGGTTTATTGTTGGAGTCTGTCGTTGTCGGTCACATCGCAGATCTAGGCAATGACCAGCTGATGCTGGGTGTCTGAGGTAGTTAGTATTATTCTTAGTCAAGGAAAAGTCCTCTTATGTGAATGAGCTGAAGGGGCGGTACAAGATACAACCGCACACTTGGGGGAGGGGGGGGGGGACTCCAACATTCAGTGTGAGAGGGTTAGAGGATAGGTAATATATATATATACGAAGAGTTCAGGTGCAAAACCACATAAATGCCGATCCAAAATGTAATTGAAATAAACAGATTCTTACCTGAAAATAATTGTAATTCTCACTAATTCCATTTTACATGATCAGCGAGCAATGAACAAAAAAGTAAGTATATCAAATAAATAACTTGTTGAGGGTTTGAATCCAATGTTCACGTAGAATTTTCGATTGATCTATACGTGGTATTGCGCGTGGAACCTTCATATGTACCATACCATTTATTATGTGCACATAAATAACGGCAGCCCTTTAATGCTTCTCTCTAATAACCACCTTAACTTCCATGTTATTCACTGCGGAGCGGGCATTCTCTCTTCCCCGCCTCCTAAACGCCATGAGCCAACTGTCACGCTGCTCACTTTATATATACATGTATTTCCCTATGCGCCTTTACGCTCGCATAATCCGTTAGATATCACATAAAAGCAGACGAGGTGCCTCACTGTTATATTATGAGTGTGATCCTATTAGTATCCTCTATTTCCTCAGTCTACCGCGGCGGGGCTCTCTGTGTCTGCTTGCAATCTCATCTTCGTTTACTGCAGATACTCGCTTACATACAATCTCTGAGTTTCTCTTCTTTTATACAACCAGACGGGATGGCCGAATGAGTTAGAGCGTCCGTCTCCCGTGCTGGTAGATCGTGGGGTCGTGGGTTCGAGTCCCGGTCGAGTCAAACCAATGACTTTAAAATTGATACTTGTCGCTTCCTAGCCAGGCGCTCAGCATTATTAGGATAGGGCAAGGACTGGTGTGCTCAGTGTCAGGATAATGTGACTGAGTGGGATACCAGGTCATGGTGCCGGCGGCCTGGTTTCCCAGTGGGACAGCACTATAAAGTCGCCAGGAGTGCGCACTTTCACAAGTCGGTACCCGTCCTGATATGACCTTAGATGTTGCTAGGACGTAAAACAACAACACACAAACAAACAACAATCTTCTTTTATCCCCTCCTTCACTCAATCACTCAGTCACTCACTCACTCACTCATTAACTCACTCACTCAATCCCGGTCACCTTCTCACACATTCAGTCACTAACTCACTCATCCGGTCCCGTTCTCCTGATTGTTCACTCACTCTCCCATGCACTCACCCAATCTTTAACATACTCATTCATGATAGTCCCTTTATCCATATCATTCACTCACTAACTCACCCACTCAGTCACTCACTCACTCGATCCCTAACATACACATTCATGCAATCCCTTTATCCGTATCATTCACTCACTAACTCACTCACTCACTCACCCAACCACTCACTCAATCACTAACATTCTCATTCATGCACTCCCTTTATCATGTTCATTCACTCACTAACTCACTCACTCACTCACTCACCCAACCACTCATCCAATCACTAACATACTCATTCATGCACTCCCTTTATCATGTTCATTCACTCACTAACTCACTCACTCACTCACCCAACCACTCATTCAATCACTAACACACTCATTCATGCAGTCCCTTTATCCTGTTCATCCATTCACTTACTAACTCACTCACTCACTCACCCAACCACTCACTCAATCACTAACATACTCATTCATGCACTCCCTTTATCCTGTTCATTCACTCACTAACTCACTCACTCACCCAACCACTCACTCAATCACTAACATACTCATTCATGCAGTCCCTTTATCCTGTTCATCCATTCACTTACTAACTCACTCACTCACTCACCCAACCACTCACTCAATCACTAACATACTCATTCATGCACTCCCTTTATCCTGTTCATTCACTCACTAACTCACTCACTCACCCAACCACTCATTCAATCATTAACACACTCATTCATGCACTCCCTTTATCCTGTTCATTCACTCACTAACTCCCTCTCTCACTCAACCACTCATTCAATCATTAACATACTCATTCATGCACTCCCTTTATCGTGTTCATTCACTCACTAACTCACTCACTCACCCAACCACTCACTCAATCACTAACATACTCATTCATGCAGTCCCTTTATCCTGTTCATTCACTCACTCACTCACCCAACCACTCATTCAATCATTAACATACTCATTCATGCACTCCCTTTATCCTGTTCATTCACTCACTAACTCACTCACTCACCCAACCACTCATTCAATCATTAACATACTCATTCATGCACTCCCTTTATCCTGTTCATTCACTCACTAACTCACTCACTCACCCAACCACTCATTCAATCATTAACATACTCATTCATGCAGTCCCTTTATCCTGTTCATTCACTCACTAACTCACTCACTCACCCAACCACTCATTCAATCATTAACATACTCATTCATGCAGTCCCTTTATCCTGTTCATTCACTCACTAACTCACTCACTCACCCAACCACTCATTCAATCATTGACACACTCATTCATGCACTCCCTTTATCCTCATCATTCACTCACTAACCCACTCACTCACTCACCCATCCACTCAGTCAATCAGTAACATACTCATTCACTCAGTCACTTTTTCACTCACTAACTCACCCATTCACCCACTCACTCAATCATTTATCCTCTCACTCAGTCACTGACTCACCCACTCCATCACTTATTCCATCACTGGCTCACTCCCTCACTCACTCATTCAGACCCTCACTCCCTCACTCATTCATACCCTCACTAACTCATTCATACCCTCACTCCATCACCACTCATTCACTCGCTTTTTCACTCACTTTCTAAATTCCTTACTCACTCACTCACTCCTAACTCATCATCTTACCCCACATCCATAACCTCAATCACTCAATCACCCAATCACTCGGTACTCAATGACTCAATGACTCAATGACTCAACCATTCAATCATTTCACACTTCTTACACACTCAACAAAGAATCCTTATACTCACTCGCCTACCCAAATACCCCACCGCCTGTGTCAGTCCCCTCCCACCTGTCACCTGTCCAACAAACTGCTCGGTTCTGCTCACCTTGCCCGTGTATCACCGCGCACCCTGTCGGGCCGCCCGGCGTGACAGAGGTGGGTTGTGAGGTGGGTGAGGGGGCGGGGTTTGGGGACGGGGGGAGGAGAGGGCAGGGAGTGCGCAGGGTCGTGGGACAGCGGGGAGGCCGACAGAGGCGCCCAACTCACCATGTACCGCGACTTCCCCTGAGCAGCTCACACCGTCACGGCGAGCTGGTGGTGACGGATCGGCCGGACGGGGTACAGACAGCACGGGGCACGGGCGAAGAGGTCGGGGCGCAGGGAAAGAGGCCGGAATTTGAGACCGACCAGGAGAGCACGAGAACGAGGGGAGTCGGAGGAGCCCGGATTAGGGTGACTGAGGTGCTGGGGGAGTCAGGGAGAGTGAGTTCTGAGACCAAGAAGAGGACCAGAGGGTTGTTGGAGATAGAGGAGAGGTGGGAGGCAGGAGGCAGGAGGCAGGAGGTAGGAGGCAGGAGGCAGGAGGTAGGAAGCAGGAGACAGGAGGCAGGACGCAGGAGGCAGGAGGCAGGAGGCAGGAGGCAGGAGGCAGGAAGCAGGAGGCAGGAGGCAGGAGGCAGGAGGCAGGAGGCAGGAGGCAGGAGGCTGGAGGCAGAAGGCAGGAGGCAAGAGGAGGCAGGCAGGAGGCAAGAGGAGGGAGGCAGGAGGCAGGAGGAAGAAAGCAGCAGGAGGCAAGAGACATGAAGCAAAGGGCATTATAGGACAACACCCAACAGAAGAGAGCACAACAATGCGCATACAACCCACACACCTAACGAGAACACTCCTCCATATCTCCGAGTGAACTTCACATGGCAACTTCCCTCTATCTCCCATACTAACCTCATTGCATCAAACTGGCCACTGGGTGGCGCCACCAATCCGTAGACACACATGCTCTCCACCACGCTGTGCTCTCCTCCTGCGGACCAGTGTTACCTGTAGTAGTGTTACCTCCATTGTTCACCAAGGAGAAGCTCAGGGCGGCAAGATGCAGTGAGCAGTTCCAGACCACGACGCCTCAACTGCTCACCCAGGTAGGTCAAACTCCCAGTCCTTAATGGGGTCATACTCTCTTTCTCATTCCCAATCTCACTCAGTAGGTGTCTCTCCACAATCTGCTTCAGCTGTCAGAATGTGCGCAAATGGAGGTGTGTTACTTTATTTGTTTTCTGTAGGCATATTAAATGTATTTGTGTTTATGGCGCTGAGGAAGTCAATTCCGAGGTATTGGGAAATGTTCTCTGCTCGGGACATACACCAGTATATATCGTTATACAGCAGCTATATTTTTGTGAGAGTGGTACAACCCTGAGATGAGGCAGACGGTCTGACCAATAGATGACCCGTGGAGCGTTAGTTATTATGGCACGAACCGGTAGAAGACTGTTGGAGTGTCAGAGAAGATAAACTGTGGAGACAGTTCATAGTTAATCGCCTTCTGGATATTTATACTCGCAGAAGGCTTAAAGGCATAGCGGTTTATACAGCACACATATATTTTTTGGAGCTAGTGGTACAGGCTTGAGGCAGAGCCAGGAGAGGAAAATGAAGCCCCCAAGTGGCAGCACCGGGCGAGGCAGTCGATTGAGTAGATGAGTGTCATTAGTTCGGGATTATTATACAAATAAATTCAGGTAGAAGTGACCAACCGGTGTTAGGACAGGAAGCACTTGCTGACCAGCTGCCTTGCTTACCTGCCCCCAACAAGCAACAGGGCTCCAAGCCGCTCTAGCTGTACCATAGAACCTTCCAGAATCAGCAAACAATAGATTCACTTTCAGCGCTTATATAATATTTGCATAACGGTAAACATTTATACATACACATAATTACTTGTACAGCACACACACATATGTGCTATATAAGTGATTATGTGAATATAAATAAAGAATAGACCATAATGTTTCCGGGGGGGCCCTCCTGGGCCCCCCCCTCCCATCTATCCACCACCATGACTCTGGGCAAAACCCTGGTCTGGGCACTCTCTCTGCTCCCGACCTCGGCACCGGCACCGTCTGCCTCTTGCCTCACTTCAAAATATATATATATATTTATATATATATAAATATATATATATATATCATTCCTGAAATGAGAAGAAAGACTGGGACTTGATTTGGGTTCAGTTCATTCCCTGGCAGGAGAACCTATGCCCTACCGATACAAGTTTTACAGATTGCAGAATCACTGTTGGCTCACTGTGCGGAGCAGGCGGGAAGGAGAGAATGCCGGTGTTACAGTTTCTGCGGCACACCAGTTTGCGAGGGACACATCCATTCAAATGCATTGCCAATGGCCATGAGCAAATCTTCATACAGAAAAAGTCAAATATCTCTCAAATTACACCACCTAGAAGCAACCCACTTGGAACACATATAGAAAACATATTCAATGAATAGATTATATTAAATATAAAAGGTTAGGCTTCTGCACATCTATTAATTTTGAATAAAACTAATGTTTTGCACTGCACATACCGTGAAACTCATGGCCTTTTCAATGGTCGTGAGCAATCTTCATACAGAAAATACAGAAAAAAGTGAAATATCTCTAAAACCACACCACCTAGAAACAAATCGCTTGGTACACATATAGAAAACATCTTTACCAAAAACAATATATTAAATTTATAAGGTTAGTGACGATCCTGTTCGATTTTGATGCATGCACAGAAGCGATGTGTACCTCGGAAACCGGTGTGCCGCGGAAACTGCAACACCGGGTTGCACAGCGAATATCATGGAAGTGAAGATGGAGAGAGAGAGAAACATTAAAGGTGCTGCCCTTCTTTATATCCACATCATAAATGAAATAATACTTCCGAGCGAGTGGAGTGTCAAGCCCCCGCGCAGGAGGTGGAGCTGTGCATGCCCGACCCGCCCCCTCCCCACCAGACCCAATCCGGGGGGATAGGAGAGGAGGCACTACAAAGCTTATTACATGCGATAAGTGGCTTATCACTATCCATATATATATTATAAGAAGAGTTCAGGTGCAAAACCACATAAACGCCAATCCAAAAATGGAGATAAACATCGGAATCAAACCATTAACAACTTAATTTTTATATTCCTACTCTTTTGTTCATTGAGCCATAGCCATCTGATTTATGAAAAGTGGAATTAGTGAGATTACAAATTATTTTCAGGTAAAGATCTGTTATTTAAAGTGCATGTTTGGATTGGCTTTTACGTGGTTTTGCGCCTGAACTCTTCATATATATATATAAAGTGGGCATGTCTGGGTATGCAGGTATTGCAGTACCTACCTGCTAAAATACCTCAGGGAGTTTGACGCCCCTGCCTTGCAAAGTTATAAACCACTGCCTTGTGGTGTACAGGTACTTGAAAGAACCAAAGGCTAAGGGAGCAAACCCTAACAGAAAACCATGCTTCCGTGGTAGCATTAAGGGCGGTGATGAATGGAACTCCCAACATCTCCCGACCAGCCACTGCATGGACAAATAGTTTGCGCCTGTCTTGATGTGTTCTTGCCAGTGTGATACCTCTATTTGCTCCCCGACAGAGTGCTGCTAGTAACTTGGAAAATCCAGCAGCACTTCAACACTTTGCAAGCAGCTTTTATGAAATGCACAACCGCACAAAATAGTGGCGCTTAAGAAATAAAAGCAGTCTTTGTCGCATTGCGACCGACAGCATGATGATGATGATGGGTGTGTCTGGAAACTGGTTAGAGAGTTGCATGTGTGACCTTGCGTGGAACAAGCTTCTCATGCAAGAAGGCACCAGACACATGCTCTTAATTCATTGTGAAAGGACTAATACTTCCTTCCCCCGCTATGTAGGGCCCGGTACTATATATATACATATAATTTTCAGCGCTACAGTGAGTGGCAGTTACAGTGTGAAAGGGGTGGTGGCGCCACCCTCTGAGCTGAGGTGGGGAAGCTGGAGTAGTAGATGACTATGAGAGACTCCCACAGTCCATGGAGCCGAGTGACCGATGAGGGAGAGGAGGGATCTTCCTGGTTATTATACTCGTATAATTCTTATACAGCATATAAAGGAACAGCTACAGTACAGAAGAAAGGCAAGACAAATAGAGTGGAAAGAGTAAATATATTCTCTGGCTAGGAAATAATAATATTAACAATGATAATAATTAGAATAATTCCCTTCTGTGCATTTATCCTCACATAATGCGTTAACCAATATATATGTATATATATATATATGTATATATATGTATTACCTCACATATGAGGAACTGGGAGTTCAAACACTAGGAGAGTCGATATAGTGTTGACTCCAGCTTTGGTTGATCTTATTCCACTCACGGGAATGAAACTTCTTGCATTGATTCCTTGATTATTTGGTTGTATTGCCGCCTTTTCGTGGACCGGGCGCGGTGGCCGAATCGGTAGAGCGGAGGCATCCCATGCTGAAAATGGGGAGTTCAGTTCCCAGTCGAGTCAAACCAATGCCTTACAAAATTGGTACTTGTCGCTTCCTAGCCAGGCGCTCGGCATTATTAGGAAAGGGCAATGACTGTTTAGCTAGGATAATGTGACTGAGTGGGATATATGATCATGGCCGGCGCCCCCCTCCCATGGGGAAGCACTATAAAGCCACCCTGAGTGTGCACTTTCATAAGTCGGTACCCACCCTAATATGATTATGTTGCCCAGATATCATCATCATCATCATGCTGTGAGTTGCGATGTGACAAAGACTGCTTTCATCACTTGACTGCCGCTCTCCATTTAGCTCTCTGTTGTGAGAGTGATGTCCATGAGTCGGTCTTAATGTCTCTCAGCTTCAGCTTTCCCTTGATAGGCCCAGATATACAACTCAAACAAACAACCAACCTTTTCGGGGCGTCTGTTGTAGCCCCCTTAAAGACGGGCTTAATGTAAAAGCCTTGTGTATGTGATACGCTGGTGTCACACTTGTATAAGTGATACGCTGGTGTGACACTTGTTTAAGTGATACACTGATGTCACACTTGTTTAAGTGATACGCTGGTGTCACACTTGTTTAAGTGATACACTGGTGTCACACTTGTTTAAGTGATACGCTGGTGTCACACTTGTTTCAGTGATATGCTTGTGGCACACTTGTTTAAGTGATACGCTGGTGTCACACTTGTTTAAGTGATACACTGGTGTCACACTTGTTTAAGTGACACACTGACGTCACACTTGTTTAAGTAATACACTTGTGTCACACTTGTTTAAGTGGCACGCTGGTGTCACACTTGTTTAAGTGATATGCTGGTGTCACCCTTGTTTAAGTGATAAGCTGGTGTCACACTTGTTTAAGTGATACGCTGGTGTCACACTTGTTTATGTGATACTTTGGTGTCACACTTGTTTAAGTGATATGCTGGTGTCACACTTGTATAAGTGATATACTGGTGTCACAATTGTTTAAGCGATACGCTGGTGTCACACTTGTTTAAGTGATACGCTGATGTTACACTTGTTTAGGTGATTCGCTGACATCCTAATTGTTTCAGTGATATGCTGGTGTTACACTTGTTTAAGTCCTACGCTGGTGTCACACTTGCTTTACCACATGAATGATAGTGACAGTTGGAGGGATTGATGGAGCCAGACCAGCACAGTGATCGAGCCTCACCCATGGAGGAGCCTAGCTCCCTTCCCTCGTGCCAGGTACATTCTCTCTATTGCATTTGACGGTGCGTAAAGATGGTGATGCGGCTGATTCCCAGCTAACGCATAACGTTTAGTAACGTCAGGCTAACATTATTATTTGGTTATGGTACATTGTAACATCACAGTAATGTTAAACTGACGTTATACCATGTATTGTAATGTTATAACATCAGAGTAATGTTATACTGACGTATTGCTCAGACAGTCACCACACATTTTCCACTGTTGGGCCACTGGCGGTGTAAAATCTATTCTTTAAAAATGTATTTATTTATTTACTCTTAAGCAAAAGGATTTTGAAATGAAAATGTTGTTTAATAAGCATTGGCGGGCATTTATAACTTCTGACCCTTCACTGACCTACTTCGAAAGCAACCAAATTACCGAGTTAAGATTAAAAAAAGAAACTTAAATTAAAAAAAGAATTTAAAAAAAAAAGAATAGATTTTACAACGTCGGTGCCCGACGTCGGGCCAACATCAGTCCATGGGTGGTGGCCCGACACGGGGCAGTGACAACCAGAAGGGCCACCTGAGATATGGTTGAGAAGGATGTTAAAATGTGCCCAACTAACAAACATAGGTGAGGTGTAATACGGTTGCTTTCAGAACAGGTCAGTAGAGAGTCAGAAGTTACAAATGCCTGCCAGTGCTTATGAAACACCATTTTCATTGCAAAAGTGTTTTACTGAGTAGTGCTGGGTTTTGTACAGCAAGCATCGCCTCTGAGCTTAACTTTTTAGGCAAGATTAATATCTTATCATCTTAATATCTGATATGAGGTGCATGCATCTCTATATTAAACTGATTTTTTGTAAATTGCAGTTTACTCCTCCAGTGTCATGCTTTGTGGCAGATGTTACCTTTCAGTTCTTCAAAAGGACGGTTCTCTAGCTATGCTTTAGGTCTTGATTTCTCTACAAGATCTTCATCAAATCACTCAAAGGGGGTTAAAAGAGTTCTCAAATATTATGAAAAAACATCCTATTGATGTTAAAGAAGTTAAATGATAACATTATAAAATAATGTTATATAAAGTTATTTACTCCATACAAAATAACGTTTATATGACGGTTTTTTATAATGTTATTGTAACATTCAATAACGTTATACTGACGTCAGTGTGACATTTCTCTGTTAGCTGCGTTGGGTGTTGGACTATTATGTCCTGGCAAGAACTAAGGTCATATCAAGATGGCTACCTACTTGTGACAGTGCACACTCATGTCGACTGTTTAGTGTTGTCCCACTGGGGAACCAGGCAGGAAGCATCATACCCTAATATCCCACTCAGTCAAGCACCATACCCAAATATCCTACTCAGTCACAATATCCTGACACTATAAGATAACCAGTCCGTGCCCTATCCTAATAATGCTTAGCACCTGGCTAGGAAGCGACATGTATCAATTTAGTAAATCCTAGGCTTGGCTCTCCCAGGATTCAAAGTCCCAACCGACCTTCCGCTGTGGAAGCCTGCGCTCTAGAGATTCAGCCACCGCGTCCTGTCGGTTTGGGCCGAGCGTCTCTTACAATACACAACAGTGGGGGGCGGGGGGAGGGGGGAGGGGGGAGGGGGGGAGTCAGTGTCAAGTCCGAGTTTTCAAATGAGCCGGATAAGGCTTCTGATATTGAGGGACGAAATCAATACCTCGGAAATAGGCCAACATCAACCATTTGCTATGACGTCATCATCTAGAAGGATCACGTGACCGCGGGAAATCGAAACATGATTCCCCATCAGCCAATGAATGAGGGTAATCTAGATCATTAACTAATTAGAATGCCTCCTTCTAGCCCCCTGGCGACTCATTTCACGTGGCTAAGACTTGGATTGCAATAAAATAATAAGTTTGCGTGATGAAATGCTTTCGAAAATAAATCACGATAATTGCCTTGAAATGTATTCCCAATTATGAAGAGCAATACAATGTACCACAGCCTTTTGTGACTTTACAATATATGTTGGTAGTACTCAATACCTTTATCATATATTTTTGTAGCTTTCAATGACTTTACCATATATTTTGGGCGCATCCAATGGTTTTACAATATATCTTGGTAGCATTCAATGGCTTTACACCTCCTCGCAACACAAATAGTTGTCGATTATATTCATACTTTGGCGACCAGGAACCGACCCGTCGGCAACCAGTGGATATTTGTGGTCGCAAAGTGGTCGGCAGTGGTCGCAAGCCTTAGTGTGACTGGGGGATTAGCTGTGCACCTGTTATGAATGGAACTGTGTGAGAAGGATGCCCATGTTTATATTCCTATAATGTTATTATAGAGCACATATATGTACACAGCACAGTGGTACCGGTTTGCCGTGATAATAAATGTAACGTACTGTCTACACGTACGTACCCGTATTCATAGCCTCGAGGTCTACGCGTACGTGCGTGCGATGCACGCGCAGAAGGACAGAAGGATGCAATATAATAATATAATATGAATATGTTTAAGACACAACTCTCCATAATTAATAACTGCACCCAGTGTATCATGCACACTGAAGTACTTCTAGACCAGCAGGCTACTAATACGGTCACGTACGCGTAGCCACTGCCTAAATGTAAATCATTCCTTAGCTTGAGAAGAGATATATTTCAAGATGGGTCGTTCTCTGAAGCTGGGTACCACTTTTGTGACATGGAAGCGAAAACTGAAAGCATCCCAAATAATAGCAGAACACATTCCAAACAATATCAGAATCTATTTTCATATGAAGCCTTACATGCTGTGTATGTGTCAGAGTTGAAAAATAGCCATTTCACTTTTTGATTTTGATCTTATAATGAAGGACAATAGGAAACTAACATCAAAATTAAACACACAAAAGTGACACATCCGTAACATCAATTTTAACATACACAACACATTCAAACTAAATTTCTTTGATTACAGTTAAGCAAACACAATGATGTCTTACAAGAAAAAAGTTGAAACAAAGTGGAAAAAAAACAAGTTTGTGTAAATTATAGTGTAAAATTGGAACATTTCATATTTTCACTTTAGCACAAAATCATTGATACATTTTTGCGGTATTGATTAAATAATATAATATTGCTAACATACTTAATAACAAAAGCCAATAATAATTATTTGACTTGCTATTAAAAAAAGAAAGAATTTATTATGTCAAACGTAACACAGATATCAGATATGCGGTACCCAATTTCAAAGAACAACCCAGATACGTGTGTGGAGAAAACTGTTTTATTCTAAATATGTAATATTTTTTATTAGCGTTCAGTTGACTGATGTAATTTAAATACCCCCCCGTCTCCTCCCTGCACTTAGTCAAGTCTGTGTGCCTTCTCATGGGGTACTGAGGTAGCATCTCACAGTGCATTCGTTTGTTTATTTGTTGGAGTTTTCCATCATACATAGGCTTCATTCAAGATGTTAAAACTGTGAATGGTTTGTTTGTTGGAGTTTTCCATCATACATAGGCTTCATTCAAGATGTAAAAACTGTGAATGGTTGTTTGTTGGAGTTTTACATCCTGGCAACATCTAAGGTCATAACACGATGGCTACCGACTTGTAGCAGTCCATACTCATGACAGCTTTCTTATACTGTCCAATTGGGAGATCAGACCGCCAGCCCCGTGGCCCAATTTCCCACACAGTCACATTATCCTGATACTGATCTAACCAGTCCTTGCCCTATCCTAGTTATGCTTTTTTGTTGTTGTTGTTGTTGAAGATTTATACTGCCTATCATGGATAAGCCTGAATAGGCTTGTTTTCACCATTAGACAGTTGGTCGATAGAAAGCCCGAGCCTACACTTTTACCGACCCAAGGGATTTTTAACCTCCCACACCACATAGACATGGTATGAGAGCAACTGGCCTTTGATGACGCTGTACATTATACACAGCGGTGGAAATCCAAATTGGCAGAGATGGGAGCACGGGGAATCAAACAACCAACCTTCAGATTAGGAGTTCGACCTAGAAAAAAGTCAGACACTCTAACCACTCCGCCACGGAGAACACCACATTGAGTGCCAGGCTAGATAGTGGTAAGTACCAATTATGTAAGTCATTGGTTTGACGCAGCCAGATTTTCAAACTCCCAATCTTCCAGACGGGAAGCCTACACTCTACCAATTTTGCTACCGCGAGTCCACTTCAGGGTGTGTTCAATAGGATTCCCTTTGCCTTTATTTCACTGTAGCTTTCCATACTCTTAATATTCATGGTCAATTTCGTGCAAGCCTCTGCTGGAAAATAACTGTATTTCTCACAAATGATTTCTCTTTAAGAGCTTTAAGAGACAACTATTTCCGAACCAAAGTTCTATATCGATCTGAATCACAACTATATTGGGTAATTTTCCCGTGCTAATCCGGTTTTACTCCTATCTTTGTCTAGGATCAGTAGTAACCAGTGGCCACCAACAATAGTCACCCAGTACATTTTAGTGCCAAGATCTTGCATCAGCTATATATAACTCACAGTTCTTTATCTTTTCTCTCTCTCATGAACCAGTTTTGTGTGTGACAATTCAACAACGCGGGACACGAATTGGTATATGGTAGTAGTTTATTTAGATTTTTCTTTGTTGATGTCAGTCTTGTTTAGTCTTCAGATGTCATTCTGGTCAACTGTATGTTGTTTATCTTTGTACCACGCACTGAGCCCTGTCTGATATTAGATGTGTGAGTGGGATGGCTGAGAAAAGGGGGGAAAGCTTCAGTGGCCACGCAGCAGGTTTGGGCGGACAGGTCGGTCTGAGCTACTCAGGGCTCCACCGTCGGCCAGTGCTCGCCGATCCGCCAGGTGGCAGCATGTTGGGGAGGTGGTGGTGTCGGTCGTAGTGTGTAGGTGGCGCCAGTGGTGGGCCATAGAGACAAGGGTGATGCGATGCGGTCCCGCGTCCGGAATTACCCATGTTGCCACCGCAACATGCACAATGTATTTATACTTCCCATAACGGTTAACTGTCATGACTTGCTTTCTCCGCTAGACGGCAATATTCTTGTGTTTACCATTCTTCTATCACTGTCAGTTGTTTCAGTAGCAATGTACTCCTTCTGTTGCAAAGCTGCATTATCCAACGAAACTGCCACATAATATAACAAATAATAATAATATTCAAACTTGAATATTTATTGACATATTATGTGTTATATTAAGAGGAATAATCATATGAACCCAAAATAAAGTTAACACAATCAGATTTTCGGATAGCATTGGTCGTAATGCTCGCATTGTGTTTGATGCGAGGGAAGGAAGAGACCCTCCCCCCACCTCTCTCCCGCCGCCTAGCTTTCTCACCTTTCCCTGTCACCCTGCCCTCAGCTTTCTCCCACTTCGCCCTGCCTCCCTGCCCGCCGGCTTTCTCACCTGGCCCGCGTTCACTCCTCCCCTCTCCTTCCCTTATAAGGCCGCCCGCCGGCCTCCTTCAGCCATTCGCCTTCTCGCCGTCCTCCCTACACAAGCTCTCTTTTCTTCTTTGGCTCTCCACCTCGGACCTCTCCCCGGCTGACGGACCTCTCCGTGGCCGACGGACCTCTCGACGGCCGATGGACCTCTCCACGGCCGATGCACCTCTACCCTCTACCAACGCAGACGCAGACACCATGCCTGGCCAAGGCAAAGAGAAGGGATGCGGGGGAGTCTGGAGGGCCGCCTCGGGCACCCCGGGGGGCACCTCACCAGCCCCCTCCACCCTGGGCTCGCCCACGGCGCCTCGCAACCGCCTCTCGGGCGACTGGGCTGCCGGCGTCGACGCCGACATGGCCGCCATCCTTCAGGCGCTGCAGCACATCACAGCACGTCTTGACACCCTCGACTGTCGCGCCAAGGAGACGACTCCGGCCGCCGCACCCCAGCGCATGACCTACTCCTCACCGCCCACCCCGGCGCCTCGGGCGCACATAGTCGGGGGAGCACTCCCACCGCCCCCGCCTCAGGCACCGCTCCCGGGGCGGTGCACCCGCAGTACGAGCGGTACACCCGCCGCACCGTCCAGCCGCCGGCTCCCGCGCCTCCCTACGACCAGGACGCGCCTCCCTACGACCACACCCCGGCGGCCGACGCCGTAAGGGAGATCCTCGCGTCGGCCGAGGCGCAATGCGCAGGGAGGAGAAAAGGCATCTCCCCCGACTACCTGTTCCCCTCGGACCTCGTCGAGAGGGGCCCCGAGCGGAAGCCTGTCAAGCGGGGGGAGGTGACCAAGGACGAGTACAGCCTCGCCCTCCTCACCCTCCTTAGCCACCCTGCCTTCCCCGCGCACTCCCTCCCGGGCCTGAACCACCACGCCCTCACAGTTCGCGACAACCTCCTCTACCCCTGGGCTACCGTCCGCAGGTACTCGGAGACCATCTTCACCTGGATAACGGACGGTAGACTCCCCCAGGGGTGGCACGACCCAGTCGCCTTGAACATGGTGAGAATGGAGGTTCTCACCATGCCCGCCCCCCAGGCCCTCCCGACAGCACTAGCCTCCCGAGACGCGCACCTTCCCGAGGCGCACAGCAGCCCCGGACCCAAGGCGACACCCGCCTCACCTACAACCGAGAGGCTCATGGGGCTCCCTGCGCCGCCTGGAACCGCGAGCCCACCTCGTGCGATCGGGCCCCTGTCGGGGAGGCCCACGGCGAGGCGGGGGACAGACACAGGCACATATGCGCCTACTGTGCTAACGTGAGGAGGATTCTCACCATGCACACCGAGGCCCTGTGCCTCACCAAACAAGCCCGTGAGCGCCAGACCCCGGCCGCCTCAGCGGATTTTTGATCCGCCGCCCCCCCCCCGGCTGGCCCGGGGGGCCATCTCCGGCGCCTCACCTACACCTCTGCCGACAACCGCTTGACCACCACCGACAACCCTGTAACGACCACCGACCGAAATGCCACCCAGGACACAGCCGGGGACCATCACCTTGCGCCGCAGGCCCCAGATGCCGCCCACACTGACCACAAAACCTCCCCAGACATCGCAGCCGCCGACCTTCACGCTGACCATCACGACCTCCACATCTCCGCTGCGACACCGCCTTCCTCAACCCTCCCCACCCGACCCTGACCCCCACCCCCCCAGCCCTGACGACTTCGCTTCCCCCCTCTCCGACCCTCGCCGCACCTCCTCCAGGGCCTCCCCAACTTTTGGCCGCCCTCATCCCTGTCGCCGTAGGCCCCCAACTCAGCACGACACCCAAGACCACCACCGACGCCCAAGCCACCGATAGGCGGGTGCCCCTCACCACATCATCCCCTGGACCTCACAGGCGGAGAACGCCTCCATGCCCCGCCCCGCCCCCTCGGGCGTGCCTCGAGCCCTCTCCTCCTTTTTTGGTGGAGGGCTCTTCGGCGCCCCGCTGGCCTCCTTCAGCCATTCGCCTTCCCGCCGGCCTCCCTACACAAGCTCTCTTTTCTCCACCCACCCACCCAACTCTCCCTACATGCTCGTGGTGGAGGGCTCTTCGGCGCCCCTCACCCAAACATTTCAAGCTCCCCCAAGCTCATTTACTCTAAGTTTACCTTGACTGCATTTGACTTGTTGTATATAGCTGCTTATTTTCTTGTTGTTCTGAGGCGTTAAATAAAGCGCCTTTTTTCCCACCCCCGCCTTGCTTTCTTCCTTTTCGCGCATCACACAGGTAGGAAAGTGTTGCATAATGAGCTGAGTGTCAGTCTCCAGTTTTGGTAGATTGTCGGATTCGAAATCACGGATTCGAAACCTGATCGCGTCAAACCAATGAAAAATTGATACTTGTCGCTTCCTAGCCAGGCACTTGGCATTGTCCATCTTAGCGCTAATATAGGGTAGGGAAAGGACTCATTGGCTCAGTGTCAGGATAATGTGACTGAGTGGGATATCACATCATGGTGCTGGTGGCCTGGTCTCCAAGTGGGGCAGCACTATAAAGTCACCATGAGTGCACACTGTCACAAGTCAGTACCCATGTTGATATGACCCTAGATGTTTCCAAGATGTAAAACTCGAACAATCAACCATCATGGTGGCACCCAGTGCTGAGACAAACCCAACAGTGAATTGTTGCAGTGCTATAATAAGCCTGTGGGCGGACTGTTTCTGTTTGTACTTTGTAACTCGATAACTGGCCCTTTCACTGGGAGCGCTTCCACTAATTGGTAGCAATCACCTGGCCACTTGCCTTGTCCCACAGGAGATTAGATCCTCCTTCATGGCCAGAACCAGGCAATTCCGCTGAAAGGTCAACAAGCACATAATTATCATACACCGAAGGAGTTCTGTGACATGTATGACTTCATCCGCGTATATGCCTTGGTCGCAAGTTTTTTGCATCGGCTGATTGAATATGGGGGAAATATTAATTTAAGATTAAATGATAATGTAATGCATGGATAAGTGTGTTAACATACCTAGGTATATATCTCACATATATGTGGATATTATTATTAAACGATACCATTATACCTAATATGTATACTATACCTAGGTATATATCCCTCATATAAGCAGATATTTATATTACACGATACCACTACACCTTATATGTGTACTATACCTAGGTATATATCCATCATATAAGCGGATATTAATATTACACAATACCACTATGCATTATATTTGTACTATACCTAGGTATATATCTCACATATAAGTGGATATTAATATTACACAATGCCACTGCCTCTTATATGTGTACTATGCCTAGGTATATCTCTCACATTTAAGCGGATATTAATATTACACGATACCACTACACCTTATAGGTGTACTATACCTAGGTATATATCTCACATATAAGTGGATATTAATATTACACGATACCACTATACCTTACATGTGTACTATACCTAGGTATACATCTCATGTATAAGCGGATATTAATATTACACGATACCACTACACCTTATATGTGTACTATACCTAGGTATATATCTCACATATAAGCAGATATTAATATTACACGATACCACTACACCTAATATGTGTACTATACCTAGGTATATATCTCACATATAAGTGGGTATTAATATTACACGATACCACTGCATCTTATATTAATATTACACTACACTGGATTTGTGTACTGTACCTAGGTATCCCTCACATATATTTGTGTTTGCTTATTTAACGACCCCCAGCACAACAAGTCGACATCAGCTATTTGGGGTCATACAGTGGTTATACATATCTGACAAAAAACACGTTCAGAAATGTATAATAGAGCATATACATGTATGCCAAAGAGCATACAACTGTGGTAAAATATATGTGGATTGACAAAAAAGACATTGCCTCTCGCAGATTAATTGTGGCTATGCCAGGTTCTCTGCCGTATTTCATTAATAAATTATATCCAAGTCATGAGGAAATCTAATAAAATGAAGCACCAGCAAATACTCCAAATTAAAAAGAATGCAACTTCGACTTGGTCATAGGCATGGCTCATTTAGAAACCAACTACTGATTTCATTAATTCCGAAAATTATCTGATGAGATTACCTTTGCAGACTTATAACAGCTAAACTGGGCTAGTACTCATACATTTAGCATGAGGCATTGATTAATTCTATGTAAAACACCATTATTATAAAATAATGATATAATAAGAAAATACAGCCGGATATGCATAGAGAGTGTACCCGATAGTCAGTAGCATGGATGCTATGCTGTAGCTGTATATTTTCACAAAGGTATCTAGATTTCCAATTATTCTGTTACAATTATCATTTCGAAAATTTCGATTTGAATTGGTCGCAATGGTCGCATTGTATTTGATTTGGTGGCAACAACTTGTTTCCTTCACCGCCTGCTGGACTCTACTTTGGGTGAAGTGGCGAGTTCAGCTTCCATCAAGCTGATTGGCCAGTGCCCTTTTTACACCATTTCTGCCATCGACCATTGCTCGCCCCGCTATCATCACTTCTCAGCGAGCCAGCAACACGCACTATTTTCCACACATTCGCCCTACTGCTGTACTTATCTTCTGTAGGGCTGGGACCAGTTGCTACTGTCTGTATTTTTTCAACTTTGTTTGACCTGCAGTAGTGCTCAGCATCTTACCTTTGTACTGGACGTGATGGCCGAATCAGTAGAGCGCAGACTTCCCATCCGGAATGTCAACAGTTTGATTTCCATTCAAACCAAGTCAAATCAATGACTTACAAAATTGATACTGGTTGCTTCCTAGCCAGGCGCTTGGCATTATTAAGCTATGGAAAGGACTGATTAGATTAGTGTCAGGATAATATGACTCAGTGGGATATCGGGTCATGGTGCGAGTGGCCCGGTCTCCCAGAGGGGTAGTACTATAAAGTCGCCATAAATGTGCACTATCACACATTGTTACCTGTACTGATATGACCTTAGATCTTGTCAGGATGTAAAACTCCAACAACCAGTCAACCAATCTTACCTTCAATGAATTGCAATAAGTGCTTATTAAAAGAGCAGACTTATAATATAAGCCGCAAATTAAATAATACCATTTGAATATTACTAACAAATCATTCATTACAGTAAACCACAAACTAATTACTGACTAAAGCTGTTCAGCATTAAATACAAATTCTATCATGAATTCATAGGTTATGGACAGAATAAATAAACCATCATTTAAGCAACACAAAATGTCATCTACCTCAGGGACTTACTTACATGGAGATGATGTCATGTCCCACTGTTCATCAGCAATCAGAGTAAATATTGAATCTACAGGCAACATCGGCATTAAACAGTGACAATAGTGTAGTACTTCTACACTGATCTCTGAGGCAAGGAGCCACATAGACAATTCATTGTGGATAGGGGATTGCATCAGGGATTCTAGGTAGCATAATTGTCAGCACACTAGCCACATTATGGCAAGAAGTGTGGCTTTGACTCCTACTATAGCTTCCCACTTTCAATACCCTCATAAACAATATCAATACGAAATATTAAACCAACCAAGCACTCAACTACATATCAACCACAGCATTGTTCTACATAGAGTTTCCCATGGCTAGCAACAATAACAGCTATAATGTGCCACCCAGTCACATCGTATTTTTCAATAATCTCACCCAAACACCTGTGTATCACAGACAACACAAATTGGAATTTGACAAGCACCTTTGTAGCTGATATGACTCCAGGGTAGGGAACATCTCATTTATAAGCAGCTAGTAAGCCGATATGCTCAGACAGGCTCTGAGACCACTCACCCTGCGGGGACGGGATATTAGAGCTAGACCAAGGCCCCTTCTCATGCTGACTTAGGTTCGGTCCGTTGGCCGCACCAAATACTGATACCCCGAAGGCTAGGATCGGTTGACTGCCTTCTGGACAAGAGTGAGCTGACTTCACTCGCATGCAACCATGCACCTCATCCTCATCCTCATCCTCATC
This sequence comes from Branchipolynoe longqiensis, assembly GCA_030323885.1. Taxonomy (NCBI): domain Eukaryota; kingdom Metazoa; phylum Annelida; class Polychaeta; order Phyllodocida; family Polynoidae; genus Branchipolynoe; species Branchipolynoe longqiensis. The sequence continues at coordinate 110,645,020 of CM059189.1, read as the reverse complement.
CTCATCCTCGTCCTGGTCCTCGTCCTCTTCCTCGTCCTCATCCTCATCCTCATTGTCATCCTCATCTTCATCCTCATCCTGCTCATCAGCATCACCATCATCATCCCCAACCCCATCCTCATTCCCATCACCGTCCTCATACTCATCATCCTCATACCATCCTCATCCTCATCTCCATCCTCATCCCCATCCTCATATCCATGCTCACCCACATCCTCATACTCATGCCCATCTCTATCCCGGCCTCATTCCCATACTCATCCTCATCTTCATCCCCATCCTCATCATCGTCCCCATCCTCATCTTCATCCCCTATCATCATTCTTAGCCTCATCCTCATCCTACATCCTCAAAATCAACCCCAACCTTCCTCTCCCCCTCCAGCCCCATCCTTATCCTCAGCCCCATCCTCATTCTCATCCTCACTCCCATTCGCATCACCCATCTACATCCCTACCCCATCCTCATTCTTGTCCTCACCCCCACCCTGATCCTGATCCTGATCCTGATCCTGATCCTGATCCTGATCCTGATTCCCATCCCCATCTTCATCCTCAGCTCATGCTCATCCTCATCCTCACCCTTATATTCATTCTCATTTTCACCCTTGTCTTCATCTCACATTGCTCCAACCCCACCCAGCTACCCACCCACCCACCCACACATACGCACACACACCCACACCCACGCTCCATCCCCACCCTCATCCGCACCCTAGCCATATCCCACACACTCACACTAAAAATCTCATACCCACGTCACTACCACGCCCTCTCCACCGGGTGGATGCGGTGGCCAAATCGGTAAGAACACTGGGTGTCCATGTGGAAGGTCGACTGTTCAAATACTAGCCAAATCAAACCAGTGACTCAAGAACATTATAAGTGTCACTACCTAACCTGGCGCATAGCACTACTTGGGTAGGATAATAACTGGTTCGCTTCAGTATTAGGATAATGTCATTAACTGTCCTATCGGGTCATGGTGCCGTCAGACTGTGTGCTATCCCATATTGGAGTTGCTCAAATAAACACACTTCCACCATGTCAATGTACTTCTCACTTCACCAGCTGATAACGCAATCCCACCGCCATCCCCACCCCCCACACACCACCCTCTCCCTTCTTCCCCAGCACATCTTCTCCCCCACCTCCACATCACACGCCCCCACCTCAACCTCCACATCCGACCCTCATTCCAACCTCACCCCCCTGCACTCCCAACCCATGCCATCCTAAATTCACAAAACCACCCACTCCCCCACCCGCGGGAATATAGTGTATTTCCATTTGGGAGCCTGACCTCGGTATTTGAGACTGTCTCAAAAGGTGCTAAGCAATATGGGACAACACTTTGTCCATATTAACGATCAACACACTATCTACTTATGCATTTGCTCAGGATAAACTGATTTGTTTTTAACATGCTGTTTCATAATCCCAATAGAATACATATTGATTTGAAGCAAATGCCCTTGTGTTTTCAGTGTAACCGTTTCTGTGCTGTTTTGTGTCAATCGTTATTATGGACAACAAAACAAAGAGTTAGCACCTTTTGAGACAGTCTCATCTACAACAGATTCACTGCATTATTTCATAGATATTAATCTTCTTTACTTTTTTTTCCTTATGTAATGAAAAGTCCAACTTCGTCTGCAGACTAGCACTTCAGGAATCGAGCCTTCAAACAATGTGCAATTATAGTTAGAGATCCAAACCTATAATCACAATGACGTTTAATATGCATAATCCAATGAAATCATAGTATTTGCAGGGCCTAAATATCAGCCTTCATGTGATCGTACAAGTGCGACTGCGGTAACAACTCACTCAGTCACTTTTATTTTCACTCACCTCTATACCTCAATGGCACGTAGTCCCTCAATTTTACTTTAGTCATTTACATCTCACCCTAACTTTTATTCACTTTTATTCATTAGACTCATTAACTCATTGGCTCATTGACTCAATGACTGATTGGGTGATTGAGTGATTGAGTGATTGAGTGATTGACTGATTGACTGATTGACTGATTGAGTGGTTGACTGATTGATTGACTGATTGACTGATTGACCGATTGACCGATTGACCGATTGACCGATTGACCACTTGACCACTTGACCGATTGACTGATTGGCTGACTGACTGATTGGCTGAATGTCTCATTGGCTCATTGCCTCATTGCCTCATTGCCTCATTGCCTCATTGCCTCATTGCCTCATTGCTTCATTGCCTCATTGCCTCATTGCCTCATTGCCTCATTGCCTCATTGCCTCATTGTGTCATTGCATCATTGCATCATTGCATCATTGTGTCATTGCATCATTGCATCATTGCATCATTGCATCATTGCCTCATTCCCTCATGACCTCATGACCTCATTGACTCATTCACTCCATACCTCATTCACTCATTCGCTCATTCACTCATTCACTCACTTACTCAGTTACTCATTCATATATTTACTCATTCATTCATTCACTCATCAACTCATCAACTCATTCACTCATGCACACATTCACTCATTCACTCATTCATGCATTCCTCCATTCACACATTCATTCATTCACTTATTCATTCATTCACCCATTCACTCATTCGTCCATTCACTCATGTATCCATTCACTCATTCACCCATTCACTCATACACTCATTCACTCATTCACTCATTCACTCATTCACACATTCACCCATTCACACATTCACCCATTCATTCATTCACTCATTCATCCATTCACCCAGTCACTCATTCACTCATACACTCATTTACTCAGTCACTCATTCACTCATTCCCGCATTCGCTCATTCATTCATTCACTCATTCGCTCATTCACACATTCACACATTCACACATTCACCCATTCATTCATTCACTCATTCATCCATTCACCCAGTCACTCATTCACTCATACACTCATTTACTCAGTCACCCATTCACTCATTCCCGCATTCGCTCATTCGCTCATTCACTCATTCACTCATTCGCTCATTCGCACATTCACTCATTCACCCATTCACCCATTCACCCATTCACACATTCACCCATTCATTCATTCACTCATTAAGTCATTCTCCCATTCGCTCATTTACTGACCCACTAACATAGTTACACTTACACAGAACAACCCTCGATAACCTCACTCCCTAATTCCCTCATTCCCTCATGTACTCACACAATCACATATATAATACATCACTGCCATTCTCATCACCTCATTCAGTCATCCACTCAACTCTTTATTTTCTCCCCTTCCCACCTGCACTCATTCACTCATATCCACTCACCGCTACCTATTATTTCCTTCAGTCCCTCCCACACAATCTCCTCTTCACATCCACCTCCTTTCACACACTCTCCCTCCCTGCACCCCCCATCATCCTCATCCTCATCCTCGTCCTCGTCCTCGTCCTCATCCGCATCCGCATCCTCATCCTCGTCCTCATCCTCATCCTCATCACCATCCTCATCCTCATCACCATCCTCATCATCATCCTCATCCTCGTCCTCATCCTCGTCCTCGTCCTCGTCCTCATCCTCATCCTCGTCCTCATCCTAGTCCTCGTCCTCGTCCTCGTCCTCATCCTCATCCTCATCCTCATCCTCATCACCATCCTCATCCTCATCCTCATCCTCATCCTCATCCTCGTCCTCATCCTCGTCCTCGTCCTCGTCCTCATCCTCGTCCTCATCCTCATCACCATCCTCATCCTCATCCTCATCCTCGTCCTCATCCTCATCCTCGTCCTCGTCCTCATCCTCATCCTCGTCCTCGTCCTCATCCTCATCCTCGTCCTCATCCTCATCACCATCCTCATCATCATCCTCATCCTCGTCCTCGTCCTCGTCCTCGTCCTCGTCCTCGTCCTCATCCTCGTCCTCGTCCTCATCCTCATCCTCATCACCATCCTCATCCTCATCCTCATCCTCGTCCTCATCCTCATCCTCATTCTCATCCTCATCCTCGTCCTCGTCCTCATCCTCATTCTCATCCTCATCTTCATCCTCATCCTGCTCATCAGCATCACCATCCTCATCCCCAACCCCATCCCGTCTACGTGGCTGCCACAATTCCCTCTACGTGGCTACCTCGAACCAGTCGGTGCAGGGATCCAACTACAAACTCCCCCCCCCCCCCCCCCCCCACCCCCACACACACACACACACAAACAACACACAAAAAACACCGCACACAAAAAACATCAACAACCAAACAACAACAAACAAACAAAAACACCCAAAACAGACACAAACTAGTCCACACCGACTGATATTGGCCACGGCAGCGCCCACTGCTTATTTCTGCTGCTCATCCCTCTCCCCGGAGGTTTCCCATCTGTCAACCTTTTCTGCGCACAAAGAACTGCCGTGAGGGCAACAAACCCCCTCGGGCACTACTGAGGGAGGCGGTCCATCTTAGTCGCGCACACACAGGTGTCACCGAGGTGCCAAGTAGATAAGAGTGTGAGTAGGGAGATCTCCTTAATACATAACCTGTAATTAAGGAGAAATAGCAGGGCAAAATATGGTATGTTGCTGGACCCAAGGAAGAGGGTTGATTGCCTGCTCCCACAGGGGATGTCCGGAAATCTAGTTAAAAAGTGATGCAAAATGGTAAATTCTAGTGCATATTGATAGAAAAATATGCCTTAAAATAAGACAATGGACCCCTTTCAATGTTTATAAACATTGTGTATGCATGCGCAGCTTGGCTGCAGAACGAAGGCACACTGCCATTGAGTTTGCTGGTATGCGCATTGCAAAACAGTTATTTTATTCAAAATTAATAGAAATGCAGAACCTTAACCATATCAATTTAATATAATGTTTTCTATATGTGTTCCAAGCGGTTTGTGTCTAGCTGGTGTGGTTTTAGAGATAGTTAACGTTTTCTGTATGAACATTGCTCATGGCCATTGACAATGCATTGAGTTTGCCGGTATGCACAGTGCAAAACATCTATTTTATTCAAGATCAATTGAAATGCAGAACCGTAACCTTATCAATTTAATATCATCTATTCGTTGAATATGTTTTCCATATGTGTTCCAAGCGGTTTATGTCTAGGTGGTGTGGTTTTTAGAGACTTTTTCTGTATGAAGATTGCTCATAGCCGTTGAGTTTGCAATGTGACAGTGTGTCGTCCTGCAGCCAAAAGGCATGCAAACTGATCTAGATACCTATGCTGACGTCTTGTAAAATAGGTCTATAGCCAAGGTAAAATTATTCTTTGTTGGAAGATTATGTAGTAAGAAGGGCAACTCGGGAGATTGGAGGATATTTCTATAATTGGGAGAATTGGCGCCTCAGTATAAAGTCACATCTTGGATTGTCAGCTGGGTCCACGTCTACTAGGACCCTCTTCTCACCTTGTTGACGGCTTCCACCACTGGACCAATTAGCCAACAATTAGTGTGCGTGCCAACCACTGGACAGTGAGGTCATCAATAGTCGCATTGATTTATCATTCAGATTCTATGGTCGCATGATCTGGATGAGAATACAGGCGAGTAAGGATGAGAATGTTCATCTGGAAAATCCTGAAAAAAAGTGATACAAAATTGGTACATGCTGGTGCATATTGACATAAATATATGCGTAAAAATACAACAATAAACAACCTAACAATATTCTTTGGCCAAAGATTACTTACGAAAAACAGGAAATCGGTGAGATGTGAGGTTATTTTCCTGTATTCGCGGGATATCTCCCGCCAAATCGGGATATTGATTTAAGTTTGGTGCATGTGGTGGGAGATCCCCTGGAGATTGGGGTAATTTGTTTATATTTAGAGGGATTCCTCCTGCCAAATCGGGAGACTTGGCACCTCGGTGTCAAGTTGCATCTTGGATTGTCAGCTGGTGCCACGCACCCTGTTGACAGCTTCCACCACCAGACCAATTAGCGAACAATTAGTGTGTGTGCCATCCACTGGACAGTGATGTCATGGATTATCGTATTGATTTATCACTGAGGTCACGTTGTTGCATGATCTGAGTGCTTTATTACAGCACTGGGATATGCGCTCATATTGGGTGGAAGACGAATTGCGTGTGTGACCCCCCCCCCCCCCCCCCCCCCCCCCCAGCTCCCCTGCCTCCCCCCCTCGCAAACCAAACTTTATGCAGTGGCCGAATCGATAACAACACTGGCTTTCCATGTGGAAGGTAAAGGCCCGGTCACATACACGTTAGTGAACGTAGTTGAACGCAGTTGAACATAGGCTAGATTAACCTGGGTCAAACATGGTGTAAGTATGTTAACCTACGGTGAAAAACGTTAAGGTACGGAAGGTTTTAGTATGGAAAAATATGTTAGGTCGCGGATGCCAGTATGTTCAACTATGTTCAACTACGTTCAACTACGTTCAACTATGTTCAAAGTATGTTAGCCTCCACTATGGTCAACTACGTTCGACTACATCCAAGTATGCTAAAATATGCTAGAGTATGCTAGATTACCCTAGAGTATTCTACAGTTCACTAGTGTACATTAAGAGTACAGAGACTTCACCACAGTATGTTAGCCTCTAACGTAGCACTCTTTTGAACATGTCCAAAGATTAAATCAGAACTCACGGCCCACCCACATTATTACCATGTTAGCATGATGGAGAAGTATGGATGCTGGTACGTTCAACTATGTTCAACTATGTTCAACTACGTTCAACTATATTAGCCTCCACTACGTTCAACTATGACCACTACCTTGTATGTGACTAGGCCATAAGGGTATTGAAATCAGTCTGAGTCAAACCAGTAACTTACAAAGTTGATAGACTGGCACTCAGCGTTAAAGTTGCAAGACGGTCCACAAGTCTCCTTGAATTTAAAAACTTAATGAAAATACAACAGGCCTGTCAGACCCCAACACAGTTATAGGTATTATAAAGGCAATCCTTGCCCTGACCCAAGTACATCTCGGATTTGGTATTGGTGATTGGATCCACTGATTTGCATATTTACAAAATAATATATATATGTGTTTTGGAGATATGTTATATCTTTTTGAAAAAAGAAGAGAGAAAGACAAAGGAAGAAAGAAGTGTTTAAAGACAATTCTAGAATCATGCAATACCATGTGATGCATACCCACCAAGTGCATAATACATATGTTGAACTGGAATTATACACAGTTTCTATTACAACCAATAGTCCATTTATATTATGCTTCTATTATCCAACAGTATTTTCATGTGGTTATTATTGCAACTGATATTGTCATTTATGTACCAATAAATTGTACTGAACGGCCGGAAGACCAGTGCTCTGGGACTCAAACTCAAACTCAATGGCCGTGCGCATTGCTCTTGCAGCCAACATGCGCATGCATACACAATGTTTATCAACATTGAAAGGGGTCTATGGAGCTAAGCTAATAGTTCTGAGGTGATATGGAATATAGCTGAGACGGAGTCATCACGTTTGTTTCTACCCCAATAATTCATTATAGATAACATATATTATTATACATAAAAGACATTATAGATCACATACATGCCTGTATATACATGAACGCATACGTTTATTACGTTCTTAAACATTATTCCTAGTGCATTTTGAATAGAGGGTACCTAATATGCTACCTTTTTTTTCTTGAAGATTTATCCTGCTTATAATGGATAACTCTGAATAGACTTGTTTTCACCATGAGACAGTTTGTCGATAGAAAGACCAAGCCTACACTTTTACCGACCCATGGGATTTTTAACCTCCCACACCACATAGACATGGTATGAGAGCAACTGGCCTTTGATGACGCTGTAAGTTATACACAATGATGGAAATCCAAATTGGCAGAGGTGGGGGCACAGGGAATCGAACTACCGACCTTCAGATTAGGAGTCCGACCTAAAAAAAAGTCAGACATTCTCACCACTCTCCAAGAAGTGATTTTGGACCAATAGCTAAACAGTTATCTCTTTATACTACCAATATGGTAGGAGTGTAGTAATGAGGAGGTACTTCCCTAGATTTATACTCCCATAATTCACTATACATTGTATATGTGACTATATGATTACTTTATAGACCAACAGCTTTATGCATATCTTTTTCCAGTACCGGGATGATAGGAGTGTAGTAATGAGGAGGTACTTTCCTAGTTTTATACTCAAATAATTCATTATATATGTGTAGTGAAGGCAGCAACCCAACAACAAAAGGGCGAGTACAGTATTTATTTTACAAACGCTCGTTGCATGACTGTCTTCGGGCTGGGCAAGGCGCCCTACCAAGTTACAATGTTTAGTCAATGAGTCAAACACATATAGCTAATAAAAAAAAAAAACACAGGCAGAGCAGGGGAGGGAGGCGACTGGTTCCGGTGACATCCGAGGCAGAAGTGGGTCCACCGATTCCAGAACCCCAGGGAAGGGGAGGAGGAGGGGGGCGGAGGCGCCACCTAGCGGATTCGAACCCACCGGAACCAGTGATTCAATAATTCCCAGAACACCAGGGGGAGGCACTGCACTTCACCTACACTGGCATATCGAAGATATACGCGTGAATATATGCTTACGTTATACTGCTTACTCTCCTCGTTGTTTGAATGCAGACAATTTATAGTCCAATATAGTTAAACACTCATCTCTTCCCAGTACTAGTATGGTAGGACTGGAGGTACACAGAGGTGCCATTCCATTAATTATACTCCCATAATCCATTATATATCACACATATATAATAAAATATCTTCCAGTGCGACTGACACTGGTCAACATCGGGTTCAGGAGAGTTGGGCGAGATGGTGCCACCGGTACAGTGTTGCGTCTTATGGAGTATAACAATAATCATGATAATACATTATATTCCCTTCCCTATCTTCATACTAACATACTAATTCATGCATCATATATGTTCTGCCTTGCCTGAGAGGTCAGCGCACACTACTACACTTGGTCTCCTTGGAATCAGCCCCCTCTACAGGACTACTACACTCACTTCCAATGACTGCTTATCAATTGAAATAAAACCGAATTTCGTGCAGATCAGATGGCCGAATGAGTAAGAGCGTCCGTCTCCCGTGCTGGTAGATCGTGGGGTCGTGGGTTCAAACCCTGCTCGAGTCAAACCAATGACTTACAAATTTATACTTGTCGCTTCCTAGCCAGGCGCTCGGCATTAATATGATAGGGCAGGGACTGGTTTGCTCAGTGCAGGATAATGTGACTGAGTGGGATATCAGGTCATGGTGCCAGCGCCCTGGTTTCCCAGTGGGACAGCACTATGACGTCACCATGAGTGTGCACTGCCACAAATCGGTACCCGCTCTGATATTACCTTAGATGTTGCTGGGATGAACAACTCCAACAACCAACCAGCCAACCAACTACACGCACTTCCGATGACTCATTATCAATTGAAACAAACTGAGTTTTACCTGGATGCTTTATGGCCAGTCGTCATCACTTCCCCTCAGTCACCCATACTGCACATTAACCACAGCAACACCTGGGTCACTACTCATTCCGCAAACCCTTGGAATCGTAAGTCTTTTAACAGTCTACTACACTCACTACCGCTGACTGATTATTAATTGAAACAAACTGAGTTTCACCTAAATGCTTTAGCACCTCAAGATGACAACCATTTCCTCTCAGGCACCCATAAAAGCGTAGGCCCGGGCTTTCTATCGACAAACTGTCTAATGGTGAAAACAAGTCTATTCAGACTTATCCATAATAGGCAGTATAACTCTTCAAGAAAAAAACCTTGGCTTCACCTGGGTCAATACTCATTTGCAACCCCATTAGGCCTCTCCATATATATATATATATATATATATATATATATATATATACAGTAACACCTCTCTAAATCAACCAACCATGGGACCGACTTCAAATGGTCCATTTAGGGAGGTGGTCGGTTTAGAGGGTTTTATAAAATCGTTTTTAAAATCGTTACAATGGTATTGTATGGGCGATCGTTTGTTACCCAACTAAAGAGATTGCTTTAGGGGAGTTGTCGATCTGTGGATACCATCAAGAGAAACCTGAAGCTGAGAGATATTAAGACCGACTCATGAGCCGTGTTCACATGGGCAATGTAAATCGATTCGTAGAAAGCGACTTGCCTAGTTCGCCTCACATTTCCCGTGTGAATGGACGTTTGAGGCGGATTAGGGCTGATTCGATTCACGTGATGCGGATCCTGTAAACCACCTAAGCGAGGTAGATTACGTGAGGCGATTTCTCTGATTCAATTTATTTTGCCCGTGTGGACGCACTGAGGCGGATTAAGCACCTCACACGCATGCGCAGTCGACCTTAGTTTGTTGACTTTCCGGTCGATCAAAAGCGCATATTATATAATTTAATTAATGAAACCGCTATCTACGCACAGATATTTTTTTCATCATTTATTTTTAGGGTTTCACTGCCCAGCAGAAGTTTTGATCGTTCCAAACCAATAAGATTCATTAAATACATATCTAGGTCGAACCCACACTCTCTCGGCCGACGTCGACAAACCCGAACTGGTGCTGGTTTTAGTCTGGACTTGCGCATGCGCAGATATCCACTTCCGCCTCACGCAGTGCCCGTGTGAACGGGCGCCTAATTCGCCTCACCTGATTCGATTTGCCTGATTCGCCTCACATTTTGCCCATGTGAACACGGCTTTAGATGCAACTCTCACAGCAGAGAGCTAAATGGAGAGGGCCGTCAAGTAATGAAAGCAGTCTTTGTCGCATCGCGACCGACAGCATGATGATGACGACGATCTGTGGAGGTGGTCCGTTAGAGAGGTTTTGCTATTTATATATATACCGATCCTTATATCATTCAATAACTGCCTAATAATCCTACGGGAATTAACAGCGAACTTATTCGCCAATGGATCCAAATTGATATAGTGTCGGGTTGAAAAGGTTAACCACCAGGGGGAGTCTGAGAGCAGCACAAAAGAGACATCATCGGTGGATGTACGCTGAACGTATCGGTAGGACGATTGATGCATTCAATTTCCGGTTCCTGTCTCAGCTCTGGGAGCTCGCTACTTCCGGGAATGCTTCGTTGTTGTTTGTTGTTCTTTTACGTCCTAGCAACATCTAAGGTCCTATCAGGACGGGTACCGACTTGTGACAGTGTGCACTCATGGTGACTTTATAGTGCTGCCCCACTGGGAGACCAGGCCACCAGCACCATGACCTGATATCCCACTCAGTCACATGATCCTGACACTGAGCCAACCAGTCCGTGCCCAATCCTAATAATGCCGAGCGCCTGGCTAGGAAGCGACAAGTATCAATTTTTAAGTCATTGGTTTGACTCAACCAGGGTTCGAACCCACGATTCCATGGTCTACAAACACGGGAGACGGACGCCCGGGGATGCTCTCCACGCGTCGGGATAGGGAACGAGGTACTCCTCGTACACCTCGTACAAATACCTCGCCCCTTGGACTCGGTATCACACTGCACTAACAATTCACTTATGTGTTTCCTTCCCTATGCATATTATTAATTATGTAATTGTCTTGTAACTGTAATTCTCATCTACTCTATTTGTAAGTGTGCTGATATATATGTCAACTAACTACTCTATAACATCCAACTGCTATTTGAGGTCCTTGAGCGAGGCAGTGAGCGACCTGGGGGGCGAACTGGTCTGCTACTAGGCGGGCACCTTTCTGTTTCCCGCTTTTCCCTCCAGGTGCTGCTGCCATCGCCCTGCATCTGCCCATTGGTTTGGTCATTTGGGCCAGCCAGAGTTTTTTTGTGTGTGATGGTTTATTTACCTTGTCCATAACGAGTAAGCAGCATTGCCACTTCTTTCTATCGCTGAACAGCAATAGTCTCAATTTAGTAGTGGCCTTGTCATCTTAGCTGTTAGTAATTATGTGTGGTTTTTTTTGGTTCCACATTTTCAACCTTTGACTCGCTCCAATCATATTGTCTGTCTTGGTTTTTATGGAACATTCTCTGTATCCTCTTTTCAACAAAGCCTTCTGTGACCTGCTACCGACGATATGAGTCCTTGATACTGGTAAAAAGTGGTATCCGAATGTGGTGTGGGTTCAGGTGATGGTGGACATTATTTAAAACACCTTGCCAACAGAGCCTGCTGTATAATGATCTCCTATCTGAAGAATTATTGCTTGCTACTTGAATTAGAATGTCGGTTGGTGAGGGAAATTGTCAATGATAGCCTTTTAACAAAGAATGCAGTATAATGATCTACTGCGCAATATATGATCATACTGGTTATTCGAAGAGCAGCTGCTCTGCGAATTATAGCCACCGATACTGTAATTCGCAGAGCTGCAACAAGCTCAAAGATGGTCATCACAACACTTAGTCACAAACACAACCATGAGGTTTCCGAGGACACCATTTGACAATAATTTGGTATGGTAAATAAGATTGACATGATACAGTGGCATCATTTGGATTATTACTCCTTTTATCCTATTGTTACTCACATAACAAAGTTCAACATGTCTATAAATGTGAGATATTTCATGTTCATCACTAGTGGACTTTGCAATTCACATTTAATTGATTCATGCATTAGTGTTTCTCATACATAGCATTCCTAATGTAGGCTACCTTTGTAGTAATTTTACCATGGAGGATTTTGCTATAACTTATAACAAAGACCGTATAATACTAAGACGGCTCACTCCCTATCTCTCCCATGGTAATATAAATTGTGTGGTGGGTTTGATCAGCCCGGCTACTGGTTGGTGTTTCACATGTAAACACATACAATTATATTATACATGAGATAGGTAAGTATAAATACACATCAATATGAAATTGCTAGGAACAAATACACATCATCATTGGCATCATCATCATCATTGCCATCATCACACATCTTTCACATTCATATACCCATTTATACATATAATATAGCAACTGTTTAACAAAGAGAACAGCCAGTGCACCAAGTGGTGGGTTTGATCATTTTGATTACACAGTACAGGCTGAGTGAGCCATCTTAGTATTATAGGGTCTTTGCTTATAAGTAGTACAACAAATCCTATGCAGCTCCGCGAATAATAATCATTCTTCTGCTAATTCGCAGAGCAAAGCAACTCTGCAAATAGCCTCATGCATATATGATTGCTTGCTACTGGAGTTACAAGGTGTGGTAGTGGTGGAACTTGTCTACAATGCCTTTGCAACATAGCATTGTAAAGTCGTCCTCTGGCAGCTGTAGTTGTGTAGGCAGGCTAAAGGCCCTGTCACATTACGGCGTATGGCGGGAGCGTATTGAAAACCTACGTACGCCATGCTGGTGCCGGCCTATGATGACCTTCGGTGAACTTTCGGGTGGGTTTGAGCGTATGGGGGACCTATGAGGAGCGTATGAGGAGCCTATGAGGAGCGTATGGGCGCGTGCTGCGACATTTTTTGACTGTTTTGATTGGCATGTGGAGCGTATGAGGAGCGTATGAGGAGCGTATGAGGAGCGTATGAGGAGCGTATGCAAAACCTATGCGCAACCTATGCGCGACCTATGGTATCTCTCCGCGGTCCGCCGCTTGGTGACTCCTGTGTATATAAAGCCTGGAGCAACATGCTCCCCTCACTCTGCCACCATGCCTGCTAAGAGGAACACCACTGCTGCTGCTGCTTCTGCTACTGCTACTACTACTACTACCAGTACTACTGCTACTACACCAGCCTCCAGAGCTGATGTTACTACAGGAGGAGGACTAGGCCGTGGGAGAGGCAGAAAGAGGCAGACTTTGTTACAATGCTCTCCATCACCAGCCTCCTCACCTGCTTCGCCACCTCACCACTCTCCACACCACTCTCCAGAACACCACTCTCCACAACACTACTCTCCAGAACACCACTCTCCACTGGAGGAGCTGGAGATGGAAGTGGAGAGGTCGACGACGCAACGCTGGCGTCCCCGCTCCAGCTCGCCATCTCCTGCCTCTGCGGGCAGCTCACAGGCGTCGTCCGCTGCCTCCGCCGCCTCCGCCGCCTCCACCAGCACCGCTGCCATTGGCACGTCAAAGAGACGGAGGGCCAAGAAGAGCGACTGTTCTCTGTCGGTCTTCAAGGAGGGTCAAATGTTGGACTTCCTCGAGGAGAACCCCATCATTTGGAACATGAAGCTCACGGATTACCGCCGCTCAGACAGAAAGGCCAAGATGTGGGAGGACCAGGCGACACTTCTGGGGACCACAACAGTCCATCTCCAGAAGTGGTTCACGTCGCTCAGGGACACGAACATGCGGCTCCACAAAAAAAAGAGCGGGGACGGAGCCGCTGACCTGACTGAGCGGGAGCAGTGGATCCTGCGCAAGTTCGGGTTCCTGCGGTCCGTCGTCCGTCACCGACCGGAGCCCTGCAGGAGTGTAAGTACATAATCTTTTTTCGTTCTGACAAGTGCGGCCATTAGTATCGTATTCTAGTTTGTTATGTTCTGCTTTTATTGTATTTATGTTTGTTTGTTTGTTTGTTGTTGTTTTACGTCCTAGCAACATCTAATATTCTAGTAATTTGTTAATGTTATTTATTTCTTTAATGTTGAGTTGTTGTGTAGTTGTTCTTAAATCGAGATATTGACAATAGATGTATCATGATATAATCGTTATAAATCCATGTCTGCATTTAACGTTAATTATTTTTGCTTTATATAATTTTGATTTACTGTTGACTTGTCGTGTCTTTTGTCGAAATATCGATTCGCATTCATGTTACTTATGTTATGTTATGATTTTGTTTTGCAGTTGGCCAGTCCTGTCACGGCTCCGCAGCTTGATCTCAGCTTGGAGGAGAATGTCCCGACCGATGTGGAGGTGGCGATGGATAAGGATCTTCCACCCACTCCCCCCGCTACATCCCAAGAGCGGGGAAAGGGGAGAGGGAAGCGATCTGCCCCAGTCGACAACAACCTCCTCGCTGCCATCCACAAAAGGTTCGATGAGTCTGCCGACATCCTCAAGGTAATGCAGCCGCCTCCTCCTCCACCTCCACATCCACCGACGGTGACAAAGCGAGTGGCATTCGCCAACTATATGCGGGACATGATCCTCACGATGCCGGAGGAGCGGTTTGTGTCGGTTTGCGGTGCACTCAACCGCATGGCGTCGCACCATCTGGAGGAGGAGGAAGGAACCTTCGTGGCCCCAGTGGTTTGTGTGGCTGCTCCTGCTCCTGCACCTGCTCCTGCACCTGCTCCTGGACCTGCTCGTGTGTCTGCAAAGTGAGGCATACCAGCCTCAACCCCACCAGTGGACTCACCAGCCACCACCGGCATCACCATGGGCTTCACAGACACACGAGTATGTGCAGCACTATATGGGGCAGCCGCAGATTCCTCATCAGCCACAGCCACAGCCGCCTCTGCCAAGTCTTCCGCCTCAGCCTCTACCTCCAACCTCCGTAGGTCACGAGGCGCCCGCAGCTCCGCTGGTGGTACGGCCGTCACACACTGCTGGACAACTATGGACATTAGGGATGGCGGGGCACACGAGGGGCTCTCCCGGAGTCATGGTGCACGCGGGTGCTCCGCCCACTGTGGGTGCGGCATGGCCGGGGACTTGCGCTGCTGCAGACATTGTGACTCCGACACACGTCGACCCCCACCCCAGTGAACTTGTCTGAGTCGGCCAGCCCAGAAGGACTATTGAACTTGTCGGGGCTGTCCGGCATATCTGGCATGTTGGGCGCAAATTTGGACTTATTCCCCTCGTCAGCCACACAGTCGCCAGCTGATGCCACTTCTAATGGCAAGGGAGAGAAGTGATTGTAAATATGTGTATATATGTAGTCTTGGTTTTTATTTATCTTTGTACATTTGTATGTATATATGTATATATATTGTTTATATATTGTTTGTACATTTATGTGTCAAGATGCTAAAATAAATAAAGATACTGTCAATTTTAATTTTTGTGTCCATGTTCAGTAAAGGCATGCCATCATTTAATTGTTATATATTAAAGTACAATTAACATTAAAATTAAAATTAAAACATAAATAACGTTAAATTTAACATATTTATTATAATGTTTCTCCTTGGCGCCCTTTCCCTGTCCTCCTTGCATTCATCATCTCCTCTCGTTCCCTCTCTTCTATCTCTCTTCCGTCCCCTCTCAATCTCCCTCTCGCTCTATCTCCTCTTCTCTCCCGTCTCTTCACCCGTCCCTACTCGCGCGTCTCACTCTTCCTCCCTCTCTCTGTCACGCATCTTCAACCTGACCTCGACTGCACAGAGCGCGTCAAATGACAGGACTAGACAAAAAAACTGGCTACAGATGTCATGTGTCACTGAACTAAATTGTTATTTTCCTAGGTTCTTAGCATCGTATGTAACAGTAAGGAGTTGGCTCATTACAAGTTTGCATTAGACTGAGATGACTGTACAATTGAAACGATGTTTTGTAAGCACATGCCAGGACATGTCGAATGGTGTATTGGTGCGATGATCTATTTAATGACATCTTAGAGGTATACTGGTTTACACACTTGCTATGGTGATGTCACTGGTATTGAAGCAGGTTCGCAACACTACAGACATGTTGAATATCGAGTTGTTCGGGACGACACAGCGCATGCTTGCTGTAAAGCATGATTAGTGGTCAATCATGAGTGTTGATGACAGAAGCTCAGGCGGTGAGAGATTTACTTGAGGTTCTCATGTCTCTAGAGCATGAGATGGGCTGATGCCAAAGTTCATAGCTATGACTCGGTATGGTCGGGATAAGAGGGGCTACGTTAAGTGTCAGTCGATCTGTCCAACGCGCCGAGCCGTCCAGGCACACAAGTGGGTGTCAGGGGGAGGGAGTCGTATCTTCAGCTGCAGGTAAGTAGGCTGGTAGAAGTGTTCATGCGGTACGACGAGAATTCATTCCTTAGAAGCCGTGGTGACGATGTATGATGCAACTTGGAGGGGTGGTGCAATGCATAGTCGTCCAAGGAGCACTTGTGAAGACGAGGTTGGCTAGCAATGCCAAAGGCAATTCTCCACCACTCTCCTAGCTCGGAAAGCCGGTAGTTTGAAGAGTCGCTCATCATATGCAAGCGCCCTTTTGCCGTACGGCTTCAGCTGGTCGGCCGCAGGGCAAAGGCGTCGCACCGATCAGGAAATACGCACAACCTTACTGGCCGTCGACGAGCGGTTCAGTGTTCGGGAAGCCGATGTGCAACCTTCTGTGCACGCGCGAGAGCTGCTATCTTTCGGAGGCGTTGTAGATCTGGGCATCGTACTGAGGAGCCCCATGACCGCCAAGATATGCCCAGATAAATTTTGTAATATCCGCAGCTTCAAGCCCAAAGCCGAGGACAGCACGGAGAAAAGGCCTTCTTGATAAGTTGTAGTAGAGCGCCCTCTCTTGGAGGGCACCGGCAGGCGATGTGCTTCCCATCCAGAGCGCCACAGGTATGGGGAAGTTCCCGCTCTCTGCAAAGGGGTCCGCGATGGCATGCCACCCTTCTGGAGTCGTCGGACACACGCTGCAGCACCTCGGCCAGTACTCGTCGACAATGGCCTTTGCAGGGACAGCACTAACACGCACATATCAGACTGGTGTTGTGGGGGGCACCCGCCACTCCAAACTTCATGGAGGAGTATGTTTGTGCCGATGCCAGTGGGCCGCAGAGTAAGTGCTATTTTTACAGCGCCGGGTACGAGCGGCACCATGAAGGTGGACCGTTTTTATTGGCGATCCTGGGTCCCACTTGCGCCCACAATACTCGCGTCAAACAATTGGGGAGGCAGGCCGCATGAAGTTCACAACCGTGCGGTGTCCTCTAGACTGCGGACCGTCATGAGCGTGGCTTGTACTACAAGCCAAACTGTGGCCAGCCTCCCAATCCAGCGGTCTCTAACCTAACACTGATCGTAGCCGCCGCCGCAGCCGCTCCCTTCGTCCTCTCGATACGGGACACCCAGAAAACCATGCGAGTAGATAAGCTCATGGTGATACAAGGGTAACTCTGTAGAAAAGCTGGAACAGTCTTGCAGGCCCTGGGCATCCATCCTGTAATGAGCAGCAGAGCAGGAATGACCGAAGGAATGGCGTGGGTCGCCTTTATATACCGAGACCATAGGTCGGGCATACGCCGCCATACGCTTCGCATACGCCTCCCATACGCTTTTCATACGCTCTCATACGCAACGCGTAGGTTCTGCGTATGCTGCATACACCCGAGATATGCCCCTGATACGCCAGTGACGCAAGTTGAGCGTACGAATAGCGTACGCTGGCATACCCCTAGCATACGCCGGCGTACCCCCCAGCGTACGAGGAGCGTATGCGGAGCGTACGCCGGCGTATGAGTAGCGTATGGCCCATACGCCCCTGTAGGTCGAGATTTTTTGAGCATGCACACAAAAATGGGGACGGACGGATTTATGAAAGCGTATGGCGGCGTATGCCTCATACGCTTCACATAAGCCGTCACCTGACGGCGTATGAGTAGCGTATGAGTAGCGTATGAGTAGCGTATGAGTAGCGTATACGGCGTATGCCGACATATATGACGTAAAGCGGCTACGCCGCCATACGCTCCCGCCATATGCCGTAATGTGACAGGGCCTTAAGAAGAAATCACTACAGGCAAGGATAAGAAAGGGAGAGTATAGAGGAAAGTAAAGTAAGTGAGAGCTTGTACCCTCAGGTTTATTATTATATAGTGGTTTCTGGACCTGACATGGCATATCACCTGACCATGCCCTCCAATGAACAGTAAGCATTTCTAGGTCCACCAATCAACAGTAAGCATTCTTGTGTCACCATGACAACTGTGAACCACCCATGACCACATGCCTTGTGGTTGCTTTGGCCTCACCTGCCCTGTTGTGTCTGGGTGAGTGGTGATCCGTGACTAACAGTTGGGGGGGAGGGGTTGTGAGTAGAGCTCTTGAACTCCTCCCACACTAACAGTAGTGCCCCTCTCACACTATCTATAGAATACACAATGACTATTTAATATAAATAAAGCATCACCGGCACTACATAATTACATTCATGCACCAGGGCCCATATGTATCTGTCCGGGTTAGCAGTCGTAACCCACGCATCGTGCGGATTTGCCGGGTTAGCGGCGAAAGTGTCAATGTATGTGCACGGGTTAGGCAAACTCTTGGAGGGTTAATGTCGCCTCCACTAACCCCAAGCAAAACCAGGGTTAAAGGTGGGGTTAGGCACCAATTATGACCAAATCTATTCAATGCGATCATATTTAACAGAATTACATACGCAATAAGTGAAATGTTATCAATTTAACCCTAAATTCGAACCGTTATTAACGCTACCGCCACATTGGCGGCGATATTAATAGTGTCGAATCGACGAATGTAAAGTAAACAAATCGCCGCCACCACCGCGATGTCGATATCCATACTGGCATAACACCAGCGGCAATGTTTTACGCCCAAATCTATTGTAAATCTGAATGTAAAGTAAACAAATCGTCGCTGAAACGTTAGCTAACTCGGGCGCGCTTTGGTCAAATACATCCCCCATGACACATTTGGAACACCGGGGTTAGATAACCCGGGACCCGCCTTTAACCCTGGTATGGTTAAAAATTGGCTCATACATATGGGCCCTGGCCCTATAAATCATTTACCTTTATAGACCATTTGTAATCCCTTATAGACAAGTTCACATTACCCACCAATGTGTTTTATCAGAATATTTAACAGGATGTTGCATAAAGATCTCATATCCAACATATGATTACTTGCTAATGGTATCAAAAGATAGGATGGGGCAGTGGTGGACATTGTCTACAAAACCACAGAAAATGTTATACTGTGATTTGTTACCCACAATATTAGTTCTCAAAGATCTCAAAGGGCGGGTTACGGATACAAATACTCAATAACATATCTTCAATCAGAAGGTGGATTGATGGTGGAAATTGTCAAAACCATGTGTTCCTAGGAAATAATATGCAAATATCTGCTGGTGGTAATTGTCTATGAAACCCTTTACACTGAGCGTAATACACACTGGTCTCCTACCCACATTGATAATTCTGGCTACCGATATTGGAGGACCTCTAGTATTGCCCCCTGATCTTAGTTATCCAGATCAATGAGCTTCGGCAGCTATCTGTTGCTTAATCCCTTGTGGTGGTATTTTTACACCACAAGCTAACTATGTGACATTTGTCAGATTACTTGGCAAGCCTAGTGGCTGGTTGTATGGCTTCTTACCTGTTGGCCGTCAGCAAAATGAGGCTAGGTTCTGGGTATGCGGCTCCCTGATGATGTTTAGCTGAGCAATGGTCGGGTTAAATATGGTAACCATACAAAATATGGTAACCATGCAAAATATAGTAACCATATTAAATATGGTAACCATACTAAATATGGTAACTATACTAAATATGGTAACCATACTAAATATGGTAACCATACTAAATATGGTAACCATATTAAATATGGTGATCATACTAAATATGGTAACCATACTGAATATGGTAACCATACTAAATATAGTACCCATACTGCATATGGTAACCATACTAAATATGGTAACCATAATAAATATGGTAACCATAATAAATATGGTAACCATACTACATATGGTAACCATACTAAATATGGTAACCGTATTAAATATGGTAACCATACTAAATATGGTAACCATGTGTAAATTCCTCCGTTTGTGTCAGTTCTTATGAAAGGTAAAGCTAATGTGGCGTGTCACTTCTCTGCAGTGACGGTCATTCTTTGGAGCCTCTGCTTGGTGACTCACTATATTTTGAGTGTTATATACTGTATCTGGCAGATGTGCCTCAATGCCCTCTCATGCATGTAGCTTAATTAATCAGGTTGGAGAGCTTACCTCATTTGAGCTATGGTGGATAAACTACCTCATTTGAACCCCGGTTCTGTTACCAAGGTCGAATTGTATATAGGATTAAGGTGCAGATTCACAAATATGGTTATGGAACACTGAATTTGGGGATGTTTTCATATGAGAATACATCACTAGAAAGCAAACACTTATATCTAATTGTTGAATATTCCAGGACATTTAGTTGGGACCGGATTGAGTAAATTAACAGTGAATATGAGGAAATAATTAGTTACAACAAATGGCTACAGGCCAGAACTGCCCATGATAGTACTGTGTTGGTATAGCCAGAACTCCCAAACAATAGGGGAGCCTCCAGTCAACCATGTATATGCTGGTCTGTGGTCCACTCATATACTTCCACTTGCCACTGGGGGAGGCTGTTGTACATCATATAGATTAATTTTTTGCATCCCAATATATATATAAGCATAATAAAGAATTCACTGTGATCATGCATCTGATGTATAATCACCAGAAATATGGTTTTATTGCTGGTACAACATTAAGGAAAACTTACCTTAAATATTATTGTATTTCTATTTCATTTATTTTCTTGTTGGTTATCACTTTTTATTTCTATTCATATTATTCAAGTGACGGCAGGTACTGGGAGGCCGGTGCTGGGAGGCTGAGAGTCCCGGCGCTGGGATCCCGAGAGTCCTGACATATATACATACATATTTATGTAATATACACATACATATATATGGATATATATATTTAGATATATACATTATGTACCTGTATATATGTATCTACATACATATATTTACATACATATACATTCCCTATCACCAAGATACCACATATTATGTATATTATTAGTGCAATATAACTTTAAAATGAGCTTACTAGTGTTCCTGCATTAAAGATGACTGCATCACATATTGAATAGCAGTAATCAATTTGTTACCAAAAACTGCCCAAAAAAGGTTACACACTTCAGGTTGTCAGTGACACCTCCACTGGCAGCTGAGCTCACTGAGTGTGAATGTGTCAGAGCTTATGTTCCTTGGAATAGGTGTGAGAGTGGATTGGATTTGGTATATAAGAGTCAATGCCATAGTGGAGTGCACCCACATACTTCTGAAGGCACAGACTACACATCAGTGAACTTGTTACTGGATTACTAACTAGCAGCATCTGACACAGTCATTCCTACATTTTATTTTTCACCTGATATTGCAATATTATTTATATTCTTCCGGGGAGGAATAACAAACTCATATATATAGTTGGACGAGATAATACTCTAGCTGGTACCTCTAAAGGCCCCTCCGTTTAATCAAATAATTCAATTCATTGTTCAATACAAAAAAATCACAAAAAAGTCAAAATTCCGACCGACTGGAGACCTGAGTGGGAGCCGCGCCACCCCAAATCGCCTCTCCCGGAAAGCTTCCTCCTGATTGGAGGATAGCCCGCGGCTCAGTGGAGCAGCAGCCAGGGGAGTACAGGCGGCACAGGGCCCACCCCACCACTGGTGGAGGATAGCAAGCGGCTCACAGGAGCAGCAGCAGGGGTAGTGCAGGCGGCACAGCGACACCCCAGCCAGTGGGCTATAGGCGGGGCCCTGCAGCCTAAATAATATGTGCATAACTAGTTATACTATACATAATTTATATATAAATTTGTATATGTAAATGCGTGTGTATTAAAAATACTATTATGTATCCATATATATGTAAATATATAAATATGTATGTATGAATATATATATATATTTATGTTTGTATATGTATGTATGTATATACCGAGCAAGTGGAGGATAGGCCCCACGCAGGAGGCGGCGCGGTGCATGATGGGTGGTCCCACCCCCTACCGATGGACAGGGGGGGTGCCAGACACTACAGGCATTATTACACATGATAAAGGGTTTATCACTATCCATATATATGTATACTATGGAAAGCCATATCTTGTTTTATTCAGTATTTAGACATATCATTAAATGTTTAATTCGCTTCACTCGGCCAAAGAAAGAGACGAAAGAGGACATACACTTTGAAAGGTTTGATCAAGTAAATAACAATTCGGAACCTGAAGCAGGCTAATCAAGTGGGTGACTAGGGACCCGTCAGTCCGAGTGCCGGCAGGGGCAGTGAATCAGGATCTGTAGGGAAGCATCACGTGTTCAGCTGGATGAGGTGAGAAGTCAATCAACGCTCACCCCCCCCCCCCCAGGAAGAGGGTGGGAGGGTGGGGAAGCGAAGTGAACAGGCAAAGTCATCGACGTAGGGTGACTTGAGAGAGGGAAACGAAAAGCGAGGAAGACAGAAATAGAACAGCCTCGTTCGCCAACATGCTCAATGATATGTCTAAAAAAAATTAATGATCTCATCAAATATTTAATGATCTCATTAAATAGTTAATGATATCATTAAATATTCAATGATCTCATTAAATATTTAATGATCTCATTAAATAATTAATGATATCATTAATTCAATGTAGACACATCATTACATATTTAACGATATCATTAATTCGATTTGATCATATCAAGAAATGTATTTGAACATATGTTTAAATCAGGGAACTTTTTATTCTATTTAATCATATGATCAAATCTATTTGAACATATGTATTTTATATCATTAAATCAATTTTATCATATGATTAAGCATAGTACATTTATACAGATTATTATGTCGAGTTGATCATATGTTAAAATACACACATACTTAATCATATCCCCATCCCTCACCCTCTCCCCCTCCGTCTCTCTATCCCCCTCCATCTTCCTTACACCGGCCCTCCCCTCTCCCCGCCCCTCTCCCCGTGATCCTCCCCGTCCCTCAGTCTTTGTTACTTCCAAAAGTATTTAATGATATGCTTAATCAATTTTATCATATGACCATTTCAACATATGTTCGAATACAGTCTATTTCATCATATCATTAATCCGATTGAAAGAGATGATCAAATATAATTTTACATATGTTTAAATCGTGTACCATTTAGAGAGATCATCAAATACATTTGATGATCTCTTCAAATCCATTTTATGATATCATTAAATCGATTTTATGATCTCATCAAATATACAATATTTACACATATCATACTTTATTTAAACAGATCATTAAATACGTTTAATCATATGATAAAATCGATTTAGACATATCATTAAATATTTAATTATATGCATACACAGTTATATGCACATATTTATATATGCATAATTATGTATATGTATATAAAGTCAAGACAGGTAAAGTAAGGTGGGGTAAAGTTAGGTCGGGTAAAGTAAGGTCAGGTCGGTTAATGTCAGGTTGGGTAAAGTCAGGTTGGGTAAAGTCAGGGCGGGTAATGAATGTCAGGTCGGGTAACGTCAGGTCAGGTCAAATCAGGTCAGGCAAAGTAGAGTTGGGTAAAGTAGAGTAGGGTAAAGTCAGGTTGGGTAAAGTCAACTCGGGTAACATCAAATATTATTGCCATTTTTATCATTATATTGTCGTTATTATTATCATCGTATAATCATTATTATTGTCGACTCCCAGCATTCAATTAATATAAATATAAATACAATAAATGAAATATAAATGCAATGATATACAAGGTAAGTTTGTTTTAATGTTGCTGTACCAGCAAGAAATGCTATATTTGTGGTGATTCTGCATCAGATGCATACTCTCGGTGAATTATTTATTATGCATCTATATATTGGTATGCAAAAAATATATCTAAATTATGTACAACAGTCCACTCAGGACCTTCCTCATGGCAAGTGGAAGTATATGAGTGGGCCACAGACCAGCATATACCCCCATGGTTGGCTGAAGGTTCCTCTATTGTTTGGGATTTATGGCTATAGCAACACAGTACTATCTTGGACAGTTCTGGCCTATAGCCATGTCCTATAGCCATGTATTTCCTAATATTCACTGTTCATTTACTCAATCCGGTCCTAACTAAATGTTCTGGAAATATTCAGGAAATTAGATATCATTTTTTGCTTTCTAGCAATGTTTGGGATTTATGGCTATACCAGCACAGTACTATCATGGACAGTTCTGGCCTATAGCCATGTGTTGGAACTAATGAATTATTTCCTAATACTCACTGTTCATTTACTCAATCCGGTCCCAACTAAATGTCCTGGAAATATTCAGGAAATTAGATATCATTTTTTACTTTCTAGTAATGTTTGGGATTTATGGCTATACCAGCACAGTACTATCATGGACAGTTCTGGCCTATAGCCATGTGTTGGAACTAATGAATTATTTCCTAATATTCACTGTTCATTTACTCAATCCGGTCCTGGAAATATTCAGGAAATTAGATAGACTTGTTTTGCTTTCTAGTGATGTATTCCAATATGAAAAGATCCCACAACTCTGTGTGCCACTACCATATTTTTGAACCTGCACATTAATCCTATATACAATTCGACCTTGGTAATTGAACCGGTGGTCAAACAGGTACTATAACCACCATAACCCAAACGAGGTAAGCTCTTCAACCTTTTAATAGCGTGTATTTAGGTTGCTCTGATGTATATTTACAATGTGATGTAAATGACTGGAAAACCAGTGTCTTAGCATCTGACAAATGTATGTTCTGTTTTACCACAAAACAAAAAGGGAAACCAAGTGTTGTGCATTGCCGGCTGGTTGGGTCGGTGCTCAATATGCCACCTGCAAGTTACTGCCACCAGGTGGCACCCTGTATGTCTGGCAGCCAGCATTCTCCGCTAGGTGACTCTGTGTCACCGTCTAATGAACCCTATGGCGTAATTCCCCACACCAAGCCACATCCGCTATCCCCCCCACCCCTCCCCAACTTACTAAGAACCCCATGTGGTCCTATACCTGGCCTTAATCACTAGTTTCCCAAGGTCTGCCCAATTCCCCCCACCCTACCAATAACTCCCCACCCGGCCTTGTGCCGTGGCTGGCCTGAATTACTAGCGCCCCCCCCCCCCCCCCCCGGCCTCCCACACCTCCTCCCAATTCCTCCCAAACCTGTTAAGAACACCCTCCCTGGTCCCCTGCCTGGTCTGAATTACTAGCCCCCACTCCCACTCCATTTCTTTTATTGGGCTGAATACCATCCTTCTTCGGTGTTGATACACTGATCTTCCAGCTATGCTTAAATATGCATAATCCGATGAAGCATACACTTTTCAAGACCAAAACACTGAGTTAGAAGTTGTCACATAGAAGGGCATAATAAGTCAATTTAATAAAAAACCTTCCTCCTTTCCCTTCATCTCGCCCTCCATCCCCATCTTGCCCTCCTCCTTAACCCCACCTCCATTCCCCATCTCCTCCCAGCATCCCCCACCTTGCTCTACCTCCTTTACACCCACCCTCCCCATCACTCTCCCGCCTCTCCCACCTCTCACCATCCCCCATCTTCTTCACTCCCTCCCCCTCGACCACACACCCCCGCCCTTGTCAGCACCTCGCCCTGCCTTTGCCCAGCCTCCTGCTGACCAAACTGCCAGACCCGCTTGATGAGACTCCAGGAGTGGATGATCCACTTACAGCAGGACTGAAACCCTCCAGGCATTGCCACACGCAGACCACTCAGCGTAATGCTGGGTGCCCACCTACACCGCTCACCGACAGTTCATCGACATCTCATGGAATCCTTCCTACCTTCTCCCGAGAAGCTCCTCACATTCCCACGAAGTGCTCACTGCTTTCTCACGAGCTATTCGCTAACTAGTCACGAGCTGCCCATGATCTTCTCATTAACATATCACTAGTTGTTCATTAACTGCTCATCAGTTACTCATTAAATTACCATGATCTGCTCACTAACGTAATACGAGCTGCTCACTAAGTTATCACGAGCTGCTCACTAAGTTATCATGAGCTGCTAACTAAGTTATCACGAGCTGATCACTAATGGACCATGAGCTGCTCACTAAGTTATCATGAGTTGCTCACTAAGTTATCACGAGCTGCTCACTAAGTTAACACGAGCTGCTCACTAAGTTATCACGAGCTGCTCACTAAGTTATCACGAGCTGCTCACTAAGTTAGCATGAGTTGCTAACTAAGTTATCACGAGCTGCTCACTAAGTTATCATGAGCTGCTAACTAAGATATCACGAGCTGCTCACTAATGGAACATGAGCTGCTCACTAAGTTATCATGAGCTGCTACCTAAGTTATCACGAGCTGCTCACTAAGTTATCATGAGCTGCTAACTAAGATATCACGAGCTGCTCACTAATGGAACATGAGCTGCTCACTAAGTTATCACGAGCTGCTCACTACGTTATCACGAGCTGCTCACTAAGTTATCATGAGTTGATAACTACGTTATCACAAGCTGCTCACTAATGTAACACGAGCTGCACACTAAGTTATTATGAGTTGCTCACTAAGTTATCACAAGCTGCTCACTAATGTAACACGAGCTGCTCACTAAATTATCATGAGTTGCTCACTAAATTATCACAAGCTGCTCACTAAGATATCACGAGCTTCTCACTGATGTAACCCGAGCTGCTCACTAAGTTATCACGAGCTGCTCACTAAGTTATCATGAGTTGCTACCTACGTTATCACGAGCTGCTCACTGATGTAACACGAGCTGCTAACTAAGTTATCACGAGCTGCTCACTAATGTAACACGAGCTGCTAACTAAGTTATCACAAGCTGCTCACTAATTTAACACGAGCTGCTCACTAAGTCATCATGAGATGCTCACTAAGTTATCATGAGCTGCTAACTAAGGTATCACGAGCTGCTCAGTAATGGAACATGAGCTGCTCACTAAGTTATCATGAGTTGCTCACTAAGTTATCACGAGCTGCTCACTAAGTTATCACGAGCTGCTCACTAAGTTATCATGAGCTGCTAACAAAGTTATCACAAGCTGCTCACTAATGTAACACGAGCTGCTCACTAAGTTATCACGAGCTGCTCACTAAGTTATGAGTTACTACCTACGTTATCACGAGCTGCACACTAATGTAACACAAGCTGCTCACTAAGTTATCACGAGCTGCTCACTAGGTTATCACGAGCTGCTCATTAAGTTTTCACGAGCTACACACTAATGTAACACAAGCTGCTCACTAAGTTATCACGAGCTGCTCAGTAAGTTATCATGAGCTGCTCACTAATGTAACACGAGCTGCTCACTACGTATTCATGAGTTGCTCACTAAGTTATCACACGCTGCTCACGAAGTTATCACGAGCTGCTCACTAAGTTATCACGAGCTGCTCACTAAGTTATCACGAGCTGCTCACTAAGTTATCACGAGCTGCTCACTAAGTTAAAGCGAGCTGCTCACTTAGTTATCACTAGCTCCTCACTAATGTAACACGAGCTGCTCACTAAGTTATCACGAGTTGCTCACTAAGTTATCACGAGCTGCTCACTAATTTATCACGAGCTCCTCACTAATGTAACACGAGCTGCTCACTAACATCTCAGGAACTGTTCACTAACTTCTCACCGGCTGCTCACTAAGTTATCACGAGCTGCTCACTAAATTATCACGAGCTGCTCACTAAGTCATCACGAGCTGCTCACTAGGTTATCACGAGCTGCTCACTAAGTTATCACGAGCTGCTCACTAATGTAACACGAGCTGCTCACTAAGTTATCACGAGCTGCTCACTAAGTTAAAGCGAGCTGCTCACTTAGTTATCACTAGCTCCTCACTAATGTAACACGAGCTGCTCACTAACATCTCAGGAACTGCTCACTAACTTCTCACCGGCTTCTCACTAAGTCATCACGAGCTGCTCACTAAGTTATCACGATCACTCACTAAGTTATCACAAGCTGCTCACTAAGTTATCACGAACTGCTCACTAAGTTATCACGAGCTGCTCAGTAAATTATCACGCGCTCCTCACTAACTCAACACGATCTGCTCACTAACTTATCATGAACTGCTCACAAACTTCTCACTACCTTATCACGAACTGTTCAGTAACATGTCATTAGCTGGTCACTAACTTATCATGAACTACTCACTAATGTCTCTCTAGCTGCTCACTACCTTATCACGAGCTGTTCAGTAACATGTCATTAGCTGCTCACTGACTTATCACGAGCTGCTCACTAAGTTATCACAAACGACTACCTAACTTATCACAAACTGCTCAGTAAGTTAACACGAGCTGTCCGGTAACTCATCGTGAACTGCTCACTAACTTATCACAAGCTGCTCACTAAACTCTCACAAACTGCTCACTAACTATCATTACCTGCTCACTAAC
This sequence comes from Branchipolynoe longqiensis, assembly GCA_030323885.1. Taxonomy (NCBI): domain Eukaryota; kingdom Metazoa; phylum Annelida; class Polychaeta; order Phyllodocida; family Polynoidae; genus Branchipolynoe; species Branchipolynoe longqiensis. Next base: position 110,616,036 of record CM059189.1, on the reverse strand, counting down.
TTCTCACGAGCTGCTCAATAACTTCTCATGAGCTGCTCACTAACTTCTCCCGAGCTGCTCACTGACTATCATAACCTGCTCACTAGCTTCTCACGAGCTGTTCACTGACTATCATTACCTGCTCACTAACTTCTCACGAGCTGCTCAATAACTTCTCATGAGCTGCTCACTAACTTATCATGAGCTGCTCACCAACTATCATAACCTGCTCACTAACTTCTCACGAGCTGTTCACTGACTATCATTACCTGCTCACTAACTTCTCACTAGCTGCTCACTAACTTCTCACTAGCTGCTCACTAACTTGTCCCGAGCTTGTTAGTAACTTCTGTTCCACTCAGCAACAGTACTTACACGGTATTTACTAATGACCCATTGATTTCTGACGAGCTATTTACAAACATTTAGATCGGGCGCGGTGGCCTAATCGGTAGAGCGCTGGCCTCGCATGCGAATGATCTGCAGTTTGGTTCCTGGTTGACTGAAACCACATACTTTAAATTGATACTTGTCGCTTCCTACCCTGGCTGATTGGATAGGGAAATGACCGGTTCGCTCGTTGTCAGGATAATGTGACTGAGGGGGATATCGGTTCATGGTGCCATGGGCCTGATTTCCCAGTGGGGCAGCCATATAAAGACGACATGAGTGTGCACTGTCACACGTTGGTACCTGTTCTGATATTACCTTAGATGTTGCTAATACATAAATCAACAAACAAACACACAATAGACATATCTCACAAACTGGTCACTAATTTCGCACGACCGCTCATAGACCTCCCACGATCACCTCGCCATCACTTATCGATGGCATTCCATCGATTTATCGACAGTGGTTCATTCACGTCCTGTGAATTCCTCACAGAATGTTCAGTGCCTGGTCAGGAACTGCTCTCACTACTCACGGAAGTTCATTACCACATTCTCAGCATCGTAGCAAGGTCCTAACAAGGTCCCGATGGAATCTGCAGACTTGCTCACTAGAGCTGCTAAAAAAAACAACGACACATAATTCTCAGTAGCTGATCATTGACTTCGGATTAGTATCTGAGTGCCATTTCTCAACGACACCTCACCCTGTTATCAAAATATGCTAATTGAGTTATCGGGAGTTTCTCGCTAGCAGTACTGTCTACCATCAGCAAATCTGGTTCTCAACTGTTACTCATTCAGTTCACATATTGAATAGCAGTCACGTAGTTCAACAACATTTCACAAGGTTATCGATAACTGTTCATTATCTTCTCACGACTTATTCAATACCACTGTTCAATATCAACTGACATTATTATCAAGGGGCTGCTCATTGACTTCTCACGAGAAATGTATTAGTACTCCTTAACATCAGCTGATTTATATATAATATCAACATTTGCCACATCTATTAAATATTATAATATATCCATATAAAAATAGTTGCATCCATATGTAAGAAGAAAAGGTAATTCGGTGCGAGTGACAATTGTCGACAGGCGTTGGAGGAGAGGTTGGCCACAGGGGGCGCCAGTTGTCAAATGCAGAGTGTTGCGGAGTATAGCAATGGTAATAACGATAATATATAATAATTAATACATAATGGAAACAATGTCCTTCAAATATTTATACTCGGATAATGCGTTGTACATTACAGAATAACTGCAAACGATATGACTGTTTCCTTTCGCAAATAAAAAGCAACATGTCAACGTGTTTTCCGTTGGGTAAAATAAGTTCACCTTGGGTTTGAGGTGGTTTGGTGGGGACAGCTGTCAGATCCTGATACTCCTCTCCGCCCGTTACTGAGCAATGTCAGTGCTGTCACGTGGCCAACTGGCAGGTCGTGACAAGCACTGGTAGTTGGAGTTTTCATCTAATCAGGCTGTTGAGAATGAGTCACCAGCGGCGGTCATACCAGGCACGTGTGTGTGTGGGTGTGTGGGGGGGTTGTCTGAATAGGATGGGCCAGCTGTATTAACAATTAACCACACAACAACAGAAAGGTAGCCAGGGACGGTTGGGAAGGAGGGATTTTATGAACAGTGGTTTGGTATTTAATTAATCAATTTATCAATTGGTAATCACTGATCTTAATAGTAATCACTATCGATTGCATTGGTGACTGATTATGGATGTCAAAATGTAATGAAATACATATATGCCAATAAGATTTTAAAAAACTAACATAGGCTACTAACCATACCATCCAATTACCTATCTGCTATTGAAAAGCAGGCAATCAAATACCTTATCAGCGGCTACTGTCTGGTAAGATAACACCAACACTACAACTGGCCAGCATTGAAAACAAGCCTGGGTACCCGGGCTTATTTGCTATGGACAGTATGAATACAGCCTCAATTAAAAAAAAGAAATGTTAAATAAGATTTAAGGTTCCTTAAAATCTCTCATGCGTCCATGTTAATATATGTGATATGCAAAGTATTATATAAATATGAATGAGCAAGATATTGTCCTTTTATATCAGCTTTAATATGTATCAATAATATTATGTGCACATAAATTTGGTGTACAATGCACTATGGCAATAACAAAAAAACAATACCTTTACTTTATGATGGCGATGGTAATAGTTGTAATGTCCATATATTTAAATATATATGTGAGATATACTTCCTTATGCGGATTTTAATAACCAAATGAATTTTGCACCATGCCAGCTGTTAAATTGATAAAGCACATGGCTAAATATATGGAGCATTATGAATCAATATGTGAATATGAATAAGCGACACATTTACACAGATGATAGCTGTAGTAGTTGGTATATATTTAAATGTACGCACTATATAATTCATGATATCGATATGAATATCCAAAGTTCACTTATCCTGATATTGTATTGCTGGATATGCTATTATATTAGGTGCATATTTACAGGGTATGCATGTATTGCAATACCTCAGGGAGTTTGACGCCCCTGCCCTGCAGAGTTGTAAACCACTGCCTTGTGGTCCAGGTTCTTGACAGAACCGATGGCTAAGGGAGCAAACCCTGAACAGAAACCATATCTCTGTGGCAGCATCAAGGGCTGTTGATGTAAGGAACTCCCAACATCTCCCGACCAGCCACTGCAGGGACAAATAGTTTTGCGCCTCTCTTGACATGTTCTTGTGGGTGTGAAACCTCTATTTGCTCCCCGAGAGAGTACCTCTGGTAACTTGCAAAAGCCAGCTGTACTTCAACACTTTTGCAGGCAGCTCTCATGAAATATAGATCTTCTGATCAAAAAGAATCTCCGGGGGACTGGGCACCTCATGAGGATGTCATCAGACAGGCTACCAAAGCAGATCCTCTACTCTCAACTGTCTTCTGGTTACAGAAAGAGAGGGCGCCCTTGTCTCTGGTTCAAGGATACTATCAAGAGAAACCTAAAGCTGAGAGACATTAAGACCGACTCATGGACATCACTCTCACAGCAGAGAGCTAAATGGAGAGCAGCAGTCAAGTAATGAAAGCAGTCTTTGTCGCATCGCGAGCGACAGCATGATGATGATGATTTACAGTTCTCGGTTTGTTCACTGCTGGCGCCACCTGTTCACCGTAACGTGCCAATGCACACATTGTGTTCAGCCAAAGAGGGACAGCAGATCACAGAGTCAGATACCTTAATCACATTTTAAATGGCGATGTTCATGATTCATCAAAGGTACTATACGGAGCAGTAGTGCAGGTAAAATTGAATGAGCTTATTTAGTGGAAATAGTGGCGTTCAGGCCATGTGTTAAAGAAAGAAAACAACTATGTCGGGCGTGTGGGTGTAAAAGTGTGTGCATTGCAGTCTCGCTGAAAAATGAAGAGATAAGCACAAGGTACAGCCAATGAAGTCCAAGGTGTGGAAACCTGCCATCCAATTAGGGTGAAGGTAAATCCGTCACCCTGAATTTGAGTCCAAGGTACAGTGGGGAGGCGGCAGGATGTGTCATGCCTGCCACATCAAATGCTATGCAAGCATTGCTACCAATTGCATTATTTATCTCATGATGTAAAATCTAATGCTCGGATCTGTGGCTGTGTCCGTAGGCTATGAGGAAAACAATACAGCCAAAGAGAAAGGAACCGAGTAAAGCGTAAGAGAGAGAGGCCAGCCCTCTGATTTATTGCTTATATAGTTACCTGGGTTCATTGTAGTGTGTCATACCACTCCTTCCCCCAATGGGAATCGAGCATTCTTGGCCCTACCAATAGGGATCCAGCATTCCTGGTCTCCATCGATACCAGTGGTCTGCCCACCACCAGTAGCTGTATGGCCCCATGGCCACCACCAACCTTGACCTTTTGAGTGCGGTGACCACTACCCCAGCACAAGGCTAGGCCCTGAGTGCAATCACACCCACACCTATCAACACCACTATGTCTATTTACATCCCACTCAGGCACCACCAAGCCATATATATTTACATATATATGCACCTGGTCATGTACACCGATCAGTAATAGAACATTTGTATTCCCCCTTGCTGAGTATCAGAATATTTTACAACATACTCCGCCCCTCCACTTCTTACCACCTGCATCCCAATAATGCAGTCAGGTAAGAAGTTTGGATCTCTATGTTGTTTCTATATCACCTTGTTGAATCCCCCAACCAATAATCACTAATTTCTTAATATCTAACAATTTTAATGGATAAGGTCTTCTGACTTTGATTCATAACAAAATATAGAATTCATAATCACCTTTTTCTGCCACTTACGAAGAACATAAACCATTTCTGACATTCAATATGATGTTAAAAGATGTGTGTGAACAATTTGCGACCATTGTTAGTCCAATCCGACCTTTTTCCAACTCTGTGACACTTCAGAGGTACTTGTGACACTCTAGATGTCAGTTTTCAGTCCAACAACATCGACCGTACGTTGGTACAAACCAGCTTTGGCATTACTACCATTTAGTTCCTAATGGATACGCTTGCCCCCCCATTTTATCTTTCCGGCTGTCAAATTGGTCGTAATGCTCGCATTGCGTTTGATGCGAGGGAAGGAAGAGACCCTCCCCCCACCTCTTTCCCGCCGTCGCCCGGCTTTCTCACCTTCCCTGCCACCCCGCTCTCAGCTTTCTCCCACTCTCAGTTCTCCCTCTCTCAGCTTTCTCCTCGCCCTTTCTCCTTGCCCGCCGGCTTTCTCACCTCCCCCGCCTTCACGCCTCCCCGCTCCTTCCCTTATAAGGCCGCCCACCGGCCTCCTTCAGCCACTCGCCTCCCAGCCGTCCTCCCTACACAAGCTCTGTTTTCTTTGGCTCTCCACCTCAGACGTCTCCCCGGCCGACGGACCTCCCCACGACCGACGGATCTCTCCACGGCCGACGCATCTCTACCCTCTACCACTGCAGACACCATGCCTGGCCAAGGGAAAGGGAAGGGACGCGGGGGAGTCCGGAGCGCTGCCTCGGGCATGCCGGGGGGCGCCTCACCGGCCCCCACCGCCTCGGGCTCGCCCCTCAGGCGCGACCGCCCCTCAGTCGACTGCGCTGCCCGCACCGACGCCGACAGGGCCGCCATCCTTCAGGCACTGCAGCACATCACCGGACGGCTCGACACCCTCGAGGGTCGCGCCGAGGAGACAACTCTGGCCGCCGCGCCCCGTTGCGCGACCTACTCCTCGCCGCCCACCCCGGCGCCTCGGGCGCACGTAGTCGGGGGAGCGCTCCCACCGCCCCCGCCTCTGACACCGCTTCCGGGGGCGGTGCACCCGCAGTACGAGCGGTACACCCACCGCACCGTCCAGCCGCCGGCTCCCGCACCTCCCCACGACCAGGTCGCGGTCAACTACACCCCGGCATCCGCGGCCGACGCCGTACGGGAGATCCTCGCGTCGGCCAAGGCGCAACGGTCAGGGAGGAGAAAAGGCATCTCCCCCGACTACCTTTTCCCCTCGGACCTCGTCGAGAGGGGCCCCGAGCGGAAGCCGGTCAAGCGGGGGGAGGGGACCAAGGACGAGTACAGCCTCGCCCTCCTCACCCTCCTTAGCCACCCTGCCTTCCCCGCGCACTCCCTCCCGGGCCACATCCTCACAGTTCTCCGCGACAACCTCCTCTACCCCTGGGCTGCCGTCCGCAGGTACTCGGAGACCATCTTCACCTGGATAGCGGACGGTAGACTCCCCCATGGGTGGCACGACCCAGTCGCCTTGAACATGGTGAGAATGGAGGTTCTCACCATGCCCGCCCCCCAGGCCCTCCCAACAGCACTAGCCTCCCGAGACGCAGACCTTCCCCGAGGCGCACAGCAGCCCCGGACCCAAGCCGACACCTGCCTCACCTACAACCGAGAGGCTCATGGGGCACCCTGCGCCGCCTGGAACCGCGAGCCCACCTCATGCGATCGGGTCCCCGTCGGAGAGGCCCACGGCGAGGCGGGGGACAGACACCGGCACATATGCGCCTACTGTGCTAGTGTGAGGAGGATTCTCACCATGCACAGTGAGGCCCTGTGCTTCACCAAACAAGCCCGTGAGCGCCAGACCCCGGCCAGACATCGCAGCCACTGACCTTCACGCCGACCATCACGACCTCCATATCTCCCCCGGCGACACCGCCTTCCTCAACCCTCCCCACCCTCCCTCGACCCCCCCCCCCGCCCACCCCCCCCCCACCGCCCCCCTCCCCCCCACCCCTCCCCCCCGACCCGCCCCACCCCCCCCCCCCCCCCCCCACCCCCCCCCCCAGCCCTGACAACTTCACTGCCCCCCTCTCCGACCCTCGCCGCACCTTCTCCAGGGAGCGGGCCTCCCCAACTTTTGGCCGCCCGCATCCCTGTCGCCGTAGGCCCCCGACTCAGCAAGACACCCAAGACCACCACCGACGCCCAAGCCCCCGATAGCGGATGCCCCTCACCAGCATCCCCTGAACCTCAGAGGCGGTGCATGCCCCCGTGCCCCGCCCCGCCCCCTCGGGCGCGCCTCAAGCCCTCTCCTCCTTTTTTGGTGGAGGGCTCCTCGCCGCCCCTCACCCGAACATTTCAAGCTCCCCCGAGCTCATTTACTCTGAGATTACCTCTGCTCCTTATGAGCCCCTTTTTATTGCCTTGCTTTACCATTTGACTTTGTACATAATTGCTTATTGTCTGTCTGAGGCGTTAAATAAAGCACCTTTTTTCCTACCCCCGCCTTGCCTTCTTCCTTTTCGCGCATCGGTCGTAATGCTCGCATTGCATTTGATGCGAGGGAAGTAAGAGACCCTCCCCCCACCTCTTCCGGCCGTCGCCCGGCTTTCTCACCTTCCCTGGCACCCCGCTCTCAGCTTTCTCCCGCTCTCAGTTCTCCCTATCTCAGCTTTCTCCTCGCCCTTTCTCCCTGCCTGCTGGCTTTCTCACCTCCCCCGCCTTCACGCCTCCCCGCTCCTTCCCTTATAAGGCCGCCCGCCGGCCTCCTTCAGCCACTCGCCTCCCAGCCATCCTCCCTACACAAGCTCTGTTTTCTCCACCCACCCACCCAACTCTCCCTACGTGCTAGTGGAGGGCTCCTCGGCGCCCCTCACCCGAACATTTCAAGCTCCCCCGAGCTCATTTACTCTGAGATTACCTCTGCTCCTTATGAGCCCCTTTTTATTGCCTTGCTTTACCATTTGACTTTGTACATAATTGCTTATTGTCTGTCTGAGGCGTTAAATAAGGCGCCTTTTTTCCCACCCCCGCCTTGCCTTCTTCCTTTTCGCGCATTAGGAGAAACCCATCCACAGGTCTCCATAGATAAAACATTGTGGATCTCAGCTCTATGGGAAAACAAGGCATAATCGGTTTGAATCAATGACCTAGTTTCACATACTATTTTCTTGTAGAAACCGACCAAATACTCCGCTTCACCAAAAATAAGTAGTTTTGAGTGGAAATAGAGGAAGAAATAGCTTCAAAATGTTGTTTTGTAAGTTATGTATCTAACATCAAATATCACTTTTAACAAAAATAGCACAAACGACAGAAAGCTGTATATCCACATCGCATACTCAGCATCAAAAGGTAAACAAAGCAATAACCAGGTAGGGACCACCTCTTGAATTTCAAGCTGTCTCAGTTTCTCAAGGCTTATTCAACATTTAAGACAGTTTTCATATGCAAACACATAGAGGTCACTTGTCAGAGTCTACATCTTGTTTAATATTGAGTAAGGAACCTAGCAAAACATACCATTAGAAAGGGTTTAATCAACTGTTTGCAGTTGCTATGAAGAACAATGCAGTTGCTATGAAGAACATGAATACTATGTCCATAATTAAATTGAAATTACATTAAAATTGAGAGAGAATTCTTATTTTGCCTATAACATGGTGGTGCTTGTATTATATAATTAGTCATTTTAACTGGGGAACCACCATGGTTTGTTCTAATAATGACTTGTCTTAAAATAAAAAATCCTATGCATAGTTAATGAGCAATAACCAGGAATATGAACTAATCATGTTGTATGGCATTATATAAACTATTACTGTAATATACACACGGGCAGTGTGCCCAATGATTGCCACTGGAGGTGGGTGTGGGACTGCAGTGGGATTGCTGTAGCGGTGTGGTATATTTATTTGTGAAAAAAACATGAGATTGAATGAGCTTGATGAATATATTTAATGAATTTATTTATTGTGGGGCAGCTCTATATAGTCACCATGAGTGTGCACTGTCAGAAGTCAGTACCCGTCCTGATATGACCTTAGTGTTCTTAGAATGTAAAACAACAAACAACGCAAGATGTGTGCAATTATTATTTCCGTTCCTATTCCTATTATTATGCGAAATATCTAGAATCCACTGCCATAATTGATGGCCTACCCTGCTGTGACTCCCGGTCTACCCTGATGTGACTCCCTGCCTACCTTGCTGTGACTCCCGGCCTACCCTGCTGTGACTCCCGGTCTACCATGTCGTGACTCCCGGTCTACCCTGATGTGACTCTCGGTCTACCCTGCTGTGACTCCCAGCCTACAGTGGTGTGACTCCAAGCCTACCCTGATGTGACTCCTGGCCTACTACACTACAATTACAGTGCTATTATGGTATTCAATATTATTTCAGGGAGCCTAGGTGGTGTACTGGTTAGCACACTGGACCGGAATTCAAAGAGATGTGGGTTCGAGTCCCACTCTAGGCGCAACATTTCCCATTTTCATCACCCTCATGACATATCAATATATGCATGTACATATATACATATATGTACATATATATGTATATATGTTTATATATAAGCATACATACATACACTTGTACATATGTACAAAAGTACATACATAAACACGTACATAGGTAACCAGTTCTGCATATTTACATGCATGCATGTACACATGTACAGTCACACACATACATTTACATATATGTATTTAAGGATATATATATATATATTTATATGTATTTAAGCATATATGTGGTGTTCTCTGTTGCGGAGTGGTTAGAGTGTCTGACTTTTTTCTAGGTCGGACTCCTAATCTGAAGGTCAGTGGTTCGATTCCCTGTGCCCCCCACCTCTGCCAATTTGGATTTCCACCGCTGTGTATAACTTACAGCGTCATCAAAGGCCAGTTGCTCTCATACCATGTCTATGTCGTGTGGGAGGTTAAAAATCCCTTGGGTCGGTAAAAGTGTAGGCTCGGGCTTTTTATTAAAATTCTATCGACAAACTGTCTAATGGTGAAAACAAGCCTATTCAGGCTTATCCATGATAGGCAGTATAAATCTTCAACAAATAGCATCGAGGAATCGTTAGTAACAGATAACCAAACGTACTGGAAGAAGGTTATTATGTGTTAATCAGGAATCTGTCCTGAGGCGGCTTTTGAGGAAAGGGCACCCATGTCAGAGTGTGACAGCCAGGACAAGGTTCACCGCCCCACTGGGACATAGCAGTTAGCAACTACCGCAGAACAGGGCGCGGTGGCTGAATCAGTGAGCAGGATTCCCTTGCGGAAGGTCAGGAATTCAAATCCCGCCCGAATCAAACCAATAACTTACAAAATTGATACTCATCAGTACCTAGCCTGGCGCTTGCCATTATTGGGATAAGACAAGGTTAGCTGAGTGTCAGGATAATGTGATCACGTGTGAAATCTAATCATGGTACCTGAGGTGGGTCATGGTGCCTGAGGCCTGATATCCTAGTGGGCAGCACTATAAAGTCACCATGTGGGAGTACTGTCACATAGTTTATAATTTAGATTATTCAGCCCAAAGGTAGCAGACAATGGTAGATAAGCATTTGAAGAGTTCAGGCGCACAATACTGTAAATGGTAATCCACAATTTGAGATAAAAATTACAGTCAAACCACCAAAATGTTTATATTTTTAAATTGCTATTTTTGTGTTCATTGCTCGATAACCATTTCATCACAAGAAAACTGGAATTAATATGAATTTGAATTAACTTCATGTAAGCACCTTTTATGTTAATCAAATATTTTGATTGGCGTTTAAAGGGTTTTGCATGTGACCTCTTCATTTCAACAATTGTAATATGTAGCATATTATATGCCAAATTTATCTGGGTATCTCCATAACCCAGATGAATTTGGGCCAATTTGCAGACCACCTCTCCATATACACTGATGGTTCGAAAGACCAAAGCCGGGTTGCTGCTGCGGCAGTCTGCCAACGGGAAAGATTTGGTGTATGTTTGCCTGATCAGAGCTCGATTTTCACTGCAGAAGCCCAAGCACTCCTTTTTGCGTTGGAGTGTATCGAGGTATCCAACCACACTAACTATGTTATATACAGTGATTCCTTCTCTTGCCTCCTGGCTGTTGCTGGACTGAAAACGAATCACCCTATTCTAGCAACGGTCATTTATAAAATGAACCAACTGACAATGGATGGGTATGACATCCACCTGTGCTGGGTGCCGGGCCATGCCGGCGTACAAGGAAACAAACGAGCTGATCGGGCTGCGAAGAAGGCCCTGAACTGTGATCTTGAACCGTGTCTGATCACTCATTCTGATCTGAAACCACTAATAGCCACCCACATAAAATCCAAATGGCAACATGAGTGGAATAAAAACATGAATAAACTTAAAGAAATTGAACCATCTGTGGGAAAGCCACCAGAGACTCATGCAGGAGGTCGGCGGGACCAAGTGGTCCTTAGCTGCTGCCATATTGGCCACTCGTGGCTTACACATGCTTTTCTTCTCAAGGGGGAACCTCCCCCTGAATGTATTGGGTCTCAGTCCCCGCTGACACGCAAACACATTTTACTAAGTTGCGTTGATTTTTTTGGCCCTGTGCCAACAGTTCTACACTGCAGACAGTATGCATGACCTTTTTACTAAGGTAAAACAGGAAAACATTTTAGCCTTTTTGAGGGAAGCTGGACTCTACCACCTCATATAGTTTACTAAATAGATTCTATCAATTATTAATAAAACATTTCTTTTTCTATGGGAATTTGTTTCTCTTGACCACAAATATATGATTGTGAGCTTTCTAATAAAATGAGTGTCTATTGGCACATAATTGATTGTCTGCTTTTACATGTAAAAGCGATAGTTTGAACAAAAAACATTTCTCACCGTGAATATGGCCTATGCTGCTGACACGGCGTAAAGCAACCACCAATCAATCAATCAATCAACCATAACCCAGGTTTCAGATACGTTTGCTATTTGATATATTTAGCAGACCTATCACACACACAGCGCTGAGGGAGTAGAGAACTAACAGCTAAATAGTGACATGCACACATTTCATCATTGAGTAGACTCGGTCAGAATTTAAACGCGCAATATTCCGCAAGGTAAATCAACCTGTGCTCAAATCTGGTGACTGAGCCTGGGATCGAACCCGCAACCTCCCACACATGGAGCAAGCTCCGCACCCCCAAACCATCTCTTCTCTTCGCGTATCAAAATAGTATCGCTGACACCCTCTTGATGGTGTGCTCCATTGCAGTGACCAAAAAGCCTGCGCCTGCCCCATAGGCAATCAATTCTTCCTTAATGCCGAGGCTAGCGCTTTTCCCCCCCTGGTGAGTAAGGTAGGAACTAAAGGCAATGGAAGTGGATGCCCTATTCAGCGGTGGTATTTAATAGATTGCCAACCCTGCTTTGGCAAGTCTGATTGATTGATTGATTGATTGGTGGTTGCTTTACGCCGTTTCGGCAGTAAAGGCCATATTCACTGCGAGAAATGTTTTTTTTTGTTCAAAACATCGCTTTTACATGTAAAAGCAGACAATCAATTATGTGCCAATAGACACTCACTAAATTAGAAAGCTCACAATCATATATTTGTGGTCAAGGGAAGCAAATTCCCATAGAAAAGGAAAAGTTGTATTAATAATTGATAGAATTTATTTAGTAAACTATATGAGGTGGTACAGTCCAGCTGCCCTCAAAAAGGCTAAGATGTTTTCTTCTTTTACTTTAGTAAAAAGGTCACGCATACTGTCTGCAGTGTAGAATTGTTGGCGCCTGGCCAAAAAATCAATGCAACTTAGTAAAATGTGTTTGAGTGTCAGCGAGGACTGACTGCTTTGGCAGGTCTTCCCCCGCACACTGCACCGCCCTGACTTGTTAGTGGGGAGGCTGGTCTACTATCTGGCAGTGTGACGCTAGGGCTGCCCTCCTGTCACCACCGCCCATTCTCTCAGAGACACATTCTCCCACTGGTACCCCTGCCCGCCCTCATCCACACAGACAGTCCACTACTGGCACCCTCGCCCACCCTCAGCCACATACACTCTTCTACTGGCACCCCTGCCTACCCTTACCCACAGTCCCCGACTGGCACCCTCGCCCACCCACCCGCCACACACAGTCATCTGGTGCATACTGGCACCCTCGCCCAAGCTCACCCACACGCAATCTTCTCATAAGCATATTTAGCGCTATACGGAGCGACCCAACCAGCCACGGTGCGACCCAACCAGCCATGGTTGAACTCGTTTGAGCCCGTTTAAACTTGTTTCCGGTGTGGCGGTTTCAGCGCCCGGTCAGTTTCAGCGGCCTGTCGTGGCTTCTGCGCATGCGCGGATTTGCGCATGTTGCGGCGAGCACTGCTATTTGTTTTGTTTACACTCGGCGATTCGACGCTGATCTAGCTGCTACGTTAATATCGCTTGGAATTTAAGGTTAATTTAATTAAATTTCATTATTTGAGTATGTAATTCTGTTAAATATGATCGCATTCAATAGATTTCGGCCTAATCGGTCCCTAACACTGCCGGGCACCAGCTGAGCTTGTAGCCGGCGAGGCCACGGGTGTTTAGACCATGGCAGGGCGCTGAAACTGCCCGGGCGCTGAAACCGCGACCAGAGAGTGTGTATATAAACAGATGAGAGGGACAACTCCCGCGAAAATATGTAACACAGGCTGCAGTGGCAATCCTGGCGGTTATTGTTGAACAAGCCTTGAGTTTGCCGGTACGCTCAGTGCAAAACATTAATTTTCTTAAAAGATTAATAGAAATCCAGAACCCTAACCTTATAAATTCCATATAATCTTGTTGGTAAACATGTTTTCTAGATGTGTACTAAGCGGCTTGTTTCTATTTGGTGTAGTTTTAGAGATATTTCACTTTTTCTGTAGGAAGATTGCACACGACCATTGACAATGCCTTGAGTTTGCCGTACGCGTAGTGAAAAACGTCAGTTTTATTCCAAATTAATAGAAATCCAGAGCCCTAACCATATCAATTTAATATAATCTTGTTGGTAAACATGTTTTCTATATGTGTACTAAGCGGCTTGTTTCTAATCTTGTTGGTAAACATGTTTTCTATGTGTATTCTAATCAGTTTGTTTCTAGGTGTTGTAGTTTTAGAGATATTTAACGTTTTCTGTATGAAGATTGCTCACTGCCATTGACAATGCCTTGAGTTTGCCCATTTGTTCAACAACCACCACTTGGAGCGCCACAGTCGGCAGCTGTTACAGGGTCTAGTATGGGAGTTGTCCCTCTCATCTGTTTATATACACGCTCTCTGCCACCACACCGGTACAAAGGCTAGGGGACCAGGTTGGAAACTGAGCGATAATAGCTGAAAACTCATGTGCCTCTGCCTGAACAAATGATAGCCAGGGGACCAGGCTAGACCTCCACAGAGCTAGCAGTGTAGTCAAATATTATTTGACTAGTTTATTGTTCAGACATTATCACATATTTATGTATATTTTGCACATATTAAATTGTTTGAAGTATATTTGAAATTGATCTACATTGATTTCTGTTTAAATCACACAATATCAATACTTACTGAATGGGAAACTCATCCTGCAAGGGTATGCTCGATATGACCCAGTGGTCAGCCATTTTTGCTCCTTTCGTCGCTGTGGACCCTTCTCAATCTTCTCCTGGCACACATGTCAGCCTCCCACACAGAACCCGACTCGCCCAACCTCATCAACGGGCAATATCCTACTGGCGCCCAATCCCACTGTCATACACGCAGTCCCCCTAATGGTACCCCCGCCCACTCTCTTGCAGGCACAGACCCCTGAAGGTACCCCTACCAACACTCACACCCGCCCACACCGTCACACACCCAAACACACACCCTCACCATCACCCATCATCACACCCACCATCATACACCATCACACATTATCACACACATTACCACATAACCCCTCATACACCATTGCACACACCCTCACACGCCCTCACACACATGTTCACACGCACCATCACACACCATAGCACACACCCTCCCACACACCATCCTAAACACAATCTCCTGTTGAGGCACAGCCTCAGGAGAACACGGGGGCGGCCCGATGCCAGGGTGAGGTGAAGTGGTGAGGGTGGATGTTGTGTGGGTGTGGGGGTGTGGAGGTGTGTGAGGCGGTGTTCTGATTATGGCAACCTTATTCCAGCCATATTTAGATCGTCCATATCAATCATAACAGTAACCTGGTGAGTGCTAGATAAGGCCTCTCAAGTGGCATGCTGATTCTTTCTCTCCCTCTGTCCAACATATATATATACACCTCAATATATGTAAAGTATACTTAATTACATTTGTAATTGTGAAATGGAAGATGAATAGCTGGATTGAGGCAGGAACACAATGACCGAGCCTATGTGCACAGGTAGGGGCCACGACTTGGATTTCAAAACGTCTTGCTTTTTCAAGACGTATTATTCACTGTGTGGTGGATATATCACACAGAGAGAAATCCCACTCTGTGCCCACACCCACACCCACACCCACACCCACACCCACACCCACACCCACACCCACTGACGATCCTTGTGTATACTGCTAAAACAACAACCCATCTGCCTGTGTGTACATTAGAATTTGATTCTAAGAAAATTACTTTTTTAAATAGACCATGGTGGTTCACCAGTAAAAATGACAAATTCCAGAATACAAACAGCACAATATTATAGGCGCAATAAGATTATCACTTTATTTTAATATAGTTTTAATTGAATAGTATGAACATACTATACACATCAGCATTTTCTTCATCGGACCTTTGAAGAGCTACTTATGCCCATGTTAATGATGTATTTTGTTAGGTTCCATCCTCAATATTAAAGTAGTAGCAGACTGTGACAGGTCACCCCTATTTGTTTCTATATGTAAACTGTTTTGGTTTTTCAAGACGCCTTGAGAAAGCAAGACGTTTTGAATTCCAAGTCGGGGCCCCTACCTGGTGCAAATCGATTGGAGGGAAGGAGGGGTCACTAGGTCACTACCAATTATTGTGGAATACAATACAACACGTTATATAAATATTATTTATCGACCTAACCCTGTAGCACCTACGGTGGGGCTGCTCACAGTTGCTTGAGCGGCCTGGGCACATTTGGTTGCAAACCCCTGGCAAGTAGCCTACGTGTTTACCCGTCACTGACTATCAGTCCCATTTAACACCAAATTGTGTTCATGTAAATAAATCGGTAGGCTGATAGTGTTTGGACAGCCAGAGACATTGTTCTCAACCAATCACTTATAGTCTTGTCTTTATTGAGATCCAAACAATTTAGATGAAAATGTATATTCATATAAATACATATCCAACCACACATTCATATATATATATATATATATATATATAAATATATATATATATATATATATAAATATATAAATATATATATATATATTTCAGTGAGCCTGGTACATATGTAGATGGACGGTTAGAGAGATGGATGCACCTAAGAGGCGCCACCAGTCGTGTTGGTACACTCAGAGCGATGCTGTCGAAGATTGGCATACGTCTTATAGAGCAGTCATGGCATTCCGTACTTATAGCAAGGGAGATCATATATCTATATATATATATGTATATATATATATATATATATATATATATATAATTTAAGGGTTGGTAACTGCCTGCGTTTACAGTTCAGTTAATTTCAGTGTTAATTGCCTATACTTGCAATAAAGCATCGCTGGTCCCGTCCTGATTGTACTTTAGCTGTTGCATGGACGCGAAACAACAACAAACAAACACTACTAATGGCCATTTAGTATTATTGGTTCTAGGCAGGCCTAACAAGGGGAACCATGTCAATTACCAGTAATCTTCCATAGTATTCCGTAATGAGCCCCATATTGGAGGTAGCGGTTACGCTGCCCCATGTTTGCTAATAAGCAGCAACCTGTGGCAGTAGGCTACCCGGTACAGTCCCTCTGGTGGACTGTTCCACTGGTTGGTAGCGGCCACCCCACCACCCTTAGGATGTTTTGCAGGTCAGCTTCCTATTCTTACGAGTGCGGAATAGACCAGGGAGTTCTCTGTCATTCAAAGCTATCTCAGTATTTCTACTATTTATTGCTCAAGTGGAGTAGGATATCATCATTACATCACACTTCTATCTTGGTTCTTACCTACTTTCTCCCCGAATTGATGGTAGACAGGGGCATGGCCGGAAATTAAAACAAAATGAAAGCACTAAATTGTTTGCATATGCTTACAGGAAATTATAAACAATTTTAAGTGCAACATAAAAAAAGTGCATGTTGTAAAAGATTTAGAATTGACTAAATATGACGCCGAAAGAAATTATGTGGACATGCTTACAGTGCGACAATGTATCTGGGTCATTTTCCAAAACTGGGCACCACATATTTGGTCTCCACGTTACGATGCTGATAATTAAGTCTTTGTTTTATTGATAGCAAGTCAAATAATTATTGTAGCCTATGTCTATTAGGTATGTTAGCAGTTCTACATGTTTTGAATTTATTCCATAAAGGATATCAAAATTAAAGTTGTATGATTTTGTGACAGAGTGAAAATGTGAAAATTTACAGATTGACACCATACATGTAGCCACACTTTTTTCAACTTATTTTTCAACTTTTTTCTTTTAAGTCATAACCTTGTCTGCTTAACAGTAATCAATAAAAACTTGTTTGACTATGTTGTATATGTTAAAATGAGGTTCTGGATGTGTCTTTGATTTTCATGTTACCCGAGTGATATTAATGTATTGCTCAATTTGTATAAGATCTAATTCAAATGTGAAACTAATTTTTGTCAACTCTGACATATGCACAACATGCAAACCTTCATAGGACATTGTATTAGGCTATTATTTGGAAGGATGTGTGCTATTATTTCGAAGGTTTTCACTTTTGGTTTCAATGTCACTCTTTTGTGCCCAGTTTTAGAGAATGACCCATCTACTCACGTGGAATATAGAAAAACTATTATTCCTAGAACTAGCACCTCCACAGCTAGTTTACATTTGTTCCATGCCAAATCTTGTTTTGCTCGGGGGTATACATGTTCGTCTTTTAACCCTACTGGAGGTGAATATTTATTCCAATAAACCGATATTTATTACGACTTGTGACAGACTCATGGCAACCCTTATAGTGCTGTCCCATTGGGAGATCACACCACCAGCGCCTTGACCTAATACCCCACTCACTCAGATTATCCCGATACTGAGCTAACCAGTCCATTCCCTATCCTAGCAATGCCAAGTGCCATGCTAGGTAGCGACAAGTATGACATTGATAAGTCATTGGTTTGACTCGGCTGGGATTCTAACTCCTGATGTTCCAAACAGGAAGCCCCCGCCTCACCAATTGGGCGCCTCATCCAGTGACAAACTAAGCCATTGTGATAGGCCCGATGTCGGCCGTTCCACCATCTCGCACTCGCTGTCACACAGATGGAAGAATGCCAAGATCCAACTGCAGTATGCTTCAACTGGTTTATTTGTAAACCTATCGGCATCAACAGTCCAGAGACCTGCCCCCTAACTCCCACATCGCCTGTATAGGTGGGTGGAGTAGAGGGAAGCCCAGTTGGGGGGCCCTGCCCGGTGGCTAGTGTGCCACCACCTAGCGCAGTTCAATGTAACTGCGTAGATGTGTGGCGTAGTGTTTGCCGCCACCATGTGGTAGTGGAGCTCATGTACAAACTACTACACCATCATATGACGTACACTACACAGCATAGTGATAGTCTGAACACTGTTGTGGTGAATGTATTCTTCATGATTAAAGCTCTCCTCGGCTCCCTTCCCAGGAGCTTCATTTCCGGAGAACTTCCTGACAGGTCCCTATCTAGTAGGGGCTTATCTCACAAAGCCCTCAAACACACATAAATCCCGACTCCTTCAAGTTACATAGTCCCGATGCTTTTGAGTTTCCACAATATTTCGAAGTACATATATTAAAGCTGCATACTCCGATGAAAATAACCAATTTCCCAAACGAAAGTAATAATCTATATTGTATTCTACATATCTAAGTGGGATACTGATGCACTTATTAAACATGTGTCGCTACATAGAAAGGACCACTGAGGCAATTTAATAATATAATGTATCACTACAGAAGCCTATGGTGTCAGAGGTTTGGCTTGCTTGCCGAAAATAATTTGGCAAGTTTTGACTTAAAGTATCTCAAAGTTTAGCCATTTAAATTAAACATACTTCAAATTAACGTAAGGTAGATTATACCGATCAACCTAATAATGTTATCAAAGAAAAATGACAGATGCATGACCTTACTATTAAAAGGTTCTATCTGACAAAGTGACCAAATTGGTGTTGTATTGTATAACTTGTTATGCTCATATTATTTGGGCTGTAGGGCCTTGCCTCCCCACCTGCCACATGGCGGGTGGGCGCTGTACCGCCTCCGCTCCCCCGGCTAGGCTGGCCAAACCGCAGGCGATCAGCCAATCAGAGGCATTTGCGCCCGGGGGAGGCGACTTCGGGCGGTTCAGCCGATATGCGGCCTCCAGTCGTTCGGAAATTTGACTTGTTGCAGACGTGCTCCAGTTGCGCTCCACCTTCCACACGTGGGACCGCAATTTGCTTCCACACGTGGGACCGCAATTTGCGGCGCGAACTAGAGATGGTACTTGATATATGCCAGGCGTGTTATGGATATAAAAATGTTCTATCTACAAAAGGTTATCATGTAGTTAGTTACACAACTGTTTCTGAACTGGTATTTTTCACTGAGATATATTACACCTAATATTGTTCTATCTGCTTTGCTAGCATGCAGTTAGACAGCTTCAGTCCTCATCATATCGGAAGCACCATTTTGTCAGATAGAACCTTTTAATAGTAAGGTGGCGAGAACCTCAAAACCATCGGCCTATCCAACTTTACGCTGATTAATATAATCTACTCTCCTTTAAAGTTGCATAGTCCGATGGTTTTGAATTTCTGTATTTTTTCTGAGGTAAATCTATTAGATCGATCACTAGTATCTACTTTACATTAGTTCAATGTTACTTTTATGTTAAATGGTAAACTTTTTAGATATTTTGAGGGCAAACATGGAAAATTAGTGTTGGCAAGCTTGCCAATCCTCTGACACTATAGACTTCTGCCATAACAGGTTCTGTTAAATTGACTCAGTATTTATTGCCTTCTACGCAGAAACAAATGCTTAATAAGTGCATTAGTATCTAAGTTAGATATGTAAAATTAAATCTAGATAATTTGTTTGGTTTTGAAAATTTATTATTTCATCGAACTATGCAGCTTTAATTTGGAGTAAATTTCAATTTTAGGCAGTTAACATCAGATGGCATAGCTGAATGAGTTGGAATACCGCTACCCAGTTTGCTAGGTCACATGATTCGAACCCTTGAGTTCAAACCGTAGCTTAAACCAATGACTTACAACTTAATATGTGTAGCTACCTAGATTGGCGCTCTGCATTAGTAGGATGCCGCAAGGAACAATTGAAAGAGGAACACCACTTGTCCACGACTAAAATTACCCTACTTAATCATCGATGTACCGAACACACACAAAACACACAACACACAAAGAACATTCTTGATATATATAAAATGAAAAATGCCAAATTAATGTTTGCATGCATGTCAGAATACCAGACACCGTATTATAAGCCCCGTTCACACACGGGCGGTAAGTCGCCCCAACTAGTTCACCTTGTCTAGTTCGCCTCACATTCGCCGTGTGGACGCTACGCTGAAGTGGATTAGGGCTGAAGCAATTCATCTAGTTCACCTCAAGTAAACCATGTCGCGAGGTAGTTTAAATGAAGCGAACTAGCTTAAGTCGGCCCACCTTGCTTGTGTGGATGATAGCGGTTTACTTTGAGGCGGCTTAAGCACGTCACATGCATGCGCAGTCGAAACATGAGTTTGTTTATTTTCCGGTCGATCAAAAGCGCATATTATATAATTTGGTCTATGAACCGGCTAGAGATGCACAGATATTTTTTTCATGATTTATTTTTAGGTTTTCACTGGCCAGCAGAAGTTTTGATCCTTCCAAAACAATACGATTCAGTGTATACATATCTAGGTCAAACCCACACTCTCTCGTGGCGACTTCGACTAACCGAAACTGGCACTGGGTAGTATTGACTCGCTCAAGCGCAGATATCGATTTCCGCCTTAAACCGACCAAAGTACTGCAAGTGTGGACACGACTCACTTTCACGCCTAGTTCACCTCATCTAGTTTGCCTTATCTAGTTTGGCCTAAACTTGTGGGTGTGAACACGGCTTATGATTTATTGGTTACAAATTCTATTCAATTGAATTTATATTTCTTCTATTTAGAACTTATACATCATAACTCCACTAGTATCTAACTTGCATATGAATTGGCTGCTTTGGTTAAAAAACTGTGATTCTTTTCCACCTGAATAATGCAGTCGGTTCAAGGGTGTATGATTAAGTACTTGCTGGTACCTCACAACAAAGCATTAGCATATTCACTAGGTATTAATAATTCACGAAGGCATAGACAGAGCAATATATAGTGGTCTGGATTGAGCATTAACTATATTGATCGCTCTATTTGGGTCCCAAACGATCGCCCATACTATGCCATTGTAACAATTAAACAAACTCCCCAAACCGACCACCTCCCTAAATCGACCATATAACGTCCCTCCCATGGTTGGTCGATTTAGAGAGGTTTTACTGTATATATGGTTAATTTGCTTTATTGGTTCTATTCTGATGTTCGAATAATTGTGATCTTCAACCAGATGGTATGACCAAATGAGTTAGAGCATCCGTCTCCCTCGTTCGTAGATCATGGGATCGAGTCAAACCAGATGGTATGACCGAATGAGTTAGAGTGTCCGTCTCCCGGGTTGGTAGATCGTGGGTTCGAGTCAAACCAATGACTTTAAATATTGATACTTGTTGCTTCCTAGCTTGGTACTTGGCATTCTTAGGATAGAGCAAGGAGCAGTGGAATGAGGAAGATCAATTGTCCACGATTGAAGTTTCCCCTGCTTAATCAACAAATGTACCCCCCATAAAACTAATATTGTCATGTATGGGGATTACGTGAAGACCCCATGTGCAAAAACCGACAGATACCATTCTGAGATTTGAAGCCTGGCCGAGTCAAAGCATTGGAGTAATAAGTAATACTTCATGCCACTTATCATGGTGTTCAACATTACTAAGATAGCACAAGGCGCAGTGGAATGAGTTAGACCCATTGTTTGCGATGGAAATTTGCCACGCTTAATTGATGCATGTAACAAAACAATAAATGGCCTTAGCAGCGTAGATCAAAGAAATCGGTTAACAGAGCCACATCCGGTAATAAAGACGCATCTAAGTAAAGCCCATCTCCTGTAGGCAGGCACCTAAACAAGATGATGGTTCCATGCTGGATAAAAGCACCAATTTTGTTCCCACCTGCTGTCTCTCAGTATCACCATAGCTGACAATTGTGTATAGGCACCACTTAATCAAGATAGCAGATGTTGGGGAAATGACGGATAAAAGCACCAAATGTTGTCCATGTGCTCCCCCTCACCGTAACTTTCAATTTTTGTTTGGAGCGACATCATCAACATTGGGGAATATGGCCATCTTAGATTTCCAAGATGGCCGTCATGTAACATTTCTAAGTGCCAACATCATTGCTTACAGTTAGAAGGTCAATGCTGGTGTCAAAATATATGCTGTATACAAATTATACGAGTATAATAACCCCAAATTCTATATTATCCTAACACCCACCCACCAGTAATTGGGTGGTTGAGCCTCGGACTATTCATCTACTGCTATGGCTTCAACTCCGACGGTGGCGCCACTGCTCGCCTGCTCACTATCCTAGTCACTAAACACTGAGAATTAATGCCACCCACTATCATATCTTCCTCTTGTCCATTATGTAGGTAAACTATTATACACTTATACATTTTACATGGTGGCCATCTTCAAAGTCTAAGATGCCACCATCTGTAGTCTTGATGATGTGGCTCCAATAAAAAATTGAAAGTTACGGGGATGGTGAGCACATGGACAAAATTGGGTACTTTTATCTGACATGACCCCATTTCTTATCAAATGTGTTACTAACCTGTCTGACTACTGATATGGACGCGATAGGGACCGCTCGCAAGTGTCGCCACATATATGGAACTAAAACCCTGGAGCAGTACAAAGTAGGTAACTATGTGATGGTGAAATATATAGTAGACAAGCGGAATATGGTAATGTCCTTATTTATCTTCCCATAACATATATATTTTTTTTCGGCGGTAACTGAATCAGGATAATGAGCAAGTCAAGCAGTGGCACCACCGTCGGAGCTGAGGTTGAGTAGGTTGGAGCAGTAGATGACTAGCCCAAGGCTCCAGCTCCCAATTACTGGTGGGCGGGTGTTTGGAGCAAGTATGGAATTCCGGGTTATTATACAATTCTTATACAGCATAAAATCTCTGTCTGGCTGTTATCTCCTACTTCATGAATACTGAGTAGAGGATCTGGAGGAGAACAGACAGCCTTCAGATAGTGCATTCCACCGTCTCTGAAGACTTCCAACTTTTATCTGATATCTATCAGTTGTCCACAGTGATAACCACAAAGAATAACCAACAACAAGATGGCTGCTGGTGGGGAACTGATCCGGGTCCTTATGTCGTCTGTTCTAGACGGGGAATGACGTCACGGCTATCTGTGTTCTACGTCACATGTTTAGTGCACAGCGGGTTCAATCTGTGTTTCTTCTATCTGCATCGTGCATCGTCCAAGTTTCGTAGTAGGCTTAGTTACTTTTAGTGTGACTTCCTGACAGCAAAACAGTAAGTAGGAAGGCATGAGGACGGCTGGAACCCCGAACCTCTGGGACACTGCAGACCTGGGACATTAGGTAAGTAAGACCCCAACCAACGGACACTTCAACCAACTGAAACTTCAACCAGCTGGCACTTCAACCAACTGACACTTCAATCAATAGGCACTTCAACCAACTGACACTTCAATCAATAGACACTTCAACCGACTGACACTTCAATCAATAGACACTACAACCAACTGACACTTCAGCCAAATGATACTTCAAACAAATGACACTTCAACTAACTGACACTTCAGCTAACTGACACTTCAATCAATTGACACTTCAAGCAACTGGCACTTCAACCAACTGACACTTAAATTAGTAGGCACTTCAACCAACCGATGCTTCAATCAATATACAATACAGCCAACTGACACTGCAACCAACTGATACTTCAACCAACTGACACTTCAGCTAACTGACACTTCAATCAACTGAGACTTCAACCAACTGACACTTCGACCAACTGGGACTCACACACAACTGGGATTGACAAACACTTGGGATCGACGAACAACTGGAACCCCAATCAACTATGACCCAAAACAACTGGTATCCACAAACAACTGGGAGCCCAAAAAACTGGGACACCGTACAACTGGCACACCAGAGGATGACTATTTCTGAATGGACTGCACAAAGCAGCTCTAGGAAGTTAAAACATACTATGTCGTGACCAGCAACAACTACAAACTATGGGCATTAAAAGAACAACATTAAGATGAGCTAAGAACATCATAAATAATCCATGTGATCATATAACTATCATATTTCCTAATTACAACAAGCAATAATTCACTCACATTTGCAACACCCTTATCAGGTCGTCTACAGTCTCCTTTTTTGCTGTATCTAGTATTAGCTATCTTGCCTTCCTTCAAGTGCTTATCTACTGCGGGATTCTCGCAGGACGCCCTGTAGATAATCTAGGTAATTCTCCATGTTTCGCCTTATTTGTTTGAATGGTACTATTACAGTAAATATAGTCCAATGGAAGATAAAATCCCAATTCAGATTAATATTTCCCCTTTTACACAATACATTTCTCACCAGGTATGTAATCTAAATCATGATCACCATTGTTCATGTTAGCATAACATGGGTAATTTGCGACGGTGTGGAACGGGTAGGACCTTCAGCCAACTCATAAGGGTAGGACCTTCAGCCAATTGACATGCCACCTATCGATCTGAAACTGAACCACACTGCTTGCTGCCCCCTAACATCAAACATGGACACTAGCAGGCCTTACGCCTACAACCGAACCACCTATCTTCTTACTCTCGCACTATAATTCCAATACTGATGCCGCCATCAAGCGGGTTTCTGCTGCGGTCACTGACATCAGAGCAAGCACCAGAACTGCTCACTTGCTAACTGTTTTAGGGACTACTTCATAGGGGTCGGCTCTGGTGGCCTCAGCGCACCCGGCGATCGGGGAGGCCCCCCTCAACATCAATGTCATTGTTATTATTATTATTATTATCCTCTTCTTTGATGCAGGCTTGTGGTAGCCTATACAAAGCTTGTAGCTCTCAGCTCTAATGGTATGCAGCCTCAAAATCATACAGGAATGTTTCTCTGGCCCAGGCCCTGTCCAGCGCATTCTTGGAGTGATTCATGGTAGCTGCTTCCACCGCTTCTTCCGGTAGCTCATTCCGCATGTTTATCACTCGCTGTGAAAAGAAGGCCCCTCTGAGTGAGCTGTTGTACCTTGGCTTGAAAAGCTTCTTGGAGTGACCTCTGGAATTGCTTCCCTATATGTGTCCACATTATACTCAGCATCCGCTTCCCTTACTCGAATCAGGCTATATGTAATCCCAGATGCTGTCACCCTAACCTCACCCACCTACCTATGCCTGTGGTAGTAGTGGACCCTTGGATGTGAGTGCCCAATACTGCAATAATCTAATTTCCGCATTACATATCACGTGTGTCTCCAATATCCTTCAATTTAATCATTTTATTAATATATTAACCCTTTTAGCACATATTAAATGTCTATTCACATGGAATTTAATATGTATTGCTACAAATAACCAGCCATAGAAAGAAAGTGATATTGAACTGAGAAATGCGATTTCAGTTGATTATATTGGGTATTCTAATAATGGATATTAACATAGACAGGAGAAAGTGTTATTGATACTATCTTTTGTGTGTTTGTTTGTTTGTCGTTGTTTTAGATCTTAGCAGCATCGAATGTCATATCACGACGGGTACCGCCCTGTGACAGCACACACTCATGGATATTTTTATTGTGCTGCCCTACCAGGCCGCCGGCACCATGACCCGATATCTTACTCAGTCACATTATCCCGATACTGCGCTAACCAGTCCTTATCGTATCTTAGTAATGCCAAACACCAGGCTAGGTAAAGAATCAAAACTCCCGACCTTCCACACGGGAAGCCTGCACAGTACCGACTTGGCCAATGCATGTGGTCGATCGATACAATGTCGACATTCATGTAGTGTGCATATTCATCAAGCAAGAAATAACAAACCCCAAACTAATTGCGTTTATGCATATTTGGAACCTAAATGGAATACTTATAAATTGGTCACACTTATTCATTGCATATTCATTAAAGCTGCATATTCCAATGAAATATCAAATTGTCAAGACCAAACCAATTATCTAGATTTGATTTGACATATCTAACTTAGATACTGATGCCCTTATTAAGCATTTGTTTCTGTGTAGAACTCAAAATATCTCAAAAGTTTACCATTTAAAATAAAAGTAACTTTGAACTAAAGTAAAGTAGATACTAGTGATCGATCTAATATATTTATCGCAGACAAAATACAGAAATTCAAAACCATCGGACTATGCAACTTTAAGCAACAAATACCAAACCATAAGCTATTTTTGTGTTTATGTATAGTCGAAACCAAAATGGACTATGCTTGGTGATTGGTCACACTTGTTCCCTGCATATTCATCAAGCAATTAATACCAACACCCAAGCTAATGTTGCGTTTATGCAAAATGTATAACCTAAATAGAACAATGATAGGATTTGTCACAACCGTTCATTGCATTTGATTTGGAGGGAACACATATTGCCAGGCCTGACTGCTGTGCCTTTGGAGTTTGACCTAGGGTGAATATAGGGAGTCCACCGTCTATCCACCTGATCAGCAAGCAGACTTTCACACCTTTCTTCCCAGCGTGAACAGCAAGCCAGCAACAAACTCGCCTCTGCTGTGACACAAATACTGTCCATTCCATTTACATATGCCACGCATCTCTGAAAACAGATCATACCCAGCTCCCACTTCCGGTGAAAATGCGCAGCGGGGTGGTCGATAATGCTCATATGACATGGAAGTGTAACAAGCTGTGTCAGGACCGTATGTAAAGTCATCGTCTGGCAGCTGTAGGTGTGTAGGCATGCTGATAGGAAATCAATACAGGGAAGGAGAGAAAGGAAGAGTACAAAGTGAAAGAAGAGTGAGTAAAAGTGAGAGCTTGCACCCTCAGGTTTATTATTATATAGTGGTACATGGATCTGATATGGCATACAACCTGACCATGCTCTCCAATGAACAACAATCATTTCTAGGTCCACCAATGAACAGTAAGCATTTTTGTGTCATCATGGCTACTGTGATCCAACCACCACCACCATCCCATGTGGCTGCTTGGCCTGCACCTGCCCTGTTGTGTGTGTGTGGTGATCCGTGACTAACAGTTGGGGGTAAGGGGGTAGTGAGTATAGCTCTTGAGCCCCTTACACACTAACTGTAGTGCCCCTCTCACACTATCTATTTAATACACAATGACTATGAACCACAAGTAAAGAGTCACCAGAAACTACATAGATACATTCATGCACCTGGCCCTATATATCATTTATCTTTATAGACCATTTGTAATCCTTTATAGACCAGTTCACATTCCCCAACAATGCGTTTTATCGGAATATTTTACATCTAGGTCAAGCTTTGATTTGGGAACTGGAGTTGCCGTTACAACCCAACCATGGAATGTTGCCAGCAGGTAAAACCACAATCACCCAGCCATGGTGTGACCTTGAATGTTGCTAGGATATAAAACCCCAATCACTCAGTCACACATGAGCCTGCATCCACCATTACACCCCATCCATGGTGTGACATTAAATGTTGCGAGGAGGTAAAACCACAATCACTCAGTCATACAATGCACCTTTACAACCCAGCAATGGTGTGACCTTGAGTGTTGCTAGGAGGTAACATCCCCAATCACTCAGTCACACATAATCCTGCATGCACCATTACACCCCTTCCATGGTGTGACATTAAATGTTGCTAGGAGGTAAAACCACAATCACTCAGTCGCACAAGGCACTATTACAACCCAGCAATGGTGTGACCTTGAGTGTTGCTAGGAGGTAACATCCCCAATCACTCAGTCACACATAATCCTGCATGCACCATTACAACCCAGCCATGGTGTGACATTAAATGTTGCGAGGAGGTAAAACCACAATCACTCAGTTGCACATGGCACTATTACAACCCAGCAATGGTGTGACCTTGAGTGTTGCTAGGAGGTAAAATCCCCAATCACTCAGTCACACATGTCCTTTTAAGTAAGCCGCCCCTTCCAGCCACCCTCCTCGCTTCTCATTGGCTGAACTAATGAATGAGTGGCACTTCACACTCACTAAAGCCCAGTGATGCTTGTTTTTCTCAATATTTTTTAGCCACCCGCCCATCCCTTACCTTCCTTTGTGTCACTTCTTGTCGGGCGCGGCCTCTTCTTTTGTCCTCTACTGATTTAAACTGGTTTTTCATTCACAACAACATATTGAAATGGTGCTGGGAATTCCAATTTGACTATAACATGTCAGTCGCAGATATCCTAACTCTCCACGTTAGTTGCTCCCGGTTCTTTGCCTTAACATGGATCCTTATATGGTATATTTTGTTGGCGTAGATTAGTTGGTTAAGCAGGGGAAATTTCAATCGGGAACGATTGGTCTTCCTCATTCCACTGCTCCTTGCCTTATCGTAATAATGGTGAGTGCCAGGCTAGGACATGACAAGTATAAATCTTTAAGTCATTGGTTTCACTCGACCAGGGTTCGAACGCACGGTCCCACGGTCTACCAGAATGGGAGATGGACGCTCAACTCATCCGGCCATCCCATTTGGTTACAGATTGAGAGCATCAGAAAGCCAATACTAAGTGATTTGGATCTTCACAGGGAATACCCCTCTATGACCTATTTATAATTCACGACCAAAATGACAATAAAGGCAATCTGGGTAACACAGAAGTGTCATTGCGGTGTAGCGTAACTTCGGGCAACAATATGGCAAATGTTGCCAACTCTCAACAAATTCCCGCGAGAGTCATGGAATAATTGCAGGTTGTGATCAGTCACCGCATGAGTCATGGATCGACCCCAACATCACATGGATTTCTGTACTTTTATATGAAATCCCACAAATGTCTCTACTTTTGTATGAAATCCTGTATTTTGTGCAAAATCCCAAGTCTGCATTGAAACTGAAACCGCTGCCAATCACACAATCAAATATGTATTTAGAAATATGTGGAGATCTTGATTGGAGATGGCACCACCACCAATTAATCAAGCAATCAATCCATCAAAAATAATCATATAATTATGTGCAAGTAGGCACTGCATCTGACCTGCCATACATTATATCAATCAATCAAATATACACATAGCAATATGTGCAAGGCTACAATCAACTGTACAAATATATATATATATATATATATATATAGTTGCAATGCTTCACTGACTCTGACACCACTACTAACCAATATATCAATTAAGCAAATATACACATATAAATATGTGCAACTCTACAATCAAATGTACAAATATAAATATCTGCAATTTTGCATTAGATCGGACACCACTGCCAACCAATCAATCAATCACATTGATACATATAAATATTTGCAAGTCTACAATCAAATATAGAAATAGAAATATGTACAAGTCTGTATTGAATCTCAAAACATTGCCAACCGATACATCGATCAATCAAATATACATATAGAAACATGTGCAAGTCTACAATTATATATACAATCATGAATATTTAAAGTCTGCATTAAATCAGACTCCACTGCTAACCAATCAATCAACCAACTAAACACATATAAATATGTGTAAGTCTACATTGAAGCTGATATTGCTGCCATCAGACTATCGTGGCTGGCCTCAGACTATCATTCAGACTTAATCTAACTTGTTTTGTTAGATTAAGTCGAATTAATTATGAGAAGCATTTTGGAGAAACTTGTTCAAGTTGTCCGCAACATGGGTAATGGCACGTGAAATTGTTTTGTTGTTGTTGTCGTTTTACGTCATAGCAACATCTAATGTCATATCATGACATGTACCAACTTGTGACAGTGCGCATTCATAACAACTTTATAGTACTGCCCCAATGGGACACCGTGTCACCAGCAGCATGACCTGATATCCTACTTAGTTACATTATCCTGACACTGAGCGAACCAGTCCTTGCTCTATCCTAATAATGACAAGCGCCTGGCTAGGAAGCGACACGCATCAATTTGTAAGTCTTTGGTCTTAGTCGATCAGGGTTTGAAGGATGGCATCACAATACCATTCACATCTGATGCTGCTCAGATAAAACAAGCAAGGATAAAAGCTTCTACCCATCACTTCGAATTGATTCTTAGAACCATTTTGCGGAAAATTGTTCATGTTGTCTTGCAATATGGGTAATTAGGCACGTGAAATCGGGATACTATTTCATAGCAAAGGACGTCTAACCTGATAGGCATATACATATTTAAATATCATTATTTAAATATACATATTTGTTATGCAAAGCAGCTTAGCAGCTTTCTGAGAACCTTATGTCAGATTCATTGGTGCAAGTAACTAAGGACGTTATGCTGGACTGCCAGCTAGCGAGCAATTAATGCATTACAATGCTGCCATGCCACCTTGTGTAATTCTGGTAAAATAGACAAAATGTTGCTTCTCTGCACATTTTAATCACTACACCCGAACACATGAAGCAGGGATCTATCAACATGTTTGCCAACCCACCAACCCTAACAAATAAGTAGACAACACTAAGTGTTAATTCAGGTCTCACTATAAAGACTTCATAAGATTCTCAAAATCCATGTAACAATCGACATAAGCAACAAAATATATGCCCATATACACATGTGCCGGTTCTATATTGCTCAATTAAGAGTCATTGATGTGAGTTTTCTTCCGCTAATAGATCCATCGCAATGTCAATCTTATGGCAGTTCTATCAATATTGGTCCCTCTGACTGTTGTGGAATTAGGAAAACACATTATTTCAGATTTGGGCTTTCCCCTTACTAATAAAGGTATAGCGTAACAATGTGTAAATCGTAGGGTTCGAATCTGTGGTTGTGTAGGTAGGCTATAGTGAAATCAAGACAGACAAAGAGAAGAGAAGAGTAGAAAATGTAAAGAAGAAGAGAGAGTCAATCCCTCTGGTTTAGTATTTATATGGTTATGTGGATTACCCCTTTCCCCGAATAGGAAACAAGCAGTCTTGGCCCTACCAATAGGGATCCAGCATTCCTGGTCACAATGGCTACCAGTGGTCTGCCCACCACCACCAAGTTGTATGGCCCCATGGCCACCACCAACCTTGACCCTGAGTGTGGTGATCGTATCCAGCAGAGGTAGGCCCTGCATGCCCTCACACCCAGCCCTGCCAGCACCAGTATGTCTATTTACATCCCACTCAGGCACCACCAGCCCTTACATATATACACATACATTTCACTTGGTCACGTACACTGATCAGTAATAGAACATTTGCATTCCCCTCTATGCCGTAAATCGGAATATTTACAAATGGCTAAATGAGGAAATAATATGGATCAATGAGATATAAATGAAGATTCATGTTATATTTGAAGAGTTCAAGCACAAAACCATGTAAATGCCGATCCCAAAATGTAGTTTAAATAAAAGATTTGTTACCTGAAAATAATTGTATTTTTTCTCACTCATTCCACTTCTCATATGATCGCATGGTTATGTAGCGGTGAAAGAAAAAGTTGGAATATAAAAAAATACAAGTTTTGAAGTTTTGATTCCAAAGTTTATCTCCATTTTTAAATTGGTGTTTACATGGTTTTGCGCCTGAACTCTTCATTTATATTTCACTTAACGGTGAATACAAGTAGTGCGGAGACTTGACAAAGAACTACTCACAAAGGAAAATCCGGAACAAATAACAGATTGTTAGAGACCGCTTTCAATGTTTATAAACATTCTGTATGTGCACGCAGCTTGGCTGCAGAACGAATGCACACTGCCATTGCGTTTGCCGGTACAAGCAGTGTAAAACGTCAATTTTATTCAAAATTACTAGAAATGCGGAACCCTAACCATATAAATTTAATATAATCTGGTTGGTAAATATGTTTTCTATGTGTGTTCAAAGCGGTTTGTTTCTATGTGGTGTAGTTTTAGCAATATATCACTTTTTTTGTATGAAGATTGCTCACGGCCATTGACAATGCATTTAGTTTGTCAATATGCACAGTGAAAAATGTCAATTGTATTCAGAATTACTATAAATGCAGAACGCTAACCATATAAATTTAATATAATCTGGTTGCTAAACATGTTTTCTATATGTATTCCAATTGGTTTGTTTCTAGGTGCTGTAGTTTTAGAGATATTTCACTTGTTCTGTATGAAGATTGCTCACGGCCCTTGACAATGCATTGAGATTGCTGATATGTGCAGTGCAAAATGTCAATTTTATTCAAAATGAATAGAAATGAAGCATAACCATATCAATTTAATATAATCTGTTTCTGAAATATGTTTTCTATATATGTTCCAAGCGGTTTGTTTCTAGGTGGTGTGGTTCTAGAGATATTTCACTTGTTCTCTATGAAGATTGCTCATAGAGATTGAGTTTGCAGTGTGACAGTGTGTCATCCTGCAGCCAAGCAGCGCACACACTGACCTAAATACCTATGTTGACGTCATATGAAATAAGTCTATTGTGTTAGGTGAAATAGCGTCTGAGTTGATGGGGTGAGTTGTAGCGAGGAGGGTGGGAGATGGGCCGATGAGAAGAAAGGTGATGGAGAGGGTAGTCAGGAGAGGGAGTATGGGTGTGGGGGGAGGAGAAGGACATGCTAGGACAGCTGGGAAGAGAACAACTGGGGAGTCGTAGCCTGAAGCGGAGGGAGGGAGGGGGAGTGGAGGAGGGGGAGGGGGAGGAGGGAGACACATGAGGGCAGAGATAGTGAAGGGAAAGGAAAGTGGAGATGGATGGATAGAGCGAAGGGAGTTGAGCGATTTTCTTTTTTTTAAATATTATTTTTTATTTTTGATTGAGGAGGTATTTATACTGTCCATAGCATATAATCCCGGGTACCCAGGCTTGTTTTCAATGCTGGTCAGTTGTAGTGTTGCTGTTATCTTACCACACAGCAGCTGCTCATAAGTTATTTGATTGCCTGCATTTCAGTAGCAGATAGATAGTTGGTTGGTATGGTTAGTAGCCTATGTTATTTTTTTATAATTTTCTTGGCACACATGTATTTTATTTTGTTCTACTCTTATTCCTAGACTAGCCTATTCCTATTTACATATCATAAGGAGGGGAGACAAAGGAGTGGCAAGGGGAAGGACATTGAAGGGAAGGAGATGGTAGGGGTAGGGAAGTGTGAGGGGAGGGGAGAGGTAAGAGAGGGTGAGGGGAGGATGAGAGGAAGATGAGGTGACGGTGAGGGGAGGGTGAGGGGAAGGTGAGGGTGAGGGATGGGAGTTTCTACGGAGGGGAGGGGAGTTTCTAGGGAGGGCAGTTTGTGTGAAAGGTGAGGGGACGGTGAGCGGAGACTGAGGGGACGGGACGCGAGGATTAGTTAGAGGAAAGGGGGAATGTGAGTGTGAGGGACGGGGGAGGAAAGGAAGAGAGGATGGAGGGCTGGAGGGGATGGGGAGGGGAGGGTTCATAGGAGAAGAAGGGAGGAACAGAGGGGAGAGGAGGGGGACGGGCAGGGCGAGGATGCGAGGATCTGCTACGCGAACGAGGTGGAGGGGGACAGAGTAGGAGGGGGGGGGGTGATAGGCAGGGAGATGAGAAGAGGATGTGCAGAGGATGAGATAAAGGGGGAGAGGAGGAGGGGGCAGGGAAGGGGGAAGTGATGTGCAAGAGAATGGGGAGTGGAATGGGAGGGGCAGGGAGAGTGGGAAGAGAAGGAGGGGTGCACAGAGAACGAGGGAAGAGGGGAGTGACAGCCAATAAGAAGTGCTGTTCATGAGTGATATTGGCCATGACATGAAGTGGGTCTCCACCAGGTGGAAAACAGGCGCTACTCACCGGACGCTCTCATCCAATCAGACGCAATTGGGGGCATGACGACCGTGCTGGTAGGAGGGAGGGAGGTGGTGGTAGTGTGTGTGGGAGAGAAGGTGTATGTGTTGTGTAGGGAGGGGGCGTTTTAGGCATATGGAAAACGGAATGTCAATGGTCTGCCCGGTATTCAACAAAGAGATGGCGTGAATCTTATGGCGAGAAAACACCCAAAACAACATGTATGTAACCGCACTGAAATGGCTGGAAATGACATTTCAGAGCCACTAGATTAACACATGTCCTGTGGGTTGGGGGGCGGGTGGGGATGTTTCCTACCGAAACACCTCTGCCAACCTCAAGCAACATTCCTAACATGGGTAATTTATGGGGAGGAGATTGGCCGCCAAAATGGTCACATGACCAACCTCCTCGATGTTTAAACCCTCACAACTGCCCTAGCAGCCATTGATGAAACAGCTACCTAACTTCAGCCACCCACCCACACCTCTGATAAAACAAGTAATGGGTAGGGTTGAGGGTTCGAGCCCCATCCACCATTTGACCTGTGAATGAAGAGACTGACATTTGACCTGAACTTAACCCATTGTAAAATATTCCGATAAAACGTATTGGTGGGGAATGTGAACTGGTCTATAAAGGATAAGAAATGGTCTATAAAAGTAAATGAGGTATAGGGCCAGGTGCATGAATGTATTTATGTAGTTGCTGCTGACTCTTTCATAGCTGCACCCAGTGTATTAGCATTAGCCATGTGCTTCTCGTGGCTTTGTTTTGCTCTGATACATCCCACAATGCACCGCACCGCTGGAACCGTGATGTAGTATGTTGATTGTTGAGTTCTCAGTTGATTCTAATCAATCGACCCCATGGTTGCCTCTTCCCTTCGGACAAAACATGGACTGAAAATATAATTCGGACCAAATGGGTTGCATGGCATGTAGTTAGACCTAACTGCGTCTGATTGCTGTGTATTTCTGTTATCGAATTATGGATATGCGAATTGAGGTGCATTCATTTGTATGTATTTATCATAGCAAAGTGCTGACAGAGCAAAATCGCAGGGGTATTTCCCCTCAGTTCTCGTTTGGTTGACCTCAGCGCTACCTGATATGATTTCTCGCTAAATAAGTTACTAATCAGGAAACACAAACACAGCAAATATAGTTATGGCATCTTTAATTAAGGTAAAGTTAAACGTCAGGTTATACAATGTCAGCTCACACATGCTTAGAACAATGAGGCTAGAGATGCTATGGCCCTACTTTTACTGTCATACGTTGGGTGGGTGGGAGGCCAAGTTTAAGGCTGGTTAAAGTCTCCTGGCTCCTCCGGTCGTAATGAACAAAACCCACTGCTGCGTCGCTTTATATAGCGAAATGCCTGCCCGCAAAGTGACGCGTCAACAGTTTAAGCACACTGCGTAATACATCATCAAGTCCTGCGTTCCGATCGGCGGCAAGGATACAAAAAACCTGCTAGTCGGCGTTTGAGTTGATTACATAGTTCTAAAGAATTCTGGGAACACAATAGACGTCCTTATTACTGGCACGCCTTGGTCTGTCTTCGTGATCCTGATTACCCGCAATGCCAAAGCATTACGCACAATTGATGGAGGCTTGCATTTGAGGCTTGCATCCATAAAAGTTTCTACTAAACTCACAAAACAGGTAAGCCTTTACATGGCTGGTGTTGTTCAGGGCCCGTATGCATGGAGCGGTGCTAGCTGCGTGTGGTGTTATACCTCTAACTCCGGGTATGTATCTCCGGTTATCTGCGGCGTCGAGAACTATGTCACGCCATATGCATGGAGGCCTACACGGGTTGAGTTAGCTAAACGTGAATCTATTTATAGATTTGGGAAATCCCTCTGCGTTTGTAGCCATATATTAGGCTCAAATCTATTCAATGCGACCATATTTTACAGAATTACATACGCAATAAGTGAAATTTAAGCAAATTAACCCTAAAAACGAAGCGATATCAATGCTGCCGCCGTAACGGCGGCGATATTAATAGTTATATTTTTGAATCGACGAACGTAAAGTAAACAAATCGCCGCCGCCGCTGCATCGACGTCACTTTCCATACTGGCAGCGGCGGCGGTTTGTTTACTGTAGCTTCATCGATTCGAAAATATAACCATTAATATTGCCGCCGTTACGGCGGCAGCATTAATATCGCTTCGTTTTTAGGGTTAATTTGCTTAAATTTCACTTATTGCGTATGTAATTCTGTTAAATATGATAGCATTGAGTAGATTTGGGTTCCATGCTGACACTAACCTAACAATAACACCGCTGTAAACCTGCTCTGAGCAGAGTTAGAATTTCCGAGTTTAAACGCTCGGTGTTAGGGCTAACACTGCTCCATGCATACAAACTTTTCGGCCTTAAACCAGAAATCCCTCCTTAAACGCGTTTTGACTCGGTAACACCGCTCCATGCATACGGGCCCAGGAGAGTGTTGACTGAATGCTTTAAGTACTTGCACCCTGTGGGTTTACAGGGTGCGGTGGCCTAATTGTTAGAGCGCGGTCTTCGCGTGCGGAAGGTCGGGAGTTCGGTTCTCGGGGGAGTAAAACCAATGACTTTCTAGAACCAGAATTCCGCTGAGCCCGGAAGTGTGGTTATTTTGTTGCATTTGCTCATGTGAATCAGTCATGTGAACAACAAAAGAAGTATATTTATCTCGGAAAATAGCAGAAATTCACAACTCACAACCATCCATCTATGCAACTTGAACTCTCCATCAGTCGTTCCTCAATTACCTGACACCATGTACTAGAACCACAGTCCCGCTGAGCCCGGAAGTGTGGTTATTTTGTTGCATTTGCTCATCTGAATCAGTCATGTGAACAACAAAAGAAGTATATTTATCTCGGAAAATAGCAGAAATTCACAACTCACAACCATCCATCTATGCAACTTGAACCCTCCATCAGTCATTCCTCAATTACCTGACACCATGTACTGGAACCACACTTCCGCTGAGACCGGAAGTGTGTTTATTTTGTTGCATTTGCTCATGTGAATTAGTCATGTGAACAATAACAGAAGTATATTTATCTTAGAAAATATCAGAAACTTATAAACATCGCACTTTGCAATGATCTATGCAACTTGACCCAGCATCAGTCATCAGCAACATGACGCGGTGCATCAGTACCACACTTCTGGTTTGACCGGAAATGATTTGATTGATTGATTGGTGGTTGTTTTACGCCGTGTCGGCAGCATAGGCCATATTCACGGCGAGAAATGTTTGGTTTTGTTCAAACCATCGCTTTTACATGTAAAAGCAGACAATCAATGATGTGCCAATAGACACTCATTAAATTAGAAAGCTCACAATCATATATTTGTGGTCAAGGGAAACAAATTCCCCTAGAAAAAGAAAAGTTTTATTAATAATTGATAGAATCTATTTAGTAAACTATATCAGGTGGTACAGTCTGGAAATGTGCGGTTATTTTGTTGCCTTTGCTCATGGGAAACAGCCAGACAAATAAAGATAATCCAAACCTGGCGATGTAAACAGGGTGGGGGGGGGGGGAGAAACGCGGGTTTAAATGTGTGCCGTATAGTCCCCTTTAAGCACAAATTACACCCCACGACGCATCGTCATCGGAAGACCCCTCCCTATCCGCCATTTTAATGTGACCACATGACCACTTTGGGCGGGAATTACATTCTCGGGTTGAAACTGGTCGGCGGTGTAATTAAGACGAATTAGTATTTGCATGCGCTGGTTCTTATTCACTCATTCAGGGCAATTATGTAATGAAGAGACGGCCATTTCGGGCCATTCTCTGTTTGCGCGCATGTCATTAAGTAGGTTGTTGGTTGGTTGCTGGACGTTTATGTCCTGACAACATCTAAACTCAAATTTGGAAGGGTACCAACTTATGAGAGTGTGCACTCATGGCAACATTATAGTGCTGCCCCGCCGGAACCATGACCTGATGTCCCCCTCAGCCTCATTATCCTGAGACTGAGGTAACCAGTCCTTGCCAATGCTGAATGCCAAATGCCATGCTCGGAAGCAAGAAGTACCAATTTGATAGGTCATTGGTATGACTGGACATGGAACATAACTCCCGATCTACCCTCCCCGCAGTACCCCCACTTATCCGTAATGGTACCAACTGTGCCGACCAACCAACCAACGTAGTTATGGCCCTGTCACACTACGACGTAACGACGTCAACGTAGGGAGAACGTGAAGAACGTTGAACTTCTCGGCGTAGTATGCAAATTTGGGCACAAGTTGAACGTGGATGCAGCATAGTGGACTAGAGCGTAACGTCGGTAAAGCGTAGTGATACCGTCATTCAACGAGAGAGGACAACGTCATTACGCTCACGGAACGTTATGAACGTTATTCCATCGCCAGAAGAACGTTACATGACGTTACATACATCATGAGATGTTGAACGTACGTTGAATGTACGTTCTCCTGACGTTCTCCTGACGTTCTCCTGACGTTCTCCTGACATTCCCATTACGCCGCGTGGGCATTTCCATCTGGTTTAATGTGGGTCAACGTAGTGGAACGTAGTTGAACGTAGTGAGCAGCGTTTGCCTAATGTCCGTTTAACGTCATTGACGTTCGCTGAACGTGAATAGAACGTACAATGAACGTAAACCCTTATACCCCTGTCACACTACGACGTAACGAGCCAACGTGAGCCTAACGTGGTCATTTTTCGTCATTACGTTGGGTTACGTCATGATGACGTCAGAATGACGTTAGAATGACGTCGAGCTACGTCACATTACGTCATGTTATGGCCCTGTCACACTAGAATGTAATGACGTCAGCGTAGGGAGAACGTGAAGAACGTTGAACTTCTCGGCGTAGTATGCAAATTTGGGCAGAAGTTGAACGTGGATGCAACGTAGTGGACGAGAACGTAACGTCGGTAAAGCGTAGTGATACCGTCATTCAACAAGAGAGGACAATGCCACTACGTTCACGGAACGTTATGAACGTTATTCCATCGCCAGAAGAACATTACGTGACGTTAGCCACGTCATAATACGTTGAACGTACGTTGAATGCACGTTCTCCTGACGTTCTCCTGACAGTTTAATGTGGGTCAACGTAGTGGAACGTAGTGGAACGTAGTGGAACGTAGTTGAACGTAGTGAGCAGCGTTGGAATAACGTCCGTTTAACGTCATTGACGTTCACTGAACATGAACAGAACGTACGGCGAACGTAAACCCTTACGTTCGAGCTACGTGGAAAGTTTTGAACATGTCCAAAACCTTGACGTAACTCGACGTAACACGACGTAATGTTACGTAGCTCGACGTCATTCTAACGTCATTATGACGTCATCATGACGTAACCCAACGTAATGTCGAAAAATTACCACATTAGGCTCACGTTGGCTTGTTACGTCGTAGTGTGACAGGGGTATTACGTCGAGTTACATCAACGTTTTGGACATGTTCAAAACTTTCGACGTAGGTCGAACGTAAGGGTTTAAGTTTGCCGTACGTTCTGTTCACGTTCAGTGGACGTCAATGACGTTAAACGGATGTTATTTCAACGCTGCTCACTACGTTCAACTACGTTCCACTACGTTGACCCACATTAAACCAAGTGCAAATGCCTACGAGGCTTAATGGGAACGTCAGGAGAACGTCAGGAGAACGTCAGGAGAACGTCAGGAGAACGTCAGGAGAACGTCAGGAGAACGTCAGGAGAACGTGCATTCAACGTACGTTCAACGTCTCATGACATAGCTAATGTCACGTAGCGTTCTTCTGGCGATGGAATAACGTTCATAACGTTCCGTGAGCATAGTGACGTTGTCCTCTCTCGGTGATTGACGGTATCACTATGCTTTACCAACGTTACGCTCTCGTCCACTACGCTCCATCCACGTTCAACTTGTGCCCAAATTTGCATACTACGCCGAGAAGTTCAACGTTCTTCACGTTCTCCCTACGTTGACGTCATTACATCGTAGTGTGACAGCCCCATAATGTTCGAGCTACATGGACATTTTTGAACATGTCCAAAACCTCGACGTAACACGACGTAATGT
The DNA here is from genome assembly GCA_030323885.1 of Branchipolynoe longqiensis. Taxonomy (NCBI): domain Eukaryota; kingdom Metazoa; phylum Annelida; class Polychaeta; order Phyllodocida; family Polynoidae; genus Branchipolynoe; species Branchipolynoe longqiensis. The sequence continues at coordinate 110,576,146 of CM059189.1, read as the reverse complement.
GACGTAGCTCGACGTCAGTCTAACGTCATTATTGGCACGGGCAGGGAGGAACGCGGAAGCCGGAGTGGGAATAACACAGCTTTATTCTTAAGACAATTATCGTCAAGGGCTCAAGCAGGGTTAGGTTGTACACGGTCGAGGGATCCCACCGCGAAGGCTGACATGAGCATGAAGCTATGTATGAATGATAAATTGATCATCAACATATGTACAGTGTTTTTCATGAATGGACAATGAATGGACAAGTCAATACAGTAGTGACATAAATGTAACAGTAGTTTGTGATGATTAATTGTGAATCAAGAAAGTTGAGTGAGTATTGAGATAAATCATAGAGTGTCTGGTGATGCTTAATTGTCAATCAATTGTTGAGTGTTTTCATCAATCCAGGTATGATTATTGATGGAGTAGTGATATGACGGGATGACCTTATCTAGGGTATTGATAAATCACCATTGAAGATATAGGCATGTCATGATATGTTTAAGTGATACGTTTTTGAGTATTAACAGTTTTTATTTTTTATTTTTTGTCTCGTTATTGGTTATTGTAATCGAGACAAGTGCAGCTAGAGGGTGGGTGGGTTTTTTAGAAGACATGTGCAGCTGAGGAGAGTCAGTGGAAGAGTGGAGAGGTAGGGGCCAGCAGAGGCATGAGGAAGAGTTGGCGGGGGGGCCTCTGATTGGCTGAGGGGGAGTGAGCCACCTGTCAGTAGGGGAGTGCTGGCAGGTGGGTGGGGGCTTCCCGGGCTTCCTCCCTGCCCCCAGTAATGACAGCAAATGACCACCTCCGTGATCATTTAACCCAATTATGACGTCATCATAACGTAATCCAACGTACATCAACGTAATGACGAAAAATCACCACCTTAGGCTCACGTTTGCTCGTTACGTCGTAGTGTGACAGGGGTATTAGTACTTACACCATGTTTGACCCACGTTAGCCTGCACTACGTTCACCTATGTTCAACTACGTCCACTAACGTGTATGTGGCCGGGGCATTACACAACTTGTTTACAAGAACAATTGAACATGCAGTATGCATTGTGAACTTATTTCCACATATCTTTTCTTATTTGTCCGAGTGCAGCGAATTTGAATGAAGAGAACAGTCATCAGCAATTGAAATGTCCACTGCGTAATCACTAAATACTGCACCAACAACAACCAAATACAACAAACCTGCTCTGCCTTTTCGTCTCACACCTGCTCACACCTGTTCACACCTGCTCACACATGCTCACACCTGCTCACACCTGCTCACACCTGCTCACACCTGCTCATACCTGCTCACAACTGCTCACACCTGCTCACACCTGCTCACACCTGCTCAACATTGCTCACACCTGCTCACACCTGCTCACACCTGCTCAAATCTGCTCACGCTCCTCACATTTGCTTCGGAATTGCTCTCGAATATAAATACAAGTAATCAGGTTCAATCTCTTTGTAGGACATACAAGACTTAAAAGAAAAGGGCACTGCCTGCGTACACTTACCCACTAATTCTCCCCACACTACCCGCACTTATCCGTAATAGCCGCAATTGTGCCGACCAACCAGGACATGTTTATGGGACGTGATGTAACCATGGCAACCAGCGTCCTTAGCAACAGATTGCTGATCACATCACGACTTTTGGTTTATTGGCATCGATTGATCGTGTGAATGGAATAAAACGTTGCAGAATAGCAGAGCCGATATAGTGTGCACTCATGGGAGGCTACATAGTGCTGCCATGCCCAATACCCAGTCACTCAGCATCCGCCAGCCAGTAAGTCAAGCATGATCTCAACTCTGCACCACATATCCCCCCCCCCCCCCCACCACACCTTACCTACGTCAGTCCACTTAATCACCTCACGGAGCTGTGTGGGTCGGGATGGATGGAGGGGGGGTGGGGGAGTTCATTAACCTCATAATCAGAACCTGAACCCAAAGTGCTCACACGCTCCACCAGACTTCCCTGTAATGAACATGTTAACTCATTGAGCTGCGTTGTGGAACTGTTTATTCGAGCAGGCCCTTCCCAGCATTCCCTACATGACGTCGTGGTTGCCAATGACACAAGTCATGGTTACCTATGACACCGATACATCACATCTCCTTTCCGTTGGAAAACATTGAACGAACTATGGATTAACTTACATTTATGTTGAGAAATGCAACAGAACACGCACGTCTCAATGTATGACATCCTTACCCTACTGCCATAAGTACCACTCAATATTCTCCCTCCCTTCGAGAGTGATCGATCATACGGTAAGTGTGTGATTGTCCTTGTGACACTACTTTAACACTATTACAGACAGGTGTGATCAACTTAATACGACACAACATCCTCAGTACATCATCCCGATATCACAAATGTGAATAAATCAAAACAACCTTAATGAAGGATATTCATCATGGATATAACATATCAATTTTTTTTTTTTTGGTAAATATTTTTATTCATCTGAATACATATTTTGTCAGCGCCGGGGCACTGGTCTTCCAGCCGTCAGAGTGGTCGCATTTCATCTGTGCATAGTGGAAGTGGAATGTGTTGCATTGTGTGCAGCACAACCCATTCTGAACATAAAAGAAAGTGGGGGAGCAGCCTATGCTGCTTAGTGTACAGCATATCTACTCACCATAGTGCAAGGTATATGCATCATTGTGTGCAGCATAAACCATTCTGAACATAAAAGAAAGTGGGGGAGCAGCCTATGCTGCATAGGGTACAGCATATGTACTCACCATAGTGCAAGGTATATGCATCAAGATAGAGTGTGCAGTAATGTACACTAGTGGTTAAATCATATGTTGTGTTTGTATATCAGTTAGATTTGGTTTTAATGTTGGTTTGTCTTTAAATAGTGCCATGTTGTGCATGTATAGTGGTTTATATTGTGTGCATTGCTGGTTGATGTAGTTATTCAGTGGTGGTAATGGGTATAAAGTAGGGGTAGTGGGTCTCGAGTCATTGAGTTATAATAGTTGTTTGTCAAATGTGGATGGGGGTCAAATGTGGATGGGGGAGAGGGGTCCATGGGTAGGGGGGGCGGACACGCAGGGAGAGAGCAGGCATGAGAGAGGGCGAAGTCAATGGGTCGTTCACCAGGTCGTATTATATATTTGCAGTGCCAGGTTTTGGGCCTGAATAACCAGGTGAGCTCTGTATGCATTTTTAAAGGCAAGGATCGAACCCGCTTCTCTGGTTTTGGTTGGGAGCTCATTCCACATGACACTTCCTTTGTAAATCGGCGCTCTCATTAACTTATTTGTATTAGGGTTGGGCACCCAGAGCAGAGTCGATGTCCCCCTTCTCGTTACCCTGGTTGTGCGATCTATGTATTTGTCATCACTCGCACGTTTATACATCAACGTCATTAGGTGTAGGTTCCTTCGTACATCCAGAGTGTCCAGCCCTGCTCTGCTATGCATTTCAACCACACTTAGTATCTTGCCTTGGAATACTGTTCTGAGGGCTCTGTTTTGCGTTCTTTGTAATTTGGTCTCTTGCTGCTTCGTTAGTAATCCATAGATGATATCATTGTAGTCTATAATTGGTAATATTGTTGACTTGTACAGCTGCAGCGCAGTATTCTCACTTACATATGTCCTTATTTTTCTGAATGTGTTCATTTTTAGTGCCAGTGTTTGGTTAAGTCTTGCCAGCTGTTGGGTACCAGTTAGAGTCGCATCGAGAGTTGTGCCTAGGTACTTATAGGAGTTCACTTCACGGAGCACTAAGCCACCCATCTGCAGTTGTATTGGCCGGGCCCTCACCTTCCTGGCTTTGGTTCCATAGATTATGTACTCAGTTTTAGTGCCATTTAGTGTTAGTTTATTCTCATTGCACCATGTGTTCACTCCATCCAGCGCCATTCCAGCCTCGGTTGCGGCTATGGCAAGGTCCTTGTTATGTATTGTTAGTGCTGCATCATCGGCAAATAATGTGAAAGATGCTTTGTTGGAAACTAGAGGTAGGTCATTTATAAATATTAGAAACAGTAGGGGTCCCAGAGTTGAGCCCTGTGGAACTCCTGTTTTTATTTCTCGAGTGGTCGAGTTGGTGTCACTTAGTTTTGTGTATTGTTTCCTATTGCTGAGGTAATTTGTGAGGAAGCTATGTGCTCTATTGCCTAGCCCAGCTCGTTCTATTTTATGCATGAGGATTCTGTGGTCGATCGTATCAAATGCCTTCTTGAAATCAAGGAAGACTGCGATAGTAAGATCACCCCTGTCTATGTTTGACAAAAGTTCATCCAGTAGAGATGCCAGTGCCCCGGTGGTGGACCTATTTTTCCTGAAGCCATTTTGCTGGTAGGTCAAATAGTTAGAAGACTCAAGGAATGTCTTAATTTGGTCATGTATTATTTGTTCTATGATCTTGCCAGGCAGTGGGAGGATCGATATTGGGCGTAGTTCACTACAGGTTTGCGGGATGTTGACTTTAGGTATGGGCGTCACTGTGGCCACTTTCCAGTCATCAGGGAAGATGCCTGTACTGATTATTAGGTTATATAAATGTGTAAATTCTGCACTCAGTGTTGTGATCGCACTTTTTATCAAAGTGGTACTGATATCCTTCATTCCTGATGACTTGTAGATAGATATTTTGTTAGTTCTATCAAGGATTTCATCCTGGGTGGTTTCCAGAAGGTCATACTTTTCTTTATTTAGTTTGGCATGGAAGGTTTTGTGTTGCTCATCCTTCTGTTTGAATTTATTGGCTAGTTTCTCACCTATATCTATGAAATAGTTATTGATTTCCTCTGCCAGTAATTCATCTCGGATTTTAATACCAGTCTCTTCACTTGCAAGGCCACTGATTCTTGTCTCGTTTTTAGGTTCGATTTGGTTTATTTCATACCAACATTTTCTGGCATTCTGCTTATATTTGTCTATCTGGACTTGATAATACCTTGCTTTGGCTTTCCTTACTTCACTCCTAGCCTTTCTGACCATACATTTAGCTATGAAATCATCCCCTGGATCTTTTGTTTTCTCAAACTTTTGGATAAAGTAATCTCTATCCTTTTGAAGCTCTAGTAATTCATCATTAAGGTAACCTCCCATGGTGATTCTGGTGGTGATCTCGGTTAGGGGACAGTGCCTGTCAGCTGCAATAGTGATTGTTGCGTTTAGCATATCCCAACATAGGTTGGGGTCTCTCATATCCAGAAATTCGGCACTGTTTATTTCTTTGAGTGTGCCAGCCAATTCATTAAAATTGCAGTTCCTATAAGAGCGTCCCCAGTGGGTGGTGATTCTTTTGTCATTTCTTATTTTTTTCTTTATTATAAATATTGGTTTGTGGTCGCTTATGTTATAGTTAATGATTAACATTATGTCATGTGTTGCTCTTTTATGGCACGTACTGTACAATTTAATATCTTAAGCGATCTTAATCGTAGGTATGTTTAATTTAAGGATCCGAAATGTACATGCAAATGACTTATGTATGATAATTTAAATCGTTCTGGTCGGTGAATTTGTCGACCATAACGGGTCTTATACGGTGTTGTCACATTTTGATTGTCCGTGCTTTTGTTACAACCATGTTCCTTAACTAATGGTACCCGAACTGGGTCAGTTCTGATCACGGTATGTGGCCTTATAGGGGGACATTTGAAAATGAATTTCCTGTTACGGCGCACAATTGTGTTGTTGTCGTTGATGATTGTATAGTCTCTGGGTCCAGGTGTATTAATCTGAATTACTTTGCCCGGCCTCCAACAATTTTTGTGGTCTCTATATCGTATGACGTCACCAGCCTGAAGCTTACCCAAAGGTCTCCCAGCTCGTTTATCAAAGTACCCTTTCTGCATTACTTGACCCCGTTTCAACAATGACATTTTTGATGGTTCTAACCTGGGCCTTAGTCTACCCTCCAGAATAGGTATGCGGGTTCTTAGACTGCGAGACATTAGTAATTGTGATGGAGACGCCCCCATACCCTGTAAGGTTGTGTTTCTGTAGTTTAGTAGACCTATATACATGTCACCGTCATCAGTTGCTGATTTTTTTATGATGCCTTTGATGGTTTGAACAAATCGTTCCACCTGGCCATTACTTTGCGAATGCATAGGGTTAGTATAAATTGGCGTGAAACCGTATTTGTTAGAGAAATTGTTATATTCAATACTTTTGAATTGAGGCCCATTGTCAGACACAACGAACATAGGTATACCGTATCTAGCAAATGTCTGCTTTAGTGCGATTATAACTGTTTTGCTGGTAGTGTCATGCATTTTGATAACTTCTGGGAATTTGGTATAATAATCCACAATGACCAAATAATCGACTCCAGATAAATGACATAAATCGACCCCTATTTTATAAAATGGGATGTCTACAACAGGGTGACTTATCATAGGCTCTTTATGAGGGGAATTCCTGGAGTCTTGACAGATCTGACACCTGGCAATTTTGTCCTCTATTTGAGGGTTCATTCCAGGCCAGAACACAGTGTCCCTCGCCAATTGTTTACATTTAATGATTCCCAGGTGTGATTCATGTATCTTATTTAACATTTCGTTTTGTAATGATCTTGGAATCACTATTTGCATGCCTTTGAATACTAAACCATCAGATGATGTTATGTCTCTATTGTAAGTGTAAAACGGTTTAACATCCGGCGAAACAGTTTTGTTATTAGACGGCCAACCGTCAACAGTGTAACGTATTATTTGTTGTAAGGTTATGTCTTTCTTTGTGGCTGATACAACCTGCTGTATTACATCGTTACTAATATCCACGGTAGCCACCGAAACGTCTTTATCGAAGAGGTCATTAGGCTCTATGCTAGATGTGTGTGCTCTTGATAATGTATCTGCAAAATAAAGGGTTGACCCTTTAGTATAAACCACTGTTAAATTATAATTTTGCAATCTCATTCGCATACGTTGCATCCTGGCCGAGAGTTCGTGGATAGGCTTTGTCATAATTGATTCTAACGGCTTATGATCAGTTTGAACAATAACATTATTACCATAGATATATTCATGAAATTTTTTACATCCGAAGCATATAGCCAGCAGTTCCTTTTCTATAACAGCGTAGCTGATTTGACATTCGTCCAACGCTTTTGAAGCCATTGCAACAGGTTGATTATTTTGGAAAATGGTTGCTCCTAACCCATATTTTGACGCATCTACTTGTAATGTTATTTGTTTTTTACAATCGAAATACCGTAGGACAGGTGCATCCCTCAACAACTGTTTTAGTTTTTTGAATGCCGTTATTTGCGGTTCATCCCAATGCCAAGCTATATTCTTTTTTATTACCATACGTAATGGTCTAGTTATCTCTGCCATGTTATTTATAAATTTGCTTACATAGCCGATCATGCCTAAAAATCTCTGCACAGCAGCTTTGTCAGTTGGATCTGGCATGTCAATGATTGCCTGGACTCGCTCCTCATTTGGCTTCAATCCTTCAGCCGTAATTAAATGCCCTACGTAGTTTACACTGGATTGGCAAATCTTCGACTTTTTCGGGTTCAATTTAAGATTTGTCTCTCTGGCACGGGACAATACCGCTTCCAAACGTTCATTGTGTTCATGTATGGTTTTGCCATGAACCAGGATATCGTCCGAGATTACATGAACCCCTTCAATATCCTGAAACATGTCATTCATTTCTTTTATGAAAATGTCCCCCGCGGTTTTGATACCGAATGGTAACCTGGTGTAACGAAATCGACCCCATGGGGTATTAAATGTACAAAGTTTGGAGCTACTACTATCTAGCTGTACTTGCCAGTAACCGCTGTTTGCGTCTAATACTGAAAAGAATTTGGACCCGTGTATTTGAGCCACGACCTCCTCGACTGTACGTATCGGGTACGGACCACGTAAGATGGCCCTGTTTAATTTGGTCGGGTCCAAACACACTCGAATTTTTCCTGGTTTTCTAACTATTGTTATAGAGCTGACCCATGGGGTTGGTTCCTCTTCCCTGACAATTACACCTAATTCTAACATGCGGTCTAGCTCTCGTTTAACATCTTCTGTAATGGCAATAGGTATCCTACGTGGGGGATCAATGACAGGAGGTACAGATACATCAATATGAATGGTAGCGTTTACTTTTATCAGGCCTAAACCAACAAATACGTCAGAATATTTATTTACCATGTCTTGGGCCATCGATTTATCCGAAGTGTTCTGAACTGCATCCACACGAGCTATCAGGCCTAACCTAACACAAGCCTCTTTTCCTAAGATAGCACTTCCCGCATCTGTGACTTGAAACTTTAGCTGTCTCCCACTCACATCCAGATGCACTTCTCCGTCAGGTATGATCCGGTCGCCGTTGTATGTCACGAGATGGCACTTGGAAGGAGCTAGAACAACATTCACCAGCTTATGGTAGACATCCAGTGGTAAAATGTTCGCCTCCGATCCTGTATCCATCTTGAATGGAACGTCCACACCTCCAATGTTGACATTCGTATACCACAATCCAGGTTCATCCTTCGCGTCGTTGTACACGGCACCGACAAATAGATCATATGATTGACCTACATCTTCTTGCGTGTCGTCAACGTTATGTGGGTCAACACTCAATTCATTAACTGGCATAGGATGATTGAAATGCGCCCTACAAACTTTTCGAAAATGCCCTAACTTGTGACAGTTGGCACATTCCTTGCCGCGTGCCGGACAGTTTCCTTTCTGATGATGATATCCACATTTGTCACATTGCACGGATTGCTGTCTTGTAGGCCTAAACCTCGATGACGTAGGTGTAAGCCATTGTTGTACTGGTCGTGACGTCACTCCATGGTGACGTCCGTTGGCAGCTGCTAGGCTGGCTACGCCGTCTTCCGAACGAACATCGTTGTTAACTAGCTGAGTGGATTTATGTTCACTCAGCCTGCACATCTGTACACATTGATCCAGGGACAGGTTGGGTGTCTGTAACAGGCGATTACGTACTGTATTATCCTTGATACCGCAAACCAGGCGATCACACAACAAGGAGTCTTCCAAGTTGTCATAACAACAATGTACTATACGTGACTTTAATTCGCGAATATAGGCGTCCATGCTTTCAGATGTTTGGTTATATGAATTAAATTGATATCGGATGACCGTAATGTTAGACTTACCCTCACAGTACTCAGTAAAAGCAGCAATGAGCGGTATAATTTTATCCTTATCTGTAGCATCGATCCGTAACGTCTTGTGTATTTGTTGTGCCTCCCTGCCCGCTACGTGGAGAAAGACACAGCATTGTACTCTCTCCGATTTGGAAGAAGCACCCGATGCCGTTGCATATATCTCGTACGCCTGCAACCATGATCTCCAGTTCATGGCCATGTTATCGTCTACGTTCAATGGGGACGGGGGTTTCAAGCCCGTTAAAGCCATTTCGTTGAGTTCTTCCGACGAATCTGACACCATGTAATGAACGTGTTAACTCATTGAGCTGCGTTGTGGAACTGTTTATTCGAGCAGGCCCTTCCCAGCATTCCCTACATGACGTCGTGGTTGCCAATGACACAAGTCATGGTTACCTATGACACCGATACATCACATTCCCCATCTCCAAAGTAGGCCATGTATCATACATCATCGGGGGGGGGGGGGGGGGGCAGCGGGGGGGGGGCGGCGGGAGAAGGGAGGAACACGTGGTAAGTAGGGGGGGGGGGGGGGGCTGACACATGGTAATAGGCACATACGCCCTGTTAAGGCACCAAGAGAAATGCCACCCTATTCCCCATGGGAAATAGGGCAGGGGTCTGGTATTACTATTATATTAGGTCATTATCTACATCATGATCCATCTTACCGAAGTGGAGATTGATGGCTATGTCATCTGCGCAAGTTAGGTTTGTTACTTAGACACTGCGCACTCATGTCGACTTTATAGTGCGGCCCCATTGGAAGACCAGGCCACCGGCACCATGGCCTGATATTCCACTCAGTCAAAGTATCCTATCACTGAGCCAACCAGTCCTTGCCCTATCATAATAATGCAGAGCGCCTGGCTAGAAGGCAACAAGTACCAATTTTTAAGTCATTGTTTTGACTCGACCTGGTTCAAAGTGACAAACCTGTGGGTTTGGCTCACCTGATCTCCCAAAACAGGAGACGGATGTTCGACTCATTCGGCCATCCCGTCTGGTCTCTATTTAATTCAGTTCGCTAAATAAATTTGATATTTTCATGAGATTATACAGCTTTGGGAGATCGCGAATGTTAATGTAAAGATTGTTTGATAAAACCACTTGATTGATTTTGTCGCCCCCTGTTTCAAAACCTGGTCGAGTCAAACCAATTAACCTGCTATCCATTACACTTCCTAGTTACTTATGCAAACTATGCTGATCTCAGTATTGACATGGTCCTAAATAATAATACCTTATACACTCGAATATAAGCGGAAGGATTTTACCACAACAACATCTTCTGTTCTGATCCCGCTGAGCGATAATAGTTCCATAGCCACCTCGTCACCTCAGTCACCTCCAAGCTCAAGAACCACTACTCAACTACTACTGCAGTGATCTCTGAAGGTCTCACCTCTGTCCTACATCCCCTACATGTGAGCGTGACTCGCCAATTCAAATCAAGAATCAATGAACGGTGGATCTTCTGGATGGCTAGTGGAAGTGCGTAGCATACCAAGTCTGACAACTCCGAGTGTCCATCACTGTCCACAGTCTCCCTGCTGGGACAGCACATATATATGTGATGCATAAGCATTATACAAGTAAACTTAATCGGACTGTATTAATATGTTAGTAATTTCATCTATTATGCGACCGGGCCGATTGTGTCGCCCTCTGCCTACTTCGCGAACACTTTGCGACCACTTTGGATCAAAAGGCGAACCCGCCTCCTTGCAACCTAATTGCGACCAAAGCAATGGTCGACAACCTCCTGGTGACCATTTTGGTCGCAAGGAGATTTTAATTGCCGTAGCCACAACCTCCTTGCTATGTAAGCAGTCGCAAGGAGGTCGGCGTCCCGGAGGACGACTTAACGACGACTTTGCAGTGACTTGCGATGTTTTTGCAATCACCTGTTTTGTGCTTGCAAGCAGTAGTGTGACGGGGGTATGATTCTCCTGTCACTTTACACCTTGCGACAACTTTGCAACCACCTTAGACCACAGAACCCACAGTCACCAGTGACGTCCTTGCTACCAAGACAATGGTTGCCAACGTCTGGGTGTCACTGGTGACTGTGGGTTCTTTGGTCTAAAGTGGTTGCAAAGTTGTCGCCAGCTGTAAAGTGACTGGGGCTTACCAAGGCAATGGTCGACAACCTCGGGTTGACCATTTTGTTCGGAAGTATGGAGTAGTGTATGGATCGTGTGATACAAAGGCTAAATACAACAATATTTGAAGAGTTCAGGTGCAAAAGAACATGTCAATGCTACTCCAAAAATGTAGTCTAAATCAAAGAACTGTACCTGAAAATAATCTTGATTCTCACTACTTCCACTTTTGATATGATCTCATGCTTATGGTGCAATGACAACAAAGAAGGAATATGAAGAAATTTACTTTTTGAAGGTTTGATTCCAATGTTTATCTCCATTTTTGGAATGGTGTTTACGTGGTTTTGCGCATGAACTCTTCATTTGGTGATCGTCCTTTTGAAATAAGAATCTGGGTCTAGCGGGAGGTTTTTAATTTTAATTTTATTTGTTTTCCCTTCCTCTCGACCCTGCTCCCGCCCCTTCCCAGTTCCCTGCTTACCACCCTTCAAATCCCTCTCCATTCCTTCCCCACACTGCCCTGTCCACTCACCCCTTTTCACTCCCCTTTCTATTTCTCACTCCATCCACTGCACTATCCACTCCTCTTTCCATTTCTCACTCCACCAGCCCTCTCCATTTAACAGTTAAAACAAATCTGGGGGGGGAGGCGATTTTTCCAGCAAGGGAGGTGACGATCACCAATTCTTTTTATTTGCCTTAGTAATAGCTGAGTGCCTAAGCTTTAAATTGCCTGCTGCCTAGTGCTCTTTCTTCTTATTGTTAAAATATTCATTCATCCACAGGAAGGTAATTGGCAACATCGCTGCGCCCTCCATGCTCATTGCCAACTGTTGCTAACTCTCACGAAATTCCCGGGAGAGTCATGGAAATGAAAGGTTCGGCTCAGTTACTTCACAATGTAAAATTCTCCGATTAAGTGTCTAGTGGGTATCGATATGGCTGAATGGGAAATAGTACTCCCTTTATAATGCTCGCACCGGGGGAGGGAAGAGATGCACCTTTAATCAGGATTCCTCCCCCTTATCTCTCCCAGCCACACAGTCACCGCAAGCTATTTGGTAATCCCATGATAGCTGGGTAGTGGCCAGGTCTGGGTGGTCGGGAGGTGGGTCATGAAGGCATCCAATGGGGAGCTATGTTAGGGAGAGATCATGCGGGCTAGGAATGACTGGTGTGCATGATTGTAATAGCTAATAAAGAGGCCGGTATCATCCACACTTGTATGTATCTAAAAACATATATAACTGAATAAAACTAAGCATTCAGTATAATCTCTTCTCTTCTGCTTCTGGCTGGTGCTGAACTCGGATTGCGAGTTGCGTCGTGTGTTGTGTCTACTAGGGGGTAAGCTCTAATGTATAATTCATAGAACATAGACGGGAGAAAGGGGAGTTATGAACCATAGACCAGAAGTGGGTATTGGGGCAGTACAGCCCTTGTGGCAGTACAGCCCATGACATGACAACCAACTGTGAAAAGAGCCCTAACTCCATGTGCCACCTAGCTGGATCGGCCATTTCAATATCTTTTGAAACCCTGCATAAATGCGGGGGCCCGCAAACATAGGATTTCATAGTAGGATTTCATATGGCGGTGCGGCATTTCATAATGAGTCATGTATCGTTCCCATAATACTTCCAATTTCTATACTTTTGTACGAATTTCTCTACCTTTGTATGAATGTCTATTCTGCTGTACACATTTATATTCCGTTGATTAAATACCTTTAAATATCATGTTATATGTATCCTAAAATATTAGCCCATAGCCCCCTGGAAATGCTCTCACACAGCCTATTTTAAAGCCATTTAACAAAAGCATTTCAAGGGGAGGGGGCATGCCCCCCAGATCCCCAATACAAACATTCGGCTGCCACCACTCAGGTTTTTGTTGTTGTAAGTATAGTTTATTCATTGAATAAAGTATTTTATAAGCGCCATGGCATGGGTCTTCCAGCCATGTGACAATACAGTTATTTACAATATATGTATACAAAGTCTGATATTGTCATCACCAGCTAGCTCAAGTCAGCTGGAATAACAATAATATTTATCATTCCAAGACTTACACATGGTATAATTTGACAATTCACACATCAGATATTAGTTATATATTGTATACATACTTTGTATACATACATGTGTATTGATTATACCTTTACATTATGGAGTGGTTATAGGTGCATAGTTTCCCTTCACAGGTCTGTATGCCTACTGTGTTGTGAATTGCATAATTATCATGTTGTTGGAGCATGATGAGGTGGAGTGTTAGTAGAATGTCTATATAGTTAGGTACTCTGATCATGACTCTGGATATCGTACTAAGTTCCTAACGGGCTAAAGTAATACGATCTATTCATGTCTTTGCCATAGTGCATCCACTAGCTCACATCATTACTGTCAAACGTTAACCCAGTTGGGTTAAATATACAGGTGACAGCAATACTTCCCACTCAGTAAGGGTATCACATTCCAAAGTATGAGATCATATTTAATTGGATTGGCTTTACCACCAAGCTTCAATTGCAGATATCAGTTTCACTCCATATTCTGGTCAACAGAATGTACAGTTGTTTGGATGTGAGGACATGATAAGGTGTTGGGAACTCAGCAGACACTCCCGCAGAGGAGGAGCCTAGCAAGGTGAGGATGTTGGGAGGAGGACTTGGGAGGTGGAGGGGAGGAGGTATGGGGGATGGTGGGTTGCCAGGAGGGATGTGAGGATGGGTGGTTGTGAGGATGGGTGTCGGGAGGGGGAGTTTGGAAGAGTGGTGAGGGAGGGTGGAGGGATATAGGGGTGGGAGTAGGGTCAGTTTTGAGCAGGGGTGAGGGAGGGTGGAGGGGAATAGTGGTGGGAGAAGGGTGAGTTTCGAGCAGGTGTGAGGGAGGGTGGAGGGGTATAGGGCTAGGAGGAGGGTGAGTTTGGAGCAGGGGTAAGGGAGGGTGTAGGGGAATAGTGGTGGGAGGAGGGGGTGTTTGGAGCAGGGGTGAGGGAAGGTGTAGGGGAAAAGGGCGTGGGGAGGGTGGAGGGGAAGAAGTGTGGGGAGGGTGGAGGGGAATAGGGGTGGGAGGAGGGGGAGTTTGGAGGAGGGGGTAAGGGAGGGTGTAGGGGAAGAGGGGTGGGAGGAGGGTGGGTTTTGTAAGAGCGGTGGGAGTAGGGTGGGTTAGGAGGAGCGGTGGGAGTAGGGTGGAGGAGGAGGATGGAGAGGAGGAGGGGGGCGGGGGTGGGAGTGGGGGAGGATTGGTGGGAGGAGGGGTGGAGGAGGGTGGTCGGGAGGAGTGTTGGGAGGAGGGTGGAGGGAGATGAGTGGTGGGAGGAGGCGTGCGGGAGGATGGAAGGGAAGAAGGGTGAGGGGAGTTGGGTTGGGATGAGGGGTGAGAGGACGGTGGAGGGAGAGGATGGAAGGGATGGGGGTGGGGGGGGGGAGGGGGGGAGGGAGGGGGTGGGGAGGTTTGGCAGGAGTGGTGTGGCAGGGGGGGAGAAAGGGTGGGTGGTGTGAGGGTGGAAGGGTGGAGGAGGCGGGTGGATGAAGGTGTGGAGGAGTTGTGGGGGAGGATGGTTTGGGAGTAAGGGTAGATGAGGGTGGATGGGGAGGAGGGGTTGAGGGCGAGAGAGTGGTGGGGGGTGGAGGTGTGGAGATGGGGTGGGAGGGGGGGATTGGCGGGAGGAGGGTGGGTGGTAAGGAGGGCTTGGGGAAGGTTGGGAGGGTGGAGGGGTGGGGGAGGGTGGCTGGAGAGGAAGTGCAGATAAAGGGGAGAAGGGGTGGGGGAGGGAATTGGGGAGGGGAGGGGACAATTGGTGCGGGGAGGGTGGAGAGGCGGAAGGGATGAGTGGAGGGCCGGTGGGAAGGAGGGTTGGGGTGGCTGGGTAGAACCAGGACAATACAGTGCTAGAGGTGGGTGGGGCGATACGATAATATGTACTGATTGTGAGCGGGAATAGAAGGGGAGCCGGAGGTGATGACTGTGTTTGAGTGAGGGTGTCGGTCTGGGCGGGTGAGAGTTTGTGCGGATGAGGGTGAGGGTAACTAGGAGTGGGGTTACGGTATGCTCTGATGAGCGCATGTGAGGTTGGGTGTGAGTGTGAAATGTGACGGTGGGTGTGGGTGGGTATATGGGTGTGTGAGCGTAGGATGAGTATGTGGGTGTGAGGGGATGTGAGCAGAGCGTGAGTGTAATGTGAGTGGCTGAGTATGTGGGGGCGAGGGTGTGTGGGGGTGGAGTGAGGGTGTGTGGGTGTGAACCTGAAGTTACTTGGAGTGGGGGAGAGCGTGTGGTGGTTGGTGGTGGTGGGGTGAGAGTGAATGGATGTGAGGGTGTATGTGGGGTGAGAGTGTGTGGGCCTGAGGCAGAGGTTAATTGGAGTAGGGGGGTGAGGTTAATTGGAGTAGCGGGGTGAGGTTAATTGGAGTAGGGAGGTGAGGTTAACTGGAGTAGGGGGGTGAGGTTAATTGGAGTAGGGGGGTGAGGTTAATTGGAGCAGGGGGGTGAGGTTAATTGGAGTAGTGGGGTGAGGTTAATTGGAGTGAGGGGGTGAGGTTAATTGGAGGTAGTTGGGGGGTGAGGTTAATTGGAATAGGGGGGGTGAGGTTAATTGGAGTAGGGAGGTGAGGTTAATTGGAGTAGGGGGGTGAGGTTAATTGGAGTAGGGGGGTGAGGTTAATTGGAATAGGGGGGTGAGGTTAATTGGAGTAGGGGGGTGAGGTTAATTGGAGTAGGGGGGTGAGGTTAATTGGAGTAGGGGGGTGAGGTTAATTGGAGTAGTGGGGTGAGGTTAATTGGAGTAGGGGGGTGGAGTAGGGTTGGTCACTTTGTGGAGGTGGTTGAATGCGTAGAGCTGGGAGTCAGAGTGTGTAAGAGGGGCAGTTTGAAGGCATGTGTTGGAAGTGTGTTGTTTCTATAGTAGCTGAGTAAGTGGAGGAAGTTTCACTCACGGACACTTGGTCTTTCATTGTTCCTTGCTCTCTGCTTTATCCCAGGAATTCAGAAGATCATGCTAGATTGTGACCAGTATCAACTTCTAACTCAGTTTTTCATTCAGGCAGGGTCCGACAAACTGGGGATTTGAACCCCACGACCTACCCAAACGGAGGCGGATTCTCAATTCATTGGCCACCCCTTGTTCGTTTTGTTGGGGTGTACATGGGGTGGTTATATGGGTATTGCAGTACCTCTGATACCTTAGCTGCTAAAATACCTCAGGGGGTTAGATGGCGATGCCCTTAAAAGCTGTAAACCACTGCCTCGTGGTACAGGTTGTTGATAGAACCAAAGGCTATGGGAGCAAACCGTAACAGAAAACCATGTTACGGTGGCAGAAGTAAGGGCAGTGATGAATGGAACTCCCAACATCTCCCTACCAATCACTGCAGGGACAAATAGTTTTCACCTGTCTTGATGTGTTCTTGTGGGTGTGAGACCTCTGTTTGCTCCCTGAGAGAGTGTCGCTAGTAACTTGCAACAGCCAGGAGCACTTCACCACTTTGCAAGAAGCTTTTATGAAATGTAAGACTAACTCATGGACATCACTCTCACAGCAGAGAGCTAAAGGGAGAGAGGTGGTTAAGTAATGAAAGCAGTCTTTGTTGTATTGCGACTGACAGCATGATGATGTGTAAAAATATACAGTCTTTCGGTCATGCTGGCCAAGCTTGGAATCATATCAATATCTCAGGGGACGGAGTTGGCAACCATTGTTATATAATAGTGATGCAATGTGTGTCCCCTGGCTGTGTCACATATAAATAACTATGTTGTGGTGCACGGTGACTGGGATTGCGGTATGATGTCTGGATATTAAGTTACCACTACTACATGCCCTCCATGCACCAGGAAGAGTGCAAAAGGGAGAGGGACATATAGCGATATAGCGAATGGTAGACAGGAAGTGTGAACACTTATTTGTCTCTCTTTTTTTGTTGTTTTTTGTTGGTACATTAGTTGCCCAAGCAGGGGAAATCCCAGTCACAGACGACTGGTCTTCCCCACTCCACTGCTGGTCGATAGAAAGCCCGAGCCTACACTTTTACCGACCCAAGGGATTTTTACCCATAGACATGGTATGAGAGCAACCAGCCTTTGATGACGCTGTAAGTTATACACAGCGGTGGAAATCCAAATTGGCAGAGCAGGGGACACGGGGAATTGTATTATTGTTTAATATAACTGCTTGGCAATTACTTGTTACCACGGGACCGCTGGGTAAGCATACCCAGCCCTTCTGCCTACATTGGTCGTAATGCGAAGCATTGCGCTTGATGCGTGGAGAGGAAGAGACCCTCCCCCCCCCCTCGGGCTGTCGCGCAGCATTCACGCCTTCCCCGACGCCCGCCTCTCAGCTTTCTCCTTCGCCCTCCCCCGGCCTCGCTGCTTTCACACCTCCCCTGCCATCGCTCACCCGCCTCCCTTATAAGGCCGCCCGCCGGCCTCCCTCAGTCACTCGCCTTCCACGCCTCCTCCACGCTCTGCCTTTTCTCATCCACCCACCCACTCAACTCTCTTACTCTCCTACTCCTCCTCAGCTGTGGGGGAGGGCTCCTCGGCGACCCCCCCCCCCCCCCCCCCCCCCCCCCCCTCACATGAACTCATAGGGCGCCAACCCTGACATTGCCCCTGGGCCTCCCTACAAGACTATCCTATTTGCTAGATGCTCCTCATGAGCACCCCACTGTATTTATCACTCTGTATTCTCCTTATTGCTAACTTGCTCATCATGAGCACTACACTGTATTTTTTATTGCATTTCACTGTATGTTGTCTCTTTCCCGAGGCGTCCCAATAAACGCCTCTTTTTCCCACATCCGCCTCCTGTCTTCCTTTTCGTGCATCAAAGACACCACCTGCCCTGGGGTTTAGTGACAGGTGCCCTCTCTTGGGCCCAGTCACCCTTGAACTCATTGCACTTGCTAGATAGACTCATTCTAGAGATACCAAAGTAAGCAGTTCAACTCTGAGCTGTGTGTAACACCGATAGGACTTAGGTTCAATGTACTGTAGGCACTAATTTTGACTGAACCAGCAGACGCTATGTGGGTCTGTGTAGCAGGTTGTAAGTGAGTCAGGGTGGCAGGTCAGTAGTAGGTGAACAAGAGTTGTAACAATAAAGCTCAACCTTATCAGTGTCAATCTTTCTTTCTTATGAGTTGTGTTTAGGTATTTAGTGGGGGGAGACTGGCAGACAGTTGCCAGGATCCTCCTGATAGTAGTGAGTATAGACTGATTAACTGGACACGGCCAAACAACCAGTAATTCTTCAATGGCGTGTGTTTCAAACGCTGGTCGAGTGAAATCAATGAATTAGACATACAATTGTTTGTTTGTTGTTGTTTTACATCCTAGCAACATCTAAGGTCATATCAAGGACTGGGTAGGCATACACAGTTGGACTTGTCGCTTCCTAGCCATGTGATTTGCATTATTAGGATAGTACAAGGATGGGTTGGTTCAGTATCAGGATAATGTGACTGAGTGGCATATCATCAGTTGGTACCCATCCTTATATGATGCAAGGACATAACACTCCAACAATCCAAGTCAATCCATCGAACTAAGTGCTTTTGTCCGTTGTTTCTTACAGAATATTAGTTTGGTCAACATACATTTATTCACATTAAATCGGTCATTTATCAGCACTCTTGCCTAATTCTTCTTCTTGTAGACTGTCTAATTATTTACTCAAACAGTGCATTTATTTCAGTGATGAAGCAAAATCATAAAATAAGGGTTCAGGTGCAGTTCCCTATAAACACCAATCGATAAAGATTGACGTAACATTTAAAAGAAATTGCCTGAAGGTAATTGCAATTCTCACTAGTCCCACATCGGTTGTGAAGAAATTGTTATGTAGCGATGAACAAAACAATAGGAATCAAACAAATAATCTGTTGAAGGTTTGCTTCCAATGTGTACTGCAATACTCGGATTGGCGTTTATTGGGATTTACACCTGTAGTCTTAACAATTTGATGTGGTGTACAAGAATTGATGAACATATTATGACAATTGGAATACATGATGCACAAACTGTAGGCTTGGTTCTGGTAAGGTACTGGTGGAGCGACCTGGAGAGCAGTTGGTCTGAATTCAGTAAGCTAACCCCTCTGCACTCCAGCGTTTGGTCCTGCTCGCCTTGCCCTCACCCCGATCCCACCTGCATTTGTCATTCAAATAAACATGGACATTTTTTATTTTTCCAGCCACCGATTTTCTGATATCTCAAACATGGCAATCTTCTATCTACCAGTCAGAGCTCAAACATGGCATTATTTTGTGTGTGTACCATACACAACTTTTTATATTTGGACCGTTCTCTTGTAAGCGTGTTTTGGTGAATTATTCTGGAGGATTCTGTGTAAATATGTGATATATAATTAATTATATGAGTATAAAATGGGCTGAGTAGGCTTGTGCTATTTATTATACTATTATTTGCCATTCTATTTATTTGTGCAATTCTGGATCGATCTGCTATTTACTGCAGGCCTGTGTGGGTCCAGGATAGTTTGCGGCCAGCCTACGCCTGGGCATATGCCAGTCGGTCAGCGCAGGCGTCACATGAGGTCAATTTCAAAACTTGTACAGGTAGGGCTATCTAATCCTTGGCCCAGGGCCTCGGTTAAATAAACTAGGCTTCCCACCACTCTTCATTCTGTTGTTCCTTAGTTTTATAGTCAATCACATTTATGTATAGTAATAGAACAATAATATAACTACAATATACACAACGTATTAATGTTGGCAACTTGACTTCCATTGGAATACATGTCATTGTTAGCAGTGAACCACTTTTCTTCAGGGCAGCGATATGTAATGTGTATAGCCACATTAATGTTGTTCTACCTTCGTAATCTTTGCAAGCAGATAGATATTGTAGTGGTCTGCACTGACCTCTCAGGCAAGTAACCACATAGACAGGTAGGCGTGGGGAGTGTATTGATATCAGGGAGCCTAGGTGGTGTAATGGTTAGCACACTGGCCCGGAATGCAAAGAGATGTGGGTTCGAGTCCCGCTCTAGGCGCGGTATTTCCCATTTTCAACACCCCCACGACACTGGTTGCCGTGATCAGGATCCTGTACAAGCTTTGCGCTGTATGGTTGTTGAACCTACCCTGTGTATGTATGTGTTAGTGCATTGCCTGTATGTATGTAATTGTAAGCATTACAAGACTTACAATTCCAGGGGGACGAGTGTAGTGGTCTGCACTGACCTCTCAGGCAAGTAACCACATAGACAGGTAGGCGTGGGGAGTGTATTGATATCAGGGAGCCTAGGTGGTGTAATGGTTAGCACACTGGCCCGGAATGCAAAGAGATGTGGGTTCGAGTCCCGCTCTAGGCGCAGTATTTCCCATTTTCAACACCCCCACGACACTGGTTGCCGTGATCAGGATCCTGTACAAGCTTTGCGCTGTATGGTTGTTGAACCTACCCTGTGTATGTATGTGTTAGTGCATTGCCTGTATGTATGTAATTGTAAGCATTACAAGACTTACAATTCCAGGGGGACGAGTGTAGTGGTCTGCACTGACCTCTCAGGCAAGTAACCACATAGACAGGTAGGCGTGGGGAGTGTATTGATATCAGGGAGCCTAGGTGGTGTAATGGTTAGCACACTGGCCCGGAATGCAAAGAGATGTGGGTTCGAGTCCCGCTCTAGGCGCGGTATTTCCCATTTTCATCACCCCCACGACAATATCTATGAGGAAATAACTATAATTAGATTGCGTGGTTGGTGGAATTGTGCGTCCTGTCAACGTCTAAGGTCATATTGGGATGGGTGCCGACTTGTGACAGAGTCCACTCATGGCGACGTTATAGTGCTGCCCCACTGGGAGACCAATCCGCCAGCACGTTAGCTGTATAAGTTGATGCATTTGATATGTGGCCCAGGAAGAAGTGAACAAGCAAGGACTGGTGGTAAACCTAAATGGAGAGATAATGACAACAATTGATCACACAATTACATAAGTAGGAAATACTTAATAAGGTGATGAGATGAATTTATTGCCAAGATATATTGCTTATTTCCACAGAAGGTTTTTTTCTTACTTCTAGTAAATGAAATGCCTGAAAATATCAATGCTTGAACTAGGTTGTAAATATGTGATACCGTTGTTTATTTAAGCAGTCCATCAGAATGGTTCTAGCTGGTGAAGGCACTATATATGAAATATTCAGCATCATGTTCAATAACACTGGTCCTAACAAACTGTTGCATAATGGTTACCGTGAAATGAATAGTGACAAATTAAGCAAGAACATTGATGCAACATATATTTTACATGGGGAATTTTACTGGATGCTATACCAATTCAAGATGTACCAAACACCAGATTAACTTATTCTCCATTTATCTAATATGTATTGTTTGCCCACATTAAAGAGGGATGACCGACCCAACTTGTCCTATATATGGTTATCATGGTCGATTATTGTAATATTATGGGCTGACTGGATAGGGTGATTGGATTAGGGAACCTGGGTAGTTTAATGGTTAGCACGCTAGTCCCAAAATGGTAAAAGGTGTGTGTTTGTATGCCACACTAGACACAACATTTCCCCATTTTCATCACCCCCACTCCAATAAGCCAATTTATAAGTTGGGTATCTGGAGACAACATATTTTCTTAGTATTATTAGTACTGTCTAAAGGTGAATGTAAGTCAATGGGTATTTTTTAAGGAAATATTTGGAATTGTTCATGTTGGCTGCAACATGCGTAATTAACTACTCAAAATGGGATCCCCTGTGCCCATGACTCTAGGACTCTTTGCATATACTACAGTGACTTATTACTGACACACGCCTGAACTTTCACCAATCTCTTACAAACTAAATTCAAAATGTGCTCAACTTGTTCTCATTTGTGATGGACACATGTGCTGCGATTAACCTATTCGATATAACCACGTTCTTCTTTAAGTCCTTGCTCTTTTGTACTTCTTTGTTGACACTGATGCTGCCCTCGGCTTTATACCTTGTGCTTGGTTGGACACCACACGCAATCTAGCGGCTCATTTCTTGTTCTGTAACCAAGGCAATTGCTTCTTCAATTTGCATATTTAATATTATTCATGGAAAATTCCCTTTCTACTGCATAGTTGCGACACTAGCGACCCCCTTGAGTTTTCTTAAAATATAATTGACAGTGCCTTAAATCCGCTCTCGGCCTATATAAGGCAGTGCTCCGCAGACATTCTCCCTTCGACACAGGATCAAGAAATGACACAACTAGAACTTGATTTGCCATCCCGCCCACCCCACATATTACAAAACTCAGGCTCCTACATCTTAGGCCTCACATTATACAAGACATAATTACTATTGAACTGTAATTGTGTATGTCAAGGGAAAAATAAATACCAACTTTTAATTGAGATCGGGTTTGTGTTGTTCAATTAGGTCTATCCCGACGATAGCTCGAACCCTATCAATATAAATATATATATATATATGTATATTATTCACCATCGTTATGGATATGGTAGAAACTCAACAGAACACACCCATATCCCATATGTAGACATATACATTGACGGAGACTATTACACTACCAATATCCATTTCTAATAAGGGATCGTATGGTGAAGTTGCAACAGTTTACTGTTCCGACGGAAATTGAGGCTGCAACTATGGCGGTAATATCAGGGCATATATGCAAGCTGAAGCAAATACTGCTTGTCCAGAAAGGCCACACATAAACTATTCATTCTACATCAGGGCTGTTTGAAAGTGTAATAACAACAGAGCGTCGCCATATTCAACATACTTTAATTAAAGGTTTACAACACAACATCACATCACAAAATGTTCATCGATGAATCGGATTCATGTAGAGATTTTCCGCCGTGAATATGGTCGAGGCTGCATACACGACACAAAGAAACCACCAATCAATCAATCAACTAAGTCATTTTGACATCGGAGCATAATTTGTTTTGTGTTAATCACCTTGTAAAGTCCTCAGCCGGAATCTGTGGGTTGTGTAGGCAGGCTATAATGAAATCAATACAGGCAACAAGAGAAAGGAAGAGTATAAAGAATGAAAGTAGAGTGAGAGCTTGTACCCTAAGGTTTATTATTATATAGTGGTACATGGATCTGCTATGGCATACCACCTGACCATTATCTCCAATGAGCAACAAGCATTTATACTTCCACCAATGAACAGTAAGCATTCTTGTGTCACCATGGCTACCATGATCTGCCCACCACCACCATGCGGTGTCGCTGCTTGGCCACAACCTGCCTGAGCTGTGTGTGTGGTGATCCATGACCAACAGTTGGGGGGGAGGGTGGTGAGTAGAGCTCTTGAGGCTCCGTACACACTATCACTGGTGCCTCCTTCACACTATCTACCTAATACACAATGACAATTGACCATAAGTAAAGGATCTACATAAGCAACTACATAAATACATTCATGCACCTGGCACTATATACCATTTACCTTAATAGACCATTTGCATTCCATTATATACCATCTGCATTCCCCACCAATGCATTTTATCGGAATATTTTACAACCTGTCACTACTAGGCCTACTGTAATAGTCTGCACTGACCTCTCTACGCACAATATTTCCCATTCTCATCACCCCTACGACAATGGTTGGCGTGACCATGATCCTGTACAAGCTATGCGCTGTATGGGTGTTGAACCTGCCCTGTGTAGGTAAGGTCATTGTCTGTATGTATGTAATTGTAAGCATTAAAAGACTGACAATTCCAGGGGGGTGAGTGTAATAGTCTGCACTGACCCGTCAGGCAAGGAACTGCATTGACAGGTAGGTGTGGGTAGTGTGGTGACATCAGGGCACATAGGTGGTGTAATGGTTAGCACACTGCCCCAGAATGCAAAGAAATGTGGGTTCGAGTCCCGCTCTAGGCACAATATTTCCCATTTTCATCACTGCTCCAGCACTACTTCTGTGTTGCATAAAGCGGCTGTCACACCTCGCCGGATTGAGCAACGGACAGAATTGTCTAATCAGGTGGGGTTCGGGTGTGATCGGTATCAAAATGTATTAAAATGTGTCAACATGTTGTGATATCGGGTCAAAGGATGCTGGACGAACGACATGAAATGGACATGAAACGGACATGAAACGGACATGAAACGTACATGGATGGATAGCCAACAGATGAAACAAACTCACAGCAGACGAGAACCATACATGTGAATCCGTCGGCATCCATTCCAAGTTTTGTCCATGTTCAAAACTTGTATTGACACAAACTGGACATCAACATACTTTGTTCGGTTTCTTTCCGTTTCCCCCAATCCGCTGAGGTGTGACAGGGCCTTAACATATTATGCAATTACATATAACGGATGAAATCATTTGGCCTTCTGATTTGTTTAATATCGGAACTTACTTTTAATGCTCTGAAAGCTATCCAAAGTACTTGAGTGGTCGTACCTGAGAAAGTTAGCCTCCTCTCTTTAGTGCGGAAAAGCCACCACTCATATATATTGTTGTCTTGATCAGCAAAGCCCTCCTGATATGACCTTAGATGTTGCCAGGACGCGAAGCAACAACAAGCAAGCAAACTTCATCAGTTAGCGTTAATACTCTTAGCAGTGAATCTATTCAATGCTGCTTGTAAAAATATACAGCTTTTCGGTTCGGAATTATATATTGGCAGAGAGCATTATTATTCTTGGGCGAAGGAGTGGGGACAAGGTTGTGTAATCTAAAAGCAATAATACCCAACTCCCATTATGACATGATATAAGCTATGTGATATATATGTCCATACAGGATGCCTGAGATTAATGAAGAAATCTTCCTATATAAGATGCAGTACATGATTGTTGAATTGTTTCTCTATGCATCCATAAAGAGGGCAATTGGAGAAAAGACCATTTTAACAGAGATCTATTGTAACTGTATGCAGCTACCTGTCCCTACATGACCACTGGGTGGGCACACCAGCCTAATTTGCATATACACACATGACACCACCTGTAGCTGGGTTGAGTGACAGCCACCCCTACTGGGGGGGGGGGGTACCACCCACCCAGACTGTGGAGGTGCCTGATTGGCTGGCTGTGGACTGCCCAGTCCCTGCACTCCATTGGCCCTCTGACCACACTAGCCTCACTTTGAGATAACTATTCTAGACTCTGCTTTAGACACACTCCTGGCTCTGGAGTGAGGCACACCTACTCTAGAGCATGAACCCCATACACTCTGTCTGATGCTATAAACATTCATCTATTCCAATTGAGTGTGTACACAGCTATAGGACTCCTATCCCATGGGTTGTATGCACTGCTTTCTATACAGACTAAAGTGGTAATGAGATTCTATGTAGACAGAAGGTAATGAGGGTGGGTGATAGGTCGCTGGTAGGCGGGCAGGAGTTGATGCGATTAAAGCACAGCTTCTCCACTGTTTATCTGTGTGACTTGTCTTCATTCTTCCTTAGTATTGGTTAATGAGTGGGTAGTCGGTGTTTGAATAACAGCATCACAGGTGATATGAAGGGGAAGAGTTTTCTAGTATTATCTATGGGCTCATGCGGCCGAGTAACCACAGAAATACTATATGCTGTTTTGCTGACGATCAATAGCATGTTGAGTTGAGTTATATTTAACCAAAAACATAAAGTATGGTCACTATATGTCTTCCCAAAGGGCTGATCTTCCAGCTCACCAACCGATTCACACAAAGGTGAAAAGTGTTTATTGAACAAACCAAGTAGACAGTACAACAATAACAGGAGAGAGGAGAAGCCCATAAGAGACCTCAGTACTTCTAAGTAGAAAGTAAGAAAGAAAAGCTGGGTGGGTAGTAAGAAGAGACATCCAGACAGTATCAGAACTTTACAATGGTTACCGGTTGCAGAACTGCAACATTATAGAGTGGCTCTGATAAATCGGCGCAATCTTAGGTTGAAGAATAATCTTCTGGTGGGACAGTTGTAGAAGCTGGGGAATGTCTTTACAACGATTAAACAATGAGTCATTGGGGCGGTCCAGAATCTCCAGTCCGGCCGTAGCACAGCATTTGTATCCAGCAGACAGCAGCAAGGGTTTCCGAGGAAGGGCTGGTAATGATGGGTCCAGTGGTTCCAGCAATGAGAACAAAGTGAGAAAAACGTAAAGGTAAAGGGGCCCACCCAAGCATGCAACTCCCTTGATCAGGGGGAGAAGTATGCCTGGGAGGAACAAAAAGGGTAGAGTCTAGGAAAGAGAAATGAGGAGAATCAAGTCAAAGGACCATGTCTATTTGCTCTATGGCGACCAGCCGGCGAGCCAAAGACATGGACAGAGTAAGAGTACAAGGTGAAATGATGGTGGGCACCCCCTCCTGGAACTCTTTTCATACATATCAAGGAGGAGCAAGGCCAGTGGAGCGGAGATAGAGAGAGGTGTGGACGAAGTGCTGTCTGGATAGAAAGTGTGTCTTCGATCAGGGTCTGCTCGGTTTCATGTGTATTGCGCGGACCTGTTAGTGTTACTAAAGGCGTCCGTCTTCATCACCAGCCACCAGGGCGGCCTCCACCGGCGTCAGGAGAGTAGGGGGTCGCTGGCCTAATATACAGGCAGGGGTACAGGCTGTGCAGCCTTGGTGGGGTGAGTGTCACGGAGACGTGAATGCCTGAGTCGCCCGAGGCAGAGCTGTCAGTGTCTCCCCTCCCCCTCGGCGAATCAAACGTAAAGCAAACCATTACCACCAATGTTACCTTAAAGTAATGCTAAGTATTATGATAACTACATTACCACACCAAGTCAACACTTGAAATGTTCACGTAGAATCAGATATGTCCCTGTATGTAAACATAATTATACGCAAGCATTTCACATATGGTTTTACTAACGACCACCCAGCACAAAAAGCTGGGGCTTCGTTAAACAAACAAACAAACAAACAAAAAGTACCATACGTGCAACAAATCAACAATTGAAATATGTACCTACAATCAGAAGTGTCCCTGCATAATAAGATGCATACATATAATGCAATTGTAATCAGCATGTACAGTAGGGTCCTATATCAAATTAAGCCAAATGAGCTCAGTAAATCCATCACTATGGTTAATAGATGAATAGACTAGATCTCACAGAGCCAAACCGTTTCCAAGGACTCCAGCTTCAGCTCAGCGTTGCTATGACAACCGCAGTGTATGGCTCAGGCTTGCGTTACATAAGGAGGGTATGGAGGTTTATTTATACATATATATACCATTGTAACATAAAAATCATATGAGAGACGAGATCTCAGTCAGACCATGAATAGAATCTGGCAACCTATCAATTAGAAGCAAGAATGTAGGATCAATGTTAACAATGGTTATATGTTACCATGGTTACAACCCAATCGATACGATTATAAAACAAGTTCACATGTCAACCACCCAGACATACAAACGACACTGCAAAGCAAATGAAGGGCTAAGACGCAAAAGCCGACAAATCTATTTCAGTTGCGCTATGTCAAGTATAATTTATCGTTATCCCTCTGCGCCCCGCGTCCCTGCCCTACGCCAGTGGTGCCCCCTGCCCTACCTGCTTTCTTACCACCACCCGTCCTCCTTAGCGTCACTCTCCTCCTGCTCCGACCCATTTTACACCTCCAGTTTTTTCCACCCACCAAGCATTGCTTCGACGTTTTTTCTTTTGCTTGTTCTAATACGTGGTGTGCGTTTGTAGGGTGGGGGGGGGGGGCTTCTTCAGGGCTCTCTTCCTGCAATAAAGCCATTTTCTTTTACTCCCAGCTCATCTCCGTCTTCTTCCATGGCCGGGTATCAAATACACCCCCTCCGTATCCGATATTCACAACCAACCCATCCGAAACAGCCCTAAAACGGCTGTCACACATCACCGGATTGGAGGAAATGGAAAGAAACCAAACAAAGTCTGTTGATAGTCCGGTTTGTGTCCGTACAAGTTTTTAACATGCACAAAACTTGGAACGGATGCCGCCGGATTGATGTCTATGGTTCTTGTCCGGTTTGAGTTTGTTTCGTCCGTTGGCTATCCGTTCATGTCACGGTGCTGTGTGTGTCAAATAAACGGGGAAAAACCCACAGCCGAATTGCATTTTCAGAACTTGAGCATTGACTGCAGCATCAACTGACTCTTTCACCAAGCCCCGGATGCAGTGGTCAAAGCGGTAGAGCACAGGCACATCGTTCGGGAGTTCAGGACTTCGATTCCCAGTCGAGTCAAACCAATGGCTTACACAACTGATATGTGTCACTTCCAAACCTGGTGCTCGGCATTAATAAGATAAGGCACAGACCTGTTAGATCTGTGTCAGGATAATATGAATGCGTCGGATATTTGGTCCTGGTGCTAGCAGCCTGTTATCCCAGTGGAGGAGCATTATAAACTCGCCATGAGTGTGCACTGTCACAAGTCGGCACCCATCCTGATATTACCTAAGATGTTGCCGGGACGTAAAATTCCAACAACCAACAAATCAACTTCCACATAGTTACCATGCCTAGCATATATTCACACAGAACCCACCGAAACAGGACTCAAGAGAAAACAAAAGGCGTGAACAAACAAGGCGACTTGCATTTTCATCACTTGATCGTGTCTGCAGCATCAACTGAATCACTCACCAAGCGCGACCGAAGTGTGAGCGCAATTTCAATGGCGCGTGTGGGGAGTGCAGTGTAGGGCAAACTGTATCACTGAGTGTCTTTGTGTCTTTGTGTGTCTCTGCTGCATTGATTCTGCCAGCCTTTTGTTGTCTCAACACAGCATGCTGGGACTCACAGATTGGTTGGGTCGTTGTTGGAGTTTTACGTCCTGACAACATCCAAGGTCATATCAGGACAGGGTGCGGGGAGGGGGGAATCATAGAGCCAAGGCTCGTGCCGAGATTGTGCAGTTGGTTGATGGAATTTTACGTCCTGGCAACATCTAAGGTAATATCAGGAGGGGTAGCAACTTGGGACAGCACACACACATGGTGACTTTATAATGCTGCCCCACTGGGAAATCCGGCTGGCAGCATCATGTACGGATATTCGGCTCAGTCGTCACGTTATCCTGACACTGAGCTAACCAGTCCTTGTCCTATGCTATTAATGTTGAGCGCCAGGCTAGGTAGTGACAACTATATATTTATAAGTCAGTGGTTTGATTCTATCAGGGATAGAACTCCTGATCTCCCGCGCTCTAGCGATTCGTCCAGCGCGCCCGGTATGTGTACACGGCGAAAGGCGCGTCGATAGCGTACAGTCACATGACAATACAGCACTGGGTCACATGACACTACAGCGGACAGTCACAATCACGTGACTGACGCCATATGACAGCTGCTGCCATTTCAGTGACACCACCCAGTTATGTTTTTGTGCTTAAGCAAATAAAACTGAACAGGCTGGGTGAGTGGCTAGGCATATCTGTTTCGTGCATGGTATGGCGGATGAGATCGATTCCGAACAGAGTCAAGCTGAAAAGCAAGAGATCCGGTGTCTTTGAGCCCTATTGACTCATGCATTATGTAATACACTTATTATTTAATATGTATATATATAAATGTGCCTACATCAAAAGGAGGAAACAAGGCGAAGATGGGATGGACACTCTTTATTGTTTGTCTGCCTAGCAATTATATGCCTACCGGTTAAAGTTTGAAAGCTGGCCGAAGAATGACCAATATGGCGGACCGGCGGCCGAACCTGCCGTTTTGGCGCCACTGCAGGGCAGGCCCGGGCTAGTACGTAAGGCATTGATTGGACAATATTGGAATAATTAATTATTACAGAATGATAATAATAATAAGTACTTTAACTCCGGCATTTATATATGCATAATATATTATACTCCTTATATATAATACCAAACGGTGGTTAAGTTTTAGGGTCATTCTGATCGCCACTCCTCTGTTAATTGGCGCTGCCAACTGGCATTAACATAATGCACTCCACTGATGATTCACAGTATACAGGTTGTTAATAGCATCGGTTTTGTGTGTGCCTACTGTACACAACTCATATTAATGTTTTTGGTTTTTACTAACGTTGATCACTTCGACCAGGGTGGCATCCATTTTGAGTCACGTGACCGCATGTGTTGTTAACTCTGCCATTTAAAGATTTCATATCAATCAGCATTTTTATAATCATCTTTATAAATACGTACATCCCATAGCATATCTACATGTATACATCATGTATTTTTGGAAATTGTAGTTTATCTTGATGTTGATTTGCTACATTTTTAGATGTATGTTATGGTTCGCTATTACTAGTGTGTGGACATTCATTTAGTTGTCCATATTGCTGTGGCAATATGGGTAATTCGGGGGAGGCGGACGACCCTCCCCCGGCCCTACTCCCCCTCTCCCCTCACCCACTCCCAACACCACCCCTTCCCTACACTCCACCCACCTAGATGGCGCCACCGCTCCCCTCCCTCACTCACACCACTCCGTACCACGCCCCCCCCCCCCCCCCCCCCCCCCCCCCCCCCCCCCCCCTTCCTCCTTCCGGCTCCCCATCACCTCGGCCACTTCTCCTCCTCCAACCACACCGATAAGACCTACTCTCATATCGATCCATCACGCTCCACCACGCCGTCAGGCTGTTCACCAACCGTCACACCCGACGTTCACCACAACACACCGACACACAATGCCGGCACGGAAATCCTCACGACACGCCGCTGCCACAGATGCGGCACCCGCGACACCAAACGAACCAACACCATGAGCAAAAGGCAGGGGGAGGCCCCAATCAGTTATCACCAGGCCAAACCCCACGGCCCCACCTCGGGAAGACAGCGAAAACGAAATGTCTACACACGCACAGATATCGCTCCTCAGGCAGTCAGTGACTGATTCCATCCACCAGCAGTCAGAACTTCCAAAAACAGTCACCAGCAGGATACAAGCGTTGGAGGCAGCGGGCACGAGCAAACGTACAAGGAGCAGCTCAACGGAACGAAAATCACCTAAGAAAAGGAGACGCCGCGCCACCCGAGACTCGTCAGAATTCAGTTCGTCACCATCACCACGTGGCCGTTCGCCTCGGCCACGATCAGACAAGAACAGATCACCGAGACCTACCCCACGCACCAACCGCCACCCAAGCGACGACCACGACCGCAAGAGACATAGGACCCGGCACGCACAGCGAACACCAACCACATCCTCCACCGATGACGACGACCAAAGAGACGTAATCGACGCCATCATAGGAGGCAACAAAAGAGATGGACGAACAGTCAGCCGAGGTAAGGCGCAACTCCTACCACACACATATGTCATAAGGGAGGAGAAGAAAGGCAAGGTAGGGCCAGGCGAAAGCATGTTGTATGAGTACTTCGCGGCACTCACAAGGATGAGGAAGGACCCCAAGGTGCCGCACTCATGGACCAGGTCCATATTAGAACACCAAGACGACATCTTCGAGATGGCGGCCGAATGGAGGTGGGACACGTGCCTCGCCTGGTCCGAGAAAGTGTTCGCCATGGTGGACGACGGAAGGCTACCTAAGGCATGGAAGGACGTACAGGCCATTAAAGACCTGCAACGGGCAGCGTGCCTGGCCGGCATACAACGTGAGGAGAGAAACCGGTCTGCATGTGCTGCCCAAAGCAAAGGAGACAAACACCAGACGGCCCCTATAAACACCGCATACAAAAGGCCCGAGTTCAATCATGACACCGATGGCAGGCCGTGCCACAGGTGGAACTGGGGAACGGACTGTGGCCACTCCACCTCGCACGGCACAGGCGAACCCGCACAAGGAGCAAGATTGCAACAATAAACGACGACAAACCGACCGCAAGGCGGCGGCAACAGACACGGACGACCAGAGGGCGGATTTTCGCTGAACGGCCCTGGCCAGGCCGAAGAAATTGCCGAAACCGACGAACACTGGACTGATGAACCAACTGACGATCACCAGCCCCTATTAAAGATTGTATCAGTGACACTCGCCCTCAACACCCCACCTCGACCAAAAGGATCCCAGACACCCAGCAGCGCGGACGAATGGCCCACAAGCGACTGCACATGCAGCCCTGCCGCCACCCGCCCGGGCAGCTCACCGGAATCAACCGCCACCTCTGACCACATGGCCCCAGATGCGTCAACCGACCCACCACCGCCACCCGACAACCCCGGCGCACACAGCCACCAAACCGTCCGCCAACGCACTGCACGGCGAACACAACCCCGCCCAAACGAACTCTCCTGGGCGGGAAACAACAAACACGCAGGCGCAGATGCACACGTGTCACACAACACCACAGACAGCCCCCCCGCCCAAGCCGGGAGCAGCTCAGCGCCTGCATTCAAACCAACCGCCACACAAGGCCAGGCCACATGGGACGCGACCCAGCACACGACCCCCCACACCCGGCCCCCACCCGAGCCGACGACGCCTCATTACCCGCAGACAACCGGCCCCTGCACGATACAACCAACAAAACATCAGTCGCCACACGCACCGCCGCCGACACTGACGGTTCCCGTAATGCTCATTACGGCGCTCGCCTACCTGACACCACAGAACTGCCGACCGACGAACAATGGACCACACACGGCAGCCACAACCCGACCCCACCCATAACCCGAGCACCCTGGGTAGGAGGCGAGACATACAACTGTATCCAGCGATGCCTACTTCCGGTCTTCAGCCCCACCCCGCCTCCCACCCTGGCACACGGAACCCCAGCTCACACGCCCACGCCCACAGCTCACGGAGACGCTACCGACTCCACTTCACCACCCACAAACCGAACACCTCGGGTGGAAGGGGCTGAACCCGACAACCCACCCACCCCCTCCCACGACCTAACCACACGCACCGCTGCACCCAACACCACCGACACCAGAGACCATACCCCTCAACGCCGCACCGGACCCGTCACATCCGCCACCGCCGACGTCATGGCCCGACACCCCCTCAACCGCCTAACAGTCGCATGCGTACAGCCGCGTGTCACAACACACACCAACCACCACCATACGACCCACACCGATGGCGACGACGATGAACCACCAGACGCACTCCTCACCCACCGGCAACGCGCACACGCGTCGGAGGACATTGACAACATAACGGACGACTGCGGTAACATGCCCGCCCCCTCCTACAACCCACCACATACCCCACTGTCCTACAAGATCATACTCGACAGGTTCTGGCCTGTGTCGTCACCAGTGGCATGGGTCAACCAAGTATACCAATATATTTACAACCAGGTCAGGGAAACGGCACTCCCAAACCATGTCGTGGCACGCATCCCGGTTCCCTCGGGCCTCAGGATCGACCGATGGAGGGACCTGCTCCCTGACTATCACGACAAAGAGCTCCTCGACTTCCTGGAATATGGATGGCCAGTCGACTACACTGCAGACACGGCCCCAGTACCGTCGAAGGCGAACCACCGCGAGGATCCCCAGAACCTACAATGGATCGAAAAATACGGACAGGAAGAGACATCATGAGGAGCCCTCCTCGGGCCATTCACCCAACCACCCTTCCTCCCATGGGCGCAGACCAGCCCGATGATGACCCAAGCACAAAAGAACACCACCGAACGCCGGGTTATCGTCGACCTTAGCTTCCCCAGGGGAGCAAGCGTAAATGCGGGTATAAGGAAAGGCCACTACCAAGGCCGCCCCGTCACCTACACCCTTCCTAACATAACTAACCTCACAGACGAGGTCACCCGGATCGGCCAAGGGGCATGGATATGGACCATTGACCTTGCCCGCGCATACCGACAACTACGCACATGCCCCCTATCGATTCCCCTCCTCGGAGTGACACTAAATGACAGACTATACTTCGATATCGCCCCTCCATTTGGGTGCCGCACGTCGTCCATGGCCTGCGCACGGACCACCAACGCCGTGACATACCTCCTTCGCAAAAAAGGCCACTTTGTCCTCTGCTACCTGGACGACTTCGTCGGGGTGGCACCCACGGAGTACGAGGCAGTCGAGGCATATGTCGACGCCGTCCAGCTTGCCGCCGACCTGAGGCTCGAGCTCTCCACCCACAAGTGCGTCTCCCCCTCCCAGAAGACGGAGTGGCTCGGATTCGAGGTCGACACCACCGACATGATCGTCTGCATACCGGCACCCAACCTAAACGAGGTCGTCGCCGAGTGTGCCGTCTGGACACCTGGATCAAAAGCCTCCAGGAAAGACCTCCAGCGCCTCGTCGGACGACTACAGCACATCGCAAAGTGCGTGCGCCCAGCGAGGAGATATATGAACAGGATCCTGGCGGCACTCAGAGCCGCCCCCTTACAGCGGGAAGCACACGATAACGCACAAAATGACCCTCGACATCGAGTGGTTCAAGTCCTACGCCCACCTCTCGAATGGCGTCGTCCTCCTCCGCCCACCACCCAAACACGAATGGGCTATCGAGTGCGATTCTTCCCTCCTTGCTGGAGGAGCGCACTCCCCGGGAGGGTACATCACAGAGGAGTACCAGCCCGAGTACATCGCCGACGGCCACAACATCACACAGCTCGAGGCGATAAACCTGGTGGTTGCACTCCACGCCGTCACCCCTCCCAACCCCCAAGACTACGCCATTGTCGTCAACACCGACAACCAGGCATCACAGATCGTCCTTGAATCCGGTGCCGGCAAGGACCCCACACTCTGCGCCTGCGCCCGAGCCGTCTGGCGGTTTGCGGCACTCAACTCCTGCGAGATCCGCGGCGTCCAGAAGCCCGGCACTGAGATCGCGTTCGCCGACGCCCTCAGCAGGGCTCCCTTTGACCGAGCGGCCAGGCGCAAGGCCGACCGATTCGTGGACGACATGGATCTCGTCCGGGTGCGCGTCGTCCATAGCACCTCCATACTCGACCCAGACGAATAGCCTGGGTAGAGATAACTATTTGCCTCTCTCTTCCCAGGCCATCACCAAGAACAGGACCGAGTCGCCCACCTCTTCAGAGCCGGCCTCGCGAAGGGCCCCTGGAGAAACAAAACCCGCCAGATAACAACCTACCTGCGACACTCCATCGACAGACACTACGACCCTACCCGCCCGAGTCAACTCAACATAGCCTCCTACCTCGCGTCCATCTCCGCCACACTCCGCTCACCCGGAGCAGTCATGAACCATCTCAGTGCCACGCGGACATGGGTCAGGCTCAAGGACGGCCCAACAAGAGGTTTTGACTCATACCTCATCACAGTCATAAAAAGAGGGATCATCCGCGAGTCCGACCATATGCCTCGACAGGCCCCTCCCCTCACCCCCGCTGACCTCCACACCGTCACCGCCTACCTCCTCCGGGCTGGCAGCAATGCAAAGGTCCTCACAGCGCCCGCCCTCATCGGGTATTTCTCCCTACTCCGACAAGGGAACCTCCTCATTACGGGGCGCCCCGACAACCCGGGACACACCCTCAGGCACCGGGATGTCACCCCCCACCGCACTCACCTGACCATCACCGTTCGATCCACCAAGACCACCAGAGCGCGGTCCGACCAATATACGATAACGATCCCCCAGATCCCGACCTCCATCTGCTGCCCCGTACGAGCCTGGAGGCAGTACTCGACCGCCACTTCACCCGGGCCACTCGACCCTGCTTTCTTGACCCCGGACGGGTCCCCGCTGACAGTTAAGACCCTCACTACGGCACTGCGTGCCGCCTTACACTACTCGGGGTGCCCCGACCTCTCGGGGTACACTCTCCACAGCCTCCGTCGCGGTGCCGCGCAGGCATGTGCCGCCGCCGGAGCGCCCCTCAAGGACGTCGCCGACCTCAGCCACTGGCGGTCATCCGCGGTTCACTCCTACATTCCCCAACAGGCCTTCATGGTCGCGACCCGGGCACTCTCAACTCTATTTGGTTGAGGCCCGGGTCACTTAAGACTCTAACTAACGATATCGACTTAAACTTATGACATTTGACTTGAACATTCACTACTCTATACATTACGCTTACATTGCCTTAACGACCTGTTTAACTTAACTTGTACTCTATACATTACACTTACATTGCCTAACGACCTGTAACTTAACATTGATCTACTCGCATATGATTACATTACCTCACTCTCACATTGCCTGTTCTTGAATAAATTGCCATACTATAGAGTCCGCCTCCTGTCCTGAATTGTCCATATTGCTGTGGCAATATGGGTAATTCGCGGGAGGCGGACGACCCTCCCCCGGCCCTACTCCCCCTCTCCCCTCACCCACTCCCCACACCACCCCTTCCCTACACTCCACCCACCTAGATGGCGCCACCACTCCCCTCCCTCACTCACACCACTCCCTCCAGGTGTCGCCACCACAACCTCCCTCCCCTGCTACCGCCGCTGGTCCCGCCGCTGGTCCTGCCGCTGGTACCCCCCCCCCCCTTCCTCCTTCCGGCTCCCCATTACCTTGGCCACTTCTCCTCCTCCAACCACACCGATAAGACCTACTCTCACCGTCCCACCCACCCAACTCTCCATAAGGTTGAGGCCCGGGTCACTTAAGACTCTAACTAACAATATCGACTTAAACTTATGACATTTGACTTGAACATTCACTACTCTATACATTACGCTTACATTGCCTTAACGACCTGTTTAACTTAACTTGTACTCTATACATTACGCTTACATTGCCTAACGACCTGTAACTTAACATTGATCTACTCGCATATGATTACATTACCTCACTCTCACATTGCCTGTTCTTGAATAAATTGCCATACTATAGAGTCCGCCTCCTGTCCTGAATTATACAGGAAAGATGGACATATCCAAAAGAACTCATTTTGGCCTGCATATACAGATTCTCCCAGCTAACGCATAACATTAATTAATGCCAGGTTAATGTTATTATTTGGTTATGGTACATTATAACATCATACTAACGTTATACTGATGCTATAACATGTATTGTAATATTTTGGGGTATATTGTGACTGAGACAGAGGGTAGCCATCTTAGAAGAGACTGTCAACTCAAACCTAATCCAACTTAATCTAGTTGATATTGGTGCGATCTTCACTAGCAATTTAGTGATGAGGATGCGATGATCTGGGCCAACCATCTTATGACCATTTAATTGGAAATTTACCTGCATTAAATTAAGTGACATTCAATAAAAGTAATGACGGGAGCCGGACCACTGGGAAGCAATATACAGTTTGCTGGACTTAGCGGGTGACACATATTACAAGAAAAGAGGTAGCAAGCAGCTTATGCCGCACATGTTTGTGATAAGAGGTGACCGGAACGGAAAGCTGGGACTGGGCGAGAGTGCGTAGCATGAATACTACTCGGCACTGTGCAGGATGTGCAAAGACCAGGCAGTGCCGAGGTCTCAGGCCACACCTATTTGAGATCACATGGAGCAGATCTCAACCATAGCGGCAGAACTGGCCTACATTCCTAGGCTGGTCAGACAAAATCTTCACAATGATTGAGAACGGGAGGCTACCAAGAGGTGGGCGAGACACACATGCCATTAAGGATTTGCAGAGGGACGTGTGTCTGACCAGGACTCAAGGCACCCACGCCAAAAAGCCCGCCAAAAGTAGTAGTGCGTATGCCTGAGCCAATCAGCGATCAGATGAAGCGAGCAGCTCAATGCGACAGGAGTCCAGTGGGGCGGGCACATACTCGCAAGATTCCAACGCCAAGACAGACGGACGCCCTTGCCAGGAGGAAATAATTATAGACCTAATGCACCCAGTTACCGAACCGGCCCCCCACACACCACAGCTAGCCCAGAACCAGAAATAAACAGTTACCCGTCACCCACCAGCAGCCCCCCCACCCAGCAACAAGTAAGCCACCCCACCACCAAGACAACCCCCACCCCCAACCACACCCACCCACCCTGCACTCCCCCATCCCCTGGTGACAATGCACATACACAGGTAGCAGATGCCCAACACACACTGAAATGCACGTTCACCTTTAAACACCTCAAATGAAAGACTCAACGACCGAGACCCGATGACCCATATACACACATAGACCAGACGCCGGCCATCCCACATAACAGCAGCCCACGAGTCAATGCAATTGTGGCTGTGAGCCTGGTGGCCACCTCATGCTCAGACAAACTTCCACCGACGGAGACGGCGAAAATGCCCCCCTTGACGACCTCCTGACACAAGATGAGCATGGGCAGGTGAGAGCCTCGCCAAGGTACTCGCTTACCCCGAAACGATGGCCATATCACCCTACAACCCGCCACACACGGCTATCCTACAAGAACACACTGATAAAAATCTGACCCACAGCTGTTCCCGACCCATGGATGAATAAAAAGTACTATGACATCTATGTCTAGGTCAGGGCCACAAGCCTCCATAGCTATATAACAGCAGGAGGGCCACTACCATCAGCACTCAGAATAAGCAGATGGCGGACCCTCTTGTGTGACTACCAGGACCAGCAGCTGGTGGACTATCTCAAGTTTGGGTGGCTGGCTGACTATGCAGCAGACCGCCCTTCAGTCCCAGGGGTGGCCAACCACCCAAAGACCCTGTCCACACGAGAAGGAGGTGAGTCTCGGGGCACTACTTGGGCGCTTCGACTCACCACCCTTAACACCGTGGGCACAAAAGAGCCTGATGATGACCCGGCCTAAAAAGAACACTGATGAGCGCCGGGTCATTGTCGACCTCAACTTCCCGCACAGAGCCAGCGTGAATGCCGGAATATGGAGGGGATTCTACCAGGGGAGGCCAGCCACCTACACCCTTCCCGGGAGTATGGACCTGGCAGAGGAAGTCAC
The DNA here is from genome assembly GCA_030323885.1 of Branchipolynoe longqiensis. NCBI lineage: Eukaryota > Metazoa > Annelida > Polychaeta > Phyllodocida > Polynoidae > Branchipolynoe > Branchipolynoe longqiensis. The sequence continues at coordinate 110,537,220 of CM059189.1, read as the reverse complement.
CAGGCTGGGTAGGGGCGCATACCTGTGGGCGGCCGACCTGGCAAGGGCGTACTGTCAGCTCTCCACCTGCCCGTTCTCAGTTCCGCAGCTGGGAGTCACAATCGATGGGAAGTCCCACTTCGACATGGCACCCCTCTTTCGGCTGCCGAACCTCATCTATGGCATGTGCACTATGGCATGTGCACTGATGACCAGTGCAGTCATCTACCTGCTAAGGAAGAAGGGACACTTCGCCCTCTGCTACTTCGTCCGGGTGGCAGCCACCAAGGTGGAGGCGGACAACACCTACCTAGACATGCTCGTCAAGGTGGATGAGCTGGGACTGGCCCTCTCCCCACCGAAGTGTAAACCATATGTAGGGAGCTTGGACTGGAAAGGATCCGGACAAACCACGACATCAGGCACCTAGACATCTCAGCAGCATCTGGGAAGATCGCACACTAACTTGACCCTCTCTTCCCAGGATAACCTGATGAACGGCACAAAGACATCATGGCCTACATGTGCCGCGACCAGCTGCATCGGATTCAAACTACATACCCTGGCGACTATAGGAAGAACCACCCGCAAACACGCCCTTCCGGCACGTACACAGCTAAACAACATTCACAATCAAGACGCCACTCGGACAACACAAGCTGACCTCCCGTATCTAATTTTGCCGCCCACCCACACACACTTAGGATAGTCATTGGGAGGGTTGAGTGCCTGGGGAAAAAGTCTGAATCACCGAGACTTGTGACGAAAACTGATTACGATGTGCCTGTGATTGATTAGGCTTATACGAATAGCTGACCTTAAACATTGATTGATACCTTGATTGATTAGACTACTCATGACTACCTAAAGGTAAGCCTTATTGATTAGACTACTTCCGACTAGCTGAACTTGTAACTTACATTTATCATATTAATAAAGGCGATGTTATAGCAGTCTGTCTCTGCTTATTGAATTATAGAATATAACAATCAACTGAGTATATATTGTGAAAGTACAACGTCTGAACACTTTGACTTCTGAATACTGAATGGTTTATTCCCGTCCAGTGCTCACTGAACCGCTGGCTAAACTTTCCATGACGTCATCTCATTTACATACTCATTTGTCTCACTCACTGTCTAGAACATCATGCATCTCATTAGCATATATTACCCACATGTCTGGACGTCTATTACGCATATATCACATATATGTAGGGCCCTATTAATAAAATTGACATCAACTCAAAGCCATCGGACTACGCACCTTTGACAAGTGCACAAGTATGTAATATCGATATTTAGAATCAAATCTAGATAAGTACATTGGTTTTGAAAATCTGATGCTCTGACTGGATAATGCACATTTAGAGGTTCTGGTATCTAGGCTCATTGATGCAATCAGTTGGGGGCATATTTCCTCGTGGCGTAGTTACTCCTGCAGCACTGCCTCTACAACAGGGCTATGAAACAATCCTATTGAAAACATGTCTGAAGGCTGGATTATGAAAATTTGTAATCTAATATTCTAAATTAGTTTTTTCTTGAAGATTTATACTGCCTATCATTGATAAGTCTGAATAGGCTTGTTTTCACCATTAGACAGTTTGTCGATAAAAAGCCTGAGTCTTTACCATTACCGACCCAAGGGATTTTTTACCTCCCACACCACATAGACATGGCATGAGAGCAACTTGCCTTTGATGTCGCTGTAAGTTATACACAACGGTGCACATCCAAATTGGCAGAGGTGGGGGCACAGGGAATCGAACCACCAACCTTCAGATTAGGAGTCTGACCTAGAAAAAAGTCAGACACTCTAACCACTCCGCCACAGAGAACACCACAATATGGCTCAGCCACTTAGCCACCATATCCTGTTACTTTTATAGGGAATACATTATTAAATCATGTAGATTAAATCCGGAAAGTTTAATCGAGAGCATTCAGTGGCTGCCATCTTGGTTTGTTATTTACATTCTCTCTGAATTCCTCAAAACTATCCCAATGTAGATATACATTGCTCACTGGAACCAGCGACTCCGTAGCTTGTTAAGGGTCGATTCACACCAAAGTAGTTTTTTTCTCGGACTTTGCCAACTATAGAGGCATTTGAGAGAAGGTTCGATTTACATTGGTGAGGACACTGTCAATTATCTGACTTCAAGGTTCAGTTCACTTCCATATGTGTGCAAAAGGATAGGTCTATTGTACCATAATGAGCTGGCACTAAAGGCCCAAAAGGGCCTAGATCAGCCAGAAGAGGATCTGTAAGTTAATATCTATGTTAATATAAAAGCAGGGCCTAGATCAGCCAGAAGAGTAGGCCTATCTGTAAGTTAATATGTTTTTTAATATAAAAACAGGGCCTACATTAGCCAGAATATCTGCAAGGTCAAATAAAACAAGGGCCTAGATCAGCGAGAATAGGATCTGTAAGTTAAGCTATATATTGTTGGCATTCACTCTGAGCACGGGTGATTTTGTAAATATTGCGAATGCAGGGCCTAGATCAGCCAGAATATGATATGTAAGTTAATCTGTAAGTTAATATAAAACCAGGGCCTAGATCAGCCAGAATATGATATATAAGTTAATATGTAAGTTAATATAAAACCAGAGCCTAGATCAGCCAGAATAGGATCTGTAAGTTAATCTGTAAGTTAATATAAAACCAGGACCTAGGTCAGCCAGAATAGGATCTGTAAGTTAAAGTCGCCTGATATACCTCACCCAGAAACAAACAAATGCAGCATCAAAGCTCTCCAAACTTACTGTTGCTTAGCTTGTTCAGTTCATGCAACTGAACATGTGGGAGGTGAGTGTTGAGGTATGCGATGTATGAATGACATCATAGGTGGGATTCCCTCATCACATGACCTAGAGAGGTTCCCCACACAGGGGAAGCCATGGCAACCACCAAGATGGCAGCAACAGGAAGCTCTCAATTAAACTTTTAAAGTCTATTAATCTACATGATTTTATAAATTATTCACACAAAAAGTAGCTGGTTATGAGAAATCAACATTTGAACTTTATATTTAGCATTTTAAATTGCAAATTCTAGCATTGTTGTATATATGGTTGTCTAAAAGCCTTGTCAGTGCTGATGGATTAACTACAACACAACAGGAGCAACCAATTTCACCACTCTCCCCCCACATATACAGTTGCATAAACTGAACACCTGCAAACGTATGCTTGGAGAGCATTTGTCGGAGTATGGTTCGTGTCTCAGCAGCCTATACCAGGTCCGTTTAAGTTAATATCTAAGTTACTAGTTGTCATTCACTCTGAGCAGGGGTGAATTTGAATACACTGCCGACCCAGTGTAAATAAATCTATAAACATGCAATCAAGCAGTTCAAAACCTACCCACGCCGACCTATGTATGTGAGGTTTCACTTGAGTTAGTAAGGTAAGCATCATTCTATGATTGATGATCATATTCTGCATTTATGACCCATATATCATATTACCGGTGTTGCGGATTCTGGGGCACACCGGTTTGCCAGGGACACTTCCATTCAAATGCATTGTCAATGGCCGTGAGCAAATCTTCATACAGAAAAAATCAAATATCTCTAAAATTACACCACCTTGAAACAAATCGCTTCGTACACATATAGAAAACATCTTTACCATTAAGATTATATTAAATTGATGAGGTTAGGGTTCTTGATTTCTATTAATTTTGAATAAAACTAATGGTTTCACTGCGCATACCGTCCACCTCAAGGCATTGTCAATGGCCGGGAGCAATCTTCATACAGAAAATACAAGAAAAGTTAAATATCTCTAAAACAACACCACCTAGAAAGAAATCGTTTGGTAAACATATAGAAAACATCTTTACCAAAAACATTATATTAAATTTATAAGGTTAGTGACGATGCTGTTCGATTTTGACGCATGCGCAGAAGCAATGTGTCCCTGGCAAACTGGTGTCCCTGGGAAACAGCAACACCGGCCTCTGGGGGACTTCCTGTGTTTCGAGAACAAAATCTCTGAGCACAATGTGACAATGAAAATGCGGGATTTGGGTTATGTTCTGTATAAATATCACTACATCATATCTCCAAAGCTCAACGCACTATGCTAAGAATTGCTCACCCATAGCGGAAGCGAATAGAAAGAGCCGGAAATCCTAGCTATGTTTTCATTTCCTCAGACAGTCAAATCATTCTGGCAATACTAGGGCATAATCCGGAAATATGCGACATTCTCAACAAGTCAAAGGTGTGACTTTCACATACTACTTTCAGCTCATATGACGCGTGGCTTCCGACAACTTGATAGGACATTTTCAGGTGGCTTCCGACAACTTGATAAGAAGTTTGGTAGTATTACTTTACCACCTGTCATATGTGTAGGTCCTACAGCAACCCCTAGATAAAAGATTTCACCCCATACTTACAGTAGAGGGGTGAAAACCAACACATTAGACAACAACTAGCGAAGCATTTCGACATGGTGGGGAAATAAACGGAGCTGATACATTCTTAATTTAAGAAGCAAAATATATTCTTCACATAAATCTCCATATTTACCCGATATTTCTGATTTGAAAAATATAATTAAACAAAGAACCATAAAAGTGAAATCGATGGCATTCTATTGCCGCCATCTTTTCTTTTTGCATTCGATCTCAATTCACCAACTCATTGCCGACATAAGTAGTCATTTGATACTGGGGCCATAGATTCTACTTCCTGTTCCATATTAAAAAAGTTTTCGCCAGTATTTAGACTACATTATCGTTCACCCCTGTAATGTAAGTACAGAGTGACACTTTTATCTCAGCATCCCCCATATATTATATCCTTCAGATAATCTTGCTTGGTCCCAGTTACAAGATAGTTATGGCTATTTTCAGTAATATAGAAGGTGTACGGATACGGCCCCCTACTACTTATGAATGATAGTGACAGTTCACCAGATCACAACATACATACCTGACAACACAGCATCCTGGTAGAACATCTTTAATAATCTCTCATTTTGTCATATATACTGACACAACAATATCTGCTTGGAGAGTAGCCGGCAGTAGAGCCTGTCCTGGTTGGATGTCCTGCTATTGGTTGTAGACCTCCACGCATGATTGATTGACAGCGCAAACAGAGTGGTGGCAGAGATAGCACAAACATTAGGCGGCAAGACAGGCCCAGCCCCCATCCCACCTGTGTAGCACTGTCCTGTGTGTTTGCTGGTGATGTCCTTACATGTGTGTGTTAACCCTCTACCTGCTTTGTCTTTGTGGTTCCCATAACTCTCCCTTGTACTTTGCTTTAAGCTAAGATTCCATATATGAGGTATGCGAATGCGCCAAAAATGGAAAACCATGTAAAGGCACAGTTGTGCTTCCATATGTCTGAATGCGATTGCGAATGCGAATGCGGCAAATGGATTGACCCATGGACCGATCGATGCTAATGCGAATAGGAATTCTGCCCCATTTGCCATAGGAAACAACAGGAACGTTGACTTTCCTTCACACATTTGTAGAAAGAAAGACCGAAAATGGCATAGGTATCTATGCCGTATTTGCATTTGCATTTGCATCACGCATGCTGCATACCATGTATATGGAATCTTAGCTTTAGAATCGGAGAATCTTTCTTTGAAATGCAATAGATTGCTTAGATAGCAACATAGATATAATTGACGCAATTGCTTGTTGCATCATCAACAGCTTTGTGGTAGGAAACTAGAAAATCAAACAATCTATACAAGGAGTTCCAATAGTATGTGCAATAATTTGCTGAAGACATGTTTGACTGTAATACTTATTTCTTTGGACAGGAATCGATGCCAGCCTAACCCAGTAAGGGCTTCAATAGTGGGTATCGTCACGTGATGTATGCACCCACTACAGGACACCACCTTCAGGCACATCCACAAGGTAGGACCTAAGCTTTGTATCCCATTGAGGCAACACTATAAAGCAGTCATGAGTGTGCACTGTCACAAGTCAGTGCACATCCTTTTGGTGCAAATATACCTTCATGGCAAAAGCGCAGAACGTACACTAACCTCCTGAGTATTGTGTGCATCCCAGCAACTGTAATTCACAAGGAGACAACAAGTGATGTAATATTACTTTTATTCAATGTTCAGTTCAGATATTAAATTCAGGCGCTCTACCCAATGAACGGAACATTCCTTAGTTAGTTGTTGTGTGTGTGGTATCACAAAATGGCGATCAGAGTGACCTCACGGGTCCAGGTGCAGTTGGGATGTGATTCGAGTTGAAACCTGGAACCGGTTGTGACATCAGAGAGCCTGGAGTTGAGACTCTGCTCTAGGTTGTGACATCAGAGAGCCTGGAGTAGAGACTCTGCTCTAGGTTGTGACATCAGAGAGCCTGGAGTAGAGACTCTGCTCTAGGTTGTGCCATCAGAGAGCCTGGAGTAGACACTCTGCTCTAGGTTGTGACATCAGAGAGCCTGGAGTAGAGACTATGCTCTAGGGTGTGACATCAGAGAGCCTGGAGTAGAGATTCTGCTCTAGGGTGTGACATCAGAGAGCCTGGAGTAGAGACTCTGCTCTAGGTTGTGACATCAGGCAGCCTGGAGTAGAGACTCTGCTCTAGGGTGTGACATCAGAGAGCCTGGAGTAGAGACTCTGCTCTAGGTTGTAACATCGCAGAACCTGGGGTAGAGACTCTGCTCTAGGTTGTGACATCAGACAGCCTGGAGTAAAGACTCTGCTCTAGGTTGTGACATCAGAGAGCCTGGAGTAGAGACTCTGCTCTAGGTTGTGACATCAGAGAGCCTGGAGTAGAGACTCTGCTCTAGGTTGTGACATCAGAGAGCCTGCAGTAGAGACTCTGCTCTAGGTTGTGACATCAGACAGCCTGGAGAAGAGACTCTGCTCTAGGTTGTGACATCAGATAGCCTGGAGTAGAGCCTCTGCTCTAGGTTGTGACATCAGATAGCCTGGAGTAGAGATTCTGCTCTAGGTTGTGATATCAGATAGTCTGGAGTAGAGACTCTGCTCTAGGTTGTGATGCAGTTGAGAGCTTTGAGTTCAAAGCTGGTTTGTCGACCACTGGTTAACTAGGAGTGTAACGAGCTGACTATATGTGATGTATAAGCATTATGTGAGTATAAAGCTGCGTAAGGGATTTTGTATGTTTTATTATATTATATTATATTATTCCGATACTATATTATTAGCCAATGGGCTCTCTGCATGTATTTGCTTCCTATTCATACGGGCACCGGTGGCTCCGCCACTGCCGAACCATACTTCCGCCACTACCATTGTCACTTGCGACCGGAACTGTTTCATTGTCTTGTCTCCCTTTTTACTGTAGCTTGTCTTTATATATATATATATAGGATTGAGCTGACTACATGGGATTTGCTATATTAGATTGAGCATTATAATCTACTTCATTTGACTTGTATTTGTTGGTGTTAACCTTGAAGATACATGAAGTGAAAACATTCCAAATCAATATTGGCATGCACATTACAATTCTGACAGCAAAAGCTTCCCCGTCCTGATATGACCTTAGATGTTGCTAGGACGTAAAACACCAACAAACAAACAAATAAGCACAAGCTTCAGCAGAAACAAGTAGTATTAAATTGGCTTAGTATCCCCTTCTATACATCAACATATGCTTAATTATTATTATTGTTTATTATTATTATTATCCTCTTCTTTGATGCAGGCTTGTGGTAGCCTATACAAAGCTCGTAGCTCTCAGCTCTAATGGTATGCAGCCTCGAAATCGTACAGAAATGTTTCTCTAGCCCAGGCCCTGTCCAGCGCATTCTTGAATTGATTCATGGTAGCTGCTTCCACTGCTTCTTCCGGTAGCTCATTCCACATGTTTATCACTCGCTGTGAAAAGAAGGCCCCTCTGAGTGAGCTGTTGTACCTTGCCTTGAAAAGCTTCTTGGAGTGACCTCTGGTATTGCTTCCCTGTATGCGTCTGAATAGCAAGGCCTCATCCACATTATACTCAGCATTCAGGAACTTCCACGTGTTGATCATGTCCCCACAAAATCTTCTGTATGTGAGGCTTGGTAACTTGAGTCTCCTGAATCTGTCTGGATAACTAAGATCCTTCTGATGTGGCATTAGCTTAGGTAACCTTCTCTGAACAGCTTCAATGGATTTAATATCCTTCTTCAACGTTGGGTGCCATATAGCGACTCCATAAGTGTACCAGTATTTCAGTTGAGCAGGTATAGTCAGAGCTAGGTAAATATTTTGGTTTTCACAATTGTCGTTCTTTTATCAGACTATGTAGCTTTAGGTTGGTGACCGATGGTATAGACACTCACTCATCTTCAAACACCCCAATCTGACTTTACCCTTGATGCAATATTAACCAATCCATTATTGCGGAAGTGGCTGTGATTGTGGGAAGTAATTGAGTTGTGGAAGGCCCTGCAGTATGCTACCTTCACTGCTGCTAAGGTTCGAGGGTTTGCTGCGAATGACAGAGCTTTGAGAACCTCTGCATATTTGCATCTGGATCTGCCAAATGTGGTGCAGGTGGCGGCACCGCAGTGGCATGATGACGAACTAATCTAGGAATATGATAGTGATGTAGGGAGTATGCATCAATGATGTATGGCATAAATAAACACGTTACAGAAGAGCGCATGTCATGGGATTCAATCCTTGGCTGAGTCAAACAAATAACTTAAAAATCGATGGTTGAAGCACCAATGGCTGAAGTATTTGAGAGAAGCCTGGATAGATATTGGAGAGGACACCCACAATTATATGAGTTCAGGGCACCGTCGACCTCCATATGCGGGCAAAAGAATAGTTTGTTTTGCAATAACAAGCTGCCGTTAGATGCCCAATAGGGCCTAGATCAGTCGAAACAGGATCTGTAAGTTAATCTGTAAGGTATGTGTTGCTACCTAGATGCACATTAAGCTTTGCTAGGATATGACAAGGAGCAGTGGAATGAGGAAGACCAATTTTGCGTGATTTTTATTTCTCTGGCTTATTGATACTAGTGGAAGAAATAACATTTTCGGTAGCTATATATTCGGTGTCGAAAGGTCTTATGAAGGATTTCCACCACCGAACTGCCCTCTGATGGCATTGGCAAGGGGCTAGGTGAGTAGCAGGTCATTGGGCAATCACTAGGGGATATAAGGTATATAGATAATGTAGTAGTCTGCATTGACCTCTCAGGCAAGTAACCATATAGACAGGTAGGCATGGGTAGTGTGTTGATATCAGGGAGCCTAGGTGGTGTAATAGTTAGCACACTGGCCCGGAATGCAAAGAGATGTGGGTTCGAGTCCTGCTCTAGGCGCAATATTTCCCATTTTCATCAGCCCCATGACACTGGTTGCCATGACCATGATCCTGTACGTGCTGTATGGTTGTTGAACCTACCCTGTGTATGTATGTGTTAGTGCATTGCCTGTATGTATGTAATTGTAAGCATTTAAAGACTTACAATTCCAGGGAGACGAGGGTAGTGGTCTGCACTGACCTCTGAGGCAAGGCGCCGCTTAAACAGGTAGGCGTGGGTAGTGTGGTGAAATCAGGGAACCTATGTGGTGTAATGGTTAGCACACTGTCCCGGAATGCAAAGAGATGTGGGTTCGAGTCCCGCTCAAGGCGCAATATTTCCCATTTTCATTACCCCCATGACACTGGTTGCCGTGACCATGATCCTGTACAAGCTACGCGCTGTATGGTTGTTGAACCTACCCTGTGTATGTATGTGTTAGTGCATTGCCTGTATGTATGTAATTGTAAGTATTAAATGATCATTTAAAAGACTTACAATTCCAGGGGGACGAGTGTAGTAGTCTGCACTGACCTCTCAGGCAAGTAACCATATAGACAGGTAGGCGTGGGTAGTGTGTTGATATCAGGGAGCCTAGGTGGTGTACTAGTTAGCACACTGGCCCGGAATGCAACGAGATATGGGTTTGAGTGCCGCTCTAGGCGCAATATTTCCCATTTTCATCACCCCCATGACACTTAATGTCAACTACCACATCGCCTTGTCACAGTAGTAGAAGATCCAATGTGGTGAGTTAATTGTAGCTCGCTACACAGTACGCAGTCTGAAAAAGAATATAACTAATTTACACCACCTGATATTCTAGGAGTGCGCAAGGAACTCATTTTGTGGGTTGCAGTTCAGGAGAAAACTCTGTGCACTAAAGCGTTTCGTGGGAAGTATTTTTATTTTTCAGAATGTCAAGTGTAATCTATTAATAGTATTATGCCAATATTATTTATGCCGTAGGGTTCCAGCCAAGTTGCACTGCTGCCATATGATACTATGCAGTATGTATTGCTAGTTCTCTACCTTCTGCATATGAAGAGTTCAGGTGTAAACACCAATAAAAAAAATGGAGATAGACATTGGAATCAAACATACAACAAGTTTGGTCTTTTTAATTCCTATTCTTGTCTTTAAGTCTCCATACCAATATGATCATAGGACATGTGGAATTAGTAATAATGCAATTATTGGTCCTGTACAAATCTTTTATTTAAAGGAGACTTTTATTGGCGTTTACGTGGTTTTGCGTTTGAACTCTTCATAATATTATGTTATTCTGCATTAGACAACTCCTACGTGACAGGAATATGACAAGGCTTGGTTTGGATGAGAAGTTCTCTGGCTGGCATCTACGAAAAGGCCTGGGATAACATTTTCATGTATTTTATGGTGTAGACAATTTGATGCTTTCATCGGGCTATGCAGCTTTTAATCAACGTGAACTTGCACTGTACTTATTCCGACAATTATAGCACCATTAATTTGAAACGTCTGTTCTTGTTGATTATCCTTGCCAAGGAGGGGATTAGGAGGCGACGCTCTTAGCTCCCACCCTACTTTTCACTAGAGGAGAAAGGTAATTCCCCCCTCCCCGGCAAACCAATAAAAAAAGAAAAATGGCATCCTTCTCTGGTAGGTTGTTAGTAATTTGTACTGCTTCTGGAAGTCAGTCCCAGGTATCTGACGATGTCGGTTAAAATACTCCTTAGCCCTCTATGTTGGTGATGGGAGGGAAGGAAGAGGAGGAGAAGCAGGATAAGTAGAGAGGAAGACTGCCTTTGGGAGGCTCAAGATAAAGAGATGACCTAGTTCTGATAAGAGCCGGACAGTGTGAGCGAAATCTAAGTGGAATTGATACAAGCGGAGGCGGACATTTGAACATTTTGGTTTTTGTTGGTTGTATATAATTATGTTTATTCTGCCGAATGAGTTCTTTTGTCAGCGCTACAGTACTGGTCTTCCATTTGGGAATTATTGAATAAATATTTATATTGTACTGATTCTTTTCTTTTGTAGGCAGCAAAGCACTGGTCTGCGAGCCATTTTTAAATTTGGGATTATTTGACCAAAAATGGTATATCAAGTAGGGGGCCTACCTATGTACCAGTATTAATGTGAGCTAACAATAACCAGAAAAACCCCAAACCTTCAAATGTCAATCTCAGCTTGCTTCAATTCCACTTAGATTTCGCCATGAAAGTGTACACAGCGATCCATCTAAAATTGCTGTACCCAGATGACACTACTGTCACCTTGTAAAGTCGTTGGCTGGCAGCTGTAGTTTGGGTAGGCATGCTATATGAAATCAATACAGGCAAGGAGAGACAGGAAGAGTATAAAGAGTGAAACTAGAGTGAGAGCTTGTACCCTCAGGTTTATTATTATATAGTGGTACATGGATCTGATATGGCATACAACCTGACCAATCAGCAACAATATCTCCAATCAGCAACAAGTATGTATAGTTCCACCAATGAACAGTAAGCATTCCTGTGTCACAATGGATACTGTGATCTACCCACCACCATGCAGTGTGGCTGCTTGGCCTGCACCTGCCTGATGTGTGTGTGTGGTGATCCGTGACTAACAGTTTGGGGGGAGGGCATAGTGAGTAGAGCTCTTGAGCTCCTTACACACTAACAGTAGTACCCCTTTCACACTATCTATCTAATACACAATGACTATTGACTACACATAAAGAGTCACCAGCAAGTACATAAATACATTCATGCACCTGGCCCTATACATCATTTACATTAATATACCATTTGTATTCCTTTATAGACCATTTCACATTCCCCACCAATGCGTTTTATAGGAATATTTTACAACCTGACAGCTGTGCTAGTTACTTACATGTTCCATAGCAATATGCCAACAGAAGTGTCATCTGGGTACATCAATATTAGATGTATCGCTGTGTCAAACATTCCGATATATGGCATAAGGGGGAATACAATTGTTCTCTTACTGATCGGTTTACATGACCAGGCGCATGTATGTATATGGGTCATTCTCTAAAACTGGGCACCAAAGTGTGACATGGAAACCAAAAGTGAAAACCTTCCAAATAATAGCAAAAATCCTTCCAAATAATAGCCTAATCGAATGTCCTATGAAGGTATGCATGTTGTGCATATGTCACAGTTGAAGAAATTGAATTTCACTTTTTGAATTAGATCTTATACAAATTGAGCAATACATTAATATCACTCATGTAACATGAAAATCAAAGACACATCCAGAATCTCATTTTAACATATACATTTTGACATATACAGTCAAACAGATTTTCTTGATTACTCTTAAGCAGACAAGGTTATGACTTACAAGAAAAAAGTTGAAATATAAGTTGAAAAAAAGTTTGGCTGCATGAATAGTGTAAATGTGTAAATTTTCACTTTTTCATATTAACACAAAATCATATAAGTAAACTTTTAATTTCTTTCTTGGGATAGTTTCAATAAATGTACTATTGCTAACATACTTAATACACAGAGGATACAATATTTATTTGACTTGCAATCAATAAAAGAAAGAACAAATTATCAGCATCGTAATGTGGAAACCAAGTATCTGGTGTCCAGTTTTAAAGAATGACCCATATATATGTAAGTGCTGGTGGTGCCTGAGTGGGATGTAAATAGACATAGTGGTGCTGGCAGGTCTGGGTATGAGGGCACTCAGGTCCTACCCCCTCTGCTGGGATAGTGATCACCACACTTAAAGGTCAAGGTTGGTGGTGGCCATGGGGCCATACAGCTTGGTGGTGGGGAGCAGACCACTGGTAGCCATCGGGACCAGGAATGCTGGATCCCTATTGGTAGGGCCAAGAATGCTTGCTTCCCATTGGGGGAAAGGGGTGGGGTGATACTGTACAATGAACCCATTTAACCATATAAATAATAAACCAGTGTGCTTGACTCTCTCTTCTTCTTTACACTTTATCCTCTTCCTTCCTCTTTGTCTGTATTGATTTCACTATAGCCTGCCTACACAACCACAGATTAGAGCCTTAGCCATCTTACAGCTGTGTATATTTTCATGGTATTTCAGAGATATCTTCTGATTTTGCAAAGTTGTAGTAGGTTTTAATGTAAGATATGGTTAGTTGGAGTTGTCCGTGATGCTCGCAACATGGGTAATTTGACATCTGTACACAGCCATAGCCTAATAGTAACTAAGAAGGCCTTATGCTGCCACCTATCGAGAAACGGTCGCACTATGATATGCTTTGTATGCCAGCGCCGCCTATATTCACTTTCAAAATACGAAACCTGATTACCCAACTAATGCTATCGACCTGCCATCTGCAGTCAAATTCCTGAACTAATTAACCTTACAAGCCTATATAAGGCCAGGTCCGAGAGCAGAGAGCTCACATCGACACAGACCCAAGTAGGACACATAATAGCCTGAAAAATTGCCACCCGCTCACCCCTACGCAACATTGTTAAGGGCAAGGGTTAAAAGCTTCTTGACCTCACTCTAATTGAACTTGTTGTTAAAATTAAACTTTGTACCGATCAAAAACTTACCTGCTAGTGCTTGAAAATTAAACCCAACTTTAAACTAATATGCTGTGTCATTGTCTAATGACACAGGGAGTATATGAATGTAAATTTGATAGGAATATTCTAGTGATACCCCACTGTTGTGGTGGGATACATAGTACCAAATTGGACGTGATGTAGCAAATGAAGCAAGACGATCAACTTCAGTGCATTTGCTTTTTAAATGTCATTATATTTCTATTTGGACTGTAACTATCATTGTTGCTGTTTTACTGGAAATAGTAGTCATTTGACCCTACATTTCCCAGGTTCATTATGACACATCTTGAGACAGGGCGAATATTCACAAGAAAGCTGCATAATCCGATGAAAACATAACATTTTCACAAGCAAACCAATTATATAGATTTTATTCTACATATCTAACTTAGATACTGCTGCATTTATTAAACATTTGTCACTGCATAGAAAGGAACACCGAGCCAATTTAATAGAACTTGTTACTGCAGAACCCTAGGGTGTCGGAGTTTTGACATGCTTGCCAAAAGTAATTTACCCTATCTGCACTTCAAATATCTCAACAGCAGAGAGTCTGCTGGTACAATCGGTTCCGTTGATGTCATCCAGTATGGGATAGATCCAAGTATCAGTTCCATTGGTGTAATTCAGTATGGCATAGCTCCAAGCACATATCCAATTTGTATGGAGGAGGTGATGTGAGAGTGTAGAGGTGGTGCTTAGTAATCCCCCCTCCCTTCGACCCACACATTGCTGGTGAGGAGGAGGAGGGGGTGAGGGAGGAGGGAGCAATGACCCAGTTCAGGTTTGATGGTAGGGAGTGGGAGGGGTGTGGATGGGTATGTGCGTGTGGGGGTGTATGGAAGACACCAGAGCGGTCTGTGAGGTGTGTGTGTGGAATGGGCGTGGAGGAGGGGGAGTAGTAACCAAGTTTCTGCTTGACCTTCCTAGGGCACTTTGCTTTGACCACAGCCTAGATCTATTATTTTCAGCCAAATATATATTATATTATGGGAGCTGGCCCCCATCAGTACACATATCCTGAATGAGCATGCACCCCACAACAAATTAATTGAGGATGAGGGTGAGCATGAGCCAAATGACATATATGGTGATGTGACATAATAAGAGGTGTATGACCTGTATATGCATCTGCTCGGTTGTCAGCTTGCTGGTAGGCATAGATAATACAATGGGTATTAACTGGTTATATGCTTAGATATACATCGACAGTGTGTGCAGGGTGTGAGAGTGTGTACATGTGGATATGGGTGTGAGTGTGTAGGCATGAGGGAGCTGGTGGCGCAGCATGTGTCGTGGCCACGCTTAATGACCCCCACACCCTCAACTACAACAGGTGTCTGATGGCGAGGGGGGAGGGGGGGGGAGGAAGGAGCAATGACCGAGTTTAGCATTGCTTTGTAGAAAACTTATCACTGTCCTCTTCCCCGCCACACACACTTTGCCCAGTTATTGTTAATGTGGGTGGGTGGGAGGTGGGTATTCGATTTGCAAACTCGCAGAACCAACCACTGTGGGTGACGCACACACTCATTCTCGGCAGCAGCTACCATAATTAAGAGGTAGTTTGCTAGAACACAAACACCAGGTCATTTTCCTCATCACATAAATATAAAATCTGCAGTTGTTTTTTGCCAGTTTAACAATACCACCATGATATAAGGTGCAATTCATAGAAATCCTTCTGTTTTAATGCAAATTCAATCCTTAATTACTTTTAAATGAAACACCAAATGTGGCTGATAGTCATTTAATTGGTGCAACATATTTGGTGATAAATAGATATAATAATTATTATGTATGCGGAGACACATATTACAGTAACCCCCCCCCCCCCCCCCACCCCCCTTCGCTACCCCACCTCTGCACCAACCAACCCATTTCCTACCCTCCCCAACCCCTCCCCCACTTCATGCACCCTCCCAATTCGGGTCAGCCCATGCTCAGATGAAATCAGGTTCATCCAGCTGGTAAGAGTCATCTGCACCCACCGCCACCCAACCACTAACCCTGTATCGAGTGACTGAGTGGGACGTGTGTATGTGTGTGTGTGGAGGGTCAAAGCACTGCACAACACCGGGAACATGGGTGATGGCCACCCCTGACACACAGTCAGTAAGAGCAGTGTGTGTGTGGGGGGGGGGGTGTCTAGGTGTTGTCAAACGCAGCCGGAAGCAGGCCTTAATACTTCCTCCAGTGCAATAACTAAATATATATATATATATATATATCCATATATATATCCATATATATATATACTATTGGAACATGGCATGCACCACCTGGTGCTCCTCTTGTTACCCTCATTAATAATTGTTTAACTATTTTTAGTTATTACATATGAATGCATGTAGTGGTTACAACCAGGCAGGATGGCCGAATCAGTTGAGCGTCCGTCTCCCGCTTTGGTAGATGCCCTTGTCAAGTCAAACCGGTGACTTAAACATGTATACTTGTATACTTGTTGGTTCCTAGCCTGGCGCTGGATATTAATAGGATAGGGCAAGGACTGCATGGTTGGCTCAGTGTCAGGATAATGTGACTGAATCGGATATCACATTGTTGGTGGCCTGATCTCCCAGTGGGGCAGCACTATACAGTCATCATGAGTGCACACTGTCACAAGTCAGTACCCGTTTTGATATGACCTTTGATGTTGCCAGGACGTTAAACTCCAACAATAACCAACATTTAATGTTGTTGTTACCCACAGCGCGCTGAGAGTCAGCCCCCAAAAACGTAGTTAACTGCGGATTGGCTTTGGACAAGGCGGGCGTGGGGGTTTATGGTTGGTTTGGTTGTTGGAATTTAACGTTCTAGCAACATCAAAGGGCACTTAATAACGGGTACTGACTTGTCACAGTGGACACTCATGGTGACTTTATAGTGCTGTCCGACTGGGATATTAGCCCAACCAACACCATACCCGGCTATCGCACTCAGTCACATTATCCTGACACTGAGCCACCCAGTCTTCACCCTATCCTAATAATACCGAGCACCTTACTAGGAAGTGACAGATATCAGTTTTTACATCATCGCATTGGCTCAACCAGGGTTCGAATCCCCCGATCTCCCCAAACGGCAGGCGGATGCTCAACTCATTCGGCCATCCTGTCTGGTGCGGGGGTTTATGAGATTCGAGACGAACCATCATTGGTATGCAGGAAGCAGCTTTGAGGAAACACTACATCATCCCTACTGATCCACCCCGGTATAAATTTACCGGACCCGACTAGCAAGAACTGTCAGCACGACTCGTCACCCAGCCACAGTCTGCCTATTTGGGTATCAACACTGGGAATTCCCCTGCTCAATTTGATGGATGCGTGACGTCACGGCGTTGCCGCGATACGCTACGCATGAGCGTCTGGTTCCCTGCCTGCCTCATATTAGGCAACAATCTGTCGCTCCTCGAGGAATAGGCACCGAGAAGTATGGTCTGACCTTGGATGTTGCCAGGATATAGAACTCGACCAACCCACCAACCAATTTTCCCTTTCGCCCTTTCACTACGCTTTATGTTTTTTTGTTCTCTAATGTTGTTCTTTACCTGTCATTCATATTACCAACGTTTGGCTTATTTCCTTGTAATTGTCTATCTATATTGTTGTGGATTTGTTTACTGCGTAGTTGCAATTGTCATTAGGGCTGGAAGACCAGTGCATTGGCACTGACAACATGTTATTCAGTGGAAATAAACACTTGCACAATAACGTGTTTTGCAAGGTCGTTTTGTCCAAACCTTATAAACAGGATATATATGAAGAGTTCAGGCGCAAAAACATGTAAATGCCAATCCAAAAATGTAGTTTAAATGACAGATTTTTACCTGAAAATAATTTTTAATTCGGACTTATTCCACTTTTCATATGATAACATGGTTATCGAGCAATGAACAAAAGAGTAGGAATATAAAATAATTAATTTTTGAAGGTTCGATTCCAATGTTTATCTCCATTTTTAGATTGGCGTTTACGTCGTTTTGCCCCTGAATTCTTCAATTATGGTCATACAACCGCAGTTTGTGTCACTTTACAGTAAGTTATGGGAGGTGAGAAACTGATGTACATTGAAGGAATGTAGATACTGGTAAGCTACCATCAGAATTATTTCTAACGTAAAGTCAGCGTGCCCACTCAGTAATACAAATAATGTTGGCAATTTTAATAAACCCAAATAGATGGATCCTTTAGTCTCATTGAAACGACCGACTGGCGTTCTGTTAATTACCTAATTCATTTCACCACCACAGTTGAAGTAATTGGACTCAATTCGCAGTAATTCAATGGTTAATTAAGTGAAGAGCTCTTTTCCAAAACGCGATAAGCACCAATCCAAAATATGGGTTTGCAATGCCAATACTAAGTTCATAGACCATGTTTTGGAAAAGAGCTCTTCATATATAATTTATAAACAGCTCTTCATATATATAATTGGCAGTGGTAGGTGAATGAGGTTAATGGGCAAGGTGAGAGGTGGCGCCACCAGCAGAGTTGGGGTTGAGTAGGTTGGAGCAGTAGATGACTATCCCGATGTAAAAATATACGGATTTTTGGTTCAGAATTATATATTGGCAGAGAGCATTATTATTCTTGGGCGACGGAGTGGGGACAATGTTATGTAAACTAAAAAGCAATAATATCCCACTCCCATTGTGACATGATATAAGCTATGTGAAATATATGTTCATGTGTGATGCCTGAGATTACTGAAGAGATGTTTCTATATAATAAGACAGTACATGCTTATTGGCATGTTTCTCTATGCATCCCTAAGGAGTGCAATTGGAGAAATGGTCATATTAACAGAGATCTATTGTAACTGTTTGCAACTATCTGTCCTGCCATGACCAGGGGGTGGGCCCACCAGCCTAATTTGCATATGCATCCAGAGCACCACCTGCAGCTGAGTTGAGTGACAGCCACCACCACTGGCGGGTGGCTCCCAATCCGGCTGTGAGGGTGCCTGATTGGCTGACTGTGGGACTGCCCAGTCACCTTTGCCCTCTTGGCCCTCTGACCACACTAGCCTCATTCTGAGATTCATTAATTATTCAAGGCTCTGCTTCAGACACACTGAAGAGAGATCACTCTACTCCTGGCTCTTGAGTGAGACACACCTACTCTAGAGCAGGAACCCCCGACACTCTGTCTGATGCTAGGCAAATTCATATATCTAAATTGAGTTGAGTGCAACACCCAAGGGACTCCGGTTCAATGGGCTTTAGGCACTGATTCTTATACAGGCTAAAGTAGTAATGAGATTCTGTGTGGACAGAAGGTAAGGGGTGTAGGTGATAGGTCACTAGTAGGTGGACAGGAGTTGATGCCATTAAAGCACAACTTCACCACTGTTCATCTGTGTGACTGTAGTAATATCTGGTGTTCATGTGGCTGGGCGTCCAGTAATATTATACCGAGGCTCCACCACCCAAATTCTAGCATACATTCTTTTTTTTTTTTTTTTGGTAAATAGCTTTATTCTGCTGAATATGTCTTTGGTCACTGCCGAAGCACTGGTCTTCCAGCCATTTTTCAATTCCAGGTTATTTACAGAAAATGTATATACAATAACTGTTGAATACACAATTTGCAGCATGTAACACAATGACATTCTGTAATACCCCTGTCACACTACAACGTAACGAGCCAACGTGAGCCTAACGTGGTAATTTTTCGTCATTACGTTGGGTTACGTCATGATGATGTCAGAATGACGTTAGAATGATGTCGAGCTACGTCACATTACATCATGTTACGTCGAGTTACGTCAAGGTTTTGGACATGTTCAAAAATGTTGACGTAGCTCGAACGTAAGGGTTTACGTTCGCCGTACGTTCTGTTCACCTTCAGTGAACGTCAATGACGTTAAACGGACGTTTTTCCAATGCTGCTGACTACGTTCAACTACGTTCCACTACGTTGACCCACATTAAACCGAGTGCAAATGCCCACGTGGCGTAATGGGAATGTCAGGAGAACGTCAGGAGAACGTCATAAGAAGGTCAGCAGAACGTGCATTCAACATACGTTCAATATCTCATGACGTAGGTAACGTCACGTAACGTTCTTCTGGCGATGGAATAACGTTCATAACGTTCCGTGAGCGTAATGACGTTGTCCTCTCTCGTTGAATGACGGTATTACTACGCTTTACCAACGTTACGCTCTCGTCCACTACGCTGCATCCATGTTCAACTTGTGCTCAAATTTGCATACTAAGCCCAGAAGTTCAACGTTCTTCACGTTCTCCCTACGCTGACGTCATTAGGTCGTAGTGTGACAGGGCCATTACCCAAATGTTCCATAGCAATATGGGAAGAGTAGTGTCATATAACTAGATCAATATTAGTCAGATCAATATGAGTATTTACATCGTATTGAGAATTTAAGCAGAAGTTATCTTCTGTATTCAGTTGGTAAAGTTGTAGTAAGTTTTAATGTTCAGTTGCAGTTAAGCAACCAGTATATAAATCTCAGTTTGTTAGAACAAACACAAATGAGTCATTGGTGGGAGATTAATCAAATAAAAACTGAAAAATCAGGAGATTTCAGTAATTTTCCTATATTTAGCGATATCTATTGAGCAATGTTGCTAGGACGTCAAACCCCACCAAACATACACATTTCCTCTGCAGTCTTCCCCCCTGTAGTGCACACTACTATAACTGCAGCATGAATACTGAAAACACACAATGACCTCCCTCATTTGTGTTGGTTATCGTCCTTATTTATTTATTTATTATTTTGTCATTATTATTCTCTTTTCCATTACATTTCCTTTTGTTGTCGTTATTCTTCTCTTCCGAGTTAAATGGCCGGGCCACACTTGAGACTTGCTTTCAGGTATTACTTCATCAAAAGCCCAATTAAGTGCCACACGATGCCCCTCGCCAAGGCTTTTCCTGATGATGACAATCTTTAAAGACTTTATAACAAAAACAAAATCCTGATGAAATCCCTTGTGAGTCAGATTTTTCTTTCCAATCAAAATGGGTTATTCCTTGCAATTCGTTGTAATGTCTAAATGGATTTTTTAGTTTTTTTCAAATAATACACGATAACACGGTTTGGCCATATATGGGCATGTCCTAATTTCGCGAGAACGAGGCCACTTCCGGATATAGGTAAACAAAGCCCTGATAGCCTTGAGTTTGCCGGAACGCACAGTGCAAAGCATTAGTTTTATTCAGAATTAAGAGAAATCGAGAACCCTAGCCATATCAATTTAATATAATCTTTTTGGTAAACATGTTTTCTATATGTATTCCAATTAGTTTGTTTCTAGGTAGTGTAGTTTTAGAGATATTTAACGTTTTCTGCATGAAGATTGCTCACTGCCATTGACAATGCATTGCCGAGATTGCGTTTGCCGGTACACGCAGTGCAAACCGTTAGTTTTATTAACAATTAATAGAAATCCAGAACCCTAACCGTATCAATTTAATATAATCCGTTTGTTAAACATGTTTTCTATGTGTATTCCAATTAGTTTGTTTCTAGGTGGTGTACTTTTAGAGATATTTAATGTTTTCTCTCTGAAGATTGCTCACTGCCATTGACAATGCATTGAGTATGCCGGTACCAGCAGTGCAAAACGTCAGTTTTATTCAAAATGAATAGAAATCCAGAACCCTAACCATATCAATTTAATTTAATCTTTTTGGTAAACATGTTTTCTATGTGTATTCCAATCAGTTTGTTTATAGGTGTTGTACTTTTAGAGATATTAAACTTTTTCTCTCTGAAGATTGCTCACTGCCAGTGGTGATACTGCCATGTGCGTTTTGTTTACCTGCGAACAGGAATAAGGTCAAGATGGCCGCCAAACCGTGTTATGGTGTATCGTTGAACTCCTCCGACCGCGGCCATCGATTCCTGATGCGACTATGGCGGCCCTCCTACCCTCATTTTGCCAGATTCGAGTGCCTAGCTTCCATGCACGCCGTTACGTAGTTGCCTACACACTGACATAACAAGTATTTTTGTTATTATTCAAATATATGATGTTTGATAGATTTCATCTCCATCACTTCTCCGCAGCATCCGAACCTGCGTAGTGTTTGGAGCTGTCTCGCCTTTTCTCGAGAAGGGTCCACAGCGACGAAAGAAGCAAAAACGGCTGACCACTGGGTCATATCGAGCATACCCTTGCAGGATTAGTTTCCCATTCAGTAAGTAGTGATATTGTGTGATTTAAACAGAAATCAATGTAGATCAATTTCAAATATACTTCAAACAATTTAATCTGTGCAAAAGATACATAAATATGTGATAATGTCTGAACAATAAACTTGTCAAATAATAATGGGGGACATCCGGGGTAGTTCATTTGTTGACACTAGATGGCGCATCGGTACCAGTGGTCCTAAACGGCCATTGACAATGCACTGAGTTCGCCGGTACGCGTAGTGCAATACGTATCTTTTATTCAAAATTAATAGAAATACAGAACCCTAACCTTAGAAATTTAATATAATCTATTCGTTGTATGTTTTCTATATGTATACCAAGCGGTTTGTCTCTAGGTCTTGTGGTTTTAGAGATATTTGACTTCTTCTGTATGAAGATTGCTCACGGCCATTGACAATGCACTGAGTTCGGCGGTACGCCCAGTGCAAAACGTTTATTTTATTCAAAATTAATAGAAATACAGAACCCTAACCTTAGAAATTTAATATAGTGTATTCGTTGTATGTTTTCTATATGTATACCAAGCGGTTTGTCTCTAGGTCTTGTGGTTTTAGAGATATTTGACTTCTTCTGTATGAAGATTGCTCACGGCCATTGACAATGCACTGAGTTCGGCGGTACGCCCAGTGCAAAACGTTTATTTTATTCAAAATTAATAGAAATACAGAACCCTAACCTTAGAAATTTAATATAATGTATTCGTTGTATGTTTTCTATATGTATACCAAGTGGTTTGTGTCTAGGTCATGTGGTTTTAGAGATATTTGACTTCTTCTGTATGAAGATTGCTCATAGCCATTGGGTTTGCAGTGTGACAGTGTGCCGAATAGGCCCACTGGTTCAGTGGCGATGCGAACGGCAGGAATTTGAACTAAAAAGTCGGAGGTCCCCCATTGTCTCACAGAGAGAGGTCTAGCCTGGTCCCCTGGCACTCATTTGGGCCATCCCGTTCGTCAGAATTTCAAATCGAACACTGCGAGTAGAGTCGACAAATAGATGTGCCATGTGCAAAACGATCCGACCCAAGTAACCCACTGTCGCGGTTTCAGTTGTCAACCAGTTTCAGTTCTCAACATCGCTTCTGCGCATGCGTCAAACATCTGCGCATGCGTCAAAGCATCGTCTGTGCATGTGTCAACATCAGCCCGATTCAAACCATTGCAGATCGCCGCAAATTGCTGCCTCATACTGTCACTATAGTGTCAGTGCCACTAACCTTATAAATTTAATATAATCTTTTCAGTAAACATGTTTTCTAGATTTGTTTCTAGGTGGTTTGGTTTTAGGGATATTTCACTTTTTCTGTATGAAGATTGCTCACGACCATTGACAATGCGCAGACGATGCTGTTAGATTTGCCTTTGTACCGGAAACAAGTTTAAAAGGGCTGAAATGAGTTCAACCGTGGCTGGTGGGGTCACACCGTGGCTAGTTGGGTCATTCCGTATAGTGCTGAATATGCTTATGCTTTTCTCAGCCACCCCACCCTCCCATCTGAAAGTCCTAAGGGCTAGGGTTGAGTGTCATGGTAGCTGAGACAACTGGAGAGATTCGGTGCCGCCCCAACGCTTCGCCGTTTTGAATCTTGTAAAGACATCCCCCAGCTTCTACAACCGTCCCACCTGAAGATTAATCTTCAACCAAAGATCAGACCGATTTATTGGTGCATTTCTATATTGCTGCAGTTCTACAGCTGGTAACCGTCGTAAGGTTATGAACAACCCCACAAATAAGCAAGTAAACTCGGCCTTTTCGAACCGGTGGAGGATGGCGACTGATCACTATTTCTGCCATGCCACCCAGCCCACAATAGACAGACTAGAATGTAGGGTTAAGGATCTTGGGGTCTTGTTTTGATCATACTTCAGACTGTACACAAAATGTCATTCTTGCTAATAAATCTATTGATTCGTGTTTGTGTTGTTCAATTGAAGTGTCAAGTACATTCTGAAATTAAAGTGTACACAATGCGGATGAGGTATACAAACTCATTTTCCTTTTCCATGCAAGGTTTGAGGCGGTGCCTTAAGATTTCCAATTCAATAGTAGCCAATGCATTTAATTACTTAGTCTTTGTTCAATGCGACCTGATACTCTTTTATCTATTATGATGTTTTGTTTGCAGTATGATTCGGGTGATAGTTGGAGTATTCTTGTCTCTCTAAGTCTTAATATATAAATAAAGCCACGGCAATTTTCAGGAAGAGCCAGGACCTTCTACATCCCCAATGTCCAAGTCCACAGGAACATTATCTCATTGTGTATCAGAACAAATAGCTGGATATTGCCGAGATAAAAGTTTCACCCCATACTGCAGTACAGGGGTAAATACCAACCCTATATAAAAGTTGTCGAAAACTGCTTTAGTATCGAACGGGAAGTAGAAATGGCTAGCTATATCGTCACAGAGTTGGTGAATTGGGAGAGAATGCAAAAAGACTAACATAGGCTACTGAAATGCAGACAATCAAATAACTTATCAGCAGCTACTGTTTGATAAGACAACACCAACACTACAGCTGGCCAGCATTGACAACAAGCCAGGGTACCCGGGCTTACATGCTATGGACAGTATAAATACAGCCTCAATAAAAAAAAACTAAAAAAAACACACTATTTATTCTGCCCATAGCATGTAAGCTCCTGCGAGGGTGCTTGTTTTTAGCGCTGGACAGCTGTGAGGAATGTTATGGTGTATGGCAGGCTTACCGTTCCGGGTTGGTATCCAGGACGTCCACCAGCATTTATTTAAGTAGTTACAGTATAACCCCTGTAAACCAAGCTCGGTTAAACCAAACGATCGGTAAATCCAAACTTTTGTTGGCGGCCTGGCAAAATACTACCATTTATAATATAAAAAAGTTGGTTAAACCAAAGTTGGTTAATCCAAATTATTGGTTAATCCAAACAAACTTGTGGGACCCCAAGCCACTCTGCTATGGCTAAACCAAACTTTCATGAGGTTATAAGGTCATCTGAGAGCCCACTGACTTTTTATATGATAAATGGTAGTATTTTGCCAGGCCGCCGAAAAAAGATTGGATTAAGCGAATGTTTGGTTTAACTGAGCGTAGTTTAACGGAGTTATACTGTACATACAGAACAAAACAATAATCAAAGTGTTCACATACATTGTATATTCCATGTGCAATACACACTTACTCAAAGTCAAAGCCAAAGCCTTGGTTAAACCAATGATCGGTTAATCCAAACAAATCTCTAGGGTCCCTTCAAGTTTGGTTTAATGGGGTTATACTGTATTATCTATGTTATAACTAATATCTTAGCCTAGTATGTACATCTAGTGAGATGGTAATAGGCTTGTGGATGAGGATGTGTTCCCAGAATTTGTTTGTTTGTTTTGTTTGCAGCTTTCCTTTCACTTGTGCCCTGTCCCTGGTTAGTGCCTAGATGTGCCAGAACATATCGATACTCTTCGAGACTGTGACCAAGTGGGTTGCCTGCGGTGTTAATTTGTTAACCATGGTTTAAATAATATTCCTCACAATTTTTGTCATATGTTGCAGTTCTTTTTCGTTTCCATTAATCGACCGCACATTTCCTTATTTATCTGCCAAAAGATTGCCTCAACATGAAACTTGCACAGGTGTATTGACACAGTAGCCATAACCAGACGATATGGCCGAATGAGTTAGAGCATCCGTCCCCCGTGTTGGTAGATCGTGCGGTCGTGTGTTCGAACCCGGTCGAGTCAAACCAATGACTTCAAAATTGATACTTGTTGCTTCCTAGCATGGCGCTCGGCATTATTAGGATAGGGCAAGGACTGGTTGGCTCAGTGTCAGGATAATGTGACTGAGTGGGGTATCAGGTCTTCCAGTGGGGCAATACTATAAAGTTGCCATGAGTGCGCACTGTCACAAGTCAGTACCCACCCTGATATGACCTTAGATGTTGCTCAGACGTAAAACAACAACAAACAAACAAACAACACACATGGCATAGCACTCCCAATGGCTGAAATCTTGTTTGCGTCTTTATCCACAATAACTGTCTTGACAGCAGCCATGTGGAGAGTATGCCAGTTATCCCACACTGTGGCCATGCGACTAACCACTTCCGTTGAATAGATGCCGCCTCTCAAGAAACGAGCGCCCAATAACCAGGAGAATAAGACTACTGGCCCAATCCATATCGGACCCTCCGCACGTGCGAAAGGTCGGCGGGATCATCGGCTCAGCAGCAGCCATTTATAAATAAATGGCTCTGGCTTTCACGAGCGACGTGCTTTTCAAGTGGTAAATTGATTTTGTCGAATTTCCTTTGGATAATGTCTTATGACATTGGAATGGGGATACATCTTTCTATTTTGAACATCGGATGGCGGTGGGGTTAGGTGGTATGCATTTCTTTTTTTTGTGGATTTGATGAAATAAGGCAATCCCATGCCCATATCAGGGGATCAAGCCCAAAGCCAGGCAAACCAAGGACTTGGCGTGATCTTCATAGTGTTGTTGTTGGCAGTGACTTCTCAGGCAAGGAGCCACATATGCAAGTGGGCGTGGATGGTTTGAAGGCATCAGGGAGCCTACGTTGTATGATGGTTAACACGCTAGCAATGGAAATATAGTTATGGCATTTTTAATTAAGGAAAGTTAAACGTTGGGTTATACAAATGTCAGCTCACAAATGCTTAAGAAACAAGGCTAGAGATGCTATGGCCCTACTTTCCACTTTCACATGTAGGGTGTGTGGGAGGCCACTTTAAGGCTGGTTATTGTCTCCTGGCTCCTCCGGTCGTAATGACCAAAACCCGGCGCTGCGCCGCCTTATATAGCGAAAGTCTTCCCGAAAGGGGTGCATCGGCAGTTCAAGTGTACTGCATAATACGTCATCAAGTCCTGTTTACCCGATTGGTGACCAGGTCAGCGTTTGAGTTTGTTACATAGTTCTAAAGAATTCCGCTATTCGGCGACACAATAGACGTCCTTAGTACTGGCACGCCTTGGTCTGTTTTCATGATCCTGATTACCCGCAATGCCAAAGCATTACAAAACAATGTGGGTTGGCCATGAGTTCCAATTTAATTGTTGGACATGTTCAAAAGGGTGCTACGTTAGAGGCAACCATACTGTGGCAAAGTATTGGTATTCTTCATGTACTCTAGCATACTATAGCATACTCTAGTGTACTCTAGCTTACTTGGACATAGTTGAACATTGGTGACCATAGTGGAGGCTAACGTATGTTGAACATAGTTGAACGTAGTTGAACATAGTTGAACATAGTTGAAGGTAGTTGAACATAGTTGAACGTAGTTGAACATGGTTGAACGTACAGGCATCCGTGCAGTAACATATTTATCCATACCAAAACCTGCCGTACCTTAACATGTGTCACCATAGTTTAACGTACTTACACCACATTTGACCCACATTAATCTATCCTACGTTCAACCACGTTCAACTATGTTCACGAACGTGTATGTGACAAGGGCTTAACACTCTCTGATAGGATTGATTACAATTTGAGAGTAAAGAGCTGTTGCATCAGAAATCATAATCCTGCGGTGTATCCTCACTCTCTCTCTCTCTCTCTCTATATATATATATATATATACCGTTTTTGTGTAAATATTCTCGGAATTCAAAATGGCTGGGAGACCAGGACTTTGGTGCTGACAACATTGCGAACCAGTTGCATAGCAACACCTCATCGTGCAGTGTGTCAGTGACACCGGAAGCTCCGGTCTCACGGGCCGTATTTGATTGTGACGCTCCGGTGTGGCAGTTTCAGCGCCCGGTCAGTTTCAGTGGCCTGTCGTGGCTTCTGCGCATGTGCGGATTTTAATACATATGCAAAACACCCGTGGTCTCGCCGGCTACAAGCTCAGCTGTAACTATCGCTGGTGCCCGGCAGTGTTAGGGACCGATTAGGCCGAAATCTATTGAATGTGATCATATTTAACAGAATTACATACTCAAATAATGAAATTTAATTAAATTAACCTTAAATTCCAAGCGATATTAACGTAGCAGCTAGATCAGCGTCGAATCGCCGAGTGTAAACAAAACAAATAGCAGTGCTCGCCGCAACGTGCAAAAATCCGCACATGCGCAGAAGCCACGACAGGCCGCTGAAACTGACCGGCCGCTGAAACCGCCACACCGGATCACTCGGGTCATCCGAGTCGTCAGGTTTTCAAATTCGAACACCCCGAGGTGAGGCTAAAAAGACACGTGACGTGTGCAAAACGACCTGATCCCAGTAACCCAAGTCTTGGCTGGGGGTGCTAGGAGCAATGACATCACATTTGCGCTGGTAACTGTAGGCTAACAGCTACCAGTACAAGCCTTACATGTTTGCTGAATGTTTTTTGTTGTTGTAATAACCCAGATTAATGAAATGGAAATATAACTAAACCTTGCAATCATGAATCCTATTTTACTGTAGTTATATATCGGTTATTAAAAATAGAAAAGAGTTGTTGATTAAGCCACAATTTTTCCCACCCCGAGCCTGTTCTTTTATATAACCCAAGTTTATAGGGCCTGCGCATGCACACAAAAGTGGTTTGGATGACCTGAGTTGTTTAATTGGTTAAGGGGCTGTCACATTAGGGTTTTTTGCGGGAGCGTATGGCGGCGTAAGCGCGTTACGTCATATACGTCGGCATACGCCGTATACGCTACTCATACGCTACGCATACGCTACTCATACGCTACTCATACGCTGCCAGATGCCGCCAGATGCCGGCGTATGTGAAGCGTATGAGGCATACGCCGCCATACGCTTTCATAAATCCGTCCGTCCAAATTTTGTTGTGCATGCTCAAAAAAACCCGACCTATGAGGGCGTATAGCCCATACTGTCAAAAAATGTCACAGCACGCTCCCATACGCTCCCATACGCTCCTCGTACGCTCCTCGTAGGTTCCACATACGCTCAAAACCACCCGAAAGGTCACCAAATGTCATCATAGGCCGGCACGCGCAGGACCTACGTAGGTTTTCAATACGCTCCCGCCATACGCCGTAATGTGACAGGGCCTTTACGGCCGCACTGCATGTCAGTGCCACCAGAAGCTCATAAGCATATTCAGTGATGAAAGGAGAGGGACAACCAGCCACATTTGAAATCGTTTGAACTCTTCTGAGCCCATTTGAACTTGCCGGAAATAGACTTTCCTCTTCTTGAGTTCGGAACAATACAGTGTCAGCCAATAAGAGCTGTTCTTTTCGATTTGCAATCACAAAGAAGAGCTCTGATTGCCTGACACTGAGAGCTGTTCTTTCCAATTGCAAATGGCAGCCCCCATATTGCAATCGCAAAGAAGAGCTCTGATTGCCTGACACTGAGAGCTGTTCTTTCCAATTGCAAATGGCAGCCCCCATATTGCAATCGAAAAGAAGAGCTCTGATTGGCTCAAACTATGGAAAGGTCCCAGTCGAATACATACATTACTTTGTTTAGTAGTTTCTTGTTCAAAGCTAGTCACACGTTTATGTATCTTTCGCACAGATTAAAGTGATTGAAGTATATCTGAAATTTGTCTACATTGACTTCTGTTTAAATTACACAATATCAGTACTTAAAGAATAGGAAACTCATCCTGCAAGGTATGCTCAATATGGGACAGTGGCCACCCGTTTTTCCTCCTTTCCTCGCTGTGGACCCTTCTCCAGAAGCTCCGGCCTCACAGTGTGACAGGGTGACAGACAAACGGCCGGCCCCATTATCAGCGCTGCGATAGGAGTGTCCGGACAGTGGTCCCCGCCGAGCTCGGGGCACCAGATGCCGGCCTCCACAGCCACCTTCCCGGTGGGAATACCGAGGGCGGGTAGCGGTGGGCGGGCCTGAATGAAACAAGGTTTATGGCAGTGAACCTACTTTCTGTAGGCATAAGGACTTAGAGGAATGATGGGTGCCTCCCTCTGGAGTCTATAAATAGACATATATAACGTTATATATATATATATATATATATATCCAATGCAGTCAAATAATGGACGCCTATATAATATTGTAGGCTTACATATTAATCAATATATATAATACTACAATATAAAGGATATTGTGCCTATCGTGTTTGGAAGGCTAATGCAGTAAACACGTGTATTTTCTATCTATATATATAGATTAGTTAGACAAATCTTACCTTGGTATAGATGATGGATAACTGTTGTTTTCCCGAGGTATAAGCCTCGGATAGACATGGGCGAGGGAGAAGGAAGCACATCTGGGTCCAACAATTTTTACCTACTTATTCAGGATAAAATGATCTAACTAACAATAATGATGGAGCTGCCAAGTTTTCTTGGTACAAGCCAACAGAATAGACGTGGAAGGGTGTGGTGGGCGGGACCTCGCCCACGTCTATCTGAGGCTTATACCTCGGGAAAACAACAGAAATCCATCATCTATACCAAGGTAAGATTCATCTAACTAATCTATTGTACCTTGGTATAAAGCCTCAGGCTAGCCGCAGGATAGGGAGAACTTTACGTAATATCATTTTATCCTGTATTGTATTGTTAACTAGTTGTAATCACATGTTAAATACAGTTTTAGGCAGTATTAATGAGAATGGAGAATAAATAGTTTCTCACCTATGTAGCTTAGTCTTTGAGTAGCCGTCGGGCGACACCGCTTGACTTTTCTAGTCATTTGTTGAAATGTTTTGCAAACGACCTAGCAGATTTCCACCCTGCATGAGCTAGGATCCGTTTTACCGAAATTCCTAGCAGTCGTGCCTTTGACACCATGGCATCTCGTGTCGAATGAGACGCATATCTGTCCGTATTGACACCTGCCAATTTCAGTACTGTAATTGTCCACCGTGCGAGGGTATCTCACGAAATGCCCTTGTGTGGCTTAATAAAGCTCACCAAAAGCTGTCTTGAAGTTCTTAAGTCCTTCGTCTTGGATATATACACCCTTATGGCTGACACTACACATAATTTTGGATCCTCTGTGAAACTTGTAACATTCAATGTAGACAGCGGGTCTACTATGCGGTTCAACTTTAATAGTTGTGTCAAGTCAAACGTAGCCTCTTTTCTGTCTATTTCGAGGCCATCTACTGACAGCGCGACAATAGTCTGTCCTCGCTGGCCTGTCACTAGTAAGAGGAGCATTCCTACCTTAAATCCCAACTGCTTAATGTCTAAGTGCTTGTTATGTGGCCATCGTTTAAATAGTGTAAATACTACGGAAACATCCCAGAACCGACTATATTTTGGTTTGGGGGGGTTTCGTTCATAGATTGAACCCAATGAATAACCTGCTGTTTCCCTATTGTTTGGCCATTTATTCTGGGAAGGATAATCGACAAACCGCATCTAGCTGCATTAATGGCGCCAAACCCTAAACCTTCGTCTTCTAACATGTGTAAGAACCTTGCTACCTGAGAAATCGAAGGATTCATAGCCATGACCTTTTGAATCAGACAATGAACACCCCACTTTCTTAAATAAGTTGTGTACATTTTAACTGTGCCTTTCCACCATGCATGTGAAACTAATCTTTGTTGAGTAATTTTGTCTAGGCCAAATTGTTTTAAATAATTATTTAAGAAAGGAATGCGAGCAAAGGTGTTGTCGACACGTCTCCGCGGCGTGTCAGTGGACCTTGGTGTGTTAGATTTTCTGGGGATCTTCAGAATCGTAGGCAATCTCTGGCTGTCGCCACTATTCCCAGTCGCCAAGGTTGTGTGTCCCAGTCGGGGACGATTAATATTGCGTGAGCTTTGTCCATCTTGATTTTTCTGGCCACTTGGCTGATCATGCTAAATGGGGGGGTAACATATAGTAGAATTCATTTTCCCATATTAGTGAAAACGCATATATTTGCCAGGCATTTGGTTCTGGGTGCCACAAGACATATTTTTGTATTTTCTAGTTATTTCTGGATGCAAATAAGTCAACGTCAGGTCGTCCCCATTTTTGACAAATGTTTTCGAAAATTCCAGTATCTAAAGACCATTCCAAATGATCATGGAAATGTCTGCTCTTTTTGTCAGCTAGCATATCTGACAATCTTCAAAGGATTGTGCCATGATGAACGAGTCATCTATATAAGGAAACATAGTATGCCCTTTCCTGGTCATAGCCGAAAAAGACGGCTTTAATAATTTAGTAAAGAGACGAGGGATGCAAGCCAACCCATTTGGCATACAGGTAAATTGGAAAAGTTTATCTGCCCAAATAAATCTTAAGAATTTTCTGTGTTCTAAGCAAATAGGAACAGTATAATAAGCGTCTTGTAAATCTACGCTTGCCATCCAGGCCCCTGGTGTAACCAAATCCCTGGCAGTTTCTAGTAGTGAGAACATTTTAAAATGCCGGTATTCAACTAATTCGTTTAATTTTGTTAAATCTAAGATCATTCTGATCTCACCATTTGGTTTGGGTCGGGAAAAAATGTTAGAAATAAATTCCCCAGGGGTGTGACCGACTTGTTCTATTATGCCTTCAGTCTCAAAAAGTGAAACTTGATTTCCTAATGCCTGTTTCTCTAATATGTCAAACTTATAAGGAAAAGGAATTTGTGTTTCTATTGGGATTTCCTTAAATGGAATGTGAACGCCAGTAACAACTTCTAATATATTGTTATCTTTAGTAATGTTATCCCATTCAGAAAAGTGAGTAGAAATGTTGCCTGCATTAAATTCCCTTACATCTGTTTGTGTTTCCTCCGTGACCATCTCTGCTATGACTGGCTTCAGAGTCTGGGTGGCATTGTCTATTTGTTCCCCGGGCGTGGGAACGGCTGTTTGGGTGTGAACTCCCTGCGGAACGGGCGGTTCCCGTCATTCCACCCGAAGGGTTGACAGTCTCCCCATCCTTTGTCCCTTGGCTGAAATCCGTAGGAGGGGCCGGACCTCCCGGCTCTTGATCCGCGGCGATTCCGAAAATCCCCTCATGCTCTGCGCAATCTGGAAGTGTTGTCAAGCTTATGTTTGCCTTCCATATTCTTGCCACTTTTGGCCTCGGCTTCGACTTCCTTAAAGAGGTAAGGAAGTTGGCCCCCGAACATTTTTCGTTTTATCGAGGGGCTTACCTTTCACCGGATTTGGAGCCAAGAACAGGGTGTATTCTTTCCCATCATTATCAGTCACCTTCTTCGATCGAGCTACCTCTTTACCGGTGTCAGTAGTGACTGCCTTGAAGACGTTCTCGTAATGCCTGTAGCTGATGAAGTTGCTCGCCACCGTTAGTAACCCGACGTTTTTGTCCATCGTGCGAGCTATGTTATGAGAACTTATTCTCCGTTTGCATCATATTTGCAATAGGTGCGACCGATGTTAGTGCTCCCAGTAACGCTTTGTGGATTGTGAATAGGATGTTTTCAAACCTCCTTCTGTCGTCACTGAGATGGACTCCTGAGTCCTTCTCCTTGACTACTGTGTTGGGAATCCGTTTGATTCCCGAAATCTGCTCAGTCAACTTAGTGATGACTTCGGCTGGTTTAAATGTATTAAAGTGACCTTTAATTGTCTCTCGCATCATAGTAGTGGTCTTGATCTTTTTGGCCTTTTGCTTCGGGCACTTTTTACAGACTTTCCCGCCGATCTTTGCGTAAAGTCCTGCACGTTCTGTTTCCGAGTCAGACTCAGTTGTTGATGAGTCTGAAGAAGAGTTCTTCTTTTTCTTGCTCTTCTTTTTGGTCTTCTTGACCTTCTTAGCCTTGCTGGCTTTGGTGAACTCGTCACCTGACGAGCTCACTGCTCTCTTTTGTTTATTTTTCTTGGGCCCCGTAGCTTCGACTGCCGAGTCAGTCTCCTCAAAGTCCAACACATCCTCCCAGTCGGAATCAATGACAGGGAGGTGCCGGCTTGTAGCCGTGTGTGGATTAGGCTGTAGTTGTTGGAGTTTCAGCTCCACCATCTGGCTTATCCAGGCGTCTAAGTCTACCAGATAAGTTGCCCCGTTGTCATTATCTCGGTCAAACGCTATGTCAGCCCCGGGTTGGGGGGACGGGGGAGCCGTCAACCCTGGTGACGAGTCGTAGCCAGTGGGAGCATGGCCCTCCGCTGCAGCGGGCACCGGTTTGTTTCACTTCATAGCCATCGGTACTCTGTAACCAAAAAGGATTACTGTAAAACCAGAATCAACTCAACTTGAACACAAAAGTGACGCCAGGTTACCCCGGGTTGAGGATGTATATGGTATTGAGTAACGTATTTACACCGTTCTCAGTACAGGCGTGATAAGCTAAGTGTATTGTCGTAGGTTTGTGGTATCGAAGCCAACCGTACGAGGGGTAGGCCTCTGGGACCTCCCACGCTCTCTGTCCCGTACACTTCTCCCTCCTGCGGCATTCTGCGCCAGCAAGTTGGAGAAAATGCTACAAAACTCAGAGGTACGCCTCACAAGAAGGGAAGTCTAAAAAAGAAACCCAGGATCATCCCCAACAACACCCTCTATTAGGGTCCGAGGGAATCTCCACAGGAGATGTGATGGTGCCATGGTTTCGATACGTAAACACGCAATCCTTTGTTCTATCCGTACGTATGAAAACGATAATCTTGTCCAAATTGGACCTGCGAAAGTTCTGAAGTTTCAAATCTATATGCTATAATGCATCATAAACAAGCTCGACCAAAGTTTTCATTACTACTTACGGTTAATTAGCTTGTTGTAGACAAATTTTGCCGGAGCAACTCAATGAACGTCCTCCCGTCGTGAGTTGTTTATGCTAATTGCTGGAGCCGGATGTCCTTCCTTCTCGCTCGCCTGCGGCTAGCCTGAGCCTTTATACCGAGGTAAAATATATATATATGAGTGTATAGGACGTATAATTTAGTATGCTGATATAAGTTGTTATTATTATTATTATTCTACTCGCTGTGTATTATGTGCAATCGCTGACTTGCCTGCATTTACCGTTGCCCCTAGTTGCCTACTTGAGGGCCACAATGACCTGACATCCAACTCAGTCACATTATCCTGACACTGAGCACACCAGTCCTTGTCCTCTCCTATTAATACCGAGCGCCTGGCTAGGAAGTGACAAGTATACATGTTTAAGTCATTGGTTTGACTCGACCAGGGTTCGAACCTATGGATTCCAGTCTCATGATCTACCAAAACAGGAGACACTTTCGGCCATCCCATCTCCTAAATTTGTAAATAAAGTAGGTTTAAACAGTTATTAGGTCTGTAGATGCATAGATATATATCAAATGTAATTACATACAATATTGCGATTTATCAGATCTATTCATTACTTGTGATTATGTATCAGCATGTTTTTTCCGTTAATTGATCTTCTAAATGTGAATGAGTGATTTGAGGTTCACAATGGAGTGGCTGATGGATTCTAAAGTCTTTTTGGCTGCCATATATAGTTCCTTTTTGTGATACGACATATATGTTGCGAGGGCGTAAAACCCCAACGGCCAATCAAACCATGGTCTTATTTGCTGCATGTTGATGGTATGGAGTAGTTGTTGGAGAGTGCTGGAGTTGTAGCACACCATGGCAGATTGGGCAATTTTGAAATGATATCGATATTGTATTCTCTATAGGGATGTCCATTATAATACCAACTAAACTGTCAGGTCGAATAATGCATGTAGCACGAAATCCATGCTATATACCACAGTTTGCTGTATTTCATCAGAAATACCAAATCATGCTGACTCTGCATTCTGCATTGTGATATCCATTTCAAAACTAGTTACTGCCACATCACTGTTCCTGTGACAAGGCCACTGAACAACCCATTACAAATAGTGTCCGAAGGCGGCATTGTGAAAATAACCATGTAATTTGCAACGCTCGGACACACAAACGAAGGCATATATAAGTATTTATATTTATTGAATGGATGCTCCATCATGGAATATCGTAGGGTTATCTCAATCATCATAGCATAACAGATAACAAAAATAAACAAAAAGTCAGTGCCACAGAGGCAAGTGAGGCTGTCTCAAATGCAGGTGACTGGCACCACTGTCACACAAGGACTGGCTTCCTTATTGTTCATCAATTGGCTGTTGTAGTTGGCAAATGCGACTGGGCACATTTCTGAAGCGAGATGAAAGATATACATTTAAGGCATAGCAAATAGAGGCAATTAGTGAAATCAGCACTTAACCCCTACCAATGACTGAACTAACAAAAAAAACAAAGAAAAAAGGGTTAGGTGGGTGGGAAAATCTGACTTGCTTGTTTGCGGGCTTGTGGCAAAGTGAGGTTTCGGCAGAGTAGGTCATATGCGGGTCACGAACAGGTCATGTTAGCCTTGCTCGCGAATTAACGATGTTGCCTCACCAACATACATAATTGTACAATCAAAAGTGCAAAATATATAGTTAAAATGCTTATTTATCAAAATCCACTATTTGCGAGTGAATAATGTAGGAAACCATGTAGGTTTGTACACGTTAAACGTCAAATCAAGAGATGTATGTGGCTGACAAATCGTCCCTTTTGCATTCGCCTCTAATTTGCTAAGTGTATGGCACTATAGATCAACACTATGTGCTAGAAGATGATGATGATCATCATTATCTATGGTATGCAGGTATTTCAATACCTCAGAGAGTTGCAATACCTCAGGGACTTTGACGCCCATGCCCTGCAGAGTTGTAAACCACTGCCTTGTGGTACAGGTTCTTGACAGAACTGAAGGCTAAGGGAGTAAACCCTGAACAGAAAACCATGTCACTGTGGCACCATCAAGGGCGGTTGATGTATGGAACTCCCAACATCTCCCGACCAGCCACTGCAGGGACAAATAGTTGTGCGCCTGTCTGAACATGTTCTTGCCAGTGTGAAACCTGTATTTGCTCCCCGAGAGAGTGCCGCTGGTAACTTGCAAAAGCCAGCAGCACTTCAACACTTTTGCAGGCAGCTTTCATGAAATGTACAACCGCACAACATCACTCTCACAGCAGAGAGCTAAATGGAGAGTGGCAGTCAAGTAATGAAAGCAGTCTTTGTCGCATCACGACCGACAGCATTATGATGATGATGATGATGATGTGCTAGAACCACCAGTTCCACAGTTAATCTTTAGTGATGCAGATTTTGCTTATATTTAGAGTTGCATAGTTCGATGCTTTTGAATTTGACTGATTTTTCTGAGATAAAGATATTAATCTAATTGTTATTATGATGAAGAGTTCATGTGCAAAACCACGTAAAAGTCAATCTAAAAATTGAATTTAAATAAAGGATTTTTACCTGAAAATAAGTTTAAAGCTCAGTACTTCCACTTTGGATATGATCACATGGTTATGAAGCACTACACAAAACAGTAGGAATATAAAAAGATAACCTTTTTGAAGGTTTCATTCCAATGATTCTCTCCATTTTGGATTGCCGTTTACGCGGTTTTGCGCCTGAACTCTTCATGTACCTTACTTTAGTTTGAAGTAACTTATATTTTAAATGGCTAAACTTTGAGATATTTTAAGTGCAAATCTGTCAAATTAATGTTGGTAAATATGCCAAAGCTCTGAGACTATAGGCCTCTGCAGTAACAGATTCTATTACATTGACTCAGTATTCCCTTCGATGTGGCAACACATCCGTAATAGGTACACAATATCTACCTTAAATAAGTCAAATCAAATCTGGATAATTGTTTTAATTTTGACAATGTTATGCTTCGTCAGAGTATGCAGCTTTAAATATGCATGACATTCAGCCTTATGCCCCTGTCACATACACATTAGTGGACGTAGTTGAACGTAGGTGAACGTAGTGGAGGCTAAAATGGGCCAAACGTGGTGTAAGTATGTTAAACTACTTTGAAATATGTTAAGGTATGGCAGGTTTTGGTATGGATAAATTCATTATGGTACAGATAAATATGTTATGGTGAGGACGCTGGTATCTTCAACTACGTTCAAAGACATTTGACTATGTTCAACTATGTTACCCTCCACTACGTTCACCTTCGTCCACTAATGGCTATGTGACCAGGGCTTCATCCAAGTGTGCTAGAGCATGCTAGGGTATGCTACAGTATGCTAGAGTATACTAGAGTATGTTACCATCACAGATGCAAATTCAGCCTCTAACATAGCGCTCTTTTGAACATGTCCAAATATTAAATCGGCACTCATGGCTCACCCACATTATTATCAAGGAGAAGTATGGATGCTGGTATGTTCAACTACGTTCAACTATGATAGCCGCCACTTCATTCAAATACGTCCACTAAGGTGTATACATGTGACTGGGCCTTCACTCTGGATATCTTTTGCTAAACTTGCTGGCCCCTAATCCGATAACACCGATATAATACCTAGTATAGCCCCGTTCACACATGGGCTTTTAAGCCGTGTTCACACGCGGGCGTTAAGTTGCCTCAACTAGTTTGCCTTGTCTAGTTTGGCTCACATTCGCCATGTGGACGCGACGCCGAGGCGGATTAGGGCTGATTCGGCTCAACTAGTTCACCTCAAGTAAACCGCGTCATGAGGTAGTCTAGGTGAAGCGAACTAGCTTAAGTTGGCCCAAGTTCATAGTGTGAACGGTAGCGGCTTAGATGAGCCTGATTAAAGACGTCACACGCATGTGCAGTCAAGACCTGAGTTTGTTTATTTTCCGGTCGATCAAAAGCACATATTATATACTTTGGTCTATGAGGTGCACAGATATTTTGTTCATGATTTATTTTAAGGTTTTCACTGCCCAGCAGAAGTTTTGACCGTTCCAAACCAATACGATTAAGTCCATACATATCTAGGTTGAACCCACATACTCTCGTGGTGATGTCGACTAACCGAAACTGGCGCTGGTTAGTATGGACTTGCTCATCCGCAGATATCAATTTCCGCCTTAAACCGCCCCGAATACTGCATGTGTGGACACAACACTAGTTCGCCTCATCTAGTTTGTCTTATCTAGTTCGGCCTAAAGTTGTGTGTGTGAACACGGCTTAAGTCGCCTCAACTAGCTGGCTTCATCTAAGTCGACTCAGATCGCGCGTGTGAACGCTCCTCGCAGGCGAATTAGGGCTGAGTCTACTTAACTAGTTCTCCTCTTGTAGACTGCTTTGCGAGGTAGATTAGATGAGGCGACTTAGACTGATTCGGCCTAAGGTGTGTGTCTGAACGCAAGAGGTTTAGTTGAGGAGAATTAAGCACATCGATGTATGTAAGTATGTATGTGGGTATGTGTGTATGTGTGTATGTATGTGCGTATGCATGTGTGTATGTATGTGTGTATCTATGTGTGCATGTATGTGCATGTATGTGTGTATGTATATGTATATGTGTATGTATGCAGATGTATGTGTAGGTATATATGTGTGTATGTATGCATGTGTGTTTATGTGTATGTATGTGCATGTATGTGAGTATATATGTATGGTTGTATGTATGGGTGTACATGTGTATCTATGTGTGTATGTATGGGTGATTGTATGTATTTTAGGTTTTTTGTGTGTATGTGTGTATGCATGTGGGTATGCATGTGTGCATGTATGTGTGTGTATGCATTGATGTATGGGTGTATGGTTGCCTTTATGCATGTGTGTATGTATGTGCATATGCATGCATGTATGTATGTATACTTGTATGGGTGTATCGTTGTTTCTATGTATGTATGTGTATATGTGTATGCATGTCTGTATATATTTATGTATGCATGTATGCATGTATATATGTATATATGAAACTACATATGGCCTGACCAGACAGGATGGCCGAATGAGTCGAGTGTCCGTCTCATGTAGGAGATCAGGAGATCCGAACCCATGAGTTTGTGGGTTTGCATCCTGTTCGAATCAATGACTTAAAAATTGATACTTCTTGCTTCCTAGTCTTGCACTCTGCATTATTAGGATAGGGCAAGGAGTGGTTGACTCAGTGTCAGGGTAATGTGACTGAGTGGAATATCAGGTCATGGTGCTGGCAGCCTGGAAGCACTATACTGTCGGAATGAGTGCACACTGTCACAAGTCGGTGCCCATCCTCATGACCTTAGATGTTGCTAGGACATAAAACAACAACAAACAAACATCGATCTGAGCTGGTTTAAGGCGCATGTCTGAATGCGACACACTTACACAAATTGGTATGTGTGAACCCACTCCTATAGCGATATAGCGATATGGTAGACAGGAAGTGTGAACACTTATTTGTCTCTCTTTTTTTTTCTTTTTTTGGTACATTAGTTGTCCCAAGCAGGGGAAATCCCAGTCAAAGACGACTGGTCTTCCCCATTCCACTGCTGGTCGATAGAAAGCCCGAGCCTACACTTTTACCGACCCAAGGGATTTTTAACCTCCCACACCACATAGACATGGTATGAGAGCAACCGGCCTTTGATGACGCTGTAAGTTATACACAGCGGTGGAAATCCAAATTGGCAGAGCTGGGGGCACGGGCACTAGTCCGACTCATCTAGGTTGTCTTATCTAAGTTGGCCTAACATTGTATGTGTGACCATGGCTTATGAGTTGTCAGTATTCTCTTTATTATTATTGGTGGCGCCACCTGTTAGTCGTATATGGCGACCCAGTAACTAAGCCGCTGTATGCGCATGCACTGTGTGCTCACCTATATGGTTTCTCGCGATCGATATTTCCTTTGTTGTCAAGATGGCACGGCAATGACCATCACTTACTGCCTCAGTCACTGCCTCAGTCACTTTCTCAGGTGTTGCCTCAGTAATTGTCTTGGTAACTGCCTTTGTCGCCGCCTTGGTCACTGCATCAGTCATTGCCTCAGTGTTTGCCTCAGTCACTGACCCCGGCATTTCCTCAACCACTGCCTTAATCACTGCCTAAGACATTGCCTCAGTCATTGTCTCTGACACTGCCTCGGGCACTTCCTCTGAAACTGCCTCAGTCACTGTATCTGATACAGCCTCGGGCACTGTCGCGGTCACTGCATTGACCGCTGCCTGTTATTGCCTCATTCATTCACTAATCTACTGCCCCACTCGCTACCTCAGTCATTGTCTCAGTGATTTACTCATTTACTGCCTCAGTCACGATCTGGGACACCGCCTTGTCACTGCTTCAGCCGCTGTTTCGGTCACTTTATGCTGTCGTTGGGGGCATTCGGCTGGGCCTCTCTATCCGAATATCAAAATATTTCCGAACAAATTCCTATTTGACTGGGACCGGAAGTGGGTTCATATACCGCTGATTCGGATGTGTGTATGTGGCTCCATCGGTTCCATCCGTAAATCTTGCGGATAGAAAGGGCCCAGTCGAATGCCCCCATTGACATTGTTGATATTAATCTAGGGATCTGATTAATTGTCTTTGAGCTGGAAAATGCATATTGTTATACTATAATCTATGTAGATAGATTTAAGAGTTGGAGGAAAATACCTGAGAGGAAATGTATTGTTCTGCGAATATGATGAGCCTACAAGACTGGATCGATATGGTCAATATCGCAACACTAACACAGTAGTAGATCAACGTGGAGAACACTGGCATATATAATTAAATCGAAAAAATAATCAACATAACACCGAAGGCACCCGGAGACATATATATATGGGTTGGTGGTGTCTGAGTGGGATGTAAATAGACATAGTGGTGCTGGCAGGTCGGGGTGTGATTGCACTCAGGGCCCAGCCCTTCTCCCGGTATAGGGGTCACCCCACTCAAAAGGTCAAGGTTGGTGATGGCCATGGGGCCATACAGCTACTGGTGGTGGGAAGACCACTGGTATCCATGGAGACCAGGAATGCTGGATTCCTATTGGTGAGGCCAGGAATGCCTGATTCCCATTGGGGGAAGGAGGTGGTATGATACTCTACAATGAACCCATGTAACTATATAACAATACACCAGAGGGCTGGACTCTCTCTCTTATACTCTTCCTTTCTCTTTTTCTGTATTGTTTTCCTCATAGCATACGTACACAACCACAGATCCGAGCATTAGATTATACAGTATGACATTCACACCTAAGCAGCAGTAGCGTGATTGCAACAGGGTAGCTGGTTACTTTAATGGTTAGGATCCAAGTCCCGGAATGGGTTATTCTATAAAACTGGGAACCACATATTTGGTTTCCACATTACTATGCTGATAATTTGTTCTTTCTCTTATTCATTGCAAGTCAAATAATTATTGTATCCTCTGTGTATTAATTACATTAGCAATAGTACATTTATTGAAGCTATCCCAATAAAGAAATAAAAAGTTAACTTATACTTTGTTTGTTGTTGTTTCATGTCCTAGCAACATCTAAGGTCATATCAGGATGGGTACTGACTTGTGACAGTGCGCACTCATGTTGACTTTATAGAGCTCTCCCACTGGGAAACCAGGCTGTCGGCACCATGACATAGTATCCCACTCAGTCACATTATCCTGACACTGAGCACACCAGTCCTTGCCCTGTCCTAGTAATTCCGAGCGCATGGCTAGGAGCGACAAGTACCAATTTTAAAGTAATTGGTTTGACTCGTCCCGGGTTCGAACCCACGGCCCCACAATCTACCCGCACGGGAGACGTACGCTCTACCTCATTTGGCCATCCCGTCTGGTTTACTTGTATGATTTGTGCTAATGTGAAAAAGTGAAAATGTACATATTTACACTATGCATGTAGCCAAACTTGTTTTCAAACTTATTTTTCAACTTTGTTCTTGTAAGTCATAACCCTGTATGCTTAAGAGTAATCAATAAAATCTTGTTTGACTATGTTTTATATGTTAAAATGAGGTTCTGGATGTGTCTTTGATTTGCATGTTACACAAGTGATATCAATGTATTCCTCAATTTGTATAAGATCTAATTAAAAAAGTAAAATACATTTATTTCAACTCTGACATATGCACAACATGCAAACCTTCATAGGACATTGGATTAGGCTATTATTTGGAATGTGTTTTCGCTATTATTTGGAAGGTTTTCACTTTTCGATGTCACACTTTAACCCCCAGTTTTAGAGAATGACCCATATAGGTAAATGCATTGCCTCTTCATGGGAAATGGTAAGAATTAAATGTCTTATGCATGTACACAATTCAGAAGATTTACAATTGACTACATCACGGTTCCGACTGCGCATGCGCTGAAAACGGGGTTGGGATCAAAGCAAAGGCGCGCGGCCATTGAGTTTGCCAATACATGCAGTTAAAAACGTCAGTTTTATTCAAAATCATTAGAAATCCAAAACCCTAACCTTATTATTTTAATATAATCTTTTTGTTAAACATGTTTTCTATATGTGTTCCAAGCAGTTTGTGCCTAGGTGGTGTGGATATAAATAAAAACATGAATAAAATAAGTAAAACTGAGTCTGGCTATGGCTCTAACAATAGTCTG
This sequence comes from Branchipolynoe longqiensis, assembly GCA_030323885.1. Classification (NCBI taxonomy): domain Eukaryota; kingdom Metazoa; phylum Annelida; class Polychaeta; order Phyllodocida; family Polynoidae; genus Branchipolynoe; species Branchipolynoe longqiensis. The sequence continues at coordinate 110,493,983 of CM059189.1, read as the reverse complement.
AGTGCCTAGATTTGTCTAAATCTAAATGCACATGGCATAAGATGTGCTGATTATATTGATGTAAATGCAATGCTGGATAAAAGATTAATATCTTTATTTACTATATATATTTGTTTAGTTGGTATTCTATGTTTCAAACAAGAGCTGAGATGAGCTGAAACTAGCACATTTCATAGCTGCACCAAGTGTATTAGCATGTGCCATGTGCTTCTGGGGGGGTTGTTTTGCTCTGACGCATCCCACAATGCACCGCGCCGCTGGAACCCTGATGTAGTCTATTCCAAGGTATACATTGTAGTAGTTGATACCGATCTCTCAGGCAAGGAGCCAGATAGACAGATAGGTGTGCATATGGTGATGGCGGGTAGCCTACATAGTTAGGACCCTAGCCTGTGAATGATCAGAAGTGTGGGTTTGAACCCCGACTGCGTCTCACTATTTCCCATGTACATCATCCTTCCCTCCACAACAGTGTAACTTATATTTCCGTATGTTATTTACATGTATTCTCATACGGACACACGATGGATCCTGTTGCATAACTGCCATGACGGTGGGTCTGAAATAATATATTAAATTGAATTCCTGTCTGTGGCTTCCACTTTTCAAACCCTACATTTACAGTACAGTAGTATATTGCCGCCCAATTGCATATAATAAAGGCAGCAATTATGCCTACACATATCTCACCAGGGGGAGCCTGCTGCAGCCTACATGTATCAACAAACACAACTTCCTTGCTTACCCCCTCCCTCCTTTTCCTCCGCCCCCTCACTCAATTACTTACCTCAGCTATACCGTAATAGGAGCACCGTTTTTGCAGTAACCCACCATCTTAGCCCATAACACTGAACTTAGTATGGTTAACTTGCTAACACACTAACCCACTTCATAATCTAATTATATGCCCTATCTAAGTACCCCCTGATCTACCTATTTACAATGTAATGTAAACGGCCGTAAGACCAGTGCCTCAGCACGGATAAAATGTATGTTCTGATGAATAAACTGTTTTCACAACAACAACAAAAACCCCAGAAACAACAGATATCAAATATACTCGCTGTAGATCCGCATACAGAAGCTTCTTTTTTTAATACAGAAAGTAGTTTCACAGAGAATAACACTTTCCGTACATTCCAAGATGCAACATAGGCTCAACTACACTTTCCGGGGAATCTAAGTTTCCGCACAAGCAGTATTCGAATCACTTTCAATAGCCAATCAGACGTAAAGTTCCAGCGTAGCGTGACAGTTGTCCCGCAGAGACAACTATCCTTATGCCTTCAGGCCAGCCCTCCCCAGACCCCACCCCCACATTGAGCTCAGTGGTCGCTTTCAATGATTTATGGCCTGTCACCTTCTGTCTTACCCCCTGGGCCTGCCTTCATGTATTGCTCAGTGACCAATCATATGCAGTTATCTCCACCACCTGCGCTCCTCCCATCGCCAGGAGCCACCATCACGCCCTGCGCCCTGCCCCAGCTGTAATTCCTCATAATATCGCAGACACAATTCAGCCAATATTCCAAACAGGTAGAGCAGGCAAATAATGCAGTCTCCAATTACGCTTCACATATGGATTATGTTTAGGTTGGTGTGTTAGAATATGTGGAATGCGTTACCATGCATAATAAGTCTATATTAAAAGAAATTGTTGAGCATGCCTGCCCCTCCTGACAAATGTCGCTGACCTCCAAATATTGTCTATTTTTGTAATTTCTCAAAAAAAACGTCAAAAACAATAATAACCGGTTTTCTTGTGTTTACACATTTGTAATACCGTGCTAAATTAAATACATCTAGTTGAGCTTTCAGTTGAATCAAGATTTTATAGTAATTTAAATATGTTCTTGTTCAATGTATAGCTAGAGAGTGTATATGGTCTTCTTTACCTTCATATCATGCCTTCTGACATTGAATGCCAAGGTTAGTTTTCTTCTTCCTGTACACCACCATTCTACATACAAAATAGAAAATAAAAATAAAAACATCCTGCCCGACCTGGACAAATTATAATGAGTGGACGCGAAACAAACAATAGTTTCGGAGTGTATATTGGTATGGCCATTGTACGAATAGATAAGTGTCTATTCAAGAAGGGTCCACAGCGACGAAAGAAGCAAAAACGGCTGACCACTGGGTCATATCGAGCATACCCTTGCAGGAATAGTTTCCCATTCAGTAATTACTGATATTGTGTAATTTAAATAGAAATTGATGTAAATAAATTTCAAATATAGTTCAAACACTTTAATCCATTTATTTCCCCCCCCCCTCCCCCCGATATAACTACAGCAAAGTATTTTATAATTGCGCGTGTATTTTGTTACTCCACTCCTGGTGTTCGATTTGAAATTCTAGCTCTGTGGAGGTCTAGCCTGGTCCCCTGGCATTCATTTGCTAAGGCAGAGGCACAGGAGTTTTCATCTATTATCACTCAGTCTCCAACCTGGTCCCCTAGCCGTTGTACCGGAAACAAGTTTAAACGAGCTGAAACGAGTTCAAACGTGGCTGGTTGGGTCACACTGTGGCTAGTTGGGTCGCTCCGTTTAACGCTGAATATGCTTATGGTCTATTCATACGGCAAGAGTGACCTCACTAGCTTTGACCAAATCATAAGATGTCATAGAGCTAGTGACAGCCTCGACTTAGAGAACACAATGTCCTACTGAGAGATCTGCGGTGAATAGTTGGTGAAACAGCTAACAGTTTACAGCTAACCCTAACCCTAACACTAACCCTAACCTTGGGTGACGGAACAACCACATTGGCTGCGTTGGCCGTACAAATATACACTGACATTATTCGTACGGCGAGCTGTACGTATAGCCACTACAACTTTTCTTTATGTGGCCTAAATCACAGTGACTTTTACAGCGCAGTGATGTGAGAGTGCTCACTTGCACACATTGGCCGCCAGGGGACTCCCATCGCCCACTAGGTGGCGCTGGGATAATCTGCCGCCCCGTTTGAATCATCATGTTAAAACATCAATTCACCTGTTAAAGCCATGAATCTATATAATCTGTGTTAATGGCTGGAAGATCAGCAGCCCAAAAGGTAGGACCAACAACAAAAACAGACCCCGCTATCGAAATAAATAGCAGAGTGGGCACGCTTATGTCAAGTCAGAGGGGCAATTGTAATTTTGAGTAGTGCACATGCGTGAAATTCGAAGGTTAGGCAGTGTGGGTTAGGGTTAGGGTTAGGGTTAGCGTTAGGGTTAGGGTTAGGGTTAGGTTTAGGGTGGGTTGTGGTTAGGGTCAGGCTTAGGGTTAGGTTTAGGGTGGGGAGGGTTAGGGTTAGGGTTTAGGTTAGGGTTAAGGTTAGGGATTGGGTTAGGGTTAGGGTTCGGGTTTGAGTTAGGCTAGGGTCCAGGTTAGGGATAGGATTAGGGTTAAGGTTAGGATTAGTGTTAAGGTTAGGAGTACTCAAGATACGGGTCCGCTCAACAAAAACCACTACCTGACGCGGCGACGCCTTCGAGATCACCATCCGAGCGATATCCCACTCTCTACGATGCCCGGTACGAGCGTGGAGAAAATACAAGAAATACACCCCACGTCTCCCGAAAAACCAGCATTCCTAGCTCTCGAAGGAGCCCCCCTCACCGTCGGCACACTCACCGCCGCCCTACGCGCCGCCCTAGCCGCCGCAGGCCACCAAGACCATGCGGCCTTCACCCTCCACAGCCTCCGACGAGGGGGAGCACAAGCGTGCGCGCAGGCCGGGGCCCCCCTCGCCGACGTCAAGGACCTGGGAAACTGGAGGACGGCCGCAGTACACCAGTACGTCTCCAAAAAGGCGTTCAGCATGGCAAATCAGGCCCTCTCCCTCTACCTGGTTGAGAGGCCCTGATTCACTGTAACTTCCTGGATTGAACTCTTAACTGACCCACAGCTGACTCCACTACAACCTCGGGAAATACCATACCTGACCTCAAAACCTGACATGTAACCACTCGCACGCACCGCTTAGACAACTTACTCATTCGCACCATTGTACTGTTATCTAGGATAAGAATAGTTAGCCTCACCTTGCTCCTCAGACGTTGATTACTACTTGATCTGTACATAGCCACTGACTGTCTTGTATGTTACTTGTTGCCGCGGGCGCTGAATAAATTCCGCTTTATACCCAGTCCCCTTGTCGTGTCGTAAATTGTACATGTTGGATAGCAACATGGTTAATTTGCGCACGACACGGGGACGGATTAAGCCGCTCCCCTCCCCCCTCCGCCAACATGCCAACTCCTCTCCCAACCCGCTTCCAACCCCCCCCTTCCCCTACCCCCCCCGCTCACCCACTCCCTTCCCCCCCCTGTCATCTCCCCTCCCAGCTTTAACACCCTCCACGGCTCCGAACCCCTCCCGGCGCTCCTCCCCTCCCCCACCTCTATCGCCCCCCGCGCACACCAAGGATTCGAACCCCCAACCCCCTTCCAGCCTCGCGAGAACCGCTCACGTCTCGCGAGACAGCTTTCACACACCCCCCCGAGACCTTGTCTCCAGAAGGATAAAAGGAGCCCCCCTCCACGGTCCTAGCCACTCTCCTCCTCACGCCGGACCAGCCACCACCACGTACTCGGCCGCCCACCCACACCTACAATAAATACACGTAAGGTTGAGAGGCCCTGATTCACTGTAACTTCCTGGATTGAACTCTTAACTGACCCACAGCTGACTCCACTACAACCTCGGGAACTACCATACCTGACCCCGAAACCTTACTCCGCACATGTAACCACTCGCACGCACTGCTTAGACATCTTACTCATTCGCACCATTGTACTGTTATCTCGCACAAAAATAGTTAGCCTTACTTTGCTTGTCAACCCTTATTACTACTTGATCTGTATATAGCCTACTGACTGTTATTGTATGTTACTTGTTGCCACGGGCGCTGAATAAATTCCGCTTTATACCCAGTTCCCTTGTCGTTTCGTAAATTACTTCGTAGCAAGTTTACTGGCGGTGTTAGGTGCCGATTAGGCCCAAATCTAGTCAATGCTATCATATTTAACAGAATTACCTACTCAAAAAGTGAAATTTGACCAAATTAACCCCAAAATCGAAGCGATATTAACACCGCTGCTACATCGGCGGCGATTTTCATGTTGTCAAATGTAAACAAAACAAGATGCAAGCACTACCAGCACCTACATGGTGTCAATATCGCTTCGATTTTGGGCTTAAGTTGACCAATTTTATTTAACAGAATAACCTACAAAATAAGTGAAATTTGGTCAATGGGGGACATCTGGGCTAGTTAGTTTTTCCGACACTTGGTGGCGCATTGGTACTAGTGGGCATAACCGGCGATTGACAATGCCTTGAGTTTGCTGGTACGCGCAGTGCAGAACGTTTATTTTATTCAAAATTAATAGAAATACAGCACCCTAACCTTATAAATTTAATATAATCTATTCGTTGGATATGTTTTCTATATGTGTACCAAGTGGTTTGTCTCTAGGTGGTGTGGTTTTAGAGATATTTGACTTCTTCTATATGAAGATTGCTCACGGCGATTGACAATGCATTGAGTTTGCCGGGATGCGCAGTGCAAAACCACTATTTTATTCAAAATTAATAGAAATACAGCACCCTAACCTTATGAATTTAATATAATCTATTTGTTGAATATGTTTTCTATATGTCTACCAAGTGGTTTGTCTCTAGGTGGTGTAGTTTTTAGAGATATTACACTTCTTCTGTATGAAGATTGCTCATAGCCATTGAATTTGCAGCGTTACAGTGTGCCCTAGAAGCCCACTACTTCAGTGGCGATGCGAACAGCAGGAACTTGAACTAAAAAGTCGGAGGTCCCCCATTAAAAGAAAAATCGAAGCGATATTAACCCCACCACCAAATTTTGGTCAAAATAAACAAAAAATCGAAGCAATATTAATGCCGCTGCCACATCGGCAGCGATATTGTCAAATAGCGGTGCTCGCTGGGAACAGGCTCAGAGGGGTTCCCAAATCTATAAATAACTGAGATGTTAGCTAACACCACCACACTTTCACACCGTACATACCCCGTGACCCAGTTCCCAACACCAGTGTTAGCTAACCCGGCGGCAGCTCTTAACACCGGAGCCGATAAAAACTGGTTCATACATACGGCCCCAGGTGATATTGTGACTATCACCAAATAGTCCCTCAGTGTAGCCGTGACTTAATAGGACAACTCTCTAAATAGCTGATCAAACTGCGATGAAACCAACACACGGCGACTACTAATGTGAACCACAACGACTGCATATTAGATATTAATTCCGGGGTAGCTTTTGAATTCATCAGATCTCAATTGCAAATTCTGCCTCACCTAATGCGTGCAATCAGTCATTCATTCCTCTGACGACATTCACTTTGGGAGGTCAGTCAGTAATTAACTTTTTCTGTTGGGGGTTGCACAATCATTAATCAATAATTGGTGAGTTTGTGTGTATGGTAGATTAACAATACTACATCTATTTAATATATCGTACTAAATACATTACAAATGTGTTTGTATAATTGTGTGCTAAAATGAGATTGTGTAAATGGAATCATGTATGTAAAAGTACAACGTCTGAACACTTTGACTTCTGGATACTGAATGCTTTATTCGCCGTTCAGGGTCCTGAACTGCCAGCACCCTTTGTCATTATTATTATTATTAAGTTGCTTTTACCTGTACAATACGCCTGAAATGCTTTGGTGAGCTGTCCGATCTTGTCTAGTTCAGCGAGCGCAATGGACATATTGGCAAAGACCTTTTGCGCTTCCTCCCCGGCGACATGAAGAAAGATGCAGCATTGCACTCGTTCTGTCGTCGTTACGACACCTGTACCAGCGGCATATATATTAGTAGACTTATATCATATGCTCGGATCCATGTTTTCCAGTTTGATCTTGTGTTGTTGCAGAGGATGAGCTGTCCTGGCAGCATGAGATCCGGCAGTTTATTAGCGGGCGGCATTCTTCCTCATCTGACACCATGTAAAAGTACAACGTCTGAACACTTTGACTTCTGGATACTGAATGCTTTATTCACCTTTCAGAGTCCTGAACTGCCGGCACCCTTTGTCATACGTCATCTCATTAGCATATTCCTTTGTTCTCCACACGTGCCTGGATGCCTTTATGCATATATTACAATGGACACCATTTATCTACCCACTTTTTTTTAAATTTCTGTTTAAGTAATATACTTAATGATCTTTTAATGAATACCGTTTTATATCAGTCATGGCTCTACCTTAGTGAATTCCATGCCGGCAACTTGCAATTCAGGCCAGAAAATTTCAAAATTGTCCAGACAAGACTAGTATGCTCTTGAGCTCCCATAACTAGCTTCTGCGCTTTGCACCTGTGGCACAAGGCACTTGGAGATTGCCCGTCCCCCCAAGAAAACACAAACAAAACACGTCAAAACGTTCCACAACCCTTTAATAACAACACATTGTCTTTTAGGCCTAAAACACTGTCATAAAATGAACTCATGTTCTGTCTACTTGTGTTTTCCGCTTCTCTCTGGAGTGTGAACGTACCATATTGTAAACTATTCCGATAAAACACATTGGTGGGAATGTGAACTGGTCTATAAGGGATTACAAATGGTCTATAAAGGTAAATTATGTATAGGGCCAGGGGCATTAATGTATGATGTGGTGCTGGTGATCCTTTACTTATATTAAATAGTCATTGTGTATTATATAGATAGTGTGAGAGGGGCACTACTTTTATTGTGGAAGGAGCTCAAGAGCTCTACTCACAACCCCCTCCCCCCCAACTGTTAGTCACGGATCACCAAGCACACAGACACAACAGGGCAGGTGAGGCTAAAGCAGCCAAGGCATGGTGGTGGTGGGTAGATCACAGTTGTCATGGTGATACAGAAATGCTTACTGTTGATTGGTGGACCTAGAAATGATTGATGTTGATTGGAGAGCATGGTCAGGTGATGTGCCATATCAAGTCCAGAAACCACTATGTAATAATACACCTGAGGGCGTAAGCTCTCTGTCTTCCTGCACACTTTATACTCTGCCTTTCTTATACTTGCCTGTAGTGAATTCCTATTAACCTGCCTACACAACTACAATTGCCAGACGACGACTTTACAATATGTCACATGGTGCTTTGACAGGAAAGATAAAACATCATCTCTTGAACAGTCACAATCTCTTGTTGTGCCTCACTTATTTAAGCTTGCTTTTTCATGTGGCACATGTCATGTCTACCGCCTTCACGATGTTTGATAAGGCTTTAAATATGTCATACACTGATCGTCATGTTTGTTTTTGTTTGTTGTAAATATAGTTTATTCATTGAATAAAGTCTTTTGTCAGCACAGTGGCACTGGTCTTCCAGCCATGTGACAATACAGTTATTTACAATATATGCAGCTAGCCCAAATCAACTGAAATAACAATATCAAACATTCAAAGACTTACATATGGTATAGTTTGACAATTCACATACAAAAATAGCAGTTATATGTTGTATTCCTACACACTTGATACAGACATGTGTATTGATTAGACCTTTACATTACGGGATGGTTAGGCGCATAGTTTCCCTTCATAGGTGTGTATGCCTACTATGTTGTGAATTGCAAAACTATCATGTTGTTGGAGTTACATTTTGAGATGGAGTGAGTGTTAGTAGAATGGTTTGTTTATTCTGTTAGATAGAGTGTGGTTAGCTTATAGGATTATACTTAAAAGGTTACTACCTCAGGTGTGTTTTTTGACTACATGAAGTAGTTTAAGTAAGTAGGTTGTTAGTAATGATGGGATAAACAATGCTTGGAGGATTGTACATTTCAGTCATTTAGTAGTCTAGTACAGACTTTAAGGGTGTCTATGTTTATACAAAGACCCTATAATACCAAGACGGCTCACTCAGCCTGTACTGTGTAATGTTTACTGTGTATATATATGGATTGTGATAAGACTGTTATCGCATTAATAATTTCTGTAGTGTCCTGCTCCTACCAACCCAACCCCCCCTTTCCTGGGTGGGGTGGGTACCGGCATCCTTCACTCCGCACCTCCCCCCATCTGGGGTTTTCGCACGACACTCGCTTGGGAGTAACATATATAGATATATATAATATATATAATAGATATATATTATATATTTATAAATACATATACATTTATAAATACATATTTAAACAACATTAAAATGAGGGTAACTCGCATGCATTTTACTTTTACAACTAATATATTCATTTAAGTATTAAATAACTTTACGGTATGGCTCGAAGACCACTGCCCTGGTTATTAAATGAATAAACTACACTTTCTAAAAAATAAACGCCAGTGATTCTCTGGTTGAATTTGTCTTCAACTGCAAGAGGTGGCAGCACACTACCGGTCCCCATGTGGACTCCCACTCTGACATATTTCTTTGGAGGAAACTTGCTGCCGCCATATATGCTGAGCTTTCCAGCAAGGGGTCTTTTATAGACACTTTCCTACAGACAGGACAGCACATAGCACAGGCTTTGATGAACCAGTTGTGAACTACTGGTTCGAATGGAAAATAGCCCAAACGGCAAATGGGTCCACCGAGAAGGATCGATAGGTTGATGGGTTCCTTCACATGTGCGTGACAAATATTTAATAAATATTTAATAAATGCACCATAAAGTTGGGTATGAACAGCTTGGGCGCAAAATCAGACAAATGCCATTCAGACCAAAATGAAACCGTGACTACCATATATGAGCTGAAGCTGTCATCATTCCAATCTTCAAATCCATATTTTTGCAAATGCTGCGATACCCTCTATTATAATGCTCTAGTCCATATGAAATTGATAGACTTTAATTGGGAAACACAACAATAAATTCTATTTCACAGAAAACATCTGTCGGGGTTTGTGGTTTGTTGGGGCTTGCGCCTGAACTCTTCATATGGGACAAAGTTGAAAATGTGATGCTTTCACCAGATTACGCAGCTTAAACCCAAAGCAAATAAAAGCTAGAAGCCCGACCACTTAGGCAAATTGGAATTTCCACCACTTTAATACATCAACCTACAAGAGTAACTAAAGATTTCACGTGCAAACCCACTTAAACGCCAATCCAAAAATGGAGATAAACATTGGAATCAAACCTTCCAAAATTCTATTTTTTATATTCCTTGTTTGTGTGTGTACATTACGCCATATGCATGCTATCATATGAAAAGTGGAATTAGTGAGAATCAAGATTATTTTCAGGTAAAAATCTTTGATTTAAACTATATTTCTGGACTAGCGTTGACATGGTTTTGCACCTGAACTTTTCAAATATCAACCGGGAGAACACCCCACAGATCTGAGCCTATAGCAAATATCATCATCATCATGCTGTCGGTCGTGATGCGAAAAAGACTGCTTTCATTACTTGACTGCCGCTCTCCATTTAGCCTACATTTCATGAAAGCTGCCTGCAAAACTGTTGACATGCTGCTGGCTTTTGCAAGTTACCAGCAGGACTCTCTCGGGGAGCAAATAGAGGTTTCACACCGGCAAGAACATGTCCAGACAGGCGCAAGACTATTTGTCCCTGCAGTGGTTGGTCGGGAGATGTTGGGAGTTCCATACATCAACTGCCCTTAATGCTGCCACAGTGACATGGTTTTCTGTTCAGGGTTTGCTCCCTTAGCCTTCGGTTCTGTCAAGAACCTGTACCACAAGGCAGTGGTTTACACCTCTGCAGGGCAGGGGCGTCAAATCCCTGGGGTTTTGCAATACCTGCAATACCTGCATACAACTATAGTGCTACCAAAACAAATTAGTATTAATTAGCTTGACAATAAGGGCAAACCACATGCAAAGGTCATGGGTTGGGGAACAGCATAATGACCCCTGGATTGCAAACAAATAACTGAATTGAATTGGACCTCCGAGGAATGTAGGTAATCCTAAGATTGGATAGCTCACATTAAGAATACCCTTAATCAGTGTAGTACTAGTGGTGCATGGGTGCGTCCGGTCGTACTAACAGTTCAATAATAGGAAACTTGGTTTAATAATGAGTCAATTTGTGTTTGTTAATCACAGTTTTCTTCATATGAGTGGAGTAGTCCCAACGTGAACCCTCCCCGACCACCACGCAGTGAATACACTGCTGTTGCAGTTCTACTGCAACAGGTGGAAGCACGCTAGCATGTGGGCCGGTCCCCATGTGGACTCCCAATCTGACATATTTCTTTGGAGGAAACTTGCTGCTGCCATATTTGCTAAACTTTGCAATAAGCAGCAATGGGTATTTTATACACACTTTCCCACAGACAGGACAGCACATACCACAGGCTTTGAGGAACCAGTATTGGACCACTGGTTGGAACGGAAAATAGCCCAAATGGCAAATGGGTCCACCAAGCAGGATCGATAGGTTGACTGGCACCTTCACATGTGGACACTCTACCGTCTGAGCTATGTTCCGTCCACCAACTCAGATCACAAATATATTGTTCGTTATTTAAAAATATATTTAATAGCGTTATCATTCTATCACGTTGTTGCATACCACGTGAAAACTCCTTGTTAGGGCCCCGATCTTCAGAGAAGACCCTGGAGAAACTGGCATTGTGAAGAGTTGTAGCTGCAACTGAATCAGACGTGAGGGAGCCTTAGGACTACTGCATGCCCCCTGGTGGCGTCTCATGGTGTTAGCGCAAACCATCCATCGTTGGGGCACTGAGAGGTACTCAGGGTGGCGACAATGTGTGTTGAGCTTCCCCGTGTCCAGACCTGGCCTTAGCGTCACCTTCTCTGACTGTTTTTTTTCGTACCATCCCAATCTCAAATTTCCTTGAAACTACAGCTCACCCTCAAATGCTTCTTTTGTTTAACGATGCCTCTAGAACGTATTGATTTTTGGATTCTGACATACTTCTTTGGAGGAAACCAATTGCCACAATTGATCCTACTCTTTCCGATAAGCAGCAAGGGGTCTTTTATATGCACTTTTCCACTGACAGCACAGCACATACCACAGCCTTTGATGACCCAGTTGTGGACCACTGGTTGTCAGTTCACCCTCGCCCCTAGCCTGACCTTCATCCTCACTCCATAACCTCACCTTCACTTCATTGTGATGTCACCCTCACCTCAGTATCAGTTGGTATGGTTGTTGGAGGTTTACATCCTATCAACATCTAATGTCATATCAGGACGAGTACCGACTTGTGACAGTGCACTCTCATGGTGACTTTATAGTGCTGCCCCACTGGGACGTAGAAACCAGCCCACCAGCTCCATGACCTGATATCCCACTCAGCCACATTATCCTCACACTGATTCAATAAGTCCTTGCCCTATCATAATAATGATGAGCACTTGGTTAGGAAGCAACAAATATAACTTTTTAAGTCATTGGTTTGGGTCGAACAGGGTTCAGACCCATGTCTTCGAATCCCACAAAATACCAATATGGGCGCTCAACTCATTCGGCAATCCTGCCAGATAACTCAGTCTTAGCTCACCTCAACCTTAATCATCATGCCGTCGGTCGTGATGCGAAAAAGACTGCTTTCATTACTTGACTGCCGCTCTCCATTTAGCCTACGTTTCATGAAAGCTGCCTGCAAAACTGTTGATATGCTGAATCATAACCTCACCTGGACCTCACATATGCCTCAACTTTACCCGTCACCTCGCCCTCATCTCACAATTACCTCTATTATCGTCTCCTCACTTCCTACTCAAACTTCCTCACCTCAGCCTCACCTCATCTACCCCTCACCTCAACCCCTCAGCTCTATCAGCCATTCCTCACCTCCATCACCCTTTTCCGGTGCCGCGCTCGCCTCCTCACTCGCTGCGAATGATCCCTGTTACATATTTATGACAAGGTGTCAGTTACAAGGGAACGAAAAGACAACAAGTCGAAGGCACTAAGGCTAAAACCCACTGACAGACATCCGACTGTGAGTGTCACGACTGTCACAGCCATCAGAGTTGCTCTCATAGTTGTGCGAGCTCGGCTGTTTAAGCTGGTGCGTGTGGAGCTGGTTCTGTCAGTGAATACTCCTGAGTTGATGCTTTCAAAGATTTTCGGTAGGCACTGGTCAAATCGTTTTTTTTTACGTATTGGGCTGGGTATGGCCAAAAGCACGAAGGAGTGGATCATGGAGAAATGATAGCTTCATTAAAAACTCTTCCTCCTAAGATAAAACAATATATATATATATTTATACTTCCGAGCGAGTTGCAGGGGGCTGGCGAGGAGCCTCCGAACCCCTCACCCCCACCCCCCACCCCATGAGAGGGGTGGAGTGGGGTGGGGCAGGAACTCCAGGGCTTATTATTCGCCTCTTGTTATGGTCGGTTATGGGAGTTGAATACCAGGATTCTAACCAATTACTTAACAATTGATACTAACCTGACAATGACTTTCAGCATTACCAGGATAGGGCACGGATCTGTGGAATGAGGAAGAGCAATTGTCCGTGGTTGTAATTTTCATTCCTTAATCAACTAATGTAGAACATAACGTGAGTGGTATGATCGTTGGCTCACGTTGCGGAGGAGGCGGGGAGGAGAGAATGCCCGCACCACCGCAGCAGCGAACATCTTATGAAGGGTCAATGGGCTGAATCCATCTTGCCGGATTGAGCAACGGACAGAATTGTCTAGTCCGGTGGTGATAAGTCTCAACATGTATTAAAATGTGTCCAAATGTTTCGCTATCGGGTAATATGGCCTCTGGACCAACGGACATGAAACGGACAGGAAACGGACTTGAACGGATAGCCAATGGACAAAACAAAATCAAGCCAGACAAGAACCATAGAGGTCAGTCTGGCGGCATCCATTCCTAGTTTTGTGCATGTTTAAAACTTGTACGGAAACAAACCAGATATTGTTTGTTTCCTGTCCGTTTCCCCCAATCCGGTGAGGTGTGACTGGGCCTTTAGGGTCTGCTGTTATTTATATCCACCTAATGAAGTGCATAGTACATATGTATGCCATAATTAAAGATGTGAGTCTAAATAATATTAGGTTCTAGTTCAATGCAGCTATCTCCATATATAGTCACTTGTACATGCCTCCAATAAACTGGATGGATGGCTACTGTTAGGAGGTACCAACAATCGAGCTTGTATAGTCAGAGCGAGGCAGTCAAGTACAATCCTAGAAACTACGGCTTGCCGTCGCTTCGGACCACTTTGCCACCATTTTACGACCACTTTGACCCGAATAACACAGCTCCTTGCGACCTACTTGTAATCCAAGCAATGGTCACCAACCTCTGGGGGATGTTGGTCGCAAGGATATTTGAAGTGCCGTTCCTTCAACCAACTTGCGACCAAATTGGTCGCAAGGAGGTTGGCGACCACTGAGGACCACTTTCTTACCACTTTCTGAACATTTTGCGACAACTTCTGACCTCTTTCCAACCACCCCTTTTTTTGTGGTCGCAAGGTGGTCGCAAAGGGGTCGCAAGTAGTAACGTGACTCGGTGCGAGAACTGAGGCTGAGAGTTTTGCGCAAATGCACTTAAGGTTAGGTATACCTTCTTGGACTTGGACAGGAATTTAAACATGTATCACTACTAGCTCACAGACAAACTACATTCATATATGGTCTATATCACTGTACCCAGGAATACTTCATTTGCGGATTCCCTGTCGGCAGCAATGACCATATTCATGAGTAAACGTTAGTGGTATTTATTCATTTAGTTTTGTTAATCACCAACATTGGAATTTCCCCGTAAATCTGAAATAACCACATTTGTATCAAATGACTGTAAATAAAAAATGCTGACACACAATTCGAATGTGGTTAAATTTGTGTCAAAAAAGAACAAAAATGATTCATAAAATCTCTACCTATAATTGCTGCAGGCAGTGCAACCCGGCTGTTCTTAGAAATTCCAAAATATATTGGTTCTGTGAAGTGATTTCCCTTAAAATTGCAGAGTCTGCTGTTTTAAGAGCCTTGCATTTTCTGAGGTAAATGCGTGAAATTGATCGTTATAAAGAACTTGAAGTAACTTTTATTTTAAATGGCTAAATTTGAAGTCAATGCATGCCAATTTAAGCTCCAGTCACAGATAACTAGATTGAGGAATGGTTAGAATTGTCTAGTCTGGGCGGCCGTAAGTATCAAAATGTAATAAAATGTGTCAAAATGTTGCAATATCAGGTGAAAGGCCGCTGGAAGAACAGACATGAAACGGACATGAAACGGACAAAAAGAGGAGATGAAACTGCCATGAATGGATAGCCAACAGATGAAACAAACTCAAAACGGACAAGAACCATACAGTCCGCCGGCATCCATTCCTAGTTTTGTGCATGTTCAAAACTTGTAGGGACACAAAACGGACTTTGTTCGGTTTCTGTCCATTTCCCCCAATCCAGTGAGGTCTGACTGGGGCTTTAATGTTTGCAAGTGTGTCAAAACTACAGCATCATATACTTCAACAGAAACATGTTCTATTACTATTACAGTGGCTTATTATGCAGAACTAGATTTTTAATAACTTCACCAGTAGGCCTATCTTATTTGGATATGTTTGACCAAATCTAGGTATATGATTTATTTTTTGTTACTGTTATGCTCCCATTGAACTTCAAGAAAGCCTCTAATATTGGGTGCTCCTGTAAACTCTTGCCCATAGGAGGCTGTATTTATTTTGGTGGGGGTACATTAGTTGATTAAGCCAGGGAAATGTAAATCGCAGAAATTGGTCTTCCTCATTTCACCACCCCTTGGCCTATCCCACTAATACAGAATGCCAGTCTAGATAACCATATGTATAAATTGTTAAATCATTGGTTTAATTCAACCAGGGTTCGAACCAATCGCACGCAAACCCAATGACAACAATCACAACAGGCAGACGCGCCTCAATCGACAAGCCCAACCGCTAACAATGCTTATGTCACAAGGTCAGGCCGAATCAGTAGGCCACTAGAGATGTTAGGGGACTAGGTCAATATAAATATTCTATGTGCAACTGGCACAACATAGAAGAAACGTGTTGTGTTATGTGAAAAGAAATGGAGAAGTATAAATAAATGAAGTATGTTAACAAGCAATCAGGGTACAATACTGTTGTAAGTGCATTAGCGCGCAAGAAAAAGACATGGATAGAATACTTTACAATCGTAGATAGGTCCCTTGTGTGTCGATATCAGTGTTGAAGATACTGATGCACAGCTTAAACACACATAGAAGGGACTACTGAAGTAATGTAATAGAATCGCTCACTGCGGAATTTGGGCGTGGTTGAAAAAACTAATTTGACATATTTACACTTTAACTAATTTGACATATTTACACTTTGTGGTATGCGGGTAATGCAGTACCTCGGATACCTTAGGTGCTAAAATACCTCAGGGAGTTTGACGCCCCTGCCTTGCAAAGTTGTAAACCACTGCCTTGTGGTACAAGTTCTGGTTCTTGATAGAATCAAAGGCTAAGGGAGCAAACCCTAACAGAAAACCATGTTATCGTGGCAGCATTAAGGGCGGTGATGAATGGAACTCCCAATATCTCCCGACCAGCCACTGCAGGGACAAAAAATGTGTGCCTGTCTTGACATATTCTTGCTGGTGTGAGACCTATATTTGCTTCCTGAGAGAGTGCCGCTAGTAACTTGCAAAAGCCAGCAGCACTTCAACACTTCGCAAGCAGCTTTTATGAAATGTACAACCGCACAAAGCGGCGGTTAAGTAATGAAAGCAGTCTTTGTTGCATTGCGACTGAGAGCAAGATGATGATGATGAACTAATTTGACATATTTACACTTTAAATAATTTTATCTCAAAAGTTAGCCATTTAAAATAAATGTTATTTCTAACTAAAGTAAGGTCGATCATAACAATCAATTCAATAAAATTATCTCAGAAAAATGACAGAATTTCGAAACCATCAGAGTATCCAACTTTAATTGAAAATAAAGTCAATATAGGGGATCATATTCCTTCCTCTTGCACCAGACTGGGTGGCCAAATGAGTTGCCCATACGTCTCCTGTTTCAGGAGATGGGCCGATACGAATCAATTGGTTTGTGGGTTCTCGAACCCTGTTGGAGGCAAACCAATTACTTCAAATTTGATGCTTGTCGCCACCTAGCCAGGCGCTCTGCATTATTATGATTAATAGGGCAAGGGCTGATTGGCTCAGTGTCAGGATAATGTAACTGTGTGGGATATCAGGTGGCCTGGCCTCCCAGTAGGGCAGCACTATTAATTTACCATGAGTGCGCACTGTCAGAAGTTGGTACCCATCCTGATATGACCTTAGATGTTGCTACAACGTAAAACAATAAACAAACAAACCTTCCTCCTGACAAGTGAAAATGAAAGTAAATCAGTTGTCCTATACATCATGGGACGCATCTAAGCTGCCCAGAGGCGACGTTCTTATCTTATTGTAGTGTCTTTGATATCCATCCAAGCCCAGCACATGGAGCGAAGTACCTTACCACCCACCCCCCTCCACACTCCCACCTCCTGGCGTCATCCTGAAGTACCCTAAAAATAGCCCCACTGAGGGTGATTGATTTTGGCTTCATGTCTTCACAACATCTGCCGTATCTATGAGGACTGTAGCAAACTTCTGAGAGTGTGTGCCCGACTGACAGCTTTATGGTGCTATCCCACCAGCGTACCCAGATATGCATTAGGCTGGGTTGGGGCCTGTAGTATATGTTGTAATGGGGACCATACATTTGACAAATACACTTATATAATCAAATGTATTGATTAAGAGGTATTTACTTGTGTAGTAAAGTGATTGTCAGACATATTTATTGAATTATCTGACGGTATACAACAAGGAAAAACAATCAATACTGGGTTTGGGTGGATATTAAAGACATAAAATAATATAAGAACCATCACCTTTGGGCAGGTTAGACACGATGCGCACACATATATATGTTATAGATGTATGCTATATCATTTGTATCTCACTGAGCCATAGCCTAACAACCAACATTCCAATCAAAGCGCTGTCCAATGCACGGAATAATTGCCCATGCAAGCACATTTAGAGTTAAACTCTGCTGTAAAACCCAAGAGGGCTGCATGAGGTTTGCAAAGCATTTTCAAACCGTAGAAGAAAATTGGGGAAACAAACGAATACAACAAAACATGTGCACCTCTTTGTAATATGTTGGGACTCGGCCATCTGAACCCCAAACATTGCTATGCTCCACAGGTGTGTTTGGACAACTGTCTGTCAGTTCCCACTGGTGATTACTCTCAACAACTCATAAGGAAGAAAGGAAGATAAGTCATGCAAGATAGACAGTGAAGAGGTTGTGCTTTATTGGCATCAACTCCTGTTCACCTACTCATGAGCTATCACCCTCAATCCTTACCAACTGTCCACACAGATCCTCATGACTCTTGCTGGTGTATATCAGAATCAATGCCTTCAGCCCATTGAACCGGAGTCCAATGGTTGTTGCACCCAGATCAGTGTCATTGGAATAGATGTTGCTAGCTTGAGTGTAGAAAGTGGAGTCTCCTCCAAGAGTGCTTCATGTGGGGTCCTTGTGTCAGGTATAAGGAATGATGGTGACTAGGCACACACAGCTAGCACATAGGACCCCTCTACAGCCTGGGAGGGCGACAGGCTAATAGGGGGCAGCTGTCACTCAACCCCAGCTGCAGGTGGTGTCCATAATGTATGCAGGATGGCTGGGTGTGCTTGTCCATTGGCCCTGTGGTAACAGGTAGTTGCAGATAGTTACAACAAACATAAAGCAATGCGTCTCTCCTTCAATTGCCCTCTTTCTGGTGCATGAAGGGAACATTTCAATAATTATGAACTGTCTCTTAAGTATGAACATCACATCACAATCTTGGTCGCTATGTGTTATCACATTTCCACATAGGCGCTTATGTCACAAAGCAAGTGGAGCACCCATTGCTTCTCTGTTACATAATCCTGGTCCCCACTCTGTCACCCGAGAATAATAATGTTCTTGGCCAATATATGAATCCGAACCAAAAATCCATATATTTTTGCACCTTGGTGCCAGCAAATTAATTTCATTCATTACCGTTGTGGCTGGATCTTGATCATAATTATGTTTTAAATTTGTGACCAGCCAATGGGAAATGGGCAGTAGGGATCAGTTTGTGCATCCAAAATTCGTCGATGATTATAATATGAAGAGTCTAACCGAAGAAAGTGAAAAATTCATTTCACTTATCTTCTGTAAAATGGAAATCATTTCAAACATTTTCTCTAAACTGGAATTTGTTGTTTTGCTTTCCAATTAAAGTCTATCAATTGCATATTGGGTAGTGCGTTATCTAAGACATGTTTCAGTTTCTGCAAACAATAAAACAGAAATATTTGATGATGGAAATGTGGGCAACCTAAATTCACACTGGTAATAGTCATGGTTTCATTTTGCCCTCATGGTCATTTGTCAGATTTTGAGCTCGAACTCTTCAAATGGACTCCATATCTTTTAAGGGACTTCTTCAAAATATCTCTATTGGTTATTGTTTAATGATGCCATTGACATTAATTGTGTGATGTATTCAAAGTTTAGCTGTGGGACATTTAAAGCATATTCGTCTTTATGGCAAGATACCCTCCTGATATGACTCTAGGTGTTGCCAGGATGTAGAAATCAAACAATTAACCAATGTGGCAATTTGATTTGAACGTCAATATGCTGAATGAAGGGACTAACAAATCAGCTGTTCAAATTCTGCGATAGTATGAGGAATTACAGTGAATTGGGGCACTTGGGGTACCGCGTCTGTCCCTGGAATGGGAGCAGAGATGGTAGAGATAACTGCATGCGATTGGCTACAGGGATATACAGGAAGGCGAGCTAATGAGTCCGGACTGAAGGCAGCCGGGCGGTCCCTTGTGAGAGACCAGTGGGTCTGATGAGGGACGCTGCAGCCGCCCCTCATGGGGCCAGACTGGAAGCGAGAGGGTTGTTACATGTGAGGGACTAGTGATACGCAGCAAGATAGTAGGTGTGCAAGATTTGTTGTTGAGATTTTTGTTTCGGTACATTAGTTGTTAGCAGTTAGTAGCAAACTAGAGTTTTTGGGTATGCAGGTATGGCAATGCCTCAGGGAGGTTGACACCCCTGCCCTGCAGAGTTGTAAACCACTGCCTTGTGGTACAGGTTCTTGACAGAACTGAAGGCTAAGGGAGCAAACCCTGAACAGAAAACCATGTCACTGTGGCAGCATCAAGGGCGGTTGATGTATGGAACTCCCAACATCTCCCGACCAGCCACTGCAGGGACAAATACTTTTGCGCCGGTCTGGACATGTTCTTGCCAGTCTGAAACCTCTATTTGCTCCCCGAGAGAGTACTGCTGGTAACTTGCAAAAGCCAGAGGCACTTCAACACTTTTGCAGGCAGCTTTCATGATCATTATGATGATGACATTAGTTGTTTAGGCAGGGGAAATTTCAATCACGGATGATTGGTCTTCCTCATTCCACTGCTCCTTTCCCTATCCTAATAATGCCGAGCGCCTGCCTAGGAAGCGACAAGTATCAATTTTTAAGTCATTGGTTTGACTCGACCAGGATTCGAACCCACAATATCGTGATCTACCACCACGGGAGACGCACGCTCAAACTCATTCAGATTAATTTGACTACTGCTTGTGCTGAGCATTGGATTGTATGGGAACTATATATGAGACTGTTTTGTAAAAGAGTCCGAGTTGATGGTGGAAATTGTTTATTCTGCATCTGGGGAATTAGCAACATCATGCCCTGTAAATCTCTCTCATTTCCAGAACATTTCCCATCAATGATCACCAAATATAACGGACCACCAGTCGGATACTAATTTGGCGCGAAGTTGATTTATTGTTGGTTTAAGTGGGTTCATTCCTCTGAATAACATGTTGCCATTGGTGATGCTCTAGTGTATCCGGCGTAATGACAAATGCCACTACCGACTAACCACTGCTAAACCAATCCATTACAATATTGTTGGAAAGCTAATTAAAAGGACATGCAGATATTAATATGTAAATATCTAGTAGGTCCCTAAACACAACTGAAAAACCAAACAGGAGATTACAAGTTTGTTGGTTAATTACTGCCAGAAATCTAGTAATTATCCCAGTTCTCGAATAGTTCTCAAATCTGCCACCAGGGTAGCTATGCATAGCTTATTGCAGCTTGATTGGTCTCAGGTGGGTTAGTCGACTCGAGGGGATGAATTTCGTGGGTGTGCTTGGTCCGGTTAATCAATGTGCTTATGCTTCGTTGGCAGAATTAAGTGAGCACATTGAATGTACTTTGCAAATCACTCAGGTACTCATTTGGTCAGATCTCGGGGGGGATGCTTAATCAGGATGTTATGTATTGGCCTGCGCGGCGGGGTGATCGCTGGCTCTGCAATGAAGTCTGCAGAGTCCGATGAAAACATCAATTTTTCAAAATGAAAACTATTATCTGGAATTGATTCTTCGCATCAAACTTAAACACTGGTACATTTATTAATAATTTGTTGCCACACAGAGGGGAATACTGAGGCAATTGAAGAGAACCTTTTCCTGCAGAAGCTTATGATCTCAGAGTTTCTGCATGCTTGTTAACATTATTGTTGCATGTGTGCACTTCAAATATGTCAAAACTTAGCACTGTAAAATAGAAGTTACTTCAAACTAATCGGACCCCGCAACTTCGAAGAGTTGTTTTAATTGCATAATCCATTAACGCGAAGCCTACAGAGTGAGTGGCTTCCAATGGTAATCACACCTCACAACTCACTCCTCCACACAATCATTTTCATCCTCACCGCCCAGCCAAACTCTCACCTGCACTGATATCCACACCCCTCACCCCTCACCGCTCACCCCTCACCCATACACACACCTCCACCCTCAACCCTCAACCCTCACCCTTACACACATCTTCACCCTCAACCCCACCCAAACCTTCACCGCTCGCTCCTACACATATAATCAACTTCACCCTCACTCCCACCCCAATTTCTACCTCCACCCCTTCCCTTCTTCGCCCTCTTCATCGACCACCCTCACCCTCAACCCTCACCCCTCACCCCTCATCACAACTCATACACCCACCTTCACCCTAACCGTAACTCCAACCTTCGCCCTCTGCATCGACCACCCTCACCCTCAACCCTCACCCCTCACCCCTCACCACAACTCATACACCCACCTTCACCCTAACCGTAACCCCAACATTCACCCATCGTCCCTCACCACTCAGCCCCTCTCCATTCACCCCTACACACACCCTCACCCCTGACCCTTCACCCCTCACCCCTCACCCCTCACTCATACACACACATTCACCCTCACCCCATACTTCACCCATCGCCCCTCACCACTCTGCCCCTCACCCTTCATCCCGATACACACCCTCACCCTCAGCCTCAACACCACCCCTGAACTCAACCCTCATCCCTCACCCGTAGTTCCACCTTCAACGTCACCCTCACCCCTATTCCCACCTTCAGACACACCCTCAGTCCTCACCCCTCACCAATACACACACCCTCACCCTGACGCCTCACTCATACACACACCCTCACCCTCACCCCTGATCCCTCACCCCTCACCCATCACCCCGATCAATGCCATCCCCTTCTTGTCCTCCTCCCCCTTCCCCGAACACCCTCACCCTCTTCCCGGCTTCGCTCCGCCCCGCCCCGCCCCGCCCCGCCCAGCCCCGCCCTGCCCCGCCCCGCCCCGCCCCGCCCCGCCCAGCCCAGCCCCACCCCGCCCCGCCCAGCCCCGCCCCGCCCCGCCCCGCCCCGCCCCGCCCCGCCCCGCCCCGCCCCAACCCGCCTCGCCCAGCCCCGCCCCGCCCCGTCCCCGCCCCGCACCGCCCCGCACCGCCCCGCCCCGCCCCACCCCACCCCGCCCAGCCCCGCCCCGCCCCAGACTGCCCCGCCCCACCCGCCCGGCACCGGCCCACCGCGCCCCGCCCCACCCCGCCCCGCCCCGCCCAGCCCCGCCCCGCAGCCCCTCCCCGGCCCCGCCCCTCCCCCGTCCCGTCACCCCAGACACCGCCCGCGTTAGGCGGTGACAGATCGACACGGGCCGTGTTTGTTTGTTTTTTTTTTTTTTTTTTTATTGAGGCTGTATTTATACTGTCCATAGCATATAAGCCCGGGTACCCAGGCTTGTTTTCAATGCTGGCCAGTTGTAGTGTTGGTGTTATCTTACCACACAGTGGCTGCTGATAAGGTATTTGATTGCCTGCATTTCAGTAGCAGATAGATAATTGGTTGGTATGGTTAGTAGCCTATGTTAGTTTTTTTGGATTTTCTTGGTATATATGTTTTTATTTTTCTACTCTTATTACTAGACTAGCCTACTCCTATTTACATATCATAGGCTTGTACGTAGCTGTGTGGTGTGTTATCTGGCTACTTTTGGCATGGTTACCTTCCATTGGGCATCCCGCTGGTGGGCCGTGACATATCACATGCCCCTTTGCAGTGCAGCTTACTGGGGGTTTCCTAGCCTTATTTTGCACAGATATTGTTTGTCCCTAGCGAAGAAGACATGCGCAACATGGTCCTGCAGTTAGCATTACCCTTTTTCCACCCCCAAATCCCCCACCCGAGGAGCATTACACCCCCACCGCCACCCCCACCCCCACCCCACCCCCACCCCCACCCCCACCCCCACCCACCCACATTCCGTATCCACCCAAAGCGCTCTTCACTCTGACAGCATCACAGGTGAAGTAATACTTGTTATTTATTTTTTTTTGGTGAAGTATTTATTCATCTGAATAT
This sequence comes from Branchipolynoe longqiensis, assembly GCA_030323885.1. NCBI lineage: Eukaryota > Metazoa > Annelida > Polychaeta > Phyllodocida > Polynoidae > Branchipolynoe > Branchipolynoe longqiensis. The sequence goes on along the minus strand of CM059189.1, from coordinate 110,470,255 downwards.
GACATTTGTTAGTGCCGGAGCTCTGGTCTTCCGGCCATCTTACTATTGGAATTGACAGTCTAAACAATCTAAGTTTGGTCAGTGGTGTATTGTATTAGTCAGAGCACTGATCCTGTAAATTGATGGGAGTGGCTCCTGCTGTATAATGTACAGTACCAGTCACTGTAGTTCATGCAAAAATGGGGAGCAGCACCAAGTAGAAGGTGTATACTTGCGGCAACTCAAACAATTGTGGTGGGTTACATTTTATCTCTTATAAAACAAGCTAAGTTTATATTTGACAAGACATCTTGTCTGTCTTATATAATGTTCAATGTGTTTAAGCAGGTTGATAGTTGTGTAGGATGTCTGGTGTGTCGATGGTTTGTTCATGATGGTTTAAGGGTGGTGGCAGGGGAGGGGGCCCATTGGGGTGGGTGGTACACTACCAACCGGTTTACCAGACGGGATGGCTGAGTGGTGAGGGACGAGGGCTGAAGGTTGTGGTTAGGGTGAGGGTGAAGGGGTGTGTATGAGTGAGGGGTGAGGGTTGAGGGTTGAGGGTGGTCAGTGTAGGGGGCGAAGAAGGGCAGGGGTGGACGTAGAGATTTGGGTGGGAGTGAGGTTGATGACGTGTGTAGGAGTGAGCGGTGAAGTTTGGGAGGGGGTTGAGGGTGAAGGGTGAGGGGTGAGGGTGAACGTGTGTGTATGGGTGAGGGGTGAGGAGTGAGGGGTGAGGGTAAGGGGTGAGGGGTGCCAAATGAGTTGAGCATCCGTCTCCCGTTTTGGTAGATGGTGGGATTCGAACCAACGGGTTCGAACCCTACTGCAGTCAAACCAATGATTTAAAAATTGATACTTGTCGCTTCCTAGTTTGGCGCTAGGCATTATTAGGCTACGGCAAGGACTGGTTGGCTCAGTTTCAACACTTTAAAATACCAGAGCAATGTGATACTGGTCCCACCCACTACCTGACGCTGAGCCGGGACCCACCTGATTCTCAAAGATCTGGGGTGAGCTGGTGTGAGGGACCAACAAAAAGCGCCAGAGGCTGTCAATTCTGATTTGTCAACAGCCCAGACAGGTCTCACCACCTTTTTGTTGTGACTTGTTATTTTATCCCTTCACTTTCAGTAATGTCGGTATTTATTGTAACACTAAATTTATATCTCCTCTATTTTATATAGACTATTGTAGATATGATTCAAAGAAAGATACAACCTCAATTTAGATTAATATTAAGCGATAGATTTCCCAGCAGGTTTGGAATTTAAGTCATGCTGACCATTATGCAATCTAACTCATCATGGGCACCATTATGAAATATATATAATGAAGAGTTCATGTGGATTACGGCAGCATAGTATATGGTTCCGCAAGGAAATCATATATTGGGCTGCTAGACACGATCCACCACCAGGGACTGCGCCTGGCCCTTGGGGCCTTCCGCACCTCACTGGTTCAGAGCCTTTATGTCGAAGCCAATGGACCATCACTCAACAACAGGGGAATCAAACTGGCCATGCAATATGTAGTCAAGATAAAAACTAATGCATTGAATCCTGCACACAATTGTCTATTCGAGCAACATGACAAATCCAGGTATGAAGCCAGGCCAAATTACATCCGGCCACTGAGGCTCCGAATGAAACCTCATTTGGAAGCCATGGGCATGGATTTTGATGTGTTGGAGGATGCCAAAGTCCCAGAACATCCCCCATGGTCGTTGAGAAATCCATCGGTTATCCTCCGACTCACGGAACTGAGGAAGTCTGGGACAGATCCACTCGAGTACCAAGGACTGCATGCAGAGATTCAAGGCCAGTTTGCAGACCACCTCTCCATATACACTGATGGTTTGAAAGACCAAAGCCGGGTAGTTGCTGCGGCAGTCTGCCGATGGGAAAAATTTGGTGTATGTTTGCCCGATCAGAGCTCGATTTTCACTGCAGAAGCCCGAGCACTCATTCTCGTGTTGGAGTGTATCGAGGTATCCAACCACACTAACTATGTTATATACAGTGATTCGTTCTCTTGCCTCCTGGCTGTTGCTGGACTGAAAATGAATCACCCTATTCTAGCAACGGTCATTTATAAAATGAACCAACTGACAACGGATGGGTATGACATCCACCTGTGCTGGGTGCCTGGCCATGCCGGCATACAAGGAAACGAACGAGCTGATCGGGCTGTGAAGAAGGCCCTGAACTGTGATCTTGAACCATGTCTGATCCCTTACTCTGATCTGAAACCACTAATAGCCACCCACATAACATCCAAATGGCAGCATGAGTGGGATGAAAACATTAATAAACTTAAAGAAATTGAACCATCTGTGGGACAGCCACCACAGACTCATGCGGGAGGTCGGTGGGACCAAGTGGTTCTTAGCTGCTGCCGTATTGGCCACTCGTGGCTTACACATGCTTTTCTGCTCAAGGGGGAACCTCCCCTGAATGTATTGGGTGTCAGTCCCCGCTGACACTCAAACACATTTGACTAAGTTGCGTTGATTTTTTGGCCCTGCGCCAACAATTCTACACTGCAGACAGTATGCATGACCTTTTTACTAAGGTAAAACAGGAAAACATGTTAGCCTTTTTGAGGGCAGCTGGACTGTACCACCTCATATAGTTTACTAAATAGATTCTATCAATTATTAATAAAACTTTTCTTTTTCTATGGGAATTTGTTTCCCTTGACCACAAATATATGATTGTGAGCTTTCTAATTTAATGAGTGTCTATTGGCACATAATTGATTGTCTGCTTTGACATGTAAAAGCGATGGTTTGAACAAAAAACAAACATTTCTCACCGTGAATATGGCCTATGCTGCCAACACGGCGTAAAAGAACCACCAATCAATCAATCAATCAATCAAGAGTTCATGTGCAAAACCCTGTTAATACCAATCCAAAAATGTTATTAATATAAACGATTTTTACCATTAGGTAATTTAAATTTTCTCTAATTCTACTTTTGTTACGATGAAATGATTATAGAGCAATGAACAACAAAATGGGAATCTAAAACGATAACTTGTTTGATGGTTTGATTTCAATGTTTATCTCTATTTTTGGATTGCGTTGATGGGCTTTAGCTCCTGAACTCTTCATATTAATCTAGGTCTTCGTAGTCTAACTCATTGTGAACCTCAACATATATACCTATAGTAGTGACCATGGTTACTGTAACTAGGCAAGTCAATAATACATACCTCACAGAGGATGTTTCTTATTTGTTTGATCTTGTTTTACGTCCTAGCAACATCTAAAGTCATATCTGGATGGGTACCAACTTGTGCCAGTGCGAACTCCTAGTGAATTTATAGTGCTGCCCCACTGGGAGACCAGGCCACCTGGCCTGATATCCCACTCAGTCACATTATCCTGACACTGAGCCAACCAGTCCTTGCCCTATCCTAATAATGGCGAGTGCCTGGCTAAGAAGCGACAAGTATAACATTTTTAAGTCATCGGTTTGACTGGACCACGGTTCGAACCCACGATCTCATGGTCTACCAACACAGGAGACGGATGCTCTAACTCATTCGACCATCCCGTCTGGTCCCTCACAGAGGAATAACATGACAGACGATATTTGAAGTAAACTAGTGTTTTCAGCCGCCAAGTGGAAATCTCAGTGAATACATTCTACTAGTCTGTATAGTTTAGGTAGTCTTAGTGAGTGCTTAATATCATCCATTTTACATCTGTTTTATGTTTTCAATCAGGCTTGCTCTGAGACTATTCCTATGTACACACAAATGATTGGTCATACATCCATGTGTCAACCCTCCTTAAGATCCACCAATCATATATGATTTACAAGCCAATGCCCCCGCCTAACTTAAGAACATGTGTATATATATAAAGTCAGGCTACGTGAAAGAAGAGGGCGAGACAGGGGTTGGTGAACAGCCTAATTTATTTGATAACGCTCTTGGTCGAGCAATATACGACCTACCTCTACAAAGCTTAAAAGTATAAATGGATGTGTAGTGGGATGGGTAAGCAGCTACAGTGCGCACAATAGAAGGTGGGGGGCGGGGCAGCAGCAAGGCAGCATACTGGCCCGCAGCAAATATTATAACATGCACAAGGAATAATTATCAAATCGTAGCATAATATGATGTACACACATATGATTCGTCATACATCCGTCTGTCAACCCTCCTTAATATCCACCAATCATATATGATGTACAAGCCAATGCCCCCACCTAACTTAAGAACATGTGTATATAATAACTTCAACTCTCAAAAAGTGTTTACTCCCTGCCCCATCTTATATAACCATCCCTACACAGGCTAGCCCTGGTAGGCGCTAGCTCCACTGTTCTCCCTTATTGGCTAGCCCATGTTATATAACCCTCCCTACACAGGCGATCCCTGGTAGGTGCTACCTCCACTGTTTTCACTCATTGTCTAACTCCACCCGCTCCCACCTACACCCACAGCTCTAGCTGTGGGTGTAACTGGCGCTATCTTAATTGTACATATTTAACTCTTTCCCCAGATATATTTACTTGAACCCTCTCCGTCCTAGTACTTTAAATATTCATCTTATTCCCATCCCTGATTACTGTGACTTTCCACCTAACCGTGGCGATGTTTGTTGTTGTTTTGCGTCCTAGCGACATCGAAGGTCATATCAGGATGGGTACTGACTTGTGACAGTGTGCAATCATGGCGATTTTATAGTGCTGTCCCACTGGGAAACCAGCTGGTCGGCACCATGACCTGAGTTCAAACCCACGACCCTCCATGATCTACCAGCACGGGGGACGGACGCTCTAACTCATTCGGCCATCCCGTCTGGTCTCTTACCTTGGCGAGATAGAGACTCTCGCAGCCCTGTCTGCCTACGTAAGCTGATAGTGGAAATATAATCTCTAACACGGTTAGATATGCAAATAAATACACTGCATATGGTTCCAAGTATCGTATCGAATTAGAACCAGATTCAAGAACGCATTTCGCCTAGGTTTCAGGGACAGCTATTTCTGACTGACTTTTCGTCAGACTAACTTCATAATGAAAAATCCCTGCCCTGGTATAAGGCAACTGGACTTGTTTGTTAAATGACATTAAACTTACTTTGTGATGAAAAACGAGATCCCTGGTACTGAACAATGGACTTTTTCGATAAATGGAATTACATTTACTCAGGAAAACATTCCTAAAGCCCCAGTCACACATCACCAGATTGGGGGAAATGGACAGAAACCGCAGAAAGTCCGTTTTGTGTCCGTACAAGTTTTGAACATGCACAAAACTAGGAAGGGATGCCGCCGGACTGACGTCTACGGTTCTTCTCCGTTTTGAGTTTGTTTCATCCGTTGGCTATCTGTTCATGTCCGTTTCATGTCTGTCTTATGTCTGTTTCATGTCCAGCAGCCTTTGACCCGATATTGCAACATTTTGACACATTTTAATACATTTTGATATTCATGACACCTGGAGTAGACAATTCTGTCCGTTGCTCAATTCGGTGATGTGTGACTGGTGCTTAAAAGAACATGACCTCAGTCCCAAGTCTACAGTAAGTCCAGTGCATATATAGTTACATATATATGCACACCATTGAATAGTTCAGGTGCAAAAGCAACAAATCCATGTCAGTTCTTCTCTGCAAAGTAGAAGTTGTTGCTGTGTTTTATAGGCAAAGTCTATCAATTTCATATCGGGTAATGCTTTATATGAAGTGGTGTTGATTTCTGTGGAAACCAAAAAACAGCCACATTTGAATGATGGCAGCTTCAGCTCAAACCTGGTACTCATGGTTTCATGTCGGTCCCAATGGCGTCTGTCAGATTGTTGAGCCTGAACTCTTCAATTAGACAATAACATCCCGATTTGGACACTGTGTCCGTCTGGTCAGGTGCAGTAGACGAAGGGTTCTTATCCACTTACTGCACTAAAAACCTCCGTGCGACCAAAATGGTCACCGTAGTCACAAAGTGGTGTGTTCTTTGGTCGAAAGTGGTGCCGAAGTGGTCGCACAGTGGTCGCAAAGTGGTCGCAAAGTGGTCGCAAATGTAGATACTTACACGCTGGAATCAACGTTGCAAAGTGGTCGCAAAGTGGTCGCAAAGTGGTCGCAAAGTGGTCGCAAATGTAGATACTTACACGCTGAAATCAACGTTGCAAAGTGGTCGCAAAGTTGTCGCAAAGTGGTCACAAAGTGGTCGCAAAGTGGTCGCAAAGTGGTCACACATGTAGATACTTACATGCTTATTAAGTATTCCTTCCTGGATACAACATTGCAAAGTGGTCGCAAAGTGGTCGCAAACTGGTCGCAAACTGGTCGCAAAGTGGTCACAAAGTGGTCGCAAGCTATAGTGTGACGGGCGATTTAGCTCACTATGTAATACAACATGTTGCGTGTTACATTGCGTCTATACCTCATTTTGTTTTTATTTCAGGAGTCTTGATACACAGGCAATAAAGTCAACGGGGAGAGACACCGTGGCTCCTGTGAACGATATTCCTCCTCAGCTCGCAGTAAATGCAGGTAGGCTGGCACATTTCTCTTCTCACTCCTTCAGTATATTGATCTGCGTGGGGGGAATTGGATCCAGCCACCCACTGAATGCAACCGATAGGACGCGGATTGAATTCAGAGCTTCGCAAACTCTTTCATTTGATGCCATTTTCATCTGTCATCCCTGTATGGCAGCCAGGTCGGCTTGCTTCAATCCCAGCTAAGAATAACTTTGGTTGTTGGGGTTTTACGTCTTGGCATCATGTAAGGTCATATCAGGATGGGTACTGACTTGTGACAGTGGGCACTCATGGGAACTTTAAGAGTACTGTCCCACTGGGATATATAAGGTCGTCCGCACTATGACCGCATTTCCTACTCAGTTGCATTATCCTAAAACTAAGCTAACCAGTCCTTGCCCGATCCTAGTAATGCTGTCTGCCTGGCTAGGAACCGACACACATTAATTTTGTAAGTCGTTGGGTTGACGCGGCTAGGATTCGAGGTCCGAATTGTCCGCAGGCCAAGTCCGCCCTCTAGCGGATTCAGCCATAACGTTCAGTCCCACATATTAAGAGCAATGGGGGAAACGAAGTGAAGAAATAAATAATCGAGTAAATAATCCAATACAAGATATCACTTACATGCCTGGTCTATAGGTCGTATGGAATAGTAATCTGTGTCCCACTGTTGCATATGGTTGATTGGCTTCATACCGTTCTAATTTTAGTACCGTAAATATTGTAGTAGGGTGTACATGAGCTCCACTACCATGTGGTGGCGGCATACACTACGCTTCATACATATGCATTTAGCTGCATTTGACTGCGCTAGGTGGCGGCACGCTAACCACCGGGCAGTACCCTGACTGGAGTGCCCTCTAATGGGTGTGGCTAGCACACCGCCCCCACCCACCTATAGAAGCGACATTAGCTAGTTTGGGGGAAGGTCACTTGACTGTTGATGCCACAGTGAGCGGATCAGGTATCACAAAACCATTTGATGTGTACTGTACTTGGATATTGGCATTCTTCCGTGTGTGTGTGCGACAGCAAGTGCAAGACGGCTGACATCGGCCTATCACAATATGTCTAATGTACTCATTATATTGAAGTTCCCAATACCCTCAGATTATTGACAAACATGTTGAGTTTAGGGGCGGTTAGGCAGTTTGTATCCAGACCAATTCTCCGAGAACTCTTGAACTATATTACACTCATAACCCGAGTTAGGAATCTGTGGTGGCTGATAGATTCTGAGAACGGACTAGTTGCGAAGTCGCGAGAGGCACTTGTGGGGGTCTGTGGATATCTAATTATAATTCTGAACCTACGTATCCAATTTAAATATGTCTAGGCGTACACTTAATAAGCATTCCTTTCTGCATAGAAGGGAACACTAACAAGTAAATTTAATAGAAATTGTTACTACTGAAAGATATAAGCCTAGTGTTACAGTTTTCAAAAGGATGGCTAAATTAGATTAGGATGTTTACACTTTATATGGCTCACAAGCTAGTCATTTTAGAGCAAAGTTACATGAACTAAAGGAAGAGATTCTGACAATCAACCTAATATACTTATCTCAGAACAATACAACAACTATAACCACCTGACTATGCAATTCCAAAACATAATATTGGTCATGATTCAACTACCTTTGAGCACGCAGACGACGCAGTGCCACTGCAAGCCATAACGTCCCCACCGATACGCTAGGGGCGACTGCTTGTGCTTCTGTATACTCATTAGTGGCGCCACCTCCCGGGTATGCGATGAAGCAGCCGCCATTGTCTGCTTGATAATGTTACTATGTGGGATATCAGATCATGATGCCGGCGGCCTGATCTCCCAGCGTAGTTCCGATGCGTGAGCACTGTCACAAATCAGAACCCATCCTCGTATGGCCTAGGGTCTTGCAGGGGCGTAGAATTACAGCAATCAACCAACAGTCCACAGTCGCTATTAGAGAACCAAGCTTGGGCTCCTTGATAACCTTGTTCTCTCCACCCCTCGCGCTGGCTGCCCGCCCGCCCGCTTGTGCACTCGCCCATTGCCAGGGGCGTAGCTTGGCGTACGCGCGTAGGCCAAAACGTCCACATCGTTTTGTCAAAAAAAAATCAAATTAAAAAATAATAAAGAGAGAGAGAGAGAGAAAGAGGAGGCATGTAGTAGTCCGGAGTGTCGAAAACTCAAGTCTAAAATGTATAAAATCCGCCAGCTTGAGCTTAAGTGGCCCACTAAACGCCCTGCCGAAATTAGGAGTACACATTGTTAAAGGTCTAGCTACGCCCCTGAATGCCTTGCTCCCCCCTCATGTTTCTGACCACTACCCACCCGAAGCCCACTCCCGGCTGCATGGGACCACCTTTGGTGGTCCCCATAGGGTGCTGCCGATTTGTCAGCTATTTTCAGATCTGTTCAACTGATTTGAACCTGCATTCATTGCAGGAAATACACAATGTTAATATTGTTCAACCCTCATGTCAGACATTGGCCACATTTACCTTGAAAAGAGCCATACACCTGGTTCGAACCCTGCTGGAGTCATCCCAAAAACTTGACATTGATACAGATTCCGACATCCTTATTAGGATATGGCAAGGAGTGGTTGGTTCAATGTCAGGATAATGTGGCTGAGTGGGCTATCACTGGTCTCCCATTGGCGCAGCACTATAAGGTCACCATGAGTGGGCACTTTCACAAGTCGGTAGCCGTGCTGATATGACCTTAGATGTTGCCGGGAAAAAACACTCCAAGAACCAACCAACCAACCCATTTACCTCGACTATATACAGTACATACCGGTGAAGAGTAGACATTCGTGTGCTGAGTGTCAGGTGGGCATTGTCTGGCGTATGTGACCCAAGCTACGGTTCGTGTTATGCCACATCTTCAAGGTAAACATAAGTGTGTGGTAGATCAGGGAGGTGGCAGCACCAACCGTATGGAATATCTGCGAAGCAGTGCCTTTAGTACCGATGTAATCCGGCACGTGGAGCGACGGAGAAGCAAGGTGGGTGTCCCGCTGCCAGCGGCTATGTGAAAGTGTGTCTGTCACAGCACCCACGCACCAGAAGTTTGTTTTATTTAACGACGCCTCTAGAGCACATTGATTTTTATATCAGCGACTATTGGATGTCAAGCATATGGTCATTCTGACATATTTCTTTGGAGAGAACCTGCTGGTGCCATATAGCTTACTCTTTTCGATAAGCAGCAAGGGGTCTTTTATTATTATGTACATTCCCGAGCAGGTATTGCAGGTATAGCAGGTATAGCAATATCTCAGGGAATTTGACACCCGTTGTAAACCACTGCCTTGTGGTACAGGTCCTTGACAGAACCGACGGCTAAGGGAGCAAACCCTAAACAGAAAACCATGTCACTGTGGCACCATTAAGGGCGGTTGATGTATGGAACTCCCAAGATCTCCCGACCAGCCACTGAAGGGACAACTAGTTTTGCGCCTGTCTTGACATGTTCTTGCCAGTGTGAAACCTCTATTTGCTCCCCGAGAGAGTGCCGCTGGTAACTTGCAAAAGCCAGCATCACTTCAACACTTTTGCAGGCAGCTTTCATGAAATGTACAACCGCACAAAACACCATACCGGCTCGGTCGTCGCCCAGGTTACAGAAAGAGAGGGCGTCCCCGTCTCCGGTTCAGGGATACCATCAAGAGAAACCTGAAGCTGAGAGACATTAATACTGACTCATGGATGCAACTCTCACAGCAGAGAGCTAAATGGAGAGTGGCAGTCAAGTAATGAAAGCAGTCTTTGTCGCATCGCAATGGACAGCATGATGATGATGACATTCCCGCAGACACCTTTGATGAACCAGTTGTGGACCACTGGTTGCCTCTATGCACCAGTCATTGGCGGGTGTAGTCAGGTGTGTATGCGTAGCGGTAAAGTTACATCATCCGATGGTTTTGAGTTCTTGTCATTTTTCTGAGATAAACACATTAAACTGATTGTTATAATATATCTACATTACTTTAATTTGACTTACTTTATATTTTAAATGGCTAACCTTTGAGATATTCGAAGTGCATACATGTCCAACCCTCGACACCAAAGGCTTCTGCAGTAACAGGTTCTATCAAATTGGCTCAGTATTTCCTTCTATGTGACAACAAAGGCTTAATAAATGTATCAGGACCTAAGTGAGATATGTAGATTGAAATCTAGATTGGTGTTTTGGTTTTGAAAAATGGATGCTTCATTGGACTAGACAGCTTTAAGTTTAAGTCCCTTACCAGGCGTACAACGTAGTGAGTGGTAGCAACATTTCACATTATCCCAGACAATCTCACCTTTTATGGAATGGCATGCCGCACTTGTCACTGCTTGTTCCGAATGTCGCAATTGCGCAGCCGGCGCCTCCAGTGTGGAAGGCTGAGAGGTAAATTCCCGGTGGAGTTAAATGAATGACTTACAAAATTGATACTTACTCGCTTCCTAGCTAGGCACCCGGCATTATCAGGATAGGGATAGTTAGCTCTGTGTCAGGATAATGTGACTGAGGGGTGTCTCAGGTTATCGTGCACGCTGGAAATGGCTGCCAAGGTGTGGAATGCCCAAACGGTAAATGAATGAAAAATTCCTGACCTAAAAACATACAACAAATATCTGTGCAAAATGAGGCTAGGAAACCCCCACTAAGCTGCACTGCAAAGGGGCATGTGATATGTCACGGCCCACCAGCGGGACATCCAATGGAAGGTAACCATGCCAAAAATAGCCAGATAACACACCACACAGCTACATACAAGCCTATGATATGTAAATAGGAGTAGGCTAATTCAGTAGTAAGAGTAGACAAAATTAAACACATCTATGCCAAGAAAATCCAAAAAAATAACATAGGCTGAATTAATAAAAAGATAACCATAATAGCCAACTATCTATCTGCTACTGAAATGCAGGCAATCAAATACGTTATCAGCAGCTACTGTATGATAAGGTAACACCAACACTACAGCTGGCCAGCCGGTGGTGCAACACTATTTAATCACCAGGTGTGTACTGTCACAATCCGGTACCATTCGTGATATGACCTTAGATGTTGCAGGGATGTAAAACCTAACAACCAACCAATGTTTATTGAGTAGGCTGCGTCAGTCGCTCCGAATGTAGCTATTACGCACTGGCGAAGACGAATGAGACCGCAGGTTTGGGGAATACTTGGCTTTATTTGCAGGCCTATGTATAATGATACACCATTCAGGTAGCCATCACGGTGAGGCGATGCAGGGGAGGATGAGGGATACGATGGTCATGAAGAGTTCAAGTGTAAAACCTCGCATATGCCATTTCAACAATTTTATCAAAATAACCGGTTTTTACGTGAAGGTAAGTTTAATTCTCATTAATTCCACTTTTTTTTGGGATGAAATGGTTATTGAGCAATGGACAACAAATAGGAATATAACAAAATTAACCTTTTGATGCTGGAAAATGTGATATTTCTGTAAGACTTGCATGTGTATATATATATATATATATATATATATATATATATACATATATATATACATATATAGAAGTATATTTGAAAAGTTCAGGCGCAAAGCAACATAAATGCCTTTCCAACAATGGAGAGAAACATTGGAATGAAACCTTCAACAAGTTTATATTTGTATATTCCTAGTGTTTTGTTTGTCACTCCATTACCATGTATTCATATGAAAAGTGGAATTACTGACCTTTAAACTTGCTTTATTTAAACTCAATATTTGGATCGGTATTTGCGTGGTTTTGCACCTGAACTCTTCATATGTATTTGCATATCATATACATAATAATGATGTCGATCATGACGGAGTGTTCACTGGAATGGGTCAATACAATCCAATGGCATATTATGCTACTAAGAATAATGTAAATTGAATAGGCCTGTATGTCATCTGCGTAGATGTACATAGTAGGCTAAGTTATCATATACAGGTTAGGAACAAACTTGAAAATTTAAAAAAAACTAATATAGAAACTACTAACACCCAAAACAGCAAAGGTTGGCCCGAGAAAGATCAGGTAAAGACTCCTGAGTGTGGGACCAGACCAATCCAGTATCACAGCTGTCCAGCGTTGAAAACAAGCACCCTCACGGGAGCTTATACGTTATGGGCAGAATAAAAAACGTGTCACAAACCAGGAACCAGTATCACCTGGTGTCCAATTAGAGTATGATATACAGTAACACCTCTCTAAATCGATCGATCTTGGGACGCACTTTAAGTGGTCCATTTAATAATGTAAATTGAATAGAGCACATTCACTACCAGGAACCAGAATCACCTGGCGTCCAATTAGAGTATCATTTACAGTAAAACCTCTCTAAATCGACCGATCTTGGAACCCACTTTAAGTGGTCCATTTAGGAAGGTGGTCGGTTTAGGAGTTCGACTATGGTTACAGTGGTATTGGTGGGACCCAAATAAAGCGATCGATATAGGGGAGTGGTCGATCTGTGAAGGTGGTCGGCGAGGGAGGTTTTACTGTATACCTAATATGGTTCCAAATTGTTTCCAATAATTAAATAACGGTGACCATTAATTTAAAATAGAAAGCTGTTCCGAACGGGTGAATCTTGTTGACATATTGGAACATCCTTTGCCAATCTATTCTATGAAGGGGCACCTGTTACAGTGAAGGCACATATTTTCCCGATAATTTGACGCTAGACACAGGGGCACGTACAAGTACATATCTGACCTGCAAGCAGTGGTCCACAACTGCTTCATCAAAGGTTGTGGTATGTGTGGTCCTGTCTGTGGGAAAGTGCATATAAAAGACCTATTCCTGCTTATCAAAAAGAGTAAACTATATGGCGGCAGTGGGTTTATTCCAAAGAAATACATCAGAATGACCATATGTTTGACGTCCATTAGCCAATTATATGAAAATCAATGTGCCCTTGAGGCAGCGTTAAATAAACAAGCTTTACTATGTGACAAGATGATCTAAAAGTTGGAAATGGCCCTATTACTTATAGGCCGATACATATATAGGCTGTATAGACCAAGTCCTTTAGGGGGCGGCGGTCCGTAAGTACCAATACGCCGGTGGTGGCGCCATCGGAGCCTTCGAAACTCACAGCAAATGAGACAGACAGGCCTGCAGAAAGCCAATTGGCTAAATAACAATAAGAATAATAAATAACTAATACAATAATATTAATATAACAAAAACCCTTCCTGCCGAAGATATATGTATATGTAAATATATGTATACTCACTATATTGACAGCATGTGGCAGTCATAATATATACATAGAAATAACATCTACCGTCTAATGTTGTGTTGTGTTATTTAATTCAAGACGCGGAGATGGACTAGTATAATATGGCCTTTATTAGGTGTCAACTTTAGTTAAGTTCAGGCTAACATAATGGTTCATCGATCAATGTCATAGTGTAATAGGTAGCATAATCAATCAAGTAAAATATCATAAAGACCAGTTGAGTAGTAGGCATAGTTATCAATTAGTGTCATCTAGGCATCTGAGCATGGGACACGGCTGAGCACGCCACACCGGGAGGGAAGCGGCCCAGCTGCTGACCATCCCCATCAATGACACACAATTAGTAGTAGCAGTGTGTGTGTGGGGGTGCGGGTTGTGGAGAAGCAGCCTGAGGCCTCCTCCAGTGTTGATGTGTCTAGCTCCCACTTCTCAACTAGAACTATAGATACATTCCAAGTCTCATGGATTTATTTGAATGACAAAATTACTTGTTTACAATCGGGATTATTTATATATCTATATATGTATGTATGTAGGCCTATATCTGTATGTATGTATATATGTATGTATATATGTATGCATGTATATATCTATGTATATATGTATGTATAAATATATGTATGCATATATGTATGCATATATGTATGTATATATGTATGTATAAGTGTGTATATATGTATGTATATATATGTATGTATATATGTATGTATATATGTTTGTATGTATACATGCATGTATATATGTATGTATATGTGTGTATATATGTATGTATATATGTATGCATATATGTATGTACACATATGTGTGTAGACCGACTCATGGACATCACTCTCACAGCACAGAGCTAAATGGCCAGCGACAGTCAAGTAATGAAAGCAGTCTTAGTCACATCGCAACCGACAGCATGATGATGATGATGTGTGTATATATTTACATATGCATGTGTGTATGTGTCAGGGTAGAGCCGGCGATCTGCACACTCTAAGAACCCGTCACTGTGGGTGATGGCGTGAGTGGGTCGTGGGGTGGTATGTGTCAGGTGTGTGTGTGGAGGGGTGTATGTATGAGAGGGAGGTTAGAAGAACGTTTCTGTCAGTGTTTTTGGTGGGGGGGAAGTGGGTAAGAACTTCCATCTGGTGCTCCTTGCCCCCCCCCCCCCCCCCACAGGTCAGGTTGGGGATGGCAAGGGGGTGGGGGGGGGGGGGGTTATTACCAATGTTGGTTCACTCAGAGGACCCAGCTTTGGTTTCCTGAAGTTGGCCCTTGGAGAGGGGGAGGGCAGGGTGGGGGGGGGGGGCGCTCTGACCAGTCTATTGAAACACATCTATGTTTTTTTATATTGAAACTATATATAACAATTCAAATTGTAATAATTCTAATGAATGTTGTTGTATTATTCAAATAAATCAATGATACTCCCTTATGTATATATATACTTATTATATATGGATACATGTCTATACATACACATGTATGTAGATATGCATGCATATATATATATATATATATATATATATATATATATATATATATAGATGTGTTCTTCAACCCATTTCAGCTGTGCTAACTTCCGTCACTCACACTCTGTCTTAATTAGTAACCATGGTAGCCCCCCCCAACCCTTGTTTGCAAGCAGAAAAGGGGGGCCTCTGTTGCTGAGCAGCGCACTGTGTAGGTGTGTGTGTTGGAGGGATGTGGGAGACGCTGTGGTGGGGGTGGGGGTGGGGATGAGGGGAGGAGCATCCTCTCCGGTCTGGTCCGGGAAGGCTGCCCAGGGGTTCAGTGAGAGACACACAACAGACAGTGTGCACACACTCATTCTTGACAATGACCTGAGGCAGCAGTTACCAAATATAAGGGGTATTTTGCTTGACCACAATCACCAGATCTTCTTTCTGATCACAATAATATAAAACCATCAGATGCTTTCTTTAATGATATAAATATCATTTGCCAGTTGAACAAGATTACCTTGATATGAAATGTAATACATAACAATCCTTCTATTTTAATGTATATCCAATCCTTAATTACTCTTAAATGAAACACCAGCAGGTTTTGTTCTCTTTCTAGCGATATAAATATTTATTGGCAGTTGAAACAAGTTCACTAGATTGGATATAGGTGATAACACATTTTCCTATAGTAAAGCAAACCAATGTATGTACTGAAATACATCAACGATACAGATTGCATCAACAGACTCTCATTCCAGGTGTTTCCCCAACCTGTTCACAGTGGTTTACAACCAATTATCCCCTTAAGCCTGTGGCCAGATAACACACAGTCTGTTTCACCCATGTGTTTCTACATGCATTCCCTTCTAGCCTGACTGCTGGGTGCTCCCTTCATATACTAGTTATATGTCCACAATTAGTTCTGATTAATATTAGAATTTGCATATTGCTCCTCATAGTTACTGAAATTGCTAACTACTATTTTACAATATGCTACAGGCCCCGCCTTAGCTTAAACCGGCCCTGTTTCAAATATAGATTTATTTATTAAATATGCAAACCAAACATTGCCTTTCTCCCTCACCTTGCAAATCCCATTATTACTTTTCGTTTGAGGAAACATCGACGCGGTGTCCTTTCTTATAAGGTAAATCTCCCCCAGTTTGAAATATGGCGTCGGTCGCTGGTACCCTTGTAATTTGTAAAGACTAAAAACACTAGAGATATCAGGTATTTTCTACAATTCGGGCATTAATTAAAAGAGTTAATGCAACCGATGGCACGAATTACTATATTCAAACACGTAGAAACAGAAAGAGGCATGGGATGTAAATGGAAACAACGCATTCACACTAGGTGAACATTGTACACGTATAAATAATTCAGGCGTAAAACCTTGTTAAAACTACTTGCTGTCGGGACCCCATCTCGTCCACACCTATTCTATTGCCTCTCCACTGCCCTACTCCTTGAATATGTCTTTAAAGAGTTGCAGCAGGGGCAGCTTGTCATCATTCCTTTTTTTACTAAATGTACTTTATTCAGCGAATAATGTCTTTTGTCAGCGCCAGAGCACTGGTCTTCCGGCCTTCCTTACAATTCTTTGGTACATAAATGACAATATCAGTTGCAATAATACACACCTGAAAATCCTGTTCGATAATAAAGCATAATATAAATGAACTATTAGTTGTGATAGTACCTCATTACAATTCCAGTTCAACATATGTATTATGCACTTGGTGAGTATGCATCACATGGTATTGCATGATTCTAGAATTGTCTTTAAACACTTCTTTCTTCATTTGTCTTTCTCTCTTCTTTTGTCAAAAGATATAACATATCTCCAATACACATATATATATTATATTGTACATATGCAAATCAGTGGATCCAATCACCAATACCAAATGCGAGAAACCTGCCCATTTTTTTAATCCCATCACAAGTGTTCTGTATTGTGGGGCGTAATGATGGGATCGGAAGTCTGAGATTGCAGTGGGGACTTACATCAGACAGGTTTTATGTCAATTTCAAGGAAAATATTAGGTAATAGGTTTTGAAAGAAGGTGTAATAGGCTGTAATATATGTAGTTACCCGAACACCCCACATCTGACACCATGTAAAAGACGTGTCGACACCGTGAGTTCTGTAACGTAACTGTTTTTATTTAGAACCGATCCTTGTGATGTCATGCGGTAATGATGTGTGGGGTGTTCGGGTAACTAGATGTATTACAGTGAGGGTGTTCGGATAACTACATACATTACAGGGCAGGGGTAGGAAGGGGATCAGTGTACAGGGCTGTGTAGTGCATTTGAGAACATTTATACATATCTATGTATCAATAAGGGTCAGGGGAGGATGGCCTTTAGAATACCTAAAACTGTGTAGGGTTCTGACAGGCCTGTTCCATTTTCATTAAGTCTTTAAATTCAAGGAGACTTGTGGACCGTCTTGTCCTCACTGGAAGTTTATTCCATAATGTACCACCTCTGTAAATCTGTGCTTTAGTCAGCTTGTTTGTTAGTGGCTTGGGTATTTTTTAGAAGTGTAGCATCGCTCTGTCTGGTTACACTCTTTGTATGGTCTCTTACTCCGTCAGTGTCTCTGGGTCACCGGCTGGTCACCACAGGGCAAGGAGGGGCGGCGCTTTGACTCAACTCTCCTCACTTCTCTTTCCTCTATACTACCCTTTCTTTCTATTCTGCGCTTACTCCTCCCCCTGATCAAGGGAGTTCAACGATTGCTTGGGTTTGGCCCTTTACCTTTTTTTACTGTCTCGGTCTCCACCTTCTTGCTACAGATCCCATTTCCCTCTCGTCCTTCCTGCCAACCAATCGGCTACTGGACATGAGTGCTCTGCCAAAATCAGACCAGAATGAACAGGTACTCCTTCAATGACTTGTCATATCATTGTAAAGAACTCGCTGCTTCTACAAAAGTCCCCCAAGAAGTCTACACTTCAACCAATGGACCAATTTATGGGTGCTGTTATATTGCTGCACTTCTGAAGCCTGTAACCATCAAGGTTACAAAAATCCCCAAAGCAAGCAAGCAACCAAATAACCATGTAAATAACAATCCAAAAATGCTGTTCAAGTAAAAGATTTTGATCTGAAGCTATTTTTAATTTTCACTAATTCCACATGTCTTGTGATCAACTGATTATGGAGCAAGTAACAAACAAAATATTGGAAGGTATAACAATGACATTTTTGAAGGTTAGATTCCACTGTTTACCTCAATCTATTCATCGCCATTTACGTGGTTTCGCCTCTGAACTCTTCCTAAGTATTGGGATTTGTTGGAGGGTATTTAATTTAACTTAGCACAATGAGAGGACACTCAGTCGACGTCATCCAAGTTGATGGGGCCTTCCCCGATCACCTAGACCGCGGAGGCCGCGGAGGCCGCCCGAGACAATCCTTACATAGTAGTATAGTAGTAGTGTCCTTGAAAAGAGGGTGCCTGGGTTGTGTAAATTGACGTTAGCGATACTGTGTATCAATGCCGAATGGCGAGCTATGGTGGAGGGAGATTTCTGGAGCCGTGATGTTCGTTCCGTCCGATTTGGGGCATACATGACGAGTAGGCCTACCTGACTTCCCTTCCCGAATCAACAGAAATTTGGAACTCATGTGCCAGTGCAATCTACAGGCCCTGTCACACTACGACGTAACGACGTCAGCGTAGGGACAACGTGAAAATAATTATACACGTCAAACTTCTCGGTGTAGGATGCAAATTTCGGCACAAGTTGGACTTCGATGCGGTGTAGTTGACGTTAGTCTAACATGACCGGAATGTGGGCCGACATCAGTCAAAACACACGACCCAAGGCGACACGTTAACACCACGTTCAAAACACGTTTGAATGATGTCACAGACGTTGCGCGCATGCTAGAGGGTCGTCAACGACGTCAAGTACGTCCGGCCACATTAGCGAAGCTTTGGAGCGACGTTCGCCACACGTCACAGATGCGTTCGGCATACGTTAGACCAGCATTGACTTAATGCTGGCCCCACGTTCCTCCCTGAATGTGTGTTGCTCTGACGTAAGGGAAAGTGGATCTCATGTCACCGACGCAGCTGTGATGCTCGTCTAAAGTCGGCATAACATCAGTGTGACGCGAACCCGGCATCATAGCTTTATGTCGAGCTACGTCCAATGTTTGGACATGTTGAAAACCTTGACGCATGCGCCGACATAACACGACGTAACGTGACATCAGCATAACGTAACCCGATATACCTCAACGTAATGACGAAACATCACCTAAGTCAGGTTTACATTGGCTCTTACGTCGTAGTGTGACAGCCCTATAACATACAACGACCATGTCCTGCAAGTTGTGATTAAAGTTAGACAATCCAACAGCTTTTAGGTTGATCATTTATTACATAATTTACTTTATTCTGCAATGGGTTTTATCTCAAAGATTGAAATTTAGAGATATTTGAATTGTCAAACAAAAGCGTCTTGGCTATGATCATATAGCTAAGCCTGGAATTGTTACAACCGAGATCTAAAAAACTCTAAAACACTAAAACATGGCAAAAATAAAATTAAGAGACACTGGAAGTGACATATAGATAAATAAATATATAATAAGTGTTATATCAAGGATAAACAAGGAGGGGCCTAATCCAGCAAAATCACAAACCAATAGGAAACATCATGCTAACCAAATTATACCAACACAATAGCCTAGTCGAAAACAAACAATCATGGAAACTGCCAATTTTACACCACAAACAAGTTTACAGACATTATCAAGGAATTAATTCATATGGAGTATGACCAGAACTGCACAGCAGCGAACATAAGTACACGCACTTAACGGTTCGTTATGAGCAGAATAAACCAACAATTACTAAAACAAAGAACCCAAAGAAACCCAATCACGAGCCAATGAGTTTCAATGATTCTTTCACAGTGCATCTGTACTTGATCACACTGATGGAGCAAATACACTGCTTACATCGCCCCTTGTAATCCACTGTGTCTCCACAACGTGAAACAGTTGGAAGCGAGGTGGCTTCTACGTCAATGCCTGACACCTTCGAAGGGGAAATCCTGTTTCCATGAATTATGAGGGAAAAAAGGACCACAGAAAGGACAGGACACACTTAGTTAGCCAGCTGGGCCCGTATTCATGTGCTGGTGCCAGGGCCTTAACCCCGGTAGGGTAGCTCCACCCGGCTAACGGTGGAAAATTTGTATTCATGTGCCGGTGCCAGCGCTAACCGCCGACCGTAACCTAGGCTAAGCTACCCTGGTTTCAAATCTAACTTAACTGCTATCCGCGTTGATTAGTGTGCCGCCCGCCAATATATTAGACCCAAATCTATTCAATGCGATCATATTTGACAGAATTAAATACGCAATAAGTGAAATTTCATCAAATTAATCCTAAATTCGAAGCGATATTAACACTGCCGCCGCATCAGCGGCAATATTAATATTTTTGAATCGATGAATGTAAAGTAAACAAATCACTGCCGCCGCTTCGACGTCCATATCCATACTGTCGCATATCAACAAAACACACATCTCCACCGCCGTCGCCGCCGCCGGCGTATCGGCGGCAATATATTAAGCCCAAATCTATTCAATGCTGTCATATTTAACAGAATTACATACGCAATAAGTGAAATTTAATCAAATTAACCCTAAAATCGAACCACATTGGCGGCGTTATTCATATTGTCTAACCGAGGGAATTCCCAAATCTATAAATAAACTCACGGTTAGCTATCCGCGGCGGCTTGGACATTGGTGAATATGACTTCACCTATTTCTCCAACCCGCCGCTAGCAACGGATAGCTACCCCAGAGCGAGCGTGTAGCACCGGCTATGCCTGGAACCACTACATGAATACGGGCCCAGTAGGCTACTCTCAGTGTGACAGGGCTGCAAACCAATACCTTAGAACAAGTGTCGGAAGGCTGGATTAACCAGTTCCACGACAAAAGTTCACAAGACAAAAGCTCACATGACGAAAGCTCACAAGACAAAAGCTCAGAAGACAAAACTCACAATAAAACAGCTCATAAGACAAAATATCACAAGACAAAAGATCACAAGACAAAAGCTTACAATACAAAAGCTCACAATACAAAAGCTCACAATACAACTGCTCACTAAACAAAAGCTCACAATACAACAGCTGACAATACAATAGCTCACAATACAACAGCTCACAAGACAACATATCAAAAGACAAAATCTCACAAGACAAAAGCTCACAATACAACATCTCACAATACAACAGCTCACAAGACAAAAACTTGCACTACAAATGCTCACAAGACAACATCTCACAAGACAAAGACTCACAAGACAAAATCTCACAAGACAAAAGCTCACAATACAAAAGCTCACAAGATAAAAACTCACAAGACAAAACCTCACAATACAACATCTCACAAGGCAAAAGCTCACAATACAACAGCTCATAAGACAAAATATCACAAGACAAAAGATCACAAGACAAAAGCTCACAATACAACATCTCACAATACAACAGCTCACAAGACAAAATATCACAATACAACAACTCACAATACAACAGCTCACAATAAAACAGCTCACAAGACAACCTCTCACAAGACAAAAGCTCACAAGACAACATATCACAATACAACAGCTCAGAATACAACAACTCAAAGACAAAAGCTCACAATACAAAAGCTCACAAGATAAATGCTCACAAGACAACAACTCACAAGACAAAATCTCACAAGACAAAATCTCACAATACAAAAGCTCACAAGATAAAAACGCACAAGACAAAACCTCACAATACAACATCTCACAAGGCAAAAGCTCACAATACAACAGCTCATAAGACAAAATATCACAAGACAAAAGCTCACAATACAACATCTCACAATACAACAGCTCACAAGACACCAGCTCACAATACAACAACTCACAAGACAAAAGCTCACAAGACGTTGCACGCACGCTAGCTCAATACAACAGCTAACAAGACAAAATCTCACAATACAACAACTCACAAGACAAAAGTTCACAAGACAAAATATCACAATACAACAACTCACAATACAACAGCTCACAATAAAACAGCTCACAAGACAACCTCTCACAAGACAAAAGCTCACAAGACAAAATCTCACAATACAACAGCTCAGAATGCAACAACTCACAAGACAAAAGCTCACAATACAAAAGCTCACAAGATAAATGCTCACAATACAACAACTCACAAGACAAAATCTTACAAGACAAAATCTCACAATACAAAAGCTCACAAGATAAAAACTCACAAGACAAAACCTCACAATACAACATCTCACAAGGCAAAAGCTCACAATACAACAGCTCATAAGACAAAATATCACAAGACAAAAGATCACAAGACAAAAGCTCACAATACAACATCTCACAATACAACAGCTCACAATACAACAGCTCACAATACAACAACTCACAAGACAAAAGCTCACAAGACAAAATATCAAAATACAACAACTCACAATACAACATCTCACAATACAACAGCTCACAAGACAACCCCTCACAAGACAAAAGCTCACAATACAACATCTCACAATACAACATCTCAGAATACAACAACTCACAAGACAAAAGCTCACAATACAAAAGCTCACAAGACAAATGCTCACAAGACAAACACTCACAAGACAAAATCTCACAAGACAAAAGCTCACAAGACAAAAGCTCACAAGACAAAAACTCACAAGACAAAAGCTCACAAGCTTGTCATGTTTCCCTACTTTGGTTAGGTTGGTTGTTGGGCTTTTGCTTCCTGGCAGCATCTAAGGTCATATACGACAGTGCATACTCATGGCAAATTTATAGAGCTGCCCCACTGTTAGACCAGGCCGTCAGGACCATGACCTAATTTCTCACTAAGTCACATTATCCTGACACTGACCCACCCATACCTTGCCCTATCCTAATGATGCTGAACACTTGGCTAGGAAGGGACACGTATCAATTTTGTAAGTCATTGGTTTGACTCGATGGGGAATTGAAATCCCGACCTCCTGCATGGGAGGCCTGCGCTCTACTGATTTGGCCACCGTGTCCGATCCTAATCTAGAGAGATGACTCATTTATCTAGACACAACAAGCTCTGCAGCTTCACTGTGTGAATATAGATAGTCAGTTTATTTCACGGGGAACAGTGTAAAACATGAAAACTGGCAATGTAGGTTACATTATCCAATACCAAGTACTTATTTCCCGATATGAGGCTTGATAACCGAGTAACCTCTTAAAGTTGCATCGTCCAATTAAACATCAAATTAGAAAAACTTCAACAGTCTCCTAGATTTGATTCTACATATTTAAGTGTCAATGGTATTGCGGCTGCTGTAAAGCGGCGGGTCTCCTCTAGTATTTTCGTGGCCGACTTTGTTTATATTACAGCGGCGCTAACATGAATGTCCTAGAGAGACAGCTACAACCAAGCATGAACGGTTTCAAATTTTCCAAGACCAAAACAGTCTGCATGCATTTCTGCCTGCTGCGTAGAATGCATGTGGAACTGGAGCTGACCCTGGATGGGAATCCCATTAAAGTCGTTGAGAAAACCAAATTTCTGGGCTTCATTCTCGACGCAAAACTGTCTTTTGTGCCACTTATAAAGTACCTGAAAACAAGATGCCTGAAAGCGCTAGATATTCTGAGGGTGCTATGCTATCCGTGTACATAACCTTCGTTCGGTCATGAGTGGATTACGGCAGCATAATATACGGTTCCGCAAGGAAATCATATATTGGGCTGCTAGACACGATCCACCACTAGGGACTGCGCCTGGCCCTTGGGGCCTTCCGCACCTCACCGGTTCAGAGCCTTTACATCGAAGCCAATGAACCATCACTTAACAACAGGAGAATCAAACTGGCAATGCAATATGTAGTCAAGATAAAAACTAATGCATTGAATCCTGCACACAATTGTCTATTCGAACAACATGACAAATCCAGGTATGAAGCCAGGCCGAATTACATCCGGCCACTGAGGCTCCGAATGAAACCTCATTTGGAGGCCTTGGGAGTGGATTTGGACATGATGGAGGATGCCAAAGTCCCAGAACGTCCCCCGTGGTCGTTGAGAAAGCCATCGGTTATCCTCCGACTCACAGAACTGAGGAAGTTTGGGACACATCCACTTGAGTACCAAGGACTGCAATCAGAGATTCAAGGCCAGTTTTCAGACCACCTCTCCATATACACTGATGGTTCGAAAGACCAAAGCCGGGTAGCTGCTGTGGCAGTCTGACGACGGGAAAGATTTGGTGTATGTTTGCCTGATCAGAGCTCGATTTTCACTGCAGAAGCCCGAGCACTCCTTCAGGCGTTGGAGTGTATCGAGGTATCACACTAACTATGTTATATACAGTGATTCGTTCTCTTGCCTCCTGGCTGTTGCTGGACTGAAAACGAATCACCCTATTCTAGCAATGGTCATTTATGAAATGAACCAACTGACAATGAATGGGTATGACATCCACCTGTGCTGGGTGCCTGGCCATGCCGGCATACAAGGAAACCAACGAGCTGATTGGGCTGCGAAGAAGGCCCTGAACTGTGATCTTGAACCGTATCTGATCCCTCACTCTGATCTGAAACCACTAATAGCCACCCACATAAAATCCAAATGGCAACATGAGTGGGATGAAAACATTAATAAACTTAAAAGAAATTGAACCATCTGTGGGAAAGCCACCACAGACTCGTGCGGGAGGTCGGCGGGACCAAGTGGTCCTTAGCCGCTGCTGTATTGGCCACTTGTGGCTTACCCATGCTTTTTTGCTCAAGGGGGAACCTCCCCCTGAATATATTGGGTGTCAGTCCCCGCTGACACTCAAACACATTTGACTAAGTTGCGTTGATTTGTTGGCCCTGCGCCAACAGTTCTACACTGCAGACAGTATGCATGACCTTTTTACTAAGGTGAAACAGGAAAACATGTTAGCCTTTTTGAGGGCAGCTGGAGTGTACCACCTCATATAGTTGACTAAATAGATTCTATCAATTATTAATCAAACTTTTCTTTTTCTATGGGAATTTGTTTCCCTTGACCACAAATATATGATTGTGAGCTTTCTAATTTAATGAGTGTCTATTGGCATATAATTGATTGTCTGCCTTTACATGTAAAAGCGATGGTTTGAACAAAAAACAAACATCTCTCGCCGTGAATGATGCCGACACGGCGTAAAGCAACCACCAATCAATCAACAATCACCATATTTAAGTTGCATATTGATATATTTACTAAGCATTTGTTGCCAAATGGAAGGGCATACTTAGTCAATTTAATATAACCTGTTACTGAATGTAAGCCTATGGTGTCAGAATTTTGATGTGCTTGCCAAAATTATTTGTGCATGTTTGTGCTACAAATAACCCCAAAGTTAGTCATTTAAGATCAAAGTGACCGCAACCTAAAGAATGGTAGATTTCACCAATCAATATAATATAGTAATCTCAGCAAAATGGCCGAAACTCAAAACCATCGGACTATGCATGTTTCAGAAGTATCTTGGCTCCATACACATTCAGAACCCTCATCTCCAAAATCAGCAGGTCCTAGACCATAATGTTGAAGCTGCAGCCCCTAATGCAGGCCCCATTGCAGCCTACATTACATACCATATGGTAAGGGTGTAAAATTCTCCGATTAAGTATATATTGAGTATCGAGATCGCTAAATAAGAAACAGTACTCCCTTTATAATGCTCACTTCCGGGGATGGAAACAGTGCCCCTTTAGGCAGAATCCCTCCCCCTTATCTTGCCCAGCCACACTGTATCTGTCATGTTAGGTAATCCCACGAGGGCCAGGTGGTGGCCAGAGCTGGGTTGGACGGGGGTGAGTCCTTAAAACAACCAATGGTGAAGTATGTTAGGGAGAGATCATGCGGGAGAGGAGTGACTGGTGTGCATGAGTGTAATAGACAATGAGAAGGTATCTTACATCCACTGTTGAATGTATTTGAAAACAATATATAAGTGAATAAAACTAAGCAATCAGCCTCTTATTTATCTACACTACTGCTGGTACTGAACTCAGATTATGTGTTGTGTTGTATGTCATATCTACTATGGGGTAAGTTCTAGCATGTACTTTATCTAATACAGATATAAAAAGGGGGAACTTTGAATTGTACGCCTTATGCAGGATATTACGCCTTATGCAGCATATTATGCCTTATGATGGATGTCAGGGCAGTCTAGCCTTATTGAGCAGTATAGCTAACAACATGAGAGAACATAATGAAAGTAAACATAACCTACACATACCGCCTAACGGGATCGGCCATCAATAGCATTTAAACAACCGCATATATAGAATGCGGGGACCCGCATATACAGGATTTCATAAGGGGACCAGTCAGAGGCGAGCAAGCCAGATACAGCAGCGGGGATTGGTATTGGGTAAGTGATACTGCATTAATCAATCATTAGGCCAGCTACCAGAAGGTGCCAATGCAGCTTTAATCAGCATTAACCTACTTACACAAAATATCGCCCCCATCCCCTGAAATTACCCTTAAAGTTGCATAGTCCGATGCGTTTGAATGTCTGCCATGTCCTGAGATAAATACATTATGCTAATCATTATTGTCTACTTTAGTTGAGTTTGAAGTCATGTTTATTTTACATGGCTAATTTTGGATATATTTGACGTCAAAACATGCCAAATTAATGTTGGCAAGCATGTCAAAACTCTGCCACCATATACTTCTGTATTAATAGGTTCTATTAAATAGACTTATTACAACTTTCTATGCGGGACAGAAATGATTAATAAGTGCACCAGTATCTATGGTGAATATGTCAAATTTAATTGAAAGAAATGTTCTGACAATTTGATGTTTTCATCGGACTACGCACTTTTAAGGGCACTTTAACCGCAAAGACCTACCATACATCCTACCATCACCACATATTTACTTCCGCGAATGCCTCTCCCTTTCCGTTATCTCATTCTCCACCCATCATTCTTATCAAGGCTCTGCGTATTTTCTTATAATTGTCCATCTGTATTTTTCCCCTTTTCCTTTTTCTTTTATCACATATGTTAGCCATCGTTATTATACATTTTCTTATAATTGTCCATCTTTCTCTTCGTGTGTTTCTCTTATCCCATCCTACCAATACATTGCTTATTTTCTCATGTGTGTCCAAAGGCTAAGGGAGCAAACCCTAACAGAAAACCATGATTCCATGGCTGCATTAAGGGCGGTGATGAATGGAACTCCCAACATCTCCCGACCAGCCACTGCAGGGACAAATAGTTTGCGCCTGTCTTGACGTGTTCTTGCCGGTGTAAGACCTCTGTTTGCTCCCCAGGAGAGTGCTGCTAGTAACATGCAAAAGCCAGCAGCACTTCAACACTTTGCAAGCAGCTTTCATGAAATGCACAACTGCACAAAATAGCGGCCCTTAAGAAATAAAAGCAGTCTTTGTCGCATTGCGACCGACAGCATGATGATGATGATCTGTCCTTCTATATTGGTATAACCTTGTTTAATGTGTAGTGCTATTTTGTTCATTACACCTCGAAGGCCAGTGCGTCAGCATAGACAATATATTTTTCACAGGAATATAACACAATAAACAAAATGACAACTGAGAAAAAGACCTCTCCAGTGACACTACTACTGCATGATTAATCTGAACCCCTCACCACCAAAACCGTCATCCCCACCTGCAAGCAACCAACTTATACCTGACTGCAAATGGACATTTCCCAAATGATAGATTACTATCAACCTCAGGCCATATTGCTTGGGTAGACACCTGTGACCTTGACACTGTCACTGTTAATGTTAGCATTCTGTCTGTGGTGGAGCTTGGCTGGGGGTGGAGGTGGGGGTAGGGGTGGGGGTGGAGGTTGGGGTAGGGTTGGGGAGGGTTGTGCTAGACGGGGATTACGACACCATTCTCCCCTTTAACAAAGTTAGCAAAAGAACTGGAGTGTGGGAAGCCAAATCAAATATTTAAAAAAATAAATCACTGGAAAAGTACCGTCAAAGCTCTCAGTATGATTAAGCGGAAGTTTTGGCAGTGCATCATTATGTAGATACCTGGAAATGTAAGGAGACTACAGTGGGGTAGCTAGCTAAGGGGGAAAGGCAGGAAGTTGGCCCCGTCTCCCCATGCCCCCGCCACATAAAGGCTCTGTCACACCTCGGCGGATTGGGGAAACGGAAAGAAACTGAACAAAGTCTGTTGATATCCGGCAAAGTCTGGTTTGTGTCCATTGCATATCTGTTCATATCCATTGATATCCATTGATATCCGGCACAATCCGTTACAAGTTTTGAGCATGCAAAGAATTTGTAACGGATTGCACCGGACTGACCTATGCGGTTCTTCTCCGTAACCGTCCGTTCCCCATCCATTCCCCATTTGTTCCCGTCCATTAGCCATCCGTTCCCATCCGTTCCCGTCAGTTCCTGTCCGTTCCCGTCCGTTCCCTCCGTTCCCGTCCGTTACATGTCCATTACACGTCCGTTGCCGTTCGTTATAGTTCTTTTTTATTCTGAATTGTCCGTTTATCGTTAGATACCCTATCAACAGTTACCGTCCGTTGCCGTATGTTACCCGTCCGCTACCGCCTGTTACTCGTCTTTTACCGTCCGTTACATAATCGATACATTTCAAGTTCGAATAACACCGGACTACAATATTCTTTTTCCAGTTCTCTCCATTGCTCAATCCGCCATAGTGTGACATGCACTTAACAACACTCCCAGGTTGTAACCTCCTTGAAATAGACGGAAATGGCATTTCACAGCTTCTATATTCAAAAGAACATATTCGCGGGCATACACCCCAGTCCCACCTAGTGCCTCATGCGTTTGGCACTCCTCGATTCAAAGAATTTATCTGCTAACGAAAATTATAATTCCTGGCAACGGCTATGGATAAAGCGGCTGTCACACATCACCGGATTGGGGGAAATGTACAGAGACCAAACTAAATCTGCTTTGTGTCCATTCAAGTTTTGAACATTCACAAAACTAGGAACAGCTGCCGCTGGATTGACGTCTACGGTTCTTGCCCGGTTTGAGTTTGTTTCATCCGTTGGCTGTACGTTTCATGTCTATTTCATGTCCGTTTCATGTCCGTTTCATGTCCGTTTCATGTCCTTTCATAGACCTGATGTCGCAACACTTTGACACATTTTAATACATTTTGATACTTATCACCACCGGACTAGACAATTCTGTCCGTTGCTCAATCCGGTGATGTGTGACAGCCACTTTATATATTGGGAGAATAAGGAGGAGTCCTCATATTGAAGTTCCTTGTGTGTGAGGGGGAGGGGGGGGAGGGGGTGCCGAGAAGCTGACATAGGCCATGTGGGTATTCAATAGCCATGATTCTGATATGGCTACCAGATTTAGGTAAACAACCAGCTGTAGCGTAAAGGCGGAATCGCCAAGCGGGTATAGCGTTTGCTACACATGCGGAAGATTTTGTGATTGACAACCGAATTGGTTCAAAAGTGGGAGTTGGATTGCACCATGTCTTGGCATTCTATATTAGTAAGAACACACAAATATGAGTAAATGATGTCAGAATGCGCAGATATCTAAGTCAGATATAGGTATTTTGGAGTTCATGTGGTGTTCCCTGTGGCGGAGTGGTTAGAGTGTCTGACTTTTTTCTAGGTCGGACTCCTAGTCTGGGGCTCGGTGGTTCGATTGCCCATGCCCCCATCTCTGCCAATTTGGATTTCCACCGCTGTGCATAACTTACAGCGTCATCAAAGGCCAGTTGCTCTCATACCATGTCTATGTGGTGTGGGAGGTTAAAAATCCCTTGGGTCGGTAAAAGTGGAGGCTCGGGCTTTCTATCGACAAACTGTCTAATGGTGAAAACAAGCCTATTCAGGCTTATCCATGATAGGCAGCAAAATCTTCAACCAAAAAAAAGAAATACGCAATAAGTGAAATTTGATCAAATTAACCCTAAATTCGAACCGATATTAACGCCGCCGCCGCATTGGCGGCGTTATTCATATTGTTGACTCGAGGGATTTCCCAAATCTATAAATAACTTCACGTTTAGCTATAATGAAAGTGTTACGTGCTCCTGCATATGACTTGACACAGTTCCCGACGTCGGTGATAGCTAAACGGTAACAGGCGGTAACACCAAACCCCGCTAACACTGACTCCTGCATACGGGCCCAGTTTTCTCCAGTTTACCCAGTTCTCCATGTCCTGATTCCACTCCACCTGTGTCCAGTCCCTGATGTTGTCTTCCCATCTTCCAATCTTCCCCTCTGTTCCTCTGTCCATCTTGTCCTCTTCCACTCTTCACCTTGTCTTGCAAGATCGTGTTGGTCCTAACTACAGCCAAATTGTGCAAGCACCCATTATTCAGACGATACAACACCTCTATGTGTATGCACGTATATGTCTACCTTTGTAGCACATTTAACCTCTTCAGAATTACATACAAACTATTATATCCTCCTATTTGATACCACTGACTATTTCAGGCTTTACTGCAAATTCCACTAATCATCATTATCATGCTGTCAGTCGCGATGCAACAAAAACTGCTTTCATTACTTGACTGCCACTCTCCATTGTTTTATGCGGTTTTACATTTCATGAAAGCTGCCTGCAAAAGTGTTGAAGTGCAGCTGGCTTTTGCAAGTTACCAGCGGCACTCTCGCAGGGAGTAAATAGAGGTTTTACACTGGCAAGAACATGTCAAGACAGGTGCAAAACTATTTGTCCCTGCAGTGGCAGATGTATTGACCGATAGTTGAGCCTACTATATGTAAGGGTATTGGGGTATTGCCTGTTTGTTAGACTTCAGGTGCGAATCCCTGTAAACACCAATCCAAAAATTGACCTACAATTTTACCTTGCAGCTATTGGTACACAGGACGAGGAGGCATGAGTGGGATAACATGGCTCTATTGATTGTGGCGTACTCAGAGCTGCAAAGAACAATGTCATGTGATGATCGCAGTCAGGTAGATGAGAGTGCGATGAGTGGGGTGCGACAGGTGAGCAAGGTGAGGTGAGGTGAAGAGAGGAGCAACTAGCGGGTAGCAGTAATTACTTCATGAGCAATAATAAATGTATGAGTAATTAATCAAAGTTAAGTTTAGTTAATTAAAATAATTAAATTAAGTTATGAGTAATATCATATGATGTAAAAATTGTGGTGTGGGTGGGTGGGTAAAATGAGAGTAGTGGTCAGTCTGGATGGGTGATGCGGAGTGACTATGGGTTTGGGAGAGCTGATGCTGGTCAGCTGTGTGGGGGCTGTGATTGGCTGAGGGGCGATATGTCAGGCTGGTGGAAGCGAGTGATGGGAGGAGGGAGGTGCCAGTGCGAGTGATTGGCAGGAGGGTGTTTGTGTGTGTCCCCCCCTGCCATCCCCCCCCTCCCAACGCCGAGCACCAGGGCGGGGAGGTTTAGGGTGTGGAGGGGGGATCGCCGTCATGCATGCCCGGCAATTTTTTTTTACTAAATGTATTTTATTCAGCGAATAATGTCTTTTGTCAGCGCCAGAGCACTGGTCTTCCGGCCGTTAATTACAATTTGTTGGTACATAAATGACAATATTAGTTGCAATAATAACCACATGAAAAACCTGTTCGATAATAGAAGCATAATATAAATTGACTATTTGTCGTAATAGTAACTGCATGCAATTCCAGTTCAACATATGTATTATGCACTTGGTGAGCATGCATCAATAAATGTACAAGATGACTCTAGAATTGTCTTTAAACACTTCTTTCTTCCTTTGTTTTCTCTCTTCTCTTTTCAAAAAGATATAACATATCTACAATACACATATATATATACTATATTGCAAATATGCAAATCAGTGGATCCAATCACCAATACCAAATGCGGAAACCTGGCCATTTAAATTTTTTTTTTTTTTTATCCCATCACGAGTGTTCCGTTCTGTGTGGCCTAATGATGGGATCACGGTCTGAGATTGCAGTGGGGACTTACATCATACAGGTTTTATGTCAATTTAAAGGAAAATTTTAGGTAATAGGTTTTGAAAGAAGGTGTAATAGGGGTGGGGTAAGGGCGGGAAGGGGATCAGCGTGCAGGGCTGTGTAGTGCATTTGAGAACATTTATATATATATGTATGTACAAGGGTCAGGGCAAGGAAGGCCTTTAGAATACCTATAACCGTGTCAGGGTCTGACAGGCCGGTTGTATTTTCATAAAGTTTTTAAATTCAAGGAGACTTGTGGACTGTCTTGTCCTCACTGGAAGTTTATTCCACAATGTGCCACCTCTGTAAATCGGTGCTTTAGTTAGTTTGTTTGTTAGTGGCATGGGTGTTTTTAGTAGTGTAGCACCGCTCTGTCTGGTTACTCTGTTTGTATGGTCAACATATTGTTCATCATTGGATCTTTTATACATGAGACTGAGGAGATGTGTGTCCCTCCTTTGGCTAAGGTAGCTGACTTGTGCTTTAGCATGCATTTCCTTTACAGACAGCGTTTTCCCTCTGTAGACAGTTCTAAGTGCCCTGTTTTGAATCCTCTGTAATTTGTTTTCTTGTTGTTTTGTCAGCAGTCCATATATTAAATCATTGTAGTCAATTATTGGAAGAATAGTGGCTTTATATAGTAACAGGGCTGTATTCTCGCTCATGTAGTACCTAATTTTTCTGAAAGTTGTCATTTTTATGGCTATCATTTGAGTAAGTCTTGAGAGTTGTCGATTACCATTTAGTGTAGAATCGAGTGTGGTCCCTAAATATTTGTATGATTCTACCTCATTCAATACTGCATCACCCAAATGTAAATTGATAGGTTGTGCTCTGGATTTTTTTACTTTGGTTGCAAAAATTATGTATTCAGATTTCTTTGCATTAATTGTCAGTTTATTTTCCTTACACCAGATGTTAACCTTAGCTAGTACATCCTCAACTACCTCTGCTGCAGATGCAATGTTTGGGCTATGGACTGTGAGGGCCGCATCATCAGCAAACAGTGTGAACATGGCCTCATTTGTTACCAAGGGCAAGTCATTAATGAATATGAGGAAGAGTAGTGGCCCAAGCGTGGAACCCTGGGGTACTCCAGTTGTAATTGATCTCTCCATTGACTTAGTGCCATTTATTTTTGTAACTTGTTGTCTATTTGATAGATAGTTGGCTATAAATGTACAAGATTTAGGACCAAGTCCTGCCCTTTCAATTTTCCACAGTAAAATGTCATGGTCTATTGTGTCAAAAGCTTTCTTGAAATCAAGAAAAACAGTTATTGTCAGATCTCCTCTATCCATATTAGTCAGCAGTTCATCTAATAAAGTGGCTAGGGCTATTGTGGTTGATTTATCTTTTCTGAAGCCATTTTGCTGTTTGGCAAGGTAGTTGGTGTCTTCCAAGAAGGTTTTTATTTGATCATGGATTATTTGTTCGATGACTTTGCCAGGGAGGGGCAGTATTGATATTGGTCGCAGTTCATTGCATGATTTAGGATTACTTATCTTTGGTATTGGTGTGACTCCAAATGAGCCTTCACTCATTCACCAGAATTGTAATTCTCACTAATTCCACATTGGTTGTGAAAAAATGGTTATGGAGCAATGAACAACAAAAGTTGGTATGTTAAAAATAAACCTTTTCAAGGTTTGACTCTATTGTTTATTTCAATATTCGGATGGCTGTTTATGGGGTTT
Organism: Branchipolynoe longqiensis; assembly: GCA_030323885.1. Lineage (NCBI taxonomy): Eukaryota > Metazoa > Annelida > Polychaeta > Phyllodocida > Polynoidae > Branchipolynoe > Branchipolynoe longqiensis. The sequence continues at coordinate 110,436,382 of CM059189.1, read as the reverse complement.
TGCGCCTGAACTAGTGAGGTGTCTAGCATTCTCATCCTCATCATGCTGTCAGTCGCAATGCAACAAATACTGCTTCCATCACTGAACTGCCGCTGATTTTGTGCGGTTGTACATTTCATAAAAGCTGCTTTCAAAGTGTTGAAGTGATGCTGGCTTTTGCAAGTTCATAGCAGCACTCTCGGGGAGCAAATAGAGGTTTCACACCGTAAGAACACATCAAAAGAGGCACAATCTATTTGTCCCCATGTAGCATTCTAGCTCCATAATGGCAATAAGTCTGGGTTCAGATCCTGCTCTCCATGCGCCTTATTTTCCATATCCATCACACCCCATGACAATAATCATGGTGCATCCGGCAGGTGGGCATGAGATACATCCTAATTGGCATTACAATTATGTTGATGGCATCTTAGAATTCCATCTGTATTATTTTCTCGATACCAACAATGAAGGTCACGGACAGGTATGCAACCAATCAGAGTTGTTATGCTGGAGACACAATCTTGGAGTTTTACCTCCTGGCAACATCTAAGTTCATATCAGGATGGGTAGCGAATTGTAACAGTGCCACTCATGGCGACGTTATAGTGCCGCCCAACTGGGAAATTAGGTTCCCGATACCATGATCTGAAATCCCACTCAGTCGCATTATCCTGGCACCGAGCTAGGCTGTAATTACCCTATCCTATTAATCCCGAGCGCCAAGCGACGAAGCGACAACTATCAATTTGATAAGATATTTGTTCAACTCGACCGGCAACCCAAAGCCTGATCTCCTTCACGTGAGGACCGGTCTCTCCCGATTCATCCACGACGTCCGGTGGATATAAGACGAAACAGTAAGTAGCAGGATGGGTGGTCAGAACTAACAAGGGCGTCGCCAGCTCTTCAACAAGTGAGAAAGAACTGCTTCCTGGAGAACATGTTCCCCAATTTGCTCTCATTCCCGATTTGTAATTTATCTGTCCAATAATCCATTATATTTGTATTATTAATAATCATTAGTGATTTTACTTATCGTTAGAATATACTCCAAATGATGTTCATAATTTAGGATACAAGACAGAACAAGATAATATGGGAATTTTATTAGTCTAAGTTCAAAGAGCATGAGGTTAAGTTCAATTGTCAGGTATAGGTTTCAAGTATAAGGTTTGATTCTCTGCATGACCCGGCACTCAACCCTCGCGAGTCAACTGTTTATAGTACGGTCGGGTGGGACGGTGAGAAAAGGTGGGTGGTGGTGTCGGTCCGGCATCTGGATGGCGAGTGCCATTGGTGCATCAGCAGCTGTGGAAGTGATGTCAGATATTGGTCACCAGTTACAGACGGCCGCTGCCGGCACATGTGCCGGCTTCACCACCTGGAGTTAGTGCAGTTTTGGCCAGCTAAGAATAAAAGGGGGGAATGTTGTGGTAGGTTCAAATGGGCAAGCACTATCTGTCCCGTCTCTGTCCCGAATTACCCACGTTGATGAGACAACATGACCATTGTCCCGATCTGGAATTCGAGTTTATATGTGCATCATATTGCTACAGTGGTCTACTACACAACAACCTCCTCGATGAAATGCATATAATTACTAGGCCCTACTCATGCATATTACACCTTTGATATAAGACGGTAGAAGTGTCCAGTGCCATAGACAATTAAGCAGGAGGGCACATGTCTGGGGAGCGACAAATATATGCAGCATTGGGCAATAATCATAGTATGAAATCCGGACTCTCCTAGTTGCGGGCCCCCGCCTTTATATGGGGTTTTGAATGCTATTGATGGCCGATCCCGTTATGTGGTACGCGGAGGTTATGGTTACTTTCATTATATTCTCTCATGTCAGTAGCTGTACTGCTCAACAAGGCTATACTGCTCTGGTATCCGGTGTACTGCGTACGGTTCATAGCTCCCCTTTTCTCAACAAGGCTATACTGCCCTGATATCCGGTGTATGGCGTACAGTTCATAGCTTTTCTCTCTTTTCTTTTATATGAATTATATATTACAGCTTACCCCATAGTAGTTACAACACACAACACAACACGCGATCCGAGTTCAGCACCAGCAGAAGTGTAGATAATAGATAGATCCTGAATGATTAGTTTTATTCACTTATATAAGGTTTTCAGATAAATACAACAGTGGATGTTATAGACCTCCTTATTGGCTATTACACTCATGCACACCAGTCTCTCCTCTCCCGCATGATCTCTCCATAACATCGTTCACCATTCGCTGCCTTCAGGACTCACCCCCCTCCCACCCAGCTCTGGGCACCACCTACCCACTGTGGGATTACCACATAACATGCAGTGACCATGTGGCTGGGCGAGATAAGGGGGAGGGATTCTGCTTAAAGGGGCACTTCTTCCCTCCCCCGGTGTGAGCATTATAAAAGGAGTACTGTTTCCCATTTAGCCATCTCGATACGCAATACATACTTAATCGGAGAATTTTACAATAGTGCCGCAAGCAGTAGTAGGAATGCAGGGGTGTGATAGAGTTGAAATGCCTATGTGCTGTGTAGTTAACCAATATGTTAAGAGCAATCGATAGTAATACACAAGAGGGAATGGCAATAGTGGCATACAACCTTTATTATGTGCTTTAAAGTGATTGCAAATATTCCATCAGTCGAGAATATTGCAGAAATTTAAATTTGCAAGAATGTACAATAAATAGTATGTGGGTAAAATATAGATCGTTTCATACAGGAATACATCAATTGACACACACACATGATCTTAATGTCCACATAGTTACTATCAAACGAATATATTTAGGCCTACCAGATAGTGCACAATTTCAGAGATAGGATTTTCAGTGTTGAAATGCCAATATGCCATGCAGGTAACACAGATATTAAGAGCAGTTGTTAGTAATTGAACAATGCAAACACGGATACATGGTATAATTTGGATGTTTAATGCACTAGAATGGTAATCGTACATGCGTGAGTATAATGAAAGAAGGCCCCGAGATGCTTTAACCCTAGTTCTAGTCTCTTATTGTGGGGTGGGCGGGATAGCAGAGTAAATTGTCTGTCACCGTCCGCCACCCAAGTCGTAGTGGACAAGATCATTTTTTGCTCACTTTATATAGCAGCTTAGCCGGCCCGAAACATTGCGACTACGTATATGTTCGTAACCTTGTAACAATTTTGTCTGCTGACGTTGTATCTAATTTACATACGGTGTCCGCCAGCTCTGCATGGTTACTCGGCGTAGTTCCAAAAGACCCGCTGGGCATGGCCGATATATGTATGTAATGCTAAGGTTTGAGTATAGGTGGCGCCAGCGGCTGTTTGAATAAGTATCCGACTCCGCCTTGTTCCGATTACCCATGCTGCAAGCAACATCGACAAATCCAGAGGAGAAGCTAAATCACCAATAAGAAGCTAAGCTGCAGCCATGATTCCACCCACCTCATTATCAACATCAGACCAGACGGGATGGCCAAATCAGTTGAGTATCCGTCTCCCGTGTTGGTAGATCGTGGGATTCGACCCCTCAGGTTTGAACCCTGGTCCAGTCAAGCCGATGACTTATACATGTTAAGACTTCAGGCGGAAAACCCTGTAAACGCCAATTCAAAAACTGAGATAAACATTGGACTTAAATCCTCAAAAAATAATATTTTCGCAGTCCTACATTATTTTGTTTATTGCTCCATGATCACGACATCACAAGAAATCTAGAATTACTGAGAATTAAAATTAATTTGAGGTACAACTCTTTTTTCTGAACTCTTCATTTGTACTTGTCGCTTCCTAGCCAGGCACTTGGTATTACTAGGATAAGGCAAGGACTGGGTTGCTCAGTGTAAGGATAATGTGCCTGAGTGTGGTATCGGGTCATGGTGGAGGTGGCCTGATTTCCTAGTCGGGCAGCACTATAACTTTGTCATGAGTGTGCACTGTCACAAGTCGGTACCCGTCATGATATGACCTTAGAGAGGACAGGACGTAAAACTCCAACAATCATCCAGCCAACAATCATTGTCACCATGAATCCTTTAACCGCGAAGGTCATTGGCACACCACACATGATGGTGTCATTAGTGTTCTCCCATTTTCTCTGATCTGCACTGCCCTCTGGTGGAGATACAGATATCGGCACTGATACTTCTATACGAGGCAGGGAATTGTAGCTAGTGTCCGTTATTTGCTTACAACCTGAGGTAACGATTTTTAATTAAAACCAAAAAGTAATCACTACATAATGCAACAAGGTAAAGGCAGTCGGTGAAAATGACTGTAAGTGGCCAAACAAATAACAAACTTGTTGAATTAACCAACTCACAGAGGGTCAAGAGATATGGAAGAATGCATACAAACAGAGAAATAATGCATGTCATAGATATCTACCCAACAACTGAAAGTAATAAACCAAGGGGGAACCATGAGAATATTAGGCCTACTATCTAGTGGCGAATAAGAGTTCTTAGACTTAGGCTGTATGGGGAGCATAAATACAGTATCACACAAGAAAACACCCAAAACAACCCCAGACGATGATATGAACAGGATTTACTCAGACACTCAGCCTGTCTCAGTCTGCTTCCTTAACAATGAGTGGGAGGGTGGGCGGCGGCAAAGTTTGATACCAGTTAGAAGACAGGTTACTCCAGTTGACGATAGGTGGCAGTATCAGTGTCCATTGAATAATGTTAGGCTTAGCCGAGTGACTTCCTCTCCTGCAGTGAATTAGTTGTGGCAGTGCACACTCATGGTGACTTTATAGTGATGCCCCACTGGGAAATCAGGCTGCAAACACCATGACACTCAATCACATTATCCTGACACTGACCTAACCAGTCCTTGCCCTATCCTATTCATGCGAAACGCCAGGCTACGAAGAAACAAGTATGAATTTTGTAAGTCATCGGCTTGACTCAACCAGGAACCAAACTCCCGAGCGTCCGCACTTGAGTTGCGCACTCTACAGAGCGCTCTCTGCGCGCTCTACAGGCCACCGTGCCCGATTTCTCACACACCTGATGGAAACTCTGCTTTGTTCAGGCTCAAGTGACACATCCCTCATGCATAGTCACTGCAATGCCTGTCAACGCGCAAACTGAATTCCATGGAAGAAATATCATCTCCATTAGGTACAGCACACAATCATCATATTGTTCCAAGAATAGAGAATTCAGGTAACGCAACTTCCCAATGTCAGCAGTTTCTATTGTTCCCCAAATGCACAGCTCAACCTATTGACTGTTTTCTTCAGAAGCGATCGTTCCTTTGCTTTTGATCGACTGAAGAAGAGATGAGTAGTCAAGAATGGCTTGGGCTCTTGTTGAAAGTGGAAATTCTTTGACGGTTAATTCAACAGAATTGATTCAGGTGAAGCTATGATATGTGTGGTTGGTAGCGCTCCCCATCCTCCTGCCACGTAATAATGCCTCAGGCACAGGTCAACAATGCATCAGGCACGGGTATCTACCTTAGCATTCTCGGAAGGCTTAGCAATTTGATGATGGCGGTGATTTCCCCAGAAGCGCCAACAGGTAGGCTTGAGTCGTCTCACTTATTGCATTCAGTTTGTTTTGCAGCGACTTATATTATGTCGATGCTGAATATATTCTAATGGGAGGATGATTACCAACTGGTATAGTTTTCAATTTTTTTTTTTTTTTTCAATTTTCTTTTGGTAAAGTATTTATTCATCTGAACATGACATTTGTCAGCGCCGGGGCACTGGTCTTCCGGCCATCTTACTATTAGAATAAGTTTGATCAGTGCTGTATTAGTTACAGCACCGATCCTGTAGAATTAAGGGAGTGGCTCCTGCTGTATAATGTACAGCAACAGTCACTGTAGTTCATGCAAAAATGAGTAGCAGCACCGAGTAGAAGGTGTATACTCTGGGCAACTCAAATAATCGTTGTGGGTTACATTTTTTCTCTATAAAACAAGTTCAGAGTTGACAAGACATTTGTCTGTCTTATATAATTTTCGATGTGTTTAAACAGATTGATAGTTGTGTAGGATTTTCGGTGTGTTGATGGTTTGTTCATGATGGTTAAGGGTGGTGGCAGGGGAGGGGGGGCCCATTGGGGTGGGTGGTACGGGGGAAAAACCCACCGGAGAGCAAGCGAGGATCCGGGGTGGCAGCAGCTCCGGGCTTTGCTAGTAATTACTGCAGTAGTCATTTAAGGGCCTGAATAACCAGGTGGGCTCTATATGCATTTTTGAAGGCAAGTATTGTTTGCGTTTCTCTGACTCTGATAGGGAGGTCATTCCACATGACACTACCTTTGTCCTAACTTTTTACTAGTTCCATTTCGGAAGGATTCTCAACAGTGACTCCACCTATTTGCCTTCCTAATCTGGCTATATATATATCTATAATAATAATTCTTATGTTATGATATTGGAATACTTGGTTATGATAATGAACAAGTAGTGCGAGTATGAGTTGGGAGTAAACAAGACCCAAGAAAAGAACCCAACACAAAGTCAAATGAAAAATGGCTGGTATGAGCAGGAGAATGTCAGGCAGGGGAGCCAACTGCAGCAAGCAGGTTAGCGACCTCAGATCATCAGTGATCCGTCCCTGAAGGGGAACTTTAAGGTAGACATAGACGCAGTCACTCGCCCAGTCGCCCCCAAGTCTTGATTTCTTGAATCGAGCTGCCCGCCATGAGCAGGTAGGTGGCGCGACCCCTCCTGAGCGAGTGGCTTGAGAACAGATCGGGGTTGAGTCCCAAGCGGTGGCAAAGGTGTTGAGTACCGCCAAGTAGTTGGCATAATCGAGCGGAGCATAGCCTGACGGGACCAGCGTCCTGAATGCCTGGTCCCGAGGCGCCACCAGCAATTGTGCAAAGGCGCACTCGACTGGTGATACTGTGCAGAGGAGCCAGTGAGATACCCTGGAGATGGGGATCTCCAGCGTCCACTCGCCAAGTTGGATTGTCTTGGACTTCCGAACCCGGAGCGTCATGCCCCATGGGTGGAATGAGAAGTCCTCCCGGAGGAGGGAGGCATCAGATTTTGTGATGTGCGCCTTCCTAAGCAACCCCATCAAGGAAGTTAGGATCACCACTTGAAGGAGGTGTGGCCCAGCGTGTCCGACAGGAGAGCCAGCATAGCCGCCAGCTAATCCGGGAGTAGTGGCCTGGCCTGAGATGGGGCATCCCCCAGAGTGTGGCGTGCCCCCGCCAAGCACAGACGGATGGTGAAGTCATCTTAGTCTAGCCCAGGGCTGCCTGCTGATTTTAGGTCCAGGCTTAAAGAGCTCAGATACGAGAGAATTGATGTATATCTCGTCGATTTTGACAGCCAGGTGATGTAGAGGCAGACCGGCCAGGCATTACAGGGTGTGGGCTGGCAGTGCCATCTACTGGTGGGTTTGATCAGCCTGGCTACTGGCTGGTGTTTCACATGTAAACACATACAAGGTGAGAGGGTGAGTTTAACATAAAAAAAGAGAGAGTGCCTGTCATTTGGAAGCCGATATTGCACCTACTGCCTGGTCCCCACCTCCCTCTGTCCCACCCTCCCTCATTCCCCACCCTCCCTTGCTCTCTCCCCCTCCCTCCCCCTTCCCGCCCTCCGCTCCCTCCGACTCTCCCTCCTCTCAGCTCATCGCCCTTCCCCCTCCCTCCCCCGCCCTCATCTTCCCTCAGTCCCCTTCCATCCCCTCCCCTACCCCTCTCTCCCACCCTCCCCCGGCCTCACCGCGCTTCTCCTCCCCTTTCACCTCCAATCCTTACCCTTCTCTCTCCCAATCTTTCTCCTCATCCACCTTACCCAGCGCTCTTTCACCACACCTCCCTCCTCTCCCCCTTCGTCCCCTTTCCTCTTCCTTCCTCCCCCTTCCCCCCTTCCCCCCTTCATCTCCGCCTCTCCCTCCCCATCCATCCCCCACAATCAACTCTCCCCCTCCCTCTCCCCCTCCCCCTCCTCACCCACCTTACTTGGCGCTCTTCCCATCCCTCTCTACCTCCCCCTTCCTCACCCACATCAACCACACCTCCTTCCCTGTCCCCCTTCTCCCTCCATCTCCGCCTCCTCCTCCCCTTCCCCTCTACCCTCCCCCTCCGTCTTCCTCCCCCACACTCCCTCTCCCACTCCCCCTCCCCCTCCTCACCCACCTCAGTTGGTGCTCTCACACCACACCTCATGACCCCCTCCCTGATGACAGCCAGGGAGGTGGTGGGAGGGCGGTCCCCACTGGTTGCATGTCACTACTCCTATATAACTCCCACCAACACTGCTACCCCCACCCTGCCCCTCCACCTCAGCACCTCACCCACCCCACCCACCATACACACATTCCCCTAGCATCCTTCTTCCAGCACATTGACACACACACACGCTCAAGTACACCCAACCTTCGCACAACCAATTATAACACTATCAAAATAATCAAACCCACCATCTGGTGTGCTGGCTGTTCTCTTCATTACACAACAGAGGCTTAGTGAGCCGTCTTAGTATTATAGGGTCTTTGGTACAACTGAGGCGAGGTGGGACGAGATGGCGCCACCAGAACAGTGTTTGGTCTAAACAGAGTATAACAATACTCATAATAATAACAAATATTACCATCCGTATCTTTATACTCGCATACTATGTTGTGCATCATATATAAGTATATACCATGTGTGTGTGTAGAGAAGTTCCAATACCTAATGCACATACCTCATGACAAAACATTCTAGGAGAGACGAGTGTTGTCATATATATCTATCTACTTGTACAATGGCAATCTGCTTGTAGAGTAACAGATGGGCATGTCCTGGTTGACAATCCTCCTGTTGGTTCTAGCCATTCACTGACACCCCAACCTTAAAGCCTAGGTCACACCTACCCGGATCAGGGGCCGGACGAGCTCCGGACCGTGATCCGGCGTGGTCTATGGCGATCCGGCCTGATCCGTGGCTCTTCCGTGGCTGGTCCTTGGTGATCCGGCACCTAACGCTCCCACACACGCAAGATGTGGGAGGTGCCACTTCTATGTATGTACTACTGCTTTTCTTTATCGGTTGATCATGCGCCATCTCACCTGCATGCACATCAAAAGCTGTTAATAAGTGTATCTTCAAAGTATCCCTTTCTCATCACTATTCCTCAAATATTGTAGTAGTTCTCACTGACATCTCTGGCAAGATGCCTAATAGACATATGGGCAGTGATAGTGTGATGACATCAGGGAGCCTTAGGTAGTCTAATGGATCGCATATTAGCATGGAGGTATGGGTTAAAATCCTGCTCTAGGTGCAATATTCACCATGTTGATCACCTCCACGACACTGGCGCCATGACCTGGATCCTGTGAAAGGTATGTGCTGTATAGTTATCAAACCTGCCATGTGTATGTGTATATGAGTCAGACTCACGAAAATAGGCCAATTGGGCAAAGTTGTCTGCGTCAAGCATTGGATGTTGGCGTCGATTGGTATAATTATAGTTTAGCATTGACATAGGTGTTGGAAAGTCCTTAAATTTATCCTGAATGTAAAGGTAGAGGAAATATCACAACCTTATTTGTTTCTCGGATAATTTATTATAAAACAAAGAAATGCACAACACTTTAAGAATTGTGACGCCGACATCTGATAAAGTTGTCAGCGTCGGGCATTTCGGCGTCGAGCATTGGATGTCGGTGTCGATCGGAATAATTATAGTATAGCATTGAGATAGGTGTTGGAAAGTCATTAAATTTATCCTGAATGTAAAGGTAGAGAAAATACAACAACCTATTTGTTTCTAGGATAATTTAATATGAAACAAAGAAATGCACTACACTTTAAGAATTGCGATGCTGACATCATAAATTGACCACCAATTGGCCCATTTTCGGGAGGCTGACTCATATACGTAAATTCATTGCCTCTATGTATACGCTTGTAAGCATTGAAATGACTCATGGATGTAAACCATTTAAAAGTATTACAATTCCAGGGGGACAAGGATTGTATTCTGCACTGACCTCTCATTCAAGGAGCAACGCAGAGGTGTGGGGATAGGGTGAGGACCTCAGGGAACCTATGCGGTCTAATGGTTAGCACACTATTGTCAGCACCCACGACGACAATCCTAATCCTATTCTCACTCTTGCCCCTCTATTGAATATCAGGGAAATGTTACATCATCATCGTCATCATGCTGTCGGTCGATGTGCGACAAAGACTGCTTTAATTACTTGACTGCCACTCTCTATTTAGCTCTCTGCTGTGAGAGTGATGTCCATGAGTCGGTCTTAATGTCTCTCATCTTCAGGTTTCTCTTGATGGTATCCTTGAACTGGAGACCATGGCGCCTTCTCTTTATGTAACCAGAAGACAGTTGAGAATAGAGGATCGGCTTTGGTAGCCTGAGGCATCCTCATGAGGTGTCCAGTCCACCTGAGATTCTTTTTGATCAAAAGATCTTCCATAGAGGGCAGCCCCGTCCATTCGGGTATTTATAAATGTTACCATATACCCACTCTCCCCCCCAATACAATATGGGCAGTATCCATTGATATTACCGGGAGTTTGAATCCCCGCCAAGTCAAAGCAATGAGTTTCAGATTGATACTTGTTAGTAGCTAGTCTGGTGCTCGGCATTAATAGGATAGGACAAGGACTGGTTTGCACCGTATCAGGATAATGTGACTGCGTGTGATATTGGATCATGGTGCCAGCCACCTAGTCTCCCAGCGGGACAGCACTATACAGTTGCCATGAATGCACACTATCACAAATCGGTACCCTTCCTGATATGACCCTAGATTTTGCTCGGACATAGACCAACAATACACAACACTCCATTGCTGTTTCCACATGTTTTTCCATTAACAACCCCTAGAACCAACACCACTGTCACCATCCCTACGATTGCTTGAGGCTCAATTTTCAAGTTAGTTGACAAAAATGCAGGTGGCATCCTGTGGATATCTCTTTTACAAATACTCTATCATTTGGAAGGCTTAGCTGCCCACCCTGAGGGTTAATTAAGTTATCAGTTCCAAACTCTGTTCTACAAAGCGTGTCTCATTATCACCTACATGGTGTAGTAAGGGTGGGATACATACAGAGTTGTAATATAGGCCTTTTCCCAGTTGTTAGGCGTAGTAAGGATGATATATTTCTGGGATTGTAATAGAGTCATGTTAATATATGACCAGTTAACAATTCCTAGGTATAGTAAGGATGATAGGTATCTGGCGTTGTAATAGGTTTGATTGATTGATTGGTGGTTGCTTTACGCTGTTTCGGCAGCATAGGCCATATTCACAGCAAGAAATGTTTGATTTTTGTTCAAACCATCGCTTTTAAATGTAAAAGCAGACAATCAATTATGTGCCAATAGACACTCATTAAATTAGAAAGCTCACAATCATATTTGTGGTCAAGGGGAACAAATTCCCATAGAAAAAGAAAAGTGTTATTAATAATTGATGGAATCTATTTAGTAAACTATATGAGGTGGTACAGTCCAGCTGCCCTCAAAAAGGCTAAAATGTTTTCCTGTTTTACCTTAGTAAAAAGGTCATGCATGTAGTAAGAATGGTAGGTATCTGGAGGTGTAATAGAGCCATGTTAACAGTTGCTAGGTGTAGTAAGAATGGTAGGTATCTGGAGTTGTAATAGAGCCATGTTAACCGTTCCTAGGTGTAGTAAGAATGGTAGGTATCTGGAGTTGTAATAGAGCCATGTTAACAGTTCCTAGGTGCAGTAAGAATGGTAGGTATGTGGAGTTGTAATATATCCATGTTAACAGTTCCTAGGTGTAGTAAGAATGGTAGGTATCTGGAGTTGTAATAGAGCCATGTTAACCATTCCTAGGTGTAGTAAGAATGGTAGGTATGTGGAGTTGTAATATAGCCATGTTAACAGTTGCTAGGTGTAGTAAGAATGGTAGATATCGGGAGTTGTAATAGAGCCATGTTAACAGTTCCTAGGTGTAGTAAGAATAGCAGATATCTGGAGTTGTAATAGGTGTTAGATGTAATAAGGACGCTATACATATGGAGTTGTACTAAAGACCAGTTAGCAGTTTGTAGGTGTTGAAAGGATGGTACACATGTGGAGTTGTAATAAAAACCTGTTTACAAATATATACATAGAGAGATGGTACTTTCAACAGAGTACATTCCGCGTTGATCTAAATTTCAACTAATAATGTAAAGGTGAATATGAATTAATTCTCTTATAATATGATTTGAGTCAGGATAGTGAGATGTTTACCATTACCTGCCTAGAAGAACTGAGAGTTCTGAATGAGTATGCAAGGGACACAAGATGGCACACAACTTCCGGTTGTTTCTTATTGAGATTTGTATATGCAGTTCTTTATGTGCAGATTGTGCGAGGTTGTCAGTAGTCAGCCTTCTTATGCCTTTTCCCATTAACCCAAATCTGCCTCACTTGTTGTTCTGGTCTGTGGGGAATCCCATTGGCTGATGACGGCTTCGTTTGCATCTTTATTTATAGTTTCCCCGGAAAAAAGCACACGTATAGACACATCACCACTGATAACTTTCCTCATAGGCCAGCCGGCAAGTTTAATAAGTAGCGCTTGTTATTATATTAGTTTGACAATCATATTTGTAAATAAGATAAACTTATCCACTTTATTTCCAAATGAAGATTGCTCTGCATGATTTATTGTGATTGATCAATTAATGAACTGTCCCTCCCCCCCCTAAAGAAACCCTCCAACAGATCCATGTTATAAGCCTCTTTATTGCCTCAAATTAAACCCTGCGCTCTGCGTAGACTTTAAAGCTTGCTCCAGCTTAGGGCTACTTGACCACATTACTTAGGGCTTTGAATAAATATAGCAAAATCATTTTAATGAGTAAACAATATATTGGAGTAACCAATATAAGCTAATATCTCTTTAAATTACACCACCTAGAAACAAATCGCTTGGTACACATATAGAAAACATGTTTACCAAAAAGATTATATTAAATTGATATGGTTAGATTTCTATTAATTTTGAATAAAACTAATGTTTTGCGCTGCGCATACCGGCAAACTCAAGGCATTGTCAATGGCCGTGAGCAATCTTCATACAGAAAATACAGAAAAGGTGAAATATCTCTAAAACGACACCACCTAGAAACAAATCGTGTGGTACACATATAGAAAACATCTTTACCAAAAACATTATATTAAATTCATAAGGTTAGTGATGATGCTGTTCGATTTTGATGCATGCGCAGAAGCGATGTGTCCCTCGCAAACTGGTGTGCCGTGGAAACTGCAACACCGGCTCATCTCGAACCCATTTCTACGGACATTTCCTTGAATGTTAATGATACTTTGGTGATAAGCTAGATACATTTGAGTTCACTTCCGAAGTTACTCTTATCCCCCTGTAATTGTAAGTCTATTAAATGGCTTACATCCATAAGTCGGTTATTGCTTACAATGACATCCATAGGGGCAATGCACTTACATAGACACACATGGACCATACAACAGCTTACTTCTACAGAGTCCTAATCAGAGTAACCAGTTGTAAAGTCGACAGCTGGCATCTATGGTTGTGTAGGCAGCTATAGGAAATCAATACAGGCAAGAACAGAAAGGAAGAGTATAAAGAATGAAAGTAGAGTGAGAGCTTATACCCTCAGGTTTATTATTATATTGTGGTACATGGATCTGGTATGGCATACCACCTGACCATTATCTCCAATCAGCAACAAGCATTTCTAGTTCCACCAATGAACAGTAAGCATTCTGGGGTCACCATGGCTATGGTGATCTACCCACCACCACCATGCAGTGTGGCTGCTTGGCCTCCACCTGCCTGAGCTGTGTGTGTGTGGTGATCCATGACTAACAGTTGGGGGCGAGGAGGTAGTGAGTAGAGCTCTTGAGGCTCCTTACACACTATCACTAGTGCCTCATTCACACTATCTACCTAATACACAATGACTATTGACCACACGTAAAGGATCACCAGCAACTACATAAATACATTCATGCACCTGGCCATATGCATCATTTACATTAATAGACCATTTGTACTCCTTTATAGACCCTTTGCATTCCACACCAATGCGTTTTATCGGAATATTTTACACAATGTCATGGGTGTGATGAAAGTGGCTTGGATGGTTGGTTGTTGGAGCTTTAGATCCTGACAATATCTGTCATGAGCAATTTATGCAAATGCGAAATACTAAATCTAAAACCAGGATAGAAACCCACATTTATTGTCATTCTAGGACTAGTGTGGGACCCATTACACTACGCAGTTTCCCCTATTCCATCACTCTATCCGTGCCTACCTGTTCAGCCGGATCTGGATCTTTGTCTGAGGCTTTAGTGCAGACTGTTATTATCCATACCAGTGGGGTTTTTCCCCCAGTTTCTGCCGGATTTTAAACAGAGTGTTTCAACATCACTTTTAAGAATCTTGCTCAGTACCTGAATCTGCAATCTCAGCACACCAGAAGAGTGGAATTTAAAATTAGGAATACTTGCCAGTGTGAAATGCACATCCTACACTCCACCGGAAATGAGAGTTGGGACTAAAGCAGGATGTGACATACAGAAGTCCAAATGTGTTTTGAATATAAACCTACAGCTCACGTAGCAGAGGGAATATCTATATATATATATATATATATATATATATCTAGAAATAGTGACATCAATATATATATATATCATCATGCTGTCCGTCGCAATGCGACAAAGACTGCTTTTATTTCTTAACCGCTGCTGTTCTGTGCGGTTGTGCATTTCATAAAAGCTGATTGCAAAGTGTTGAAGTGCTGCTGGCTTTTGCAAGTTACTAGCAGCACTCTCTCGGGGAGCAAACAGAGGTTTCACACCGGCAAGAACACATCAAGACAGGCGCAAACTATTTGTCCCTGCAGTAGCTGGCCGGGAGATGTTGGGAGTTCCCTTCATCACCGCCCTTAATGCTGCCACGGAAGCATGGTTTTCTGTTAGGGTTTGCTCCCTTAGCCGTTGATTCTATCAAGAACCTATACCACAAGGCAGTGGTTTATAACTTTGCAAGGCAGGGGCGTCAAACACCCTGAGGTATTTTAGCAGATAGGTACTGCATTACCCGCATACCCTATATATATATATATATATCCGCACATAAGTAACCTTGACATTTATTAAATGACATATATTACTAGATCACGTGTAGGGAGAGGACTATAATTATTATATTCCTCCGTGGATTACATATCCCCATAGAAGTAATATTGACAGTTATTAAATCAAATATATTTTTAGATCCTGTTTAGGAATATGATTTTAATTGATTCCTTGGTGCATTACATGTGGTGATACATTCAATTCACAGAAAACTATTTGACATACCGTATAGGTCCCAATAGACGTACACTGCGCGAGTGCAGACACATGGATGCACTTCTATTCAAAGGTAAAGACTTTCATGGATTTGTTGTTATCATGCCTCTGAAATAAAGTGGGATTGTCTTATTTTATGTGCATTCAGTCGGAATATAATCTTGAATTTTTATTTGTTTTTGTTGTGCCTCTGAGATAAAGTGGGATTGTCTTATTTTATGTGCATTCAGTCTGAATATGATCATAAATTTGTGTGTGCTTTCAATCTTGAAATGACGGGTGCGCTTCTACTGGGTAGCGTGCTTCTATTGGGACACATACAGTAATAATGATATTGAGCACTTACAGTAGATGTATTATTAACTTTCTTTTGATGCATTGGATTTATATATGCATTTGTTTGTTGTATTTACTTGCAGCTTTGTAAAGTGGTTATACGCGCATGATATACAAATGTTTAAGTTCATGTATTAGATATTACATACATGTGTATTTATATACCTTTCCCTGTACTTATAACAAACAATATAATGAACCAGTATATAACACAATGGATTCCTCCAACATTAGTGTCATATGACAGCATAAGCATTACATGGATTAATGTGGATAATGTCCTGTTATTTATAAGCTAATCATATATATATATATATATTCTGTATTAAATATTACACAAAGGTTTATTTATATACCTCTCCCTGTACCTATATTAACCAATATAATGAACCAGCATATAACACAATGGATTCCTGCAACATTAGTGTTGTGGTCACCAATTATAACGTCCACGGCTGGAATCTGTGGTTGTGTAGGCAGGCTATAATGAAATCAATACAGGCAAGCAGAGAAAGGAAGAGTATAAATAATGAAAGTAGAGAGAGAGCCACGCCCTCAGGTTTATTAGTTATAGTGATACATGGATCTGGTAAGGCATACCACCTGACCTTATTCTCCAATGAGAATCAAACATCTCAAGCTCCACCAATGAACATCAAGCACTAGTATTGGGTTCCCATAACTACGGTGCTCTGCCCACCACCACCATGCGGCATGGCTGCTTGGCCACCACCTGTTTGAGCTGAGTGTGTGGTGAGCCGTGACTAACAGAGGGGGGAGGGGCTGGTGAGTAAAGCTCTAAGTGCCCCTTACACAGTATCTCTTAGTGCCTCTTTCACACTATCTAACTAGCACACAATGACTATTGACCATGAATAAAGGATCACCAGCAACTACATAAATACTAGTATGCCCCTGGCCCTATACACCTTTCACCATAATAGACCATTTGCATTCCCCCACCAAAGCGTTTTATCAGAATAGTTTTCAATATTACTGCATAATCATTACATGGATTGATGGGAGTATTGTCATGTTATTTATAATCTAAACATATATATGTGCTCTATAATCTATTATGGGAATATAAACAAGGACACTACCAAACTACCTTCCCTTATATTAGTTACTACACCCTGTACTATCATGTTGTTAGTTACTCCTACTGTGCTGGAGTCATTGAGTTAGTACTGCCTAAGCTGCTGCCTAGTCTAGTTCCTACATCCCCCACTAGTCTGGCTCCTGTGTGGGGCTCCTGACCTCCCTGACACCAGCTGCGTCTGGTCACTACTGCTGCCGGACCCGCTCAGACGGTCGGTTTTAAAATTTATAAATATAAATAAACATGTGTGTAATATTTAATACAGAATATATATATATATATATATATATATATATATATATATAAATAAACCTCTGTGAAATATGTAATACAGAATATATATATATATATATATATATTCTGTATTAAATATTACACGCAGGTTTATATATATATATATATATATATATATATATTCTGTATTAAATATTACACACATGTTTATTTATATTTATATATATATATATATATTCTGAATTAAATATTACACACAGGTTTATTTATATACATCTCCCTGAAAATATACTCTAAGCAGAAGTCATCCTCTTTATTCATTGACTAAAGTTGTAATAACTGTTAATGTAGGATGTGTTCCGTTGGGGTTATACAAGGAGTTTGTAAATGCCAGTACAATAGGAATATTCTAGGGTTACCCTAGTGTGGCAGTCCGAAGACGACCATTGCTGGGTACACCATTCATACACTTTCTATTATTATCAACATCTTAGAAGACTTAGTTTATGAGTGTATTGTGTATGGAAATACTGGATACATGTCTTTGTCTATGTCTTTGTCTATAATATCTGCATAACCTAGTTTAGCATATATATATATATATTTTTTTTTTCTTGAAGATTTATACTGCCTATCATGGATAAGTCTGAATATACTTGTTTTCACCATTAGACAGTTTATCGATTGAAAGCCCAAGCCTACACTTTTACCGACCCAAGGGATTTTTAACCTCCCACACCACATAGACATGGTATCAGAGCAACTGGCCTTTGATGACGCTGTAAGTTATACACAGCGGTGGAAATCCAAATTGGCAGAGGTGGGGGCACAGGGAATCGAACCACCGACCTTCAGATTAGGAGTCCGACCTAGAAAAATATCAGACATTCTAACCACTCCGCCACAGAGAACAACACTTGTTTGTGCAATGGGAAGCTAGATACAGAAAGCAGGTGGTGGCAGTATTCTTAATATATGGATATGCTCTGGATATTACTACCGTGCTACACTTCCCAATAATGAGGTGACAAGTAAATCAGTGCGCGCTCAAACCATAATGAACAAGTTGAATAAAGACTATTCATGGAATCACTATTTTATTAAAATTTGACATCACTTGTCCTGTGATGATAACTGCATATGAATCTGAAATGTGTGCATAAGTATATGCATACAGATGCATATCTACCTCCAATAGCCGATGTTTACTTTTTGTGCTGGGCGGGACGTTAAACAAACAAAGAACAATAAAAAACAGATAAATATCTGATTCTATCTAAACATGTCAATTGCCCATTTCTTGCAGCGAGATATTTTGCTAAAAATTGAACTTTAATTGAACCAAAGCAAGACAAGTACAGTATATAATTGGCATTTATTCTTACTAATTTACTTGTTACAGTTAAGTCATGAAGTATGTGATTGTTAAAGTTTGAGGATCCCAGGCACTAACCCCATCAATATAGCATCTAGTTGGGTGAGTGGGACGGTAAATCTGAACTAGAGAAACACTTTCTTCCGATCGAAATGCTCTGGTCGAAGTGTCTATTATGAAACTGTGTCATAGCTCGTTATGGAGAATTACAGCAGGTGGCGCCTCAGTCAGGAAAACATTATTAGTTCAAAAGGACACTGTAGAAGGTGCCAGTAGTCGCGTCCAGTTATGGCATATACTTTCTCGCGGGTTCAATTACCCATGTTGAGAAACAACATTGACAATTTAGTGTAAAAATGTTTGCTCGGCAGCAAGATACCCCCTTCTAGCAGCTCCACAGTTTACCTTACTACATGGTTTTGGTTAAATAAAATTCAAATCAAATCACTTGGGATGTGAACAGGACAGGTACCCAGTACCAAAGACCCTATAATACTAAGACAGCCCGCTCCCTATCTCTCCAATGGTAATTTTTGCAGTGCAAGCTCAGCTGCTGGTTGGTGTTTCACCTGCAAACACATACAATTATATTATACATGAGATAGGTAAGTATGAATACACATCAATATGAAATTGCTATGAACAAATACACATCATCATCAGCATCATCATCAGCATCGCCATCATCACACATCTTTCACATTCATATATACATTTATACATATAATATAGCACCTGTTTAACCAAGAGAACAGCCAGCGCTCCAAGTGGTGGGTTTGATCATTTTGATTACACCGTACGGGCTGAGTACCCCGTCTTAGTATTATAGGGTCTTTGTCAGTACCAACTTGTGTCACTTGGCAAAACATCCAAATAGGAACAACCAATGCTGCATATTTACAAGCATAAACATTTCCATCACTAGAACATCTGTTTTGGGCACATTGAGAATAATGATGACTAAACAGACATTTATAACCGAGCTGAATAGTTGTGAGTCCAACAAGATCCCCTCGTCAATCCTAACACTCGCCCTAACCCTCTCTGATGGGCTGACCTCTAGCCAATCAGTCACTGAGACTACACCTATCCCTGCTCCTACGCCTCCTATTGTCTGATTGGCTGACCTCCAACGTATCAGCCAATCAGGATCCACCTCGCCCTGCCCATGGTCCTATCAACCAATCAGTTGCCACCTCACAGTCTCCGGTCCCACTCGCCATCTCACATTGGTTAACATTCAAATATCCGTCAGCCAATCAGGTGTCATCTAGCAGTGCCCCGGGTCCCTAACCCACTCCTATTGGCTGACCTACATCCCCCTCCCTCAGCCAATCAGGTTCAACTTTTCCTTCACACTCTTGCTCGCCCTTCTCCTCGGACAACCCCCTTCTGACTTCCGCGCTCACTTCTATAGACGCGCTTCAGGTGACATCATAGAAAAAGAAAATCATATACCTGGATTTTATACCATACAAGGCATATATCAAATTGGAAATACCACCAAAGGAGATCAGATGACATAAACGTAGTCCTAACATTCCCAGGAGTGAGGGAAAACGTTATCATTGATAGAGCTGCAAACACATGGAATAGGCTCCCGTCCGAAACAGTCAAAGTTATATCACTAAATGCATTAAGAAACAGTCTTGATGAATTTCAGACGGAGTATTGGTAGAGTCGGTCCTCCGGGCGTGACCGCTATAATTATGACAGGTCATATAGGCCTGTTGATAGGCAAAATACGTTAATAGGCTAGTATGTATACATATATAAACAGAAGAGGATAAGTATAAGAATAACTATAAGTAAGATACACCCGTTATCTACTCTGCTGGACAAACATGGCTAACATAATGCCCAGTGTTCACTGTGTGAGCCACAGTGGAGCCGACAGGGAGAGTGGTCCAAGATGGCGGCCCCCGTGTGGAATGTACAGTTATAATGCGATCACTACATTAGCGAGATGGCCTTCCACTGGTAAGCCCTCCATTATTGAGAAGTGATAATGACAGGATGTGTATTATGTCGGGAAGCGTTAATCTCAGAGGCCAGAATTACATGTGAGTTGTGGCCGTTGGAAGCAAAAATGCCTGAGAACTGAGCCACTTTTTAATCATTAAATGCTGATATGCTTTGTCATAAGTCCAACACTCTAGTCAAACTACGCTTGTGACTGCTTGCAATTACTTTGCGACCAATTTGAGCTGAAAAGCTCACCTCTTTGCGACCTGCTTGTGACCAAAGCAATGGTCGCCAAAGTCAGGGCAACCATTTTGGTTGCAAGGAGGTTTTTTGTGCAGTAGCTGCAACCTCCTTCAGCGCCTACTGAGGACCACTCTGCAACGATTTTGCGACCACTTCTGACCTACTTGCAGCCACCCTTTTGTGTGGTCGCGAAGTGATAGCAAGTAGGAGTGTGAATGGGGCACCATGTCCTCCATCTAATGGATCAGATCGCCATATATGGAGTTCTTTAAGGTTGATACCAGAATGAGGCTGGCAAAGTGAACAAACTCGGCATTGATTAAGTTTTATACATTTAAATTGTGCCTTGCTGTAGCTTTTATGTCAGAATCAATGGTCGCCTAAACCATTAATAACCATTTTTTTATTTCATTATGATGTCAGTGTAGTAGTCAGTACATGAGGTCCACTACCATGTGGTGGCAACAGAGACTACACCGCCCACGTACGCACTTAATCTAAGATTCCATATACACGCTATGCGGTATGTGAATGGGGTATATGCCTCATAGGTATATGCCAACCCCCAATAGCCGATGTTTACTTTTTGTGTTTGAGGGTCGTTAAACAAACAAAGAAACCAAAATAGATACCCATGACAATTTTAGGGTTTTTTGCTCCAAATGTGTGAAGGAAGGTCAAAGTTACTATTGTTTTCTATGGCAAACGTAGCAGTATTCACATTCGCATTCGCACCGATCGGTCCATGGGTCGATCCATTTGTAACATTCGCATTCACATTATTGCCGCAATCGCATATGCCTTTAGATGCTTTTTGATGTTTTGCCGCATTCTCATTCGTTTTCGCATGCAGCAGACATCGTATATGGAATCTTAGCTTTACCCTGTGCTAGGTGGTGGCACGCTCACCACTGGGCAGTGCCCTGAGGGGGCCGCCATCTACTGTGTGTGGTTAGCACACACACACACCCCCCACCCTCCCACACACACCTATAGAGGCGATGTGGGACCTAGCTAGTTCGGGGGTGGGTCACTATACTGTGGACGCCACGGTGAGCGGATCTAATAAGAAAACTATAACACGTCTGAAGCGTACGTGATCTTATCGTTCATCCGTGAGTGACTGCGCAAGAGCAAGAGCAAGAGTCTGGAACGGCCGCCGTACAGCGCCCTATCACATTACTTCATTTTCGAATACTATATTTTGCTAATGCAATGTTGTACTGAGAGACTTCTTCCCTGAATGTTTATAAATATGTTCTAATATCCTCCGGTATGCATATATTCTTCCTTCAGAAACTGTGCATGACGGACTTAGTCCCACAATAAAGGACATCTTAATCGAATAACACATACTGCAGTAGATCAACGATTAAATACCCCTATCCAGAAGAGCACTGTAAATCTGAGCAAAAACTGATTCAGTAGGACGTACATGTGGAAGTGACCAGACGGGATGGCCGAATGAGTTAGAGCATCTATCTCCCGTGCTGGTAGATCATGGGGTCGTCAAATGAATGACTTAAAAATGATACTTGTCCCTTCATAGCCAGGTGCTCGGTATTATTAGGACAGGGGAAGGATTGGTGTGCTGAGTGTCAGGATAATGTGACTGAGTGGGATACCAGGTCATGGTGCCGGTTTCTCAGTCACCATAAAGTCACCATGAGTGCGCACTGTTACAAGTTGGTACCCGTCCTTATATAACCTTAGATGTTGCTAGTATGTAAAACAACAACAAACTTGGGGTGGGTGGGTTGCCCCCTCCCCCCGGCCGGGTAAGGGGGTGGGGGTCCATCCACTCCCACCCTGCCTCCCCCCACCACTGACTGGAGGAGTTCAGCCAATTAAATGCCATGTTACTGTCTCTGTATCATTTGGTGGCAAAAAATGCAGTACCTGAACGTATTTCAACGTAGTTTAACAAACTTACACCACGTTTGACCCACGTTAGCCTCCACTACGTTCACCTACGTTCACCTAAGTCCACTAACGGCTATGTGACCAGGCTTTTAAAGTCTATTAAACTACATGATTTCATTAATCCTAAAATTGGCGGACTATGACCACTGTGTGGTAAGATAACACCAACACGACAACTGGCCAGCATTGAAAACAAGCCTGGGTACCCGGGCTTATATGCTATGGACAGTATAAATACAGCCTCAATAAAAAAGAAAAAAAAAAAAAAAATGACAGATAAATATGTGAGGAATCTAGTTGGCACATTAGATGAAGCATTCAAGTAGGTATCTCTGTGAACCAGCTTCCAAACACTTCTTTGATAGGGTTATTTGCATAAAATTACGACCGATGCGCGAAAAGGAAGAGAGGAGGCGGGGGTGGAAATAAGGCGTCTTTATTTACGCCTCAGACAGAGCATACAGGTCATACAGAGTAACAAGAGGACAAATAGAAGTAAATAAGGAATAATCTGATAAATGTAAAGAAGCTCATGAGGAGCGGAGTAATGAATAAAGTTCAGTTAATCAAGTGTCAGTGGAGTGAGGGGGTGCCGAGGAGCCCTCCACCAAAAGGCGGAGAGGGCTCGCGGCGCGCCCGAGGGTGCGAGGCGGAGCAAGTGGGGTGGGCCGGCAGAGAGGTGGGCCGCGTCAGGGGTCAGGCTCCCTCTGGGGGCGGCGAGTGTCCGGGGCCTGCGTCGACAGGGAGCGGGCGGCCAAAAAGGAGGAGGCCCGCTCCTTGGCGGGATCCGGTGAGGAGGTCCGACGAGGGTCGAGCAGGGGGGCAGCGAAGTCCTCAGGGCTGGGTGGGGTGGTGGTCGGGGTCTGGGCGGGGGTGTTGTTGAAGGCGGTGTCGTGAGGGTCGGCGGCAGAGGGTTCCTCGTGAGGCTGGGCTGGGATGTGGTCCGAGGCGTGAGGCCCGAGGTGATGATCCCCGGCTGGGACTAGGCGGCGCTGCGATCGGTGGTCGCTGGGAGGCTGTCGGTGGAGGTCGCGGGGCTGTCGGCAGTGGTGAGGGTGAGGCGCCGGGAAGGGCCCCCCGGGCCGGCCGGGGGGAGGCCGGCGGATCAAAAATCCGCCGAGGTGGGGGGGGGGGGTCTGGCGCTCACGGGCTTGCTTGGTTATGCATTCGGCCTCACAGTGCATAGTGAGTATGCGCCTCACGTTCGCGCAGTAGGCGCATACGTGACGGCGCCTGTCCCCCGCCCCGACGGGGGCCCGATCGCACGAGGCGGGGTCCCGGTTCCAGGCCGGGCAGGGGGCCCCGTGGGTGTGCCTGTCGTAGGTGACTCGGGCGTCGGCTTGGACTCGGGGGACGTGTGGGCCTCAGTTTGGAGGGTCGAGTGGGCGGGCGGGGGTGCTGGCGGGTTGGTGGTCGGGCATGGCGATACACTTGACTCTCAGGAGGTTGATAGCTACTGGGTCATGCCACCCGTGGGGGAGTCGACCGCCCGCGATCCAGGTGAATACGGTCCTGGAGTACCGACGGACGGTCTCCCACGGGTAGGTGAGGTTGTCCCGGGAGACTGTAAAGTGGTGGTGGTGGAGTCCCTGGGCGGAGTGGGCGGGGAAATCGGGATGGTCGATGAGGGTGAGAAGGGCGAGGGCGTACTCGTCCTTTGTTGCCTCGCCCCTCTTGACCGGTGTTCTTTCCGGCCCCCTCAGTACCAGGTCGGAGGGAAATATGTAGTCGACCGGGATTCCTTGGCAGCTCACGGAGCGTCGCGCCTCGGCAGAGTCCAAGATGTCCCGGACGGCGTCGGCCGCGGAGGCGGGGCTGTGCCGGGTGGGTTCCTCTTGGTAGGCCCGGGACGTGGTGGGCACGGCTTGTGTAGCAAGGTGCCGGTACCTCTCGTACTCCGGGTGCGCCGCCTCGGGCAGGGTCGCCTGAGGCAGCGGCGGGGGGCGAGCTGTGGCGGTGGTGCGCGCCCGAGGCGCTGGGGAGGCCGCGGAGGGGTGGGCGGCCTGGGCGGGCGGCGGGGCGGTCTCCAGGGCGTCCATCCGGGCGTGAATGTCGGCTGCAGTCTGGCGCACCTCGGCGGACGTCTGGCGCTGCTTGAGGCGGATGAGCTGGAGTGCCTCGAGTATTGCCGAGATCTCGGCGCCCGAGGTTCGTTCCGAGGGCGCCGCGGGGGACGCCGGAGCGGAGGCCGGGGACTCGTCCCGCCGGGGCGTTGAAGATGGCCCGGGGTGCGGGGGGCGGCCCGGGAGCCCTTCCGTCCTCGTCCCTTCCCTCGAGGCATGGTGTGGCGTGAGGTGGAGCAGCAATCCGAGGTGGACCCAAACAGTGAAAAAGGCAGAGAGCTGGGAGACGGCAGGAGGGCGAGTGCCTGAGGGAGGCCGGCGGGCGACCTTATAAGGGAGGAGGGACGGGCGACAGCAGGTGAGGTGTGAATGCTGCCGGCCCAGGGGAGGGCGAGAGGTGGCGAGCAGCGGCGTCGGGTGAGGCGCGAGTGCTGCGCGACGCGGAGGGCGGGGGAGGTGGCGGCACGCCGCGCCGTCTGCCGAGGTGAGAAAGCAGCGCGACAGCACGGGGCGGGGGAGGGTCTCTTCCTCTCCTCGCATCAAACGCAATGCTTCGCATTACGACCAAACCTGTCCTGGAGACAGGGCTGTGGGAGTAACTCGTCCTGTTGTAGCTACAAGTTTGGAAGGGCTGCCTTATGTCGGATCAGAAATAGTGACTAGCCTGTTAAAGTTGCATGGTCCGATGAAATATAATTTTGTCAAAATTAAAACAACTACTTACATTTAATCCTATATATCCAACTAGATACTGGTGTATTAGCTAATGATTTGGGACAGCATGTATAGAATAACCAGTGAATGTATAAGCTCACCCCTTTAGACACTCACTTTGAAACACCCATTTTAAAGGGAAGCCATTAACCAACTAGGCCAATCTCGTGACCTCATTAGCCTCCCCCCGAACCAAGTAGGCCTACTGTGCAGGGTCATCTCACACCACGTGGTCACCGCGAGATGACCATCTGGGTCATAGCCACAGGACTTTTGACTAGCTTGTCAAAATTATATTTGGTTACTTCAAAACTAATCATCTTTAATCAAAATCACCCCGGACTAATGATTACTAGCTCGTACCGATCAACTTGATATATTTATCTAAAAAATAAGACAAAAATTCAAATGCCATCGGACCATGCAACTTTAAGAAGTGACACAGATCGGTGAGCTCAAGGTGGCCCAGGGACAACAAATGAAAACCATCATACGAAAAACATGTCGACATGCCAGCAGGGCCCGTATGCATGACGCGGTGTTAGCTTACACTCGGTGTGTTTGCGCTAATACCGCTCCTTGCTTACTGAGTTTTCGCCGCTAACCTAGAAATCCCTGCCAAAACCAGTTTTGGCTTGCTAATACCATGTCATGCATACGGGCCCAGGTCTTAGACGTATAGTTCAGTCGCATTGTTCATGTAAATTCCAAATAGTGCATTCATTTAAAGTTGCATAGTCCGACGGCTTTGAGTTTCTTTCATTTTCTGAAATAAATATATTAGGTTGATCATTATAGTCAAAGACCCTATCCTATAATACTGTCGTCGGGGGTGATGAAAATGGGAAATATTGCGTCTAGAGCGAGACTCGAACCCACATCTCTTTGCATTCCGGCCAGTGTGCTAACCATTACACCACCTAGGCTCCCTGATATCAACACACTACCCACGCCTACCTGTCTATGCGACTCCTTGCCTGAGAGGTCAGTGCAGACCACTACACTCGTCCCCCTGGAATTGTAAGTCTTTTAATGCTTACAATTACATACATACAGGCAATGCACTTACATACATACACAGGGTAGGTTCAACAACCATACAGCGCGTAGCTTGTACAGGATCATTGTCACGGCAACCAGTGTCGTGGGGGTGATGACAATGGGAAATATTGCGCCTAGAGCGGTACTCGAACCCACATCTCTTTGCATTCCGGGCCAGTGTGCTAACCATTACACCACCTAGGCTCCCTGATATCAACACACTACCCACGCCTACCTGTCTATGCGGCTCCTTACCTGAGAGGTCAGTGCAGACTACTACAATACTAAGACAGCTCACTCAGCCTGTACTGTGTAATCAAAATGATCAAACCCACCACTTGGTGCGCCGGCTGTTCTCTTGGTTAAACAGGTGCTATATTATATGTATAAATGTATATATGAATGTGAAAGATGTGTGATGATGGCGATGCCGATGATGCTGATGATGATGTGTATTTGTTCATAGCAATTTCATATTGATGTGTATTCATACTTACCTATCTCATGTATAATATAATTGTATGTGTTTACATGTGAAACACCAACCAGCAGCCGGGCTGATCAAACCCACCACAAGCTGGCACTGCAAAATGTACATTACCATGGGACAGATAAGGAGTGAGCCGTCTTAGTATTATAGGGTCTTTGTTATAGTCTACCTTACTTTAGATTGAAGTAAGTGTCATTTGAAATTACTACCTTTTTAGATATTTGAAGTGCAAATGTACAAAATGAATGATGGGAAGCACTCAAAAACTCTTGCACCATAGGCTTCTGCAGTAACATGTTCTATTAAATTCACTCAATATTCCCTTTTATGTGATGACAAATGTTTGATAAGTGCACCACTATCATAGTTAGATGTGTAGAGTAAAATCTAAATCACTGTTTTGATTTTGAAAATTTGATGTTTTCATCGGACTATGCAGCTTTAAATTCCCGACAGGGAGCAGCACTAATGAACCATCAGCTGTACAGCTTGCTATTTCAATTGCTAATACATCAGGCTGATTCCCAGACATATAAATCACTATTTCTCTGATATAATCTAGATTTCATATTGGAATTTCTGTCTTGAAAAACATTCATTGGGCTGACATCGGGGATTTATACACAGTGCAGTTGTAGATGGATGATTGCCTTCAAGCGTTGATGGGTCTTTCCCCTTGGAGTGCCCGTAGGTCAGAATAGAAGTCACCTACTACAGCCCAATCAGAAAACACGCTAACCCCAGTGATGGCTGGCTGCCAGTTTATATGTAGACTAATCCAACATAGAGAATGAAGTGGAGAGTGTTCGTAAATGGAGTGTTTATTACACTAGTTTATATGTAGACTAATCCAACATAGAGAATGAAGTGCAGAGTGTTCGTAAATGGAGTGTTTATTACACTGAATAATTTACAAACATCAAACTAGGTGCGGTGGCCCAATCAGTAGAGAGCAGATCTGGTGTGCGGATGGTCGGGAGCACTGCTCCCGGTTGAGTCTAACCAATGACTTATAACATTGATACTTATCACTTCCTAGCCTGGCGCTCAGCATTAATAGGATATGGCAAGGGCTGGTTAGCTCAGTGTCAGGATAATGTGCCTGAGTGGGATATTGGGTCATGATGCCTGCAGCCTAATTTCAAAGTGGGGCAGCACTATAAGGTCGCCATGAGTGAGCACTGTGATAAGTCAGTATCTGGACTGATATGGCCTTAGATCTTGCTAGGATGTAAATCAACAAGAAAGAAACAACAAACTAACTATAACCGTCAATAATTATGTTTCCTTGTTTGTTGATTGGGGGTTTTCATCAAGACAATGGCTATTCAGTAATGAGGTTGTTTGCTTGCCTTATATCCTAGCAACATCTAAGGTCATATCAGGCCGACTCACAACTTTCATGAAATGTTTGCAGAACTTGTGAAATTCACTGGGAATAAGGTCATTCACCTGTTGCTAGTCCTATTTCCAGAACACACCTGTTCAACACTATGCATGAGTCCTTTCAACAGACATTATAGGCTATAGAAGTCATAGTTCTGGAGCCATTCACCTTTTGATCAATTCAGAATGCCGCCAATGCATGCAGTAAAGTTGGGAGGATTTGTTCATTCATCCCATCATGTCTGTGAATAGACTTCTTTCATTGCGCATGCCCATTGAGCTGGTCCCTATGGTAGTCGTTATTGTCACCGCTGTCAGAGTCCTAGATAAACTATTCACCGCTCAATATTGGGGGTGAATGAGGACCATGTCTACAACCGGGCAAAAACCTGCTTCAGTAACAAGCCGTCAAAGGACTGGTTCCAGCAGGCAGTGTTTATCTATATTTGCATAGAATTAATGAGCGTGACAGAATACACGCAAACCAAGATGGCAGCCACTGGTTTCTCGCCACACAACCTTTAAGGGTTATGAATTTACACAATTTCAGGAATTCTGCACTGCAACAGTAATTGGGTCTGATAGATAAGTATTGGAGAAATATCTGCTGCCTATTAGATGGAGGTCATCTACACCTCTACACCAGGACGGGGACCAACTTGTGACAGTGCGCACTCATAGCAACTTTATAGTGCTGCCCCAGTGGGAGACCAGCACCACCAGCACCATTACCTGATATCCCACTCAGTCACATTACCCTGACTCTGAGCCAGTCATTGCCCTATCCTAATAGTGCTGAATGCCTGGCTAGGAAGCGACAAGTATCAATTTTGTACTCATTGGTTTGACTCGACCAGGGTTCGGACCCATGATCCCATGGTGTACCAACACGGGAGATGGACGCTCTACCTCATTCGGCCATCCCGTCTGGTCCCCCTCCTGATATGACCCTAGATGTTGCTAGGACGTAAAACAACAACAATCAAACAATCATTAGGATAGGGCAGGGAGCCGCGGATTAAGGAAGAGAATGTGTCTGCAATTGAAATATCCTGTGCTTATTCAATGTATGTGTAGTAGACTGCACTGACCTCTCAGGCAAGTAACCAAATAGATAGGTAGGCGTGGGGAGGGTGGTGATATCAGGGAGCCTAGGTGGTGTAATGGTTAACACACTGGCCCGGAATGCAATGAGATGTGGGTTCAAGTCCTGCTCTAGGCACAATATTTCCCATTTTCATCACCCCCATGAAACTGGTTGCCGTAACCATGATCCTGCACAAGCTATGTGGTGTATGGTTGTTGAACCTACCCTGTGTATGTATGTGTTAGTGCATTGCCTGTATGTATGTAATTCTAAGCATTAAAAGACTTACAATTCCAGGGGGATGAGTGTAGTAGTCTGCACTGAACTCTCAGGCAAGTAACCACATAGACAGGTAGGCGTGGGTAGTGTGGTGATATCAAGGAGTCTAGGTCGTGTAATGCTTAGCACACTGGCCCGGAATGCAAAGAGATGTCGGTTCGAGTTCCACTCTAGGCGCAATATTTCCTATTTTCAGTACCCCACGACAAATGTAAGATATACTACATACAACAATTAAATACATAGCCCAAAGACAAGTAGTGCAATTAGTAATTGTACTGGCAACCTGGCCATATGTCTTCCGGGTACCTAGCTTCCAGGCCTAGCTTCTAGGTCGGACTCCTAATCTGAAGGTCAGTGGATCGATTCCATGTGCCCCCACCTCTGTCAATTTGGATTTCCACCGCTGTGTATAACTTACAGCGTCATCAAAGGCTAGTTTCTCTCATACCATGTCTATGTGGTGTGGGAGGTTAAAAATCCCTTGGGTCGGTAAAAGTGTAGGCTCGGGCTTTCTATCGACAAACTGTCTAATGGTGAAAACAAGCCTATTCAGGATTATCCATGATAGGCAGTATAAATCATAGTTTTTTTTTTTTCAATTGAGTGGGTGAGTGTCTGTCTGGCTGGCTGGGTGAATAAGAGATTAACCAAAGATATGTGGGTGAGTGAAAAAGGCATTCACCAAAGTGATGTGGGTGGGTCACTGGGTGGGTGGGTGAAGAATACATTGAGAAAGGAGATGTGGTTTGATGTGTGGTTGAATAAGACGATTACCAATGAGATGGACGTGGGTGGTGATATTAACCAAAGAGATGTGGGTGAGTTGATGTGTGATTAAGAGATTAACACAGGGGATATGGTTTGATGGGTGGTTTGAATAAGAGATTAACCAAGGAGATGTGGGTGAGTGGGTGGATGAGTGAAGAAAGATTTGCAATGGAAAAGAAGAGCACTGATTGGCTGAAACCCTTGAATATGGCAGCCATTTTTGAGGCGCTTTTTGTCTCTACTCTGAAATGGGAGACGTCTTGGAGTCGTCTCGGAGGCTTACCCTGAATGCGGCCCTGGTTGCACTGGCAAGCTCAAAGGCCATGAGCAATCTTCATACAGAAAACGTGAAATGTCTCTAAAACAACACACCTTTGAAACAAACCGCTTAGCACACAAACAGATCAAATATTTAACAAACATATTATATTAAATTTTAGGCTTAGTGTTCTGTATTTGTATTAATTGTTAATAGAATTGACATTTTGCACTGCATGTATCGGCAAACTTAATGGCCATGCACAATCTCCATACAGAAAAGTGAAATATCTCTAAAACCGCACCATCTAGAAACAAACCTTTGGCACACAAAGAGATAACATATTGAATGAACAGATTATATCCAATTAATATATTTATTCTTCTTTATTTCTATTAATTTAGAATAAAATTGACGTTTTGCACTGGGCATATTGGCAACTTGTAGCAGTGCACACTGATAACAACATTATAATGGTATCCCACTGGGAGACCAGCCAGTCAGCATCCTGACCCAATATCCCACTCAGTCGGATTATCCTGACACTGTGCTAAGTAGTCTTTGCCCAATCCTAGCAATGCCAATCGCCAGGCTAGATAGCGACAAGTATACATTTTGGAAGTCATCGGCTTGACTCCGCCCAGGTTTCAAACTCTCAACCTTCTGCACAAGAAGCCTGTGCTCTACATATTCGGCCACCGCGTCCTGTCCTGGTTCTAGTAATGTCACAGGTGTGTTCACTGGCACACCTCATAGCCCACCCTGATATTGTTTGAGATAGGAATCAGGGCGAATCAATCTTATCTCTTACTTATCATAAACTATTTGTTTCTTTTCTTTGTTGTCAGACTAACTGGACGAAAGATACTGTACCTCAGGGATCCAAGGCTAGTACTTAAAGGTGAGTAACATTCCACGTTCATATTTACCTGCACAATGAGATATTTCCCTCAATGTCCTGGTGAGGAGATGTGAGGCAGGAGTCGAGGTGACCAATGAGGTGTTTACTCCAGAAAGGAAGAAGTTGCAGCGCCTATGAGGTTGAGGGGCATCCTGTATATTTACATATAAGCCTTGGCTATGTCATCATCATCATCATGCTGTCGGTCGCGATGCGACAAAGACTGCATTCATTACTTGACTGCCGCTCTTCATTTAGCTCTCTTCTTAGCTACGTACATAAACAATAAGAGGGCCAGGGTTGGGTTGGAATAATCTCACATTTAATCCGTTCTTCCTCGAATATTAGAATATTATTTGTTTATTTATTGCTGAATATATATTGCCTCCGAATTTAAACATGAATCACACATTTAATATTACATTATATAACCATATCCCTTATTTATTCGAGGTTTAATATTATTACTATGTGTTTATTTATTACTGCATATATAACGTAAGCCCTATTCAATTGCAGTTTGAATGTGTAATGGATAAATCGTAATGGGAGTAATCTATATTACTTCAGAATGAACATAAATGTTTGGATGCGGTATATGAAATCCCGTATTTGCGGGTGCCGCATATCATATATGCGGGCATTAGAATCTATTGATGGCCGATCCAGTTAGGTGGTGCACTAGGGCCATGGTTACTTATATTATATTCTCTCCTTTAGTAGCTGCACTGCTCGACCAGATAATACTGCCCGGGTATCCGGTATACTGCATGAAGTTCATAAGGCATACTATCCTGCATTAGGCATACTATCCTACATAATGCATACTATCCTGCATAATACATACTATCCTGCATAATGCATACTATCCTGCATTAGGCATACTATCCTGCATAAGGCAATACTATCCTACATACGACATACTATCCTGCATAAGGCATACTATCCTGCATAAGGCATACTACCCTGGAGGGTCCCCCTTTTGGATATCTTCTATTTGTATGGATTATATACCAGAGCTTACCCCATAGTAGAGACACACATGACACAACGCACGATTTGAGTCCAACACAAGCAGAAATGTAGGTAGATAATGATTCTGATGCTTAGTTTTTATTCAGTTTATATATGTTTTGGATACATGCAACAGTGGATGTTATAGACATTCTGATTGGCTGCTTTAAGGGCTCACCCCCCTCCCACCCAGCTTTGGCTACCACCTGGCTATCATGGGCTTAGATAACATATGGTGACCGTGCTTCTGGGTGAGATAAGGGGAAGGATTGTGCTTAAAGGGGCATTGTTTCCCTCCCCTGGTGTGAGCCTTATAAAGGGAGAACTGTTTCATATTTAGCCACCTCGATATTCAATATACGCTTAATCGGAGAATTTTACAGGTATATTAATTACAGACAAGAAATTAAAATGACTCGCTACCTTTGCAATAAAGACAACTAAATGAATACGCTTACATATGTATTCATCTTCAGCAATATTGGGTGGAATGCATGCTTTTAAATGACACATTATCAATGTTGTTCATGGCTAGGAAAACTGATTGATTACAAGTATCATAACTGGTTACATCAATGTCAGGATAATGTGAATCAGTGGGATATTGGGTCATGGTGCCAGCGGCCTGACTTTCCAGTGGGGCAGCACTATGAAGTTGCCATGAGTGTGTACTGTCACAAGTCGGTGCCCATCCCGATATCATCTTACACGACGTCAAGCTCCAACAACCTACCAACCAACAAGTATTGTATGACCTTAGATGTTACAGAACATAAAACTCCAACAACCAACCAACAAGTATTGTATGACCTTAGATGTTACAGAACATAAAACTCCAACAACCAACCAACAAGTATTGTATGACCTTAGATGTTACAGAACATAACCAGGTTGGAGAGCTTACCTCGTTCGGGCTATGGTGGTTAAACTACCTCATTCGAGTACCGGTTCAATTTCCAATGACGAATATGGTTGTGGAACACTGAGTTTTAGGAGGTTTTCATATTCGAATACATCACTAGAAAGGAAAATATTATATCTAATTTCCTGAATATTCAAAGGACATTTAGTTGGGACCGTATTGAGTAAATTGTTCATGTTGCGGTGGCAACATGGGTAATTTGGAGCTCAGGACCGTATAACCTTAACCAGTAAACTCTATGGGACGGTGGTGCCACCTATACTGTATCCCGGGCGACAACCACCCATCCGCCTAGCGGTTCGGGCTGGCACCATGCCAGAGCATGGAGCAGCTCACTTCCGCCAGCGAACCCGAACCTGCCGCGTGGTTGCTGCGAGTCTCCGCCCGATTAACAGTGAATATTAGGAAATAATTCAGTAGTTACAACACATGTCTACAGGACAGAACTGCCCATGACAGTACTGTGTTGGTTTGGCCATTAATCCCAAACAATAGAGGAACCTCCAGTCAACCATGGGGGTATATGCTGGTCTGTGGCCCACTCATATACTTCCACTTGCCACTGGGGGAGGTCCTGTGGGGACTGTTGTACATCATTTAGATATATTTTGTGCATACCAATATATATATATGCATAAGAAATAATTCACTGTGATTATGCATCTGATGCATAATCACCACAAATATGGCTTATCTTGCTGGTACAACATTAAGAAAAACCTACCTTAAATATTATTGTATTTGATTTATTTTATTGTCGGTTATCACTTTTTATTTCTATTCACAGGAGGTCAGTAAGCTATGCTCATAAATAACACTGTAATTAAGCATCTGATGCATAATCCCCACAAATATGGCATTTCTTGCTGTTACAGCAACATTAACATTCAACTTACCCTGTATATTATTGCATTTATATTTTATTTATGTCATATACATTCATATACATTAATATACATTCATATACATTCACGTACATACACACACGCATACACACGTACATAAACATACACAAACACTTTTTATATCTACCTACTATGGACCAAATTATGTAACTACCATAGTCATGAGTCTGAATTGAATGAATGAATATACATATGCATACATATACATACATCCTGGTGCTGGGAATCCGGTATTCCCGGCGCCGATAGGCTGCCATCTCCACTCCCACACCCCTGGAAACCCAAACCCCCTATGCCTATTATAAATGGTATACATGTACATACATACATATACATACATATACATACATATACATACATACATACACATATATACATATACATACATATGCATACATATACATACATTACATATACACACATATACATACATACCTATACATACATATATGCTAACATACATATATACATATAGATTAGTTAGACGAATCTTACCTGGGTATAGATGATGGATAACTGTTGTTTTACCGAGGTATAAGCCTCGGATAGACGTGGGCTAGGGAGAGGTAAGCACATCCGGTCCAGCAATCTTTACCTACTTAATCAGGATAAATGAAACAAATAATCTAAAAGTACATCAATGGTGACAATGGTACTAAACTGCGAAGTTTCCTTGGTATAAGCAAACGAATAGACGTGGAAGGGTGTGGCGGGAGGGCCCTAGCCCACGTCTATCCGAGGCTTATACCTCGGTAAAACAACAGTTATCCATCATCTATACCCAGGTAAGATTCGTCTAACTAATCTATTTTACCTCGGTATACAGCCTCAGGCTAGCCTCAGGCTAGGGAGAGGTTTACGTAATCTCATTTATCCTGTATTCTTATGTCACAAGTCAATAATAATTGTTAAACATACATTATCATCAATCAGCAAAATAACATTTTTGGTGAAATCGAAGTGTATTCTCACCTAATGCCGATCTAGTCTTGTAGCAGCTGTCGGGCTAGTGTGCTCGACTTTTCCAATCGTTTGTTGTAGTGGGTAGCAAACGATCGTGCTGTTTTCCATCCTGCATGGGCCAGGATCCGCTTGACAGAGATGCCAAGCAGTCGCGCCTTAGACGCCATAGCACCTCTTGTTGAGTGTGAGGCATATTTGTCCGTGTCAACGCCTGCCAATTTCAACATACTAATTGTCCATCTCGCTAGAGTATCTCGCGAAATGCCCTTGTGTGGCTTAATAAAGGTCACTAACAACCGTCTTGAAGTTCTCAAGTCCTTGGTCTTGGATATATAGGCCCTAATGGCTGATACAACACAAAGTTTTGGGTCTTCTTTGAAACTACTTACACTAATAGTAGACAAAGGGTCACCTAATCTGTTAGATTTTAACAGCTTTGACAAATCAAATGTGGCCTCATTTCTATCTATCTCTAGGCCATCTAGTGATAGGGCAACAATAGTTTGTCCCCTATGTCCTGTTACTAATAATAAGAGCAACACTACCTTAAACCCTAATTGTTTGAGATCTAAATGCCTATTATGAGGCCACTGTCTTAGCAAATCAAACACTACCGAAACATCCCAGAAGCGACTGTACTTCGGTTTGGGTGGGTTTCGTTGATAAATCGATCTTACAATCCAATGAATAACATGGTGTTTACCAAATGTCTCATTATTTATCCGTGGAAGGATGACGGATAAAAGCACAGCGAGCAGCATTAATAGATCCAAACCCTAAGCCTTCGTCCTCTAACCCTCGGAGAAAATTACCAACTTGGGAAATAGTAGGATTCATGGGTTTGACTTTCTTAATTAAACAATAAACACCCCACTTTTTCAAATATGTGGTATACATTTTAACTGTACCTTTACGCCAAGCATCTGCGACAAGTCTTTGTTGTGTAATTTTATCTAAACCGAATTGTTCTAAAACATTAATGTGATCTGCATTTTCTTCTTTCAACCAACGTCCCCCTGTTGCTATGGAATCGCAATGTGCCCCCCAACCTTCTAATGAAGCATCAGTAGTCACTACTGTGTTGGGTTCATTCATCCGTATAGGATTGGGGGAATTTTGGAATATTATTAAACAACCAGTTAATGTCTTGTCATTCCATCTCTGAAATAAACATTTTCCTTTCAAAATTGCCTTTAGTACGAGCCAACCCTAAGTTCTTATCTATTTCTAAAGATTTATGTGGGCTTTACCATATAGAATAGCCGGGGCGTAAGCAATAAGTATGCCAACTAGCACCGCGACCTGTCTTATCTTTGGCCTACTTAAGGCGACCAGTGAGACGCCGTATCGTGAAACTTAGTCAGCTTGTTATCGGGGAGTGAAACAGTCATACAGCTGTGTGTTAATAATAAAGCCTAACATTTAAGTTCAGTTGTGGGGACAAAAACTGACTTGTTATGATTCAATAAAACCTAACGTTGTCAGAAGGGAACATAAATCGTCAACAGCGTGTTGACAACTCATCAAATGATTGTGAAACAATGAAAGATATCATCAATGTAAGGGAACATAGTATGACCCTTATTTGCCATGACCGAAAAAAAACGGTTTCAATAATTTAGTAAACAAGCGTGGAGCGCATGCTAAGCCATTTGGCATACATGTAAATTGAAATAGTCTATCTTCCCAAATAAATCCTAAGAATTTGCGGTGTCCTTCAAATATCGGGACAGTATAATATGCATCTTGTAAATCAACACTAGCCATCCAAGCATTCTCTGTAACCAAGTCTCTGGCAGTGTCCAGGGAAAACATTTTGAAATGTTGATATTCTACGAGTACGTTCAACTTAGTTAAATCTAAAATCATGCGAATATCCCCATTTGGCTTTGGCCTTGAAAATATATTAGAGATAAGTTCTCCTGGGGTGTGAGGCACCTCTTCAATGATACCTTTAGATTCAAAAAGTGCAACTTGTTCTGATAATGCTTGTTTCTCCAAGTCATTAAATCTATATGGGAAAGGTACCCGTTGTTGTAACGGGATTTCAGTAAATGGAATCTTAACACCGGTAACCATATCTAAAATGTTAACGTCAGTAGTGATTTCGTACCAATAAGAAATACAATTAAATATGTTCCCCGCACAAAATTCGCTTACATCTGTTTGTGTAGATTCCGCCACCAACTTAGGAAGTTGGGTTTGTGTAGCAATGTCTATTTGTTGCCTGGGCGTGGGAAGGATTGTTTCGGAGCAAACTCCTTCCTGAACGGGCGGTTGCCGTCGTTCCAACCGTGCCTGTCTCCCCGACCTCTGCCTCTGGGCTGAAAGCCGTAGGACGGGCCGGACCTGCCAGCTCTGCCTCCTCGGCGAGGACGAAAATCCCCTCGGGGGCGACGAAATCTTGACGAGTCGGCTTTCTTGGCCGGCTCAAGGTTACGACCACTCTTGGCTTCCGTCTCGACCTCCTTGAAGAGGTATGGAAGTTGGCCACCAAACATTTTACCTTTATCCAAAGGTTTGCCCTTGATGGGTTTGGGCGGCAAAAAGAGAGTATACTCCTTGCCATCGTTGTCCATGACCTTCTTAGATCTGGCTACTTCCTTCCCAGCTTGTGTGGTGACCGCTTTGAACACGTTTTCGTATCTACGGTAGCTCAAGAAGTTACTGGCAGCTGTGAGGAGGGCCACGCCCTTATCCATGCCTCTGGCCAGTGAGGAGAACTTGTTCTCAGTTTGCATCCGGTTAGCTACCGGAACGACTGAGGCGAGGACCACTAAGACCGCTTTGTGAACGGTAAACAGAGCAGTCTCGAAGCGCTTCTTCTCCTCATTCAGATGGATCCCAGCGTCCATCTCTTTCACTACACTATCCGGGATACCTTTTATCCCGGAAATTTGCCCAGTGATTTTGTTGATCACCTCAGCTGGCTTAAAGGTGTTAAAATGTCCCTTTATAGTCTCGCGCATCATAGTCGTTGTTCTGACTTTCTTTCCCTTTTGGATCGGGCAGCGCTTCCGAATCTTGCCTCCCAGGTTGGCATAAAGGCCAGCCCTTTCTGTGTCTGAGTCCGACTCAGTAGTTGACGAGTCGGACGATGAATCGGAAGAAGAATCTTTCTTCTTCTTCTTCTTACTTTTCTTCTTTGGCTTCTTCACTTTCTTGCCCTTGGTGGCTTTGGTGTAATCATCACCAGAGGAGCTAGCCGGTCGTTTCCGCTTTTTGGCCTTAGGGCGCGGGGGCTCAGGTGCCGAATCCGTCTCTTCGAAATCAGAGACATCCTGCCAGTCTGAGTCAGCTGGCGGGAATTGTTGATCCTTGCTGTGGAGCTCCTTCATCTTTTGCTCCACTAGCCTATTGACCTGTAAGGTCAAATCGCCTGGGAACACCTCGTCGTCCTCACTCTCTCTATCTGAGAGCACATGTGCCCCCTGTAGTGGGGACGGCGGAGCTGTCCGATCCGGTGACGTATCGTAGCCGGTAGGCACGCGTCCCTCCGCAGCGGCGGGCGGCGGTTTGTTTCGCTTCGTAGCCATCGGTAGTCTGTAACCAAAAAAGGAAACTTAGTAACCGGAATCAACTCAACTGAACACCAAAGTGACGCCAGGGAACCTGGGTTGAGGATCTTATTGGTAAAGAGTAAGGTATTTACACCGTTCTCAATACAGGCGTGGTAAGCTAAGTTTTCCGTAGGTTTTTGGGTATCGAAACCAACCGTACGTGGGGTAGGCTTCTAGAACCTCCCATCTCTCTGTCGCGTACACTTCTCCCACCCGCGGCTACTGCGCCAGCAAGTGAGAGAAAATGCTACGAAACTCGGAGAAACGCCTCATCAAAAGGGGAGTCTATAAAAGAAACCCAGGATCATCCCCAACAACACCCTCTATTAGGGTCCGAAGGAATCTCCACAGGAGATGTGACAGTGTCAACATCTCTACCCGTACAAAGCGGGTTTAATCGAACCACAGAACCAAGACAAAGGAATCCTTTGTTCTATCCGATTCGATTTTAAAGATGCTAATCTTGTCCAAACTGGACGTACAAAAGTTCTGAACTTTCCAATCTAGATGCGATAGTGCATCATAAACAAGCTTAACCAAAATAATCACGATTACTTACAGTTCTTAGCTTTTTGTAGATAAATCCAACTGGAGCAACTCACGAGCGTCCTTCGGTCGTGAGTTTGTTATGCTAATTGCTGGACCGGATGTGCTTACCTCTTCCTAGCCTGAGGCTAGCCTGAGGCTGTATACCGAGGTAAAACATATATATATACATATATATACATACATATACATACATATACATACATATACATACATACATATACATATACATACATACACATCTATATATATACATATGCAGACATATATACATGACTCTACACATATGCATATAAATACATATTGTATTTAGAGATGACTGCATCACACATCTTAGAGTGGTCCTCCATTTGTCACTACTAAGTTAATCCATATGTAGTCTGTGAAACTATCAGACTTATTGCCATAATGCAAGGGGCCTAAGCTCTGACACTTTCACACTCAGATTTTTACCAAAGACTGCCATTAGCCGAAATAACATTCCATTTATATTTAATTTATTTTTGATTATGCATGTACATGTACACATACTTTTAAAGCTATATGTATATATGCATATATGCACATACATATGTATGTATTATATATAATATATAAATAATATTGCAATATCAGGTGAAGAATAACTTACCAGTGTTCCTAAATGTAAGGATGACTGCGCCAGATCCTTCACAATGGTAATCCATTTGCAAGTAACAAGTTGACTGTTGTGTAGTGTGTGCCTTCAGAAATATGTGTGTGCAGTCTACTGTGGCACACATCCTTATAAACCAAATCCAATCCACTCTCACACCTATTCAAAGGGCATAAGCTCTGACACATTCACACTCAGTGAGCTCAGCTGTCAGTGGAGGTGCAGCCCAGAGAACCATTGGCAACCTGAGGTGTGAAAGCTTTCCTTGGCAGTTTTTGGTTAAAATCTGAGTGTTAAAGTGTCAGAGCTTAGGCCCCTTGCAATAAGTCTGAGAGTGAAACAGACTACACATGGGTTAACTTACCAGTGACAAATGGAGGACCACTCTACACTATGTGATGCAGTCATCTCTAAATACAGTATGTATTCACATATATATATATATATATATATATATATATATATATAATTATGTAGTCACATATATACGTCTCCATATGTATATATGTATACATATATGTAGATGTGAATGCATGTATATATAGACATATATACACATATGTATATGTATATTTATATGTATACACATATGTATGTGTATATGTATATTTATATCTATATATATATATATTATATGTATACATACATGTATATGTAAATCTAAAAATAATGCGAATAATGATTAAAATAATAAGGTAATAATAATGACAAGAATAATGATAATAACAATGATAATGACGATGATAATAATAACAAATATATAATGATAAAATGGCAATCAAACTTGACGTTACCCGACCTGACTTTACCCGACCTGACTTTACCCGACTCTACTTTACCCGACTCTCCTTTGCCCGACTCTCCTTTGCCCAACCTGACTTTACCGGACATGACTTTACCGGACCCAACTTTACCGGACCCGACTATACCAGACCCAACTTTACCGGACCCGACTTTACCGGACCCGACTTTACCGGACCCGACTTTACCAGTTTAACAAACTTTTTTATATTATAAATGGTAGTATTTTGCGGGTCGCCCAAAAGAGTTTGGATTAACTGATCATTTGGTTTAACCGAGCTTGATTTAACGGGGTTGTATTGTATCCATATATAAACATATATTTGCTGAGTGGTTGGCATTTTTATTTGATTTATTTTACTTTTGTTTATTACTTTTTACTTCTATTCAAATATGTGGGATGTGGTGGAGGGAGGCTCGGAACTGGGAAGCTGAGAGGCTATACATATCGTTTTAAATCTATGAAGTGTTTATTAATATATGTATATGTGTGTATATATATATGTGTATATATGTATATATGCTGTCACAACAATAAAATAAATCAAATACAATTATATTTAAGGTAGGTTTTTCTTAATGTTGTACCAGCATCTTTGTGGCAATTATGCAGCAGATGCATAATCACAGTGAATTATTTCTTATGCATATATATATATTGGTATGCAAAAAATATATCTAAATGGTGTACAACAGTCCCCACAGGATCTCCCCCAGTGGCAAGTGGAAGTATATGAGTGGGCAACAGACCAGCATATACCTCTATTGTTGGCTGGAGGTTCCTCTATTGTTTGGGATTAATGGCTATACCAACACAGTTATAACATGGGCAGTTCTGGCCAGTAGCCATGTGTTGTAACTACTGAATTATTTCCTAATATTCACTGTTAATTTACTCAATCCGGTCCCAACTAAATGTCCAATGAATATCCAGGAAATTAGATATAATTGTTGGCTTTCTAGTGATGTATTCCAATATGTAAACTTCCCAAAACTCAGTGTGATATAACCATATTTTTTAACCTCCTAGCTAATCCTATATAAAATTCGACCTTGGAAATTGAACCGGGGGTCGAATGAAGTATTTAACCACCATAGCCCGATCGAGGTAAGCTCTCCAACCTGATAACACTCCAACAACCAACCAACAAGTATTGTATGACCTTAGATGTTACAGAACATACAACTCCAACAACCAACAAGACAGTATTGTATGACCTTAGATGTTACAGAACATAAAACTCCAACAACCAACCAAGAAGTATTGTATGACCTTAGATGTTACAGAACATAACACTTCAACAACCAACCAACAAGTATTGTATGACCTTAGATGTTACAGAACATAACACTTCAACAACCAACCAACAAGTATTGTATGACCTTAGATGTTACAGAACATAACACTTCAACAACCAACCAACAAGTATTGTATGACCTTAGATGTTACAGAACATAAAATTCCAACGACCAACCAACAAGTAGTGTATGACCTTACATGTTGCAGAACATAAAACTCCAACAAACAACCAATGAGTATTGTATGTCAAATATATCCGCCCATTTAGATTGGCTACTTCAGACGCCCATATGCGTATGGAACCAATTTGCAGGACTTTATATTTTGTTAGACAATAATTTATTTCCCGTCTGAATAACATTATTTTGTTATCTATATATTTTAGGGGTTCATGGACACAAACCGAGACATGCCATCCGGTATGAAACCATGACTACGACATTTAAGCTGAAGCTGTCATCATCCCCATAGTCAAATATGTTTTGTTTGTCCGCCAAAGCTGACGCATCCCCAATATAATACGCTAGACAATATGAAATTGATAGAATTTAACTGGAAAGCGGGTCCCTACCATTCTATTTTGCCGAAAATGGATTTTTTCAGTTTTCGTGCCTGAACCTTGCTATATTCTGCAGCTGTTCTTCTTTGCTATTTTGAATGCATTCTTTAATGAGCGTTCCCTTAGCAATCAGTGCCTGGTCACCGGAACCGGAAGTAAGAGTTGGAAGTTGGCAGAGGAAGCCGGACCTGGGAAGCGTGTGATGAATGGAGGAGTGACATAAAGTGGAGTTGTCTACGTTTCACCAAATTTCATCATGTGTGTTGCCGTTCTGTTTCTTGAAAAGAAATGGGACCAGAAGGGATGACCGAATGAGTTAGAGCGTCCGACTCCGGTGTTGGTAGAATGTGGGGTCATGGGTTTGAACCCTGGTCGAGTCAAACCAAAATATTGATACTTGTCGCTTCCTAGCCAGGTGCTCGGCATTATTAGGATAGGGCAAGGATTGGTTTGCTCAGTGTCAGGATAATGTTATTGAGTGGGATAACAGGTCATGGTGCTGGCAGCCTGGTCTTCCAGTGGGGCAGCACCATACAGTTGCCATAAGTGCGCACTGTCACTAGTCGGTACCCGTCGTGATATGACCTTAGATGTTGCTAGGACGTAAAACAACAACAGACAAACAAATGAAAAGAAATGGTGCGAACCACAAAGTAGTCCGATGGTTTTGAGTTTCTGTCATTTTTGTGAGATAAATTGATTAAATTGCTAGATATTACATGAGATGGAGGTATCTTTATCTTTAAGATGCCTATTCCAATGACATCATCTGATTTACAAAACCAAAACATTAATATAGATTTGATTCTACATATCTAACTTAAATATCGGTACATTTATTAGGCATTTTTCAACACATACTGAGGGAATTTGATAGAACCTGTTACTGCAGAAGCCTATTGTGGCAGAGTGTTGGTGTACTTCCCAAAATTAATTTGGCATGTTTGCACTTCAAATATCTCAAAAGTTAGCAATTTCAAATAAAAGTCACTTCAAACTAAAGTAACACAGATTATATACAGGTAGACCAACCACCCCTTTTTCAAGCCATCTCGGTTTTTCAAAACGCATTGGAAAACTAAGTCAGTTTTCATATCAAAACAAAGAGTTTATAACTTGCTTAGTATTGAATAGAGAACGTAACAAGATATATCATTAGAAAGGACCTGAACATGTATTTACAACTTATATCAAGAAACAATGTTTCCATGAATATTATATACATGAATATTGAATTAAATTTGTTCATGTTGGTTCAGCAACATGGGTAATTTGCGCGCAAACAAGGAGTCTCCACGGTGGCACCACGTGGGTTCGATCCCACTATCCACCACGCTCCAACCGGGTTTCCCGCCAACTAGGTCTCCAGTGAGACCTGTGACGTCACCTCCGGCCCTCATCGGCCCGCAAGATCCATCAAACCACCACTCTGCCTCCAGCAGTCAGACACGCAACACTTCCAGCTTCACTCAGCCGCCCACCCATCCTTTCAAACAGATGAACAATGTCAAGCGGTAGGGTTGAGGGCATGAGTCGACAAACAATTAATGGACTAACAATTACCTGATGAACTTTACCTATTTAATGAACATAACAACTATACATGTTTTATTGAATGAAATCCATTTCAATGAGCTGCTTGTT
Organism: Branchipolynoe longqiensis; assembly: GCA_030323885.1. Classification (NCBI taxonomy): domain Eukaryota; kingdom Metazoa; phylum Annelida; class Polychaeta; order Phyllodocida; family Polynoidae; genus Branchipolynoe; species Branchipolynoe longqiensis. The sequence goes on along the minus strand of CM059189.1, from coordinate 110,392,084 downwards.
TGTGTTGTGAATTACATTAAAATAAACTTGTCCACCTGTGACGGTGTTGGTCATCCGATCAATCCTGTTCAGTGGACCCATTTGAGGTTTGGGCTATTTTCCATTTCAATCAATGGTCCACAACTGGTTCATCAAAGGCTATGGTATGTGTTGTCATGTCTGTGCGAAAGTGCATATAAAAGATCCCTTGCCTCTTATTAGAAGGAGTAGCCTATGTGGGGGCAATAGGTTTCCGCCAAAGAAATACGTTAGAATGACCATATGTTTGAAATAGAAAAGCTGATGATACGAAAACCGATGTGCTCTAGAAGCGTCATTAAATACAACAACCTTTACACTATTGTTTTGTCAGTCCTGTGTTTGGTTGAGGATCAATTGCTTTTAGACTTCTAGTCACTGACCCAGAGATGATCTGGTGAATAATTACCATAGTTTGCCTGCTTGTGGTAAATAGTGAGCACGCTATTTTCGAAGGTGTATCGTCCCTGACAAGACAAGGCGGACCAGATTCCTGCCCATTGAAAGGTCACACATAATTATAACCATAATTACTGGACGATGAAAACACCCATAGCCAACTCATAATTGCCAGCATAGTAAGACAAAATATGGATATGCCACAACAACAGTTCCGGAATGTCTGGCAGGATTGGCTGGCAGTGATATGGAATGTGGAGTTCACAAATTTATTACTAATGACGTCACGGTCTGGTTTGCAAAACAGAGTAGACAGGCTATTAAGTTTGGTAATATTACCTTACGGCATTACATGTGACTAGAATACCCTCATGTGCTGCAGATAACCTTGGTTGATCCCAGTTACAAGTTAGACGTGGTTATTATCAGTAATCTAGAAGATGAGCCCCCTTACGGGCCTGTCACACCTCGCCTGATTGAGCAACGGACAGAATTGTCTAGTCCGGTGGTGATAGGTATCAAACTGTATTAAAATGTGGCAAAATTGTGCGCTGTCGGGTCAATGGCCACTGGACGAACGGACATGAAACGGACATCAAACATACATTAAACAGACATCAAACGGACATGATAGCCAACGGACGAAACATACTCAAACCAGAGAAGAACCATAGATGTCAATCCGGTGGCACCCGTTCCTAGTTTTGTGCATGTTCAAACCTTGTACGGACACAAACCGGACTATCAACAGACTTTGTTGGGTTTATTTCTGATTCCGCCAATCCGGTGACACATCGTCATTGGAGAGAGTCCTTTAATAATCACTAGTTTGGTCATTATATACTGTGTTATTATATAATATTGACTGCTATCCTCGTTCTCTGGTGGCATGGGAACAAAACATATGGTGGAGTCAATCTCAACGTGCTGTAAAGTCGTCGGCTGGCAGCTGTAGTTGTGTCTAATAGGAAATCACTACAGTCAAGGATAAGAAAGGCAGAGTATAGAGTGAAAGTAAAGTAAGTGAGAGCTTGCACGCTCAGATTTATTAGTATATAGTGGTTTCTGGACTTGATATGGCATATCACCTGGCCATGCCCTCCAATGAACAGTAGGTATTCCTAGGTCCACCAATCACCAGTAAGCATTTCTGTATGACCATGACAACTGTGATCCACCCACCACCACATGCCTTGTGGCTGCTTTGGCCTCACCTGCCCTGTTGTGTCTGTGTGCTTGGTTATCCGTGACTAACAGTTGGGGGGAGGGGGTTGTGAATAGAGCTTTTGAGCTCCTTCCACACTAACACTAGTGACCCTCTCACACTATGTATATAATACACAATGACTATTTAATATAAGTAAAGGATCACCAGCACCACCTAATATATTTACCTTTATATAACATTTGTAATCCCTTCTAGACAAGTTCACATTCCCCACCGGAATATTTTACAATGCACCATGCTCTATAGAAATGGTTGAATAGAGGATTTCCATAGCCAGTACGGCATATGCGGGCAGCTGAAGAACTAAGGTTCAGGGTAGCAGCTCATTATGCATCATGCTCTGTAGAAAAGGTATTATAGAAGATTTCCCTCACCAATCCCCCATCTGATGTTCGTGAAAAAAATGGACTTCTACTAGTTATAGAGGATTTCCATCAAAGGTACTCCATCTGATGGCAGCTGACCAACAAAAATGTCGTAGGTAGCAGTTCATCGTGCATCAAGCTCTGTGGGAAAGGTCTTATAGAAGATTTCCTTCAGATGCTATTGAAAAAAAAGGACTTATAGAGGATTTCCATCAACGGTACTCCAATTGATGGCAGCTGAGCAACTAATGTTGTGGCTATCAGCTCACTGTGAATTATACTATGTGCTAATGGTCGAATAGAGTATTTCCATCAGCAACTCGCCATCTGATGTTGTTTTTTTTGTTGTTGTCCATTAGTTGTTTAAGCAGGGGAAATTTCAGTCTTAAGCCGTGTTCACACAGGCAATGTAAATCGATTCGTAGAAATCGACTTGCCTAGTTTGATGCACATTTCGCGTGTGAATGGGCGGCTGAGTCGGATTAGGGCTGAATCGATTCCTGTTATCTAGATACTGGAAACCACTTGTGGAGGTCGATTACGTGAGTCGATTTCTGTGAGTCGATTTATTTTGCCCGTGTGGACGCACTGAGGCAGATTAAGGAGCTCACACTTTCCGGTCGATCAAAAGCGCATATTCTATAATTTTGTCTATGAAACTGCTAGCTGGGCACATATATTTTGTTTGTGACTTATTTTAAGGTTGTCACTGCCCAGCCGAAGTTTTGACCTTTCCAAACCAATACGATTCAGTCCATACATATCTAGGTCAAACCCACACTCTCTCGTGGCGATGTCGATGAACCCAAACTGGCGCTGGTTGGTATGGACTTGCTCATGTGCAGATTTCGATTTCCGGCCCAAGTACTGCCCATGTGAACGGGCCGCTAAGAAAAGGAGCGATAGAGGATTTCCATCAACAGTACTCCATCTGATGGTAGCTGACCAACTAATGTTGTGGGTATCAGGTCATTGTGCATCATCCTCCGTTGTAAAGGTCTTATAGAGGATTTCCATCAGGAATTCCTCATATGATGTTAATGGAAAAACGGATTTACAGAGGATGTCAACTAACAGTGCCCCATCTGATGGCAGATAACCAACCAAAAGGTTGTAAGTAACGGTTCATCGTGCATGAATCCCCGTGGTAAAGTTCTAATAGAGGATTTCCATCACCGATCTCCCATTTGATGTTAGTGGAAAATCGGTGAAATAGAGGATTTCTATCACCGTCCTGTCCCATATAATGGCAATGACCAGATTGTGTACGGAGATACTCGCTGCGTATTGATTGATTGGTTGTTGTTTTATGTCCTAGCAACATTTATGGTCATATCAGGACCGGACTCGCTGCGCATGATTCATAGAAAAGTGGCACTGATAAGGATATGCATTGGATATATTAATGAAAGGGTACAACTTGACCTTCGTACTATTTTCCGAGCCATTTACATATACCTTAATTTGTATTGGAGCCAAGAACAAGAACTGTTACCTAGGATCGAAGTACTATATGTAAATATCAATGGATTGAAAATGTACTCATCCACGGCGTGCATTTGCTCGATCTTTTTTCTTCAAAGACATAACCTTTTTTGCTTAACTGTAATCATTAACATCTTGTTTGAATGTGTTCTGTATGTTACGATGATGTTCTGGATGTGTCTTCGATTTCCATTTCAAGTAACAGTAACATATTGCTCAATTTTTATACGATGCAAATCAAAACGAGATATACTTGTTTTTTTCTTGTTTCAAATCTACAATATATGACAAGTTCATGGGCAAAACGCTGTAAACCCCAATCAAAATATTGACATAAACATCGGAATCAAACCATCAAACAGTTGGGCTTTTTTAGATCCCTACTTTTTGTTGGTTGCATCATAATCAGGTCATCACAACGAAAGTGGAATTAGTGAGAATTAAATTTATTGTCAGGCAGAAACCTTTTATTTTAATAATATCTTTGGATTGGCGTTTAAGTTGTTTTGCGTCTGAACTCTTCATACGCACAACATGGACACTTTAATAGATATGTATATTCTGCCATTATTTGGAATGTTGTCTGCTATTAATTGGAATGCTTTCTGCTATTATTTGGAATGTTTTCTGCTATTATTTGGAATGTTTTCTGCAATTATTTGGAATGTTTTCTGCTATTATTTTGACTATTTTCAGAGGTGGTGTCCTCGGCACACTTTAGTGCCAAGCTTCAGTCAATGACCCATGTATACAATGTGTGTGCGTGTGTGGTGCACTGGGCTGCGGGTGGTTAGGTTGGTCGCTAATTAGAACCGGATGTGTCACTCTGTCCTCGGGGTGTCAAAACGAAAATATTTAAGCTTTACCAGAGGGAAAATACATAGTAGTCTGGGACATACATATTGAGATGTAATTTACAGTATTGAGGGTATAGTTGATATGCTTTTAACTTAGTAAATAGGCTAGTATAGAACTACATAGAAAAAAAAGTGGAAAACTCTTCCCAAGAAAACCCCAAAACATAGGACCTTAAGCAAACAACTAACATAGTAATAAGAATATAACAAAAATACAATGCCAAGAGGGCCCACAAAAGTAACATAGGCTACTAAACATACCAACAGACTATATATCTGCTACTGAAATGCAGACAATCAAATAACTTATCAGCAGCTACTGTCTGGTAAGACAACACCAACACTAGAGCTGGCCAGCATTGAAAACAAGACTGGGTACCCAGGCTTACATGCTATGGACAGAATAAATACAGCCTCAATACAAAATATTTAAAAACAACTAACTTTTATTTTTATATTTATTATTTCTATGGCATAAGTAATGTATATGTGTTATTTTTAAATGGGGAAAGCACCTCATAACTATTGTACTTCTGCTTTCTCCTTTTTCATCTACACAAATTACTGATATAAATATCAACTTGTGTGTACATTAGTCATGTGGAAATAAATATGTCATTAGTATTATTATTATTATTATCATCATACATAAAGTCTGAACGGGTCGGATGAACACACATACTGGGAGTGGTATTTTGTTTAATGTACAAATTTAGCCTGACAATTTCAATGATATCTGCATTAGAAAAAGCAACATGTTATTATGGGAAGAACAATACCAGGAATGGTCACCAGGAAGGATGTTGGTATATGTACTATAACATGTATTATGTGGATATAAATAAAAGCAGCCCTTTTAATGTTTCTCTCTAACCACCTTAACCTCCATGATATTCTCTGCGGAGTGGGCATTGCCCTGCTCCCCGCCTCCTCTACAGCTTTGAGACAAATGTAGTAAGGCAGCTAATCAGTACGTACAGGAATAATAAACATGGCATTCCCTTCCGTGCCTTTATACTCGTATAATGCTTATACAGCATATATGTATGTATATACATGTGTCTATGCAATAGTGACAAGACAAATGTGATTAGACTGTGGGTACATCCATTTATTAATGCTGCCCCATTGGGAGATCAGATCGGGGACACTAAAGCTGTGTTCACACGGGCAAAATCTAAAGCGATTCAGCCAAGGCGAATACTAGGAATCAAATTAGCGGCCCATTCACATGGGCAGTACTTGGGGCCGGAAATCGATATCTGCGCATGAGCAAGTCCAGTCTGACCAGTGCAAGTTTTCGGTTAGGCGACGTCACCACGAGAGAGTGGGTTCGACCTAGATATGTATATACTGAATCGTATTGGTTTGGAACTGTCAAAACTTCTGCTGGACAGTGAAAACCTATAAATAAATGATGAAAAAAACATCTGTGCACCTCTATCCAGTTCATAGACCAAATTATATAATATGTGCTTTTGATCGACCGGAAAGTCAACAAACTAAGGTCTCGATTGCGCATGCGTGTCACATCCTTAATCCGCCTCAGTGCGTTCACATGGGCAAAATAAATCGATTCACAGAAATCGACTCACGTAAACTACCTCGACAAGTGGTTTACAGTATGCGCATCACAGGAATCGATTCAGCCCTAATTGGCCTCAGGCGCCCATTCACACGCGAAATGTGAGCCAAACTAGGCAAGTCGAATCCTAGGAATCAATTTACATTCCCCGTGTGAACAATGCTTATGATTCAACATCCTACAGTCACACTATCCTGATGCTGCGCTAACCAGACCGTGCCATATCCTATTAGCGCCAGGCTAAGTAATGGCAAGTATCCATCTTAAAAGTCATGGTTTGACTTGGCTGGGTTTCAAAATGCTGACATTCCGCACGAGAACCCTGCGCTCTGCAGACTCAGCACACCACGTACGATGTTTATTTCTGTTCTTCTCTTTCAAATTACAAAGGAAACATTAAGGTTTGCTATTGTATTAGCCATGCTATGAATCATAATGCTGCTACATCTTCTTTGCCTGCATGCAGAATAATACAATAAAAAACCCTAATGTTTCCTAAAAAGCTGCAGCATTTCGACTATCGCTGGAAACAAAGTACATTTACATCAAATGCAAAGTAATTGTTTCAGCTGACAGCAAAGCACGGTCCATTGATATACAATTGCAACGGTTGTGCCACTAAAATCAGGTTTTCAACAAATTCCAATAATATAATTTCACTGTTCACATACGCTTCCCCAACAATGCCAACATAGCTTCAATTTATGTGGGTTTAACGTCCTAGCAACCCTACAGGCCATATAAGGGAGACATTCTGACACTGGAGATATACTGCTCAGTTTATGTTGGATTAATAATGCTACCTCGATGAGAACGAGATCAGCGTCATGCTTGCAATATCCTACTTTGAATTTGTTTAATTCTTTTTTTGTATCGAGGCTGTATTTATACTGTCCATAGCATATAAGCCTGGGTATTCAGGCTTATTTCCAATGCCGGCCAGCTGTAGTGTCGGTGTTATCTTATCATACAGTAGCTGCTGATAAGATATTTGATTGCCTGCATTTCAGTAGCAGATAGTCTGGTTAGTAGTGTATGTTAATTTCTTGGATTTTCTTGGCATATATGTGTTTTATTTTGTCTACTCTTACTACTAGACTAGCCTACTCCTGTTTACATATCATAGGCTTGTACGTAGCTGTGTGGTGTGCTATCTGGATACTTTTGGCATGGTTACCTTCCATTGGGCATGCGGCTGGTGGGCCGTGACATATCACATGCCCCTTTGCAGTGCAGCTTAATGGCGGTTTCCTGGCCTTATTTTGCTCAGATATTTTTTGTATGTTTTTAGGTCAGGAATTTGTCGTTCCTTTATTGTTTGTGCATTCCAAACCTTGGCAGCCATTTCTAGCGTGCTTCTCTCGTGAGCTTTAATTTGGCTTCTGATCTGCTTTAGTAGTGGCGCATTATTTGCTCTAGTAGGCCTTTGTGGTTTTCTTAGTATATTCCTGGCACTGAAGCGAACATTCGTTGCTGTAGCTCCTTGAAGAATCATACTGCCTATCATGGATAAGTCTGAATAGTCTTGTTTTCAGCATTAGTCAGTTGATCTATACGATGCTGGATCGTACATTTCTACCGACCCAAGGGATGGTTAACCTCCCACACTACATATACATGGCATGACAGCAAATAGCATTTGATGATGCTGTAAGTTATACACACCAGTGGAAATCTTAGAAATGCTGACTTGTCAGGAAGGCAGTTGTCGGCATAACTTCGGTAACCTTGATCCCTGAAGCATCTCACCAACGGCATACTCTGCCTTCAGTCAAAACCATCCCGTGGCAATTAACCAGCAACAGCAAACAAAAACCAGCAAGCAGGAAATGCAATAACATTTGATCATCACATCGTCCACAAATCGACGACAATCTCATGTAAAAATACACTTGAGCGAAGCAATTAATCAAGCCAAACAAATAAGTCGGCAAATCATTGGAGAGGTCATTGACACAACTTCAGTTTGCGAACATTCTGGGAAGACGTATCTGATTACTTCTCACTTTTACTAACTAATAACACGACATACATCGATGTGGGAAAGACTGAAAAGGAAGAGAAATATCAAGAAAAGATAAAGAAAAGAAATCCCACTAAAGGTGGGTGCATTCAGAAACCTAGATAGCATATTCGTTCGCACACTAGCCAAAGGTTGGCAATACATGTGGGTTTGAAACCTGTTTAAAGAACCTGTTGTAAAATATTCCGATTTAATACATTGGTGGGGGAGTGCAAATGTTCTATTATTGATCGGGTATACGTGACCAGGTGCATGTATGTGTATATATATAGGTGATGGTGGTGCCTGAGTGGGATGTAAATAGACATAGTGGTCCTGGCAGGAATGTGTGTAAGGGGAACTCAGAGCCTACCGCCTCCCCCATCTGCTAGTTAGGATCACCACACTCAGGCTTAAGGTGGGTGGTGGTCAGGGGAGCCACACAGCTTAGTGGTGTCGGGCAGATCACTGGTAACCATGGGGACCAGGAATGCTCGATCCCTATTGGTAGAGCTAAGAATGCATGTTTCTCATTGGGAGAATAGGGTGGGGTAATACTCTACACTGAATCCATGTACCATATAAATAATACACCAGAGGGCTTGACTATCTCTCTTCTTTGACACTTTATACTCTTCCTTTCTCTTTGCCTGTATTGATTTCACTATAGCCTGCATGCACAACCACAGATTCGAGCAGTAGACTTTACATAATGGTGACCACGACAAGTGGTAAATCGATTAGTTGGAGGAAGGATTCAACTTTACTTTGTGGAGACCTAGTCATAAGAGGAATGTAAATGGGAGATATTTTGCATTTGTGCTTTACACCCATAATTAGTTTTGCTTTTATGCATCCCATAATGGTATGTGTCACTGGGATCATGAACTCACTTTTATCCACAAGTTCTCTTCTACTGCAACTTCCAGCCAAACTAGCAGATACGTCTGACATAGCCCCAGCAACCCTATGGCTTGTGTGCTATAGGATTGCAGAATTATCCCTGTCTCATAGTAATGCAATGCAAAGAGACAACAGGGAAGAATAGCATATGTTTCTTCCTTTATTCCACCTTTCTCCGCTCTCTGCTCTCCGCTCTCCACTCTCCGTTCTCTGCTCTCCGCTCTCTGCTCTCTGCTGTGGACCCTGACCAGGAAGGCTACAGGTAACCTCTCATGGTTGTGGGGTCGCCACTAGCCAGTCACAAAGGAGCAGTCAACCCATTGTCTGCCTCTGGCTAGCCTGCTGCCACCTCTTGCCTCAGTCCCTGCCGCCACCGTGTGGTGGTGAGGCTCCGGTATAGACTGTGATATATGCGTAATAGACGTATAGGTGTGTGGCTAATATATGTTAACAAGATGCAGAGTTTGAGACAAAGGAATATGCTAATGAGATGACGTCATGGAAATTTGCATTTGCAAGGACTTGTGTTTAAGTTAAGTATGCATATATCTTGTTGTGCATTCGTTTGACTGTTATGTGGTTATATTGTCATGGTTATTTTGAAACATTCCATGTTTCAGAAATATTTTGAGGGGGGATGTGATATATGCGTAATAGACGTATAGGTGTGTAGCTAATATATGTTAACGAGATGCAGAGTTTGAGACAAAGGAATATGCTAATGAGATGACGTCATGGAAAGTTTAGCTGGTGGGTTGAGCGAGCCCTAGGCCGTGAATAAACCATTCAGTATCCAGAAGTCAAAGTGTTCAGACGTTGAACTTTCACACAGACTGCCCTGATGGAGTACTACCTCCCAAGAGAGCACATATTTACCTATGTGCAATAAGGTGATACAACCTTAGCCTACCTTGTTCTTGCTTAACCTAATTCAGCTCATGTCCATACACATCAAATGCACAATGCAATCTATGGACGGAAACAAACCGGAAGTTCCCATTTCAGATTTAATTAATAATACTCCGAACAAAGGATTGGGCGTTGCGAAGGAAATTCCCAATCAAAAAGCTGCGTTCAATTCGAAGACGCAGTGCATTGTACCGGTTGGATAAATCCTCTTATCTAGTTCCTAATTAGTGCACAGTGAGTTGCAGAATGTATTTGTGAAATACTAATTATAGCGGCTTCGCAGTTGGAGGGAATTGAGAGCAGGTCATCCATTATGCTTAGATTACAATCTGCACATATTCTTAATCATAGTTTTCCCGGATTTAAAACTGATTTATGAACAAATATTGGCCCAGTGCACACTATCCGGAAGAAAAAAGCCTCGGGGATCGCAAGTGACATTTATGTGGGTAGATTCAAATTTGGGGATGATTGGATGGGGTTGTATACCTTAGCAACATCTGGGGGAAGCTGATAACTCCTACGAAAATATAAGATTGATTATTCAGGTCCTTTATTTTCCTTCTTTATTTGGATGCTGAATCATGAGGGATACAATAGAACCAGTAATTAATTGACAATTGACCTATTTACACAAATCATAGTGTAAAATATTCCGATATTCGGCATAGGGGGAATGCAAATGTTCTATTACTGATCGGTGTATGTGACCAGGCGCATATATGTATATATATTTATATGTATGGGCTGGTGGTGCCTGAGTGGGATGTAAATAGACATAGTGGTGCTGGCAGGTCTGGGTGTGAATGCACTCAGGGCCTACCCTATGCTGGGATAGGGATCACCACACTCAAAGGTCAAGGTTGGTGGTGGCTATGGGGGCCATACAGCTTGGTGGTGGTGGGAAGACCACTGTTATCCAAGGGGACCAGGAATGCTGGATCCCTATTGGTATGGCCAAGAATGCTTGTTTCCTATTGGGGCAAAGGCGTGGGGTGATACTCTACAATGAACCCATGTAACCATATAAATAATAAACCAGAGGGCTTGAGTCTCTCCTTCTTTACACTTTATACTCTTCCTTTCTCTTTATCTGTATTTATTTCTCTATAACCTGACTACACAGCCATATATTCGAGCCTTAGCCTTTACAATAGGCCCCACCTGAGATTACCCTAAAGATCACTTCAACGCCGAAGGCCCACCATGCATTGTCCCATCACCCCCCTTTTAAAAGGTATATCACCTCTAGAAACATGTTGAATTATCCCCCCTACATTGCGGCATAACTCAATATCACACAGCCATCGTATAGTTACATTGATACACATATATAATATAGACTACAATAACCAGTATTTTACTACAAGAAAGAAAAGAATACTCATGTCACTCAATCGAATTGTGAGATAACAGGGTGTGCATATGATATGTCCAGTGTCAAGCCAACGTGGTTAGAGTGTCTGACTTTTTTATAGGTTGGACTACTAATCTGAAGTTCAGTGGTTTGATTCCACATGCGCCCCCACCTCTGCAATTTGGATTTCCACTGCTGCATATAACTTACAGTGTCAGCAAAGGCTGGTTGCTCTCATACCATGTCTATGTTGTGTGGGAGCTTAACAATCCCTTGGGTCAGTAAAAGTGTAGGATTGGGATTTCTATCCACAAACTGTCTATTCAGACTTATCCATGATAGGCGGTATAAATCTTCAAGAAAAAGGTTAGGGTAAATTTGGTCAAATGCTATCAGTGAATATGAAGTAATTCCGTCAGTAGAATTCAATGCGGAATCAATTCTATACTTCAGTGGAGTGTTGATGGGAAAATATGATGTTTGGTATGAAATACCAGCCTGTACATTTGATATGTTCAGATCCAAGGTTACAGTAGCATTGTACTAATACTTATGGTAAATATTCATTTAATCTCTCCTTAGAATTATATGCATATTAAGTCATTTATTTCGCAGGAGGTTTACGGAAATATATTATATTATGTTTAATGTGGTTTCCTGGTATTGTGGGTAGGCCCGTAAAACTAGTTCAATTAACCTCCTGGATACAAATAAAAACATGTACGTTGTCGTGTTAGTCGATAATATGCCATGGTAAGGGATGCTACTTATCAACATCAGACCAAAAATACATTTGGAACCTATGGCAGATCGAATGGGATGAACACCCAAACAACAAACTCCATAGAATTACCCCCTCCATGAATGGACTGCCGAAGAGTCGCCTGGAAGGGCAACATGACCATGTTGTTTTAACAAGATGCCATATTGGCCACTCGTGGCTAACACACATTTTCCTGCTCAAGGGGGACCCTCCCCCTGAATATATTGGATGTCAGTCCCCACTGACATTAAAACACACTTTATTAAACGGTGTGGATTTCATGGCCCCGGGCCAACAATTTTACACTGCAAACAGCATGCATGACCTTTTGACTAAAGTAAAACAAGAAAACATTTCAGGCTTTTTGAGGGCAGGTGGTTTGTACCACCTCATATAGATATTTAAACTAATTTCATCAGTGAATAATCCTATCATCTGGAATTTTATTCAGCTTGACTAGAAACTATATGATTGTGAGTTTATAAAATTCATGAGTGACATGCGGGAGAGGATCTCATCCCATTGTGGTCATGAGTGTCTATTGATCGTAAAAATTGATTGTATGATTTTACATGTAAAAGCGATTGTTTGAACAAAAGCAAACATTTCTCGCCGTGAATATGGCCTATGCTACCGACACGGCATAAAGCAACCACCAATCAATCAGTCTCAACATCAGTAGGTATCCAAGCACATATCAATAACTGAACCAACCCATGTGATGCTTCATTATGGACAACCCCAAATAGATGTTATGCATTGTGCCTCCATCGGTATCTAGTCAAATATATGTACATAATCCTGGTTGCTTCAGTTAATGAAAGCAACCAGTCTATGGAAAATTGCCTAGTTCAATGGTTTTGAGTTTCTGTAATTTTCCTGGGATACATAGATTCAATTTATTTTTATAATCTACCTTACTTTACTTTGAAGTAACTTATACATTAAATGGCTAACCCTTTAGGGATTTGAAGTGTAAATATATCAAATTAGTTTTGATGAACATGCCAAACTGGTGGCACCATAGCTTTCAGCAGTAACAGGTTCTATTAAAATCAGTCAGTCTTCCCTTCTATGGGACGACAAATGTTTAATAAATGCCTCATTATCTAAGTTAGATATGTAGAATCACATTTTCAAAACAAAAGCAATTTATGAGAGAAGTGTACTTGTTATGGCAGCACATGTCTGGAATACTCAACTCACACAACAACGGGCCTGGACCACGATAAAAGGTTCTTAAAGAAAACACTCTCGTCAGATGGCGCACCATACCGGTCTCTGTATGCTTTGGTGTGTGGTGAGTGTGTATGGTGGGGTGGGTGTGGTTGGGGTGTAGGTGTGTATGGTGGTTGTCTGGTGGGGGTGTATGTTTGTGTGGTGGAGGTGTAGGGGTGTGGTGAGGATTTTGCTGTATGTGGTAGGGGTGTGTGAGGAATTAGGGATGTGTGGTGGGGGTGTAGGGGTGTGTGATGACTTGGTATGGTGTGGTGGGTGTGGTTGTGGTGTAGGTGTATATGGTGGGTGGGTGCCGTATGTTTGTGTGGTGGGTGTGTTGTGGAGTTTAGTTTCCGACTTGGTTTCGATATCTCCTGGCTGGTCGAATGACAAGGCCCTGGGGGTACTGTGGGTGGATAAAGTCTGATGTGTCTGTTGAACTTTGTCGGAAGACCAGTGCTCTGACACTGACAAAAGACATTATTTGCTGAATAAAATACATCTAGTAAAAACTAAAAAAATTGTAGATAATTAGATATTTAGAATTTAATCGAGGGCATTTCATGACCACCATTTTGATTTCTTTGCATTCTATGCATTTAATGTTAGCGCTGGAACAAGGACCTTCACAGCTTGTTTATAGTTGATTCATACCTACACAGTTTTTGTTTGCGTTTAATCTAAGATTCTATATATGCGATATGCGGTATGCAAAAGCGAATGCGAATGCAACAAAAAATAGAAAAGCGTATAAATGCACAGTGGTGCTTCCTCCATATGTCCAGATGCGAATGTGAATGTGGCAAGTGGATCGCTCCATGGAGCGATTGGTGTGAATCTGAATGCAAATGCTGCTTCATTTGCCATAGCAAACAACGGCAACTTTGACTTTCCTTCACAAATTTGGAGCAAGAAAGACCAAAAATAACATGCTGCATGCCGCATACACATTTACATTCGCAGTCGCATGCTGCGTATCGCGTATTTGGAATCTGACTTTTAGCCAGGGTCATCTTTTACCCCTTCTTTGGATAGCGGTGAATATTTTATGTACATTTTCACCAAAAGGCTGAATGCTGGTGTATGAAAGTGTGAAATGTTGTTGAACAAAATCTTGGTTTGTGAAAGTTTGGTTTGTCAAAGCTTAGTTTGTATAAGCTTGGTGTTTGAAAGTATTATTTGTGAAAGCTCACTTTATGAAACCTTGTTTGGGAAGACCTGGTTTGTAAAAGCTCAGTTTGTGAAAGCTTGGTTTGTGAAAGTATTATTTGTGAAAGCTCACTTTGTAAAAGCTCAGTTTGTGAAAGCTTGGTTTGTGAAAGTTTAGTTTGTGAAAGATCAATATGTGAACGCTTGTTTGTGAAAGCTTGGTTTGTGAAAGAATTATTTATGAAGGCTTACTTTGTAAAACCTTGTTTGTGAAAGTTTAGTTTGTGAAAGCTCAGTTTGTGAAAGTATTATTTATGAAAGCTCACTTTGTGAAACCTTCTTTGTGAAAGCTTGGTTGGCTTGTGAAAGCTCAGTTTGTGAAAGCTTGGTTTGGTAAAGCATGATTTGTGAAAGCTGTCTGTGTGAAAGTATTATTTATGAAAGCTCAGTTTGTGAAACTTTGTTTGTGAGAGCTCAGTTTGTGAAAGCTTGGTTTGTGAGAGCTCAGTTTGTGAACGCTTGGTTTGTGAAAGCTCAGTTTGTGAAAGCTTGGTTTGTGAAAGCTCAGGTTGTGAAAGCTTGGTTTGTGAAAGCTCAGTTTGTGAAAGCTTGGTTTGTGAAAGCTCAGTTTGTGAAAGCTTGGTTTGTGAAAGTATTATTTGTGAAAGCTCACTTTGTGAAAGCTCAGGTTGTGAAAGCTTGATTTGTGAAAGCATGATTTGTGAAAGTTTAGTTTGTGAAAGATCAATTTGTGAAAGCTGTCTGTGTGAAAGTATTATTTATGAAGGCTTACTTTGTGAAACCTTGTTTGTGAAAGTTTAGTTTGTCAAAGCTCAATATGTGAAACTTGCTGTGTGAAAGTATTATTTATAAAAGCTCACTTTGTGAAACCTTGTTTCTGAAAGCTTGGTTTCTGAAAGCTCAATTTGTGAAAGCTTGGTTTGTTGAAGGATGATTTTGTTAAAGTTTAGTTCGTGAAAGCTCAATTTCTGAAAGCTTGGTTTAGTAAATCTTGATTTGTCAAAGCTTGGCCTTTTAAAAGCTTGAATGTGGCATGTGGTACTGTGGGATCCTCCTTGTCTGATTGTAAGGCAATGCCAAGAGACAACAGGGGAGAATAATATGCACTGCTCAGATAATAATCCTCAATCTCCGCTCTCTGCGGCGCCACAGATCATGTGACCCACCAGGTGACCAGCCAGGCCACGGGTAACCTCTCATGGTGGGGGGTGGCCGCTAGCCAGTCGCAGAGGAGGGTGGTCCACCCAGGGACTGCCTCTAGTTGGCCTGCTGGGACTTGTTTCAGTATAGGGGAAACAGAGGTCACCATAGTCCCTACTATCACCACTTAGTAGTAAGGCTCATGCACAGACCATTACACATTGTTTATGAAAGCAGTGTGTAGCAGACAAAGTAGTTAACCTGAGACCCCACTGGAGATTCAGTCAGATGCACATTTAATTTGAAAAGGCATTAAGCGCTCTTTTCACACTGGCCACATTGGAAGGCTAATATGATCCCATTGGACAATCATTAATTGCGGATGGTAATAAGACCCAGGTTAGTTAGTTTATCTCACTTGTTGGATTTGGGATATTATATATAAGTACCAGTTGTATGTGGAAAGTTTGGTGGCTTACATAAATGTTGGCTGTACAGTGATTGCCCGTTACAGTGTGAAGCGGGTGGTGGCGCCACCATCAGAGCTGAGGTTGACTAGGCTGCAGCAGTAAATGACTACTCCAGACTTCATCAGTTGATGACTAGGAGAGTGCTGGGGAGCAGGAGGGATATTCTGTGTTATTATACTCATATAATTCTAATACCGCATATATATCTCACACCACTGGTATGGCTGGGAGTGGTGGCGCGACATATCTCAACTTTGAAAAGGGGTCACCCATTAAGTAGTACACAACATATACAGGCGATGATATAAGGAACATTCCCTTCCATGCCTATATACTCACATAATCCTTATACATCAAATTTATATATATATGATTGTATTATATTATACTGAGTTAGTGCCAGTTTTCCTATATCACTTGAAAGCAAACAATTATGTCGTGGGGGTGATGAAAATGGGAAATATTGCGCCTAGAGTGGGACTCGAACCCACATCTCTTTGCATTCCGGGCCAGTGTGCTAACCATTACACCACCTAGGCTCCCTGATATCAACACACTACCCACGCCTACCTGTCTATGCGGCTCCTTGCCTGAGAGGTCAGTGCAGACCACTACAATTATATTAATACATCTAAATAATTTAAGAATGGTTGAAGAGTTAAGGTGCAAAACCCTACAAACACGATTCTGGCTGAAATGAAAGTATGCCTACTAGGTTTCCGCTGAGGGTGTGCTCAGTCCTATAATCAAATCCCGGTTTATTTTGTCCCACCGAGTATGAAATTGATAGACTTTAATTGAAAGCAAAACTGCATTTTACAGTAAACAGTTAAAATGGATTTTGCGCTTAAACTCTTTGTTCACTTTGGGAACCAATTTATAAAGACCAGCCATTACCAGACATTTACTAGTTAGTAATGAACTGTTGTGGGGCAAGTATCTCTGTTATTCGCATTATCTAGGCCTGCTACTCCTATAACCTCATTTGATCTGCCCCTGTGTTGTTTGTGGTGGTTATTTAATAAATGACACCAATATCTAATTTAGAGATATAGAATCAAATCTAGATAATTGTGTTGAATTTTGAAAATGTGATGATTTCCCCATATCATGGTGCTTAAATTTCACTGATTGAAAAACAATTTGTAGGCATAGCGTCTTGTTGTCTTTTCCTCTGACCTTGGACCTATCCAGGTATATTAGTGTTACAAAAGTTGCATACACGGATGGTTTCCAGTTTCTGACACATTCTGAATGTGAGTTTGATCATTATAAAATACTGCAATATCCGCAGCTGACTACCACCTTGGTTTTGCTTCATTAAAGAATATGATGTTTTGTAGCATTTTATTCCTTCAAGTTATATTTCTTCATGTTTTATTCCTTGGGTGTTATGCCATCTGCAAACCACCAGAAAATGCCAAGCCAGGTCCTTTCAGTGCGCATATGTCCAGCCATGAGAAAGTTCTGCGGGGTCTGTCTGAATAAAGTGGCTTTAACCTGGACCCGGATGTAGATGCTATTGTAGACTGGAAGCTGCTCTATTAGAGAACTGAAAACACATGATTTATTTAAACCTGCATAGTCAAATGAAATCATGAAATTTCCGAAACCTACAGGCATACCATGGAATAAGTATCATCATCATCATGCTGTCAGTCGCAATGTGTCAAAGACTGCTTATATTTCTTAACCGCCACTCTCCATTTAGCTCTCTCCTGTGAGAGTGATTTCCATGAATCAGTCCTAATGTCTCTCAGCTCCAGGATTCTCTTGATAGTATGCTTGAACCGGAGACAAGGACGTCCTCTCTTTCTCTGGACAGAAGACAATTGAGAATAGAGGATCTGCTTTGGTAGCCTGTCCGTGGACATCCTTATCACATGTCCAGTCCACCGGAGGTTCTTTCTGATCAGAAGATCTTCCATAGAGGACAGCCCCGTCCAATCGAGTATTTCCTTGTTTGTCACTTTGTCCTTCCAGGTTATCCTCAAGATCGAACGCCGATGTCACATCATGAAGGCTTGCAGCTTTTTCACCTGTCCTCTGTACACTGTGCAGGCCTTGGCTCCATATAGTAGGATGGATAGCACAATTGTGCAGTAGATCTTGCCTTTCACCCGTGTGGACACATGGTGGTTGTACCAGAGTCTCTGGCATAGTCAACCAAAAGATGTGCTAGCCCTAGCCATCGTCCTCTGTATATCACCATCAATGTGGGCATCACTTAATATAGTGCTTCTGAGGTAGGTGAATTCTTGGACAGATTTCAGCTTGTTTCCAACAACCATGATATCCTCCTCTCGTGTTCTTGTAGAGTTGGGTTCATACAGCACTTCCGTCTTTTTGATGTTAATCTTCAGGCCAAACTTGTTTGACACATTGGAGAAAGCATCCAGTATTCTCTGGATCTATTCAGCAGAGTGGGCAACCAGTGCAAAGTCATTTGTGAATAGCATCTCTCTCACCAGTATCTGAGTAGTCTTGGTCTTTGCTCTTAAGTGTGTGACCTTGAATAGGTCAGGACTCTGTCTAGACTGTATATCAATGCCATGCCCCATGCCACAGAAGGCCTCATTGAGCATTGCCAATAGGGAGATGGAGAAGAGCGTGGGGGCCAGCACACAGCCTTGCTTGAGACTATTTGTAACACCAAACGTTTCTGAGACTTCCCTTCCAGCACTAACTTGTACCATCATTCCATGGTCCCATGGTAACAAGTAGTTAGTCATCAACACTTACAACAAACATATATCAATGCTTCTCTCCTTCAATGGCCCTCTTTCTGGTGCATGAAGGGAACATTGCAATAAGTATGAACATCACATCACAATCTCAGTTCCTATGTGTTATCACATTTCCACATAGGCGTTTATGTCACAAAGCGAGTGAGGCACCCATTGCTTCTCTGTTACATAACCATGGTTCCCACTCCGTCGCCCGAGAATAATAATGTTCTTTGCCAATATATAAATCCAAACCGAAAATCCGTATAGTTTTACACATGTTTGGAGTCTCATTGAGGCATATGTTGGTAATGCGATGCTAGATGTTCTCTAGTGTGTCATGTTCAATGTTACCAGGGAGGTTGAGTAGCTTCTGGAAGTGTTCACACAATCTTGCCACAATTCTCTTGCTGTCGGAGAAGGTTTCCGTTCCATCTGGTTATTTCAGGTGCACAGGCCCTTTCTTCTCACGTCCCCACACCTCCTTCAGTCCACTGTAGAAACCCTCAATTTTGTTGTTATCTGCAGATCTCTGCAGCTCCTCTGCCTTCTTTTCCCACCAGTCTGATTTCAGGGCACGAATGCATTTTTCTAGCAGTCTGCAGGCATCTTTGTACACTGTAGTGGTGGATCTGGTACTCCTGGTCTGGAACACTCTCTGCTGGGATTGGTCTCTTCTACTCATAAGATTCTGTAGCTCCTGGTCATTCGGGGCAATCTTGGTGTTTTCTGTCTGGCTTGCCAAGAATGTCTTAGCTATGTTGTGTACTATCTGTTGCAAAGCTGCCCATTCCTCATCTGTTGTTGAGCTTTCCTCCTGTTCCAATTTGGTGAGAGTGCTGTCCATCTCCTGCTTGAACCTCTCCCTATGTTCGATGGTATGTAGTTTTGCTATGTTGAGCTTGGTTGGTATCCTTGCCCCTTGTATTTTGGGCTTTTGTTGTTTCATGCGGTTGTGCATTTCATAAAAGTTACTTGCAAAGTGTTGAAGTGCTGCTGGCTTTTGGAAGTTACTAAGAGCACTCTCTCAGGGAGGAAATAGAGGTCTCACACCAGCAAGAACACATCAAGACAGGCGCAAACTATTTATCCCTGCAGTGGCTGGCCGAGAGATGTTGAGAGTTCCATTCATCACCACCCTTAATGATGCCATGGAAGCATGTTTTTTTGTTAGGGTTTGCAGCCTTAGCCTTTGGTTATATCAAGAACATATACCGCAATGCAGTGGTTTATAACTTTGCAAGGCAGGGGCATCAAACTCCCAGAGGTATTTTAGCAGATAGGTACTGCAATACCCGCAATACCAATGGAATACTAAGACCGTCCAATAGAACCTGTTACTACTGCTCTAAGAAATGCATTATACGCACACCAACTTTAATTAAAAACCAATGTTTGAAACACAAAACCATCAGAATTTGAATCTCTACAACTTATTATTATAGTTAAATTAGTATTAAAATGAATATTATACTATAAATATATTGGCTGGAATTTCACAATCTCCTTGACTTGACTTTGAAGTAGTTTTAATTATGCATACATCACCTTGGACATATTGTAGGGAAAACATGCCAATTGAATATATCCATCAAACTTCTGAGGCAAGTGCTTTTAGAAGTAATCCTTGCAGATTCTATTAAATTGAATTACTATTCCCTTCTGCCACTGTCTATGTAACAACACATGCCTCAAGGCGCAAATGCCAATGAAAACATCAAATTTTCCAAAACCGAAACAAATAACTAGATTGTATTATACGCATCTAACTTAGAGACTGTTGCAATTATCAAGCATTTGTCATGACGGATAAAGAGATACTGAATCAAATCAAAAGATTATCTTACTGCTGAAGCCTAGGGTGTCAGAGTTGTGGTGTCCTTGCAATATTAATGGTGTATGTTTCAAATGTGTTTTAACATATAAGCCATTTCAAACACAAGTCACTTCAAACGAAAGTAAGGTAGATTGTAGGGATCAACCTAATGGCCCTGTCACACTACGACGTGACTACGTCAGCGTAGGCAGAACGTGAAAATAATTATATTACGTTGACGTTATGGGCGTAATATGCAAATTGTGGACGTGAGCGTAACGTGAAAGTAACGTCGGTGTACGTCGTGACCTTAGCTGTAACGTGACAACGTTAGGGGGGAGGGGTAATTGGCGACGTGACCGGGCGTTAGTGTAACGTGAGCGTAACGTCGCCGTAACGGGTGCGACGTGGACGTAACGTGACCGTAACGCCACCGTAATGTGACCGTAACGTGACCGTAACGTGACCTTAACGTGACCGTAACGTTACCGTAACCGTGACCGTAACGTGACCGTAACGTGACCATAACATGACCATAACGTGACCGTAACGTGCAAAACGCTGCCCACACGTTGCTCCCACCTGGGCCGTCGGTCTGACGTGACATAACGTGACTCTAACGTCATTTACGCTGCTATAACGATCGCGGAACGTCAACCTAACGTCATTGTGACGTCATCCCGACATAACGGCTTCACGTCGAGATACGTCGAAAGTTTTGAACAGGTTCAAAACCTTGACGCGCGCCGACGTAACACAACGTAACATGACGTAGCTCGACGTCACTCTAACGTCATTATGACGTCATCATAACGTAACCCAACGTACGGCAACGTAATGACGAAAAATCATCACGTTAGGCTCACGTTGGCTCGTTACGTCGTAGTGTGACAGGGGTATTATATAGGTATCTCAGTAAATGACAGAAAGTCAAAACCATGGGATTATGCACGTGTAATATGTGCATCATTATCTGAGGTGGAAGCAAATACGATGAAGTCATCTTGTTAACTAGCGGTATTTTTCACACTAGAATCTTTATAGGAAATATAACCCTAACTTCTGTGTGTGGAGGCCGGAAAGCACTAATGTATTATATTACTCAAGCGATGATCCGCTTACTGTATCTGCTTACTATATCTGCTTACTATATCTGCTTACTATATCTGTTCCAAGAAATATCAAACCAACAGAATTTAAGTGTGGTAAAGTCTAGTAGGGAGGGGTGGCTGGCTCCTCCTGCTGTGCTGTCTCCAGGTCATCTGCCTGCCACACCCCCTGCCCCAGCTCTTTTATTCAGATTCAAACATTCAAAATACAGGTACATTATGGGGTCTCAAATTGTGGACGTGAGCGTAACGTGAAAGTAACGTCGGTGTACGTCGTGACCTTAGCTGTAACGTGACAACGTTAGGGGGGAGGGGTAATTGGCGACGTGACCGGGCGTTAGTGTAACGTGAGCATAACGTCGCCGCAACGGGTGCGACGTGGACGTAACGTGACCGTAACGCCACCGTAACGTGACCGTAACGTGACCGTAACGTGACCGTAACGTGACCGTAACGTTACCGTAACCGTGACCGTAACGTGACCGTAACGTGACCGTAACGTGACCATAACGTGACCGTAACGTGACCGTAACGTGCAAAACGCTGCCCACACGTTGCTCCCACCCGGGCCGTCGGTCTGATGTGACATAATGTGACTCTAACATCATTTACGCTGCTATAACGATCGCAGAACGTCAACCTAACGTCATTGTGACGTCATCCCGACATAACGGCTTCACGTCGAGATACGTCGAAAGTTTTGAACAGGTTCAAAACCTTGACGCGCGCCGACGTAACACAACGTAACATGACGTAGCTCGACGTCACTCTAACGTCATTATGACGTCATCATAACGTAACCCAACGTACGGCAACGTAATGACGAAAAATCATCACGTTAGGCTCACGTTGGCTCGTTACGTTGTAGTGTGACAGGGGTATTATATAGGTATCTCAGTAAATGACAGAAAGTCAAAACCATGGGATTATGCACGTTTATTATGTGCATCGTTATCTGAGGTGGAAGCAAATACGATGAAGTCATCTGACGCTGAAACATTGGCTGTCAGAATGAGTAGTCTCTGTATCATGTGTTAGCGTTTCTGTTATTATTTAGCTTATTTTCATTTTAAAGCTGCATATTTCGATGAAAACAAAACATTTTCAAAACCAAAACAGTCATCTAGAGTTGATTCTACCAAATTGTCAACACAAAAGCAGTTATCTAGATTTGATTCTACATATCTATTTCAGATAGTTGTGCACTTTAAAAAACATGTGTCACCACTTGGAAAGGAATGTAAATGCGATTTAATATAATATGCTACTGCAGAAGCCTATTGTGTCGATTATCTAAAACACTTGACCTACTTAGCATATTATCTCGATCCTCACATGACCATTGTGGCATGCATGCCAAAATTAAATTGTGATGCTTAGACTTCAAATATCTCAACAGTTAGCCATTTAAAATCAAAGTTACCTGAATCTAAATTAAGATAGATAACACGATCAACCTAATATATTGTCATGGGGGTGTTGATAATGGGAAATACTGTGCCTAGAGTGGGACTCAAACGCACATCTCTTTGCATTCCGGGCCAGTGTGCTAACCAGTACACCACCTAGGCTCCCTGATATCACCATACTGTCCACGAATGTCTATGCGGCTCAGTACTGACCACTACACTCATCCCCCTGGAATTGTAGGTCTTTTAATGCTTACAATTACATACACACAGGCAATGCGCTAAAGGGGCTGTCACACTACGATGTATGGCCTTAGCCGACGTATGCGATTTTCAATAAAATGTTTGCAAACAGCATCATACATTATGTATAAGTTGGGCATACGTTGGGTACGCTCGGGATATGGTGTCATAGGTTGTATTATGCCGGTGTGCGTCGATCTGCTAAAAAATGTTTGTACATGTTCAAAATTGTCAACATATGTTGATGTGTGCCTCGTACATTGAACATATGCTGCATGTACATTCAGGATATGTCGGCGTATGTTGGAAATATGTTTGGGATACATTGGAATAAATTGCTGTATGTTAGATATACCTTCAGTCTGTTGGGAACGTACAGTCTGCATACTGCCGACAGGTGCATAAGATACTCCAAACGTACTTTGAACATATGCCTGCCGTATCTCCACCATACTTAATGTATAGACCATACTTCTAACGATGGAGTAACGTATGTAGCGTTGCTCAGCGTACTGTCACCGAATGCAAACTTTTTGCAAATGTTTTGTGAGGCACATGAATACTCTCAATAGGTCAGAGATATGTTCTGCATACATTACGTACGTTGTGTGTACGTTGTGTGTACATTGTGTGTATGCCCATTTTTATCCCTAGCGGCGTGATAAGTTTGGCGTATGCCAACCTATTTTGATTTGAAATTTATTTCAACACGTTACGCACACACCGGAGCCATATGTGTAGTGTGATAGGGCCTTTACATATACATACACAGGGTAGGTTCAACCACTATACAACGCATAGCTTTACAGGATCCTGGTCACGGCAACCAGTGTCATAGGGGTGATGACAATGGGAAATATTGTGCCTAGAGAGGGACTGGAACACACATCTCTTTGCATTCTTGGCCAGTCCGCCTCCCTGATGTCACCACACTACACACACCTACCTGTCTATGCAGCTCCTTGCCTGAGAGGTCAGTGCAGACCACTGCAATATTTATGTCAGAAACCGTCAGAAACTCCAAACCATCCACATGTGTAACTCTAATTGTTTTGGGTTTGAAAATGTGATGCTTTAATCGGACAATTCAGATGGCGAGTTAAATGCAACTCAGTACATTCAAGTGCATTTCTAATAATATCTATATCACTACCAATTATTTAACTCCTAGGCTACAGAGACAATACAAGACATGGTTTGGATGAGAAGATCTCTGGCTGTTTGTCTGTTGTTGTTTTACGTCCTAGCAACATCTAAGGTCATATCAGGACCTGTACCAACTTGTGACAGTGTGTGCTCATGGCAACTTTATAGTGCTGCCCCACTGGAAGACCAGGCCGCCAGCACCATGACCTGATATCCCACTCATTCACATTATCCTGACACTGAGCCAACCAGTCCTTGTCCTATCCTAATAATGCCAAACGCCAGGCTAGGAAGCGATACATATAAATTTCTAAGTCATTGGTTTGACTCGACCAAGGTTCAAACCCCCGACCCCACGATCTACCAACACGGGAGACGGACGCTCTAACTCATTTGGCCATCCCATCTGGTCAGGTCTCTCACAGGCACCGCCAAGAATGCCCTACCCTTTATTTAAAATCAAAATTTGAATGACTAGTGCTGAGCAGCTGCGCAAACTGGTGTGTATGCTGCTGCGCTCTGCCGGGGTGAATGGCTAGAGCCACACAATGGCTTGATGGAGGTTATGTAACCTTGCTACTAGCACCAGAGAATGTGGGAGGGAGCAACAGAAGTCAGCAGAAGCAAACATACATTTTGTTTGTTTGTGATGGGTGTATTTATGCTGCCCATACCGGTTAAGTCTAATGACTTGTTTTCGCGGTTAGACAGTAATAGTCTTGTGACTCCCCTTCTTTTGATCACTTTCAGTTGTTGTGAAGCTAACTACTGCATGTATTCTTTCTCTGTTTGTAAGCATTCTCCCACATCCCCCACACCTCTGTGAGTTTTTAGTTCTACAATCGGATAATTGTTTGATTACCAATAGTTAATTTCTCTGAATGTCTCAACCTTGCTTTGTTAGTGGTCATTAGGTTTTGATTTTAAGTTTAAAGTTTACTTCTGCTTACAATCTAAATGCTTTTTAAATACTCACATAGATCTGACTAATATTGATCTAGTTATATGACACTACTGTTACCATATTGCTATGGAACTTTTGGATTACACAATTTCATCGTGTTACATGGTGCAAATTGTGTAATCAACAGGTATGGTACACCTTATTCTATATCCCTTTTGTGTAAATAACCCTGAATTGAAAAATGGCTGGAAGACCAGTTCTTCAGCACTGACTTATTCAGCAGAATAAACATTTGCCAATAATTAGATAGCTTATGTAAATACAGTTCCTATGAACAGAATATGTAGTATCCCAATCATGGATAATACCCACCTTCTTCCTGAAATAATACTCACATAATAAATTATACAACAGGTCATTCTTATATCTAGAACTCTCTAAAGAGCAATTCTTACACATTATCTAGAACTCTCTAAGACGATTGTACCGGGCGCCTAATCGGTAGAGCGCAGGGCTTGCGTGCGGAAGATCGAGAGTTTGGTTCCCGGTCGTATCAAACCAATGACTTTAGAATTGATACTTGTCGTGCTTGGCATTAATAGGAGAGCGCCAGCACTGGTTAGTTCAGTATCAGGATAATGTGACTGAGTGTGATATAAAGTCATGGTGCCGGCAGCCTGATTCCCCAGTAGGACAGCACTATAAAGTTGGCATGAGTGCGCGCTGTCCGAAGTCGGTACCCGACCTAAACCTGACCCTACTCTTATATGTTGCCAAGACATAACACTTAAAGCGTTTGCCCTACTTAGCGTGTTCACTCATTCCTCACATTAATTTATCTGATGAGCTTTGGAGAGAGCGCTGACTGTTCACATTCAGGAAATGGCTACATAGAAAAGATGAAATCATCGTGCAAATGGGCAACACCTGGGATATTGTACATGTCATATCTACCTGTAATAGGCAGTCCCTACCTGGAAGTAAATACCCGATGATAAGTATCCAGTAACCAGCGCAAAAGATGTGGTTTGGAACATGACACTGCCATTAATTGGTGACATTTCTTTGTCTACATAATGCTTACCTTACTTTCACCTCGTGTCTGCATATCAAATTTCATGTTAGTGCTTTGTATACTAGTGCTTTGTATTAGAAAAAAAGGCTCCACTAATTGGATTGCAATTTGTAGTTCTTTGTTTGCGGAATATGTGAGCAATGTGAATGGAAAATTCCATTATTTGTCAGTCTTCCTCCCAAGCCACCTGTACCCCAATGCGTTCGACTCGCTGAGCGCCCCGAGTCTAATACCCCTGTCACACTACGATGTAACGAGCAAACGTAAGCCTGACGTGATCATGTTTCGTCATTACATTGACGTATGTTGGGTTACGTTATGATGACGTCAGAATAACGTTAGACTGACATCGAGCTATGTCATGTTATGTCGTGTTACGTCGGCGCGCGTCAAAGTTTTGAATCTGTTCAAAACTTTCGACGTAAATCGAACATAAGGGTTTATGTTCGCCGTACGTTCTGTGCATGTTCGGCGAACGTCAATGACGTTAAACGGACATTATTCAAATGCTGCCCACTACATTCAACTACGTTCCACTAAGTTGACCCACATTAAACCCGGTGGAAATGTCCACGCGGCGTAATGGGAACATCAGGAGAACGTCAGGACAACGTCAGGAGAACATACGTTCAATGTACGTTCAACATTTCGCCACCGTGTCATCACGTATGTAACGTCACGTAACATAGTTCTGGCGATGGAATAACATTCATAACGTTCCATGAGCATAATGGCGTTGTCCTCTCTCGTTGAATGACGGTATCACTATGCTTTACCGATGTTACGCTCTCATCAACTATGCTGCATCCACGTTCAACTTGTGCCCAAATTTGCATACTACGCCGAGAAGTTCAATATTCTTCACATTCTCCCTACGCTGATGTCGTTACATCGTAGTGTGACAAGGCCTTAAAGGAAACACTGAGTGCCCAAGTCTAAAGGAAAACTTGTTTTATTTAACGACGCCTCTAGAGTGCATTGATTTTCATCATCGGCTATTGGACATCAAACATATGGTCATTCTGGCTATTCCTTTGGAGTAAACAGGCTGCTGCCACATAGGGTACTCTTTTTGATAAGTAGCAAGGGATCTTTTATAGCGACTTTCCCACAGACAGGACAGCACATACCACATCCTTTGATGAACTAGTTGTGGACCACTGGCTGGAACAGAAAATAACCCAAACTTCAAATCGATCCACTGAGCAGGATTGATGGATGACCCAAACCTTCACAGGGGGAGACTCTACGGTCTGAGCTACGTCCCGCTGCGCCCCCCCCCCTCCACCCCCCACCCCCACAAAGTCAAATCTCTCAGAAATCTGGGGCTGAGAGGTGGCAGGTGTCACAACCAGTATTTCTTGCAATTATATCCACTGGTCTTATTAGCAATTATATAGGCCTGGTGTGCATATATCCTCCGGTGCGACTGACACTGGTCAACATCCGGGGGAGTTGAGGTGGGCGAGATGGCGCCACCTGTAGAGTGTTGTATCTTATGGAGGATAACAATACTAAGAATAATAGGTAATATTACGTTGCACATCTTTATACTCGCATAATACGGTATACATCACATATATTTAATTAACAAATATACATATACAGTAAAACCTCTATGAGAGACCACCTCCACAACTCTAGGCGCAATCATTCCCATTTTCATCGCTCGACAACATATATATGTACTCAAATATTGGGAGCCAAAACAAAATATAGAAAATCCTGGAACGATGCAATGCCAATTAGCGAAGTATAACGACGCATACACTATGTTTATTATCCAACTCCAATTGCGTGCAGTTTACTATCACAAGTGCTATCTTAATTTATCTGTCAATCAAATAAAGCATTACCACCACACTTATTCTCTATCCATTATCAAACTTCAATTGCATACACTTCGCTACTACAAATGGGAGCTTCATTTATGGATAAAGCAATTAAAGGAGTATAATGCTTGCATTAGCAAACTACAATGCCGCCCAGTTTACTATTAAATTGGGAGATGTGGAAGAATACTTACAACCAGATAAAGAATGCATGCAGTAGATAGCTAACGAACAACTGACAGTATTAACACAAAGGGGACAATGAGACTATTACTGTCTAGCGGTCAACACACATCATTAGACATAACCGTTATGGGCAGCAAAAATACGCCATAACCACAAATAAATAAATACCTGGCATGAAGACCATTGGTCTGGCGTGGAAAAAAAAACGTTATTCAAGGACTAAACTACATATTATGACTAACAAATTCATTGCACCCAGCCCAGTTTTTCTTCTTTTTTTTCTTGAAGATTTATACTGCCTATCATGGATAAGTCTGAATGAACAAAGTTTCACCATTAGACAGTTTCTCAATAGAAAGCCAGAGCCTACACTTTTACCGACCCAATAGATTGTTAACCTCCCATACCACATAGACATGGTATTAGAGCAAATGGCCTTTGATGACGCTGTAAGGTATACACAGCGGTGGAAATCCAAATTGGCAGAGGTGGTGCACGGGGAATCAAACCACCAACCTTCAGATTAGGAATCTGACCTAGAAAAAAGTCAGACACTCTAACCACTGCACCACAGAGAACACCACTCAATCAGGTTACATCCACCCACCTGCCCTGTTGTCCACACTGCCCAATCACTATTCTGAAGCCAATCACATGACCATGCAGTGCATTAACATACGCCTTCCTCCAATTCACACCGAGTACTTTCCATGTCTCCATCTGCATTACCTGCTCTAACAAATGCACATGTCTCCCCCCCCCCCGGTTCCATTAGTACACTTTGGATACTGTTACTTTTTTTTCTTTTATTTTGTGGTAAATATGTTTATTCTACTGAATAAGTCTTTGGTCAGTGCCGAAGCACTGGTCTTCCAGCCATTTTTCAATTCAGGGTTATTTACACAAAAGGTATATAGAATAAGGTGTACAATACTTGTTGAATAGACAATTTGCACCATGTAACACAATGAAATTCTGAAACCCAAAAGTTCCATAACAATAGTGTCATATAACCAGATCAATATTAGTCAGATCAATGTGAGTATTTACATAGTATTTAGAATGTAAGCAGAAGTTATCTTCTGTATTCAGTTGGTAAATGTGTACTAAGTTTGAATGTTCAGTTGCAGTTAGGCAAGCGCTATATAAATGTTGGGTTTGTTAGGAAAATTCTAGAGTAACTCTAATGTAGCTAGTTATGTGAGTTTATGCATTATGTTGTTGGGGTGGGGTTGTTAATAATACACTGGACCATCTGTGACCAGTGAAGCAGTGGGACCAATCCCAGTGCATTTAGGTCTTAAATTTTACATTTTTACCTGGGTTGTCTCTGTCATTGTATATGGTTGACTGGAGATAACAGAGGAACAGCAACAAATTAAAAAAGTGGGGGCTGGGGGGGGGGGGGGGGGGGGGGGGAGAAACCGAGGCGGAGGGTTTGGTGGTCTGCCACTTACGGTATGGTGACGCCAGGGAACATACTTTACTGCAACTGCATAAGGGCCTGCCCAATCCGATGTACTCTTAGTGAGTTTTTGAATTCTAGGTAAGAGGACGCTGCCCTGGTTCTGGTTGGTAGGTTGTTCCACATCATGCTGCCTTTGTAAATTGGTGCTTTAATTAACTAAGTTACTAAGTGGCCAACTAAAGTTTTCAACATTTTTAATGTAGTACAAACAGTACTCATTTTGGAGACATCCATCACCCCAACATTAGTAAACCTAACCATTTTACCACAGTCCCAGAATGCGTGTTCGAATGAGTTGAGCATGCGCCTCCCATTTGGATAGGCAATGGGAAATGTTAATGCGCTCCAGTTAGAATTGTCTCCAGTGTTGGTACACTTGTCGCGGGGGTGATGAAAATGGGAAATATTGCGCCTGAAGTAGGAATCGAACCCAGATATCTTCCTGTCAGTGTCCTAACCATTACATCACCTAGGATCCATGATGTTTCCACCCTACCGACGCTTACCTGTGTATCCGGCTCCTTGCCTGAGAAGTCAGTGTAAACTATGACACTTGTCCCGCTGAAATTGTCTTTTAAATGGTCAGTTAGTGCTTACAATTAAATATACACCAGCGAGCTCTTACATACATACACAGCGCAGGTTCAACAACTATGCACCATGTAGCGTGTACAGGATCCTGGTCATGGTAACCAGTGTCATGGAAGAGTTGAAAATTGGAAACACTGCACAGAGAGCAGGAATCGAACTTATAGCTCTTGCATTCCTGGACCAGTGTGCTAACCATTACACCACATAGGATCCCTGATGTTACCACCCTACTCACACCTACCTGTGTATGTGGTTCCTTACCGGTGAGTAAGGTCAGAGATCAGTGCATACTATTACACACATGTAACCACATAGTGTCCATCTCAAACTTAGCAAGCTACAATAGATAAGTACTTGAACCATATAATTATATATCTTAACACACCTATCCGTTATGAGCAGGGTAAATAAATTCATCACCAACAAAAAATGTAAAAATTGATGTGGTTATATCCATAGCCCAGTCTTCTCACTTTTATGTGTGAATGATGTGTTTAGCAACCCTGTCAGTGACACAGGGATGGGGGGGGGTAATTAATATCCAATAAGCGGATATCGACAATGGACAACAGGATATGTGTCATTATTAATTGATCGACCGTGAATTGTAGTCCAGACCTTCCGAACGGGAGGCCGGCGCTCTGCAGATTCGGCCACCGCATCCGGTACTAGCCACCGATACCAACAGTTGAGATTAAGCATGTGAGTCAGTCAAGGTATTTTCGTGGATCTATGGCGATATTCTGCTAAATGAAAGAATACAGAATATACAGTTGGGTTCGTCCAGGGTTCTCTGAACATAACCCAGTCACACTAGGCTTGCAACCACATTGCTGTAAAATTCTTCGATTAAGTATGTAGTGAGTATCGACATGGCTGTATGGGAAACAGTACTCCCTTTATAATGTTCTCACCGGGGGAGGGAAGAGGTGCACCTTTAATCATGATCCCCCCCCTTATCTCACCCAGCCACACGGTCACTGTATGATACGATAACTGGGTAGTGGCCGGGTCTGGGTCGGCGGAGGGTGGGTCAATCAC
Source organism: Branchipolynoe longqiensis (assembly GCA_030323885.1). Taxonomy (NCBI): domain Eukaryota; kingdom Metazoa; phylum Annelida; class Polychaeta; order Phyllodocida; family Polynoidae; genus Branchipolynoe; species Branchipolynoe longqiensis. The sequence continues at coordinate 110,360,669 of CM059189.1, read as the reverse complement.
CCAATCCATGTATATGTCTATATATATATATATATATATATATATATATATATATATATATGGATTCTGGTCTTATATATCAGTGCAGATTCCTACAAGTATTAACCATTACACTACCAATGGACCCTGATGCAGTCACCCTACCCTATCCACGCCTACCTGTATATATTGCTCTTTGTCTGAGAGGTGAGCGCTTACTACTACACGTGCAGACTAACTACCTAGGCGCCCTGATGCACTCACCCGATCCACACCTACCTGTCTATGTGGCTTCTTACATGAGACGTCATTGCAGACCACTGCACTTACAATGAAGCAAATAAATGCCAGACTGGCATCGTGTTCCATTGAGCCTGAAGAAGGTCTACCTAACGTGTCCCATGCACTGAAACAACAACAAAGCACTTTTACCACGTCTGCAAACTTAAAACAAGCCTCGCCCTAATTCATGACACGAGACGGAGCTATAGTATGGAACTTTATTGGGGTTTGTATGTAAGTGTACAGTCAATGGGGTAGTTGAATGCAATAATATTAGGTACAATAAGGAGTCAGTCAATAGTTAATAGGTACATGAGAATAGGTCAGATAGCATGACAGTACAATGTGAGCATATATGTAGCAATGCGAGAATAGGAGACATGTGCATCAGGTATGCGGTCAGCTATGTAGGTAAGGCAGGTCGGTAGTGGAGGTCGTGTGGGCGGGGAGGAATATGTCTGGTGAGGTCTTGGGGGCGAGAAGGGGAGGAAAGAGAGGAATAGGGTCAATAGGGGATGGCCTGAGGGAGGTGTGGGTTAGGTCGCGACCCGGGCCTCAACTCTTATCGCTGTGTTGATGTCGGGTGTGTGGGAGGTGGAAATTAGTGGGAGGTCGTGTCGGTGCGCTGTCTGGTGAGAAGTGGGCTGAGCGGGTGCGCAGGGCAGTGTAGGGGCAGGGCGAGGAAGTGACGTCAGGGCGTCGCTGGTTCCCGGTTGTGGGCGGTGGTGGCGCCATCTGTAGGGTGGTATGGCAGGGGAGGTAAGGGATGGGGCAGGGGAGCGCAGTGGTGGCACCGCCTGTAGGGAGGCGGGTCAGGGTGTGTGAGCAGGGGGGGAGGGTAGGAGGAGCAGGGTAGGGATGTAGCGGGGTGGGAGAGGGAAGGGAGGTCAGCTCCCACTCGGTCCCGAATTACCCATATTACCACGGCAATATGCGCAATGCATGGACAACACATTGCGCAGTTTGTTCAACTAATGAGGTCACGCTGTCATAGATAATCCAGTATATGAGCCTGTCTCAAAAGGTGATAACTCTTTTTTTGTTTGTCCATTGCAACGATTGACACAAAACAGCAGAGAAATGGTTACAATGAAAACACAAGGACATTTGCTTCAAATCAATATGTATTCTATTGGGATTATGAAACACAATGTAAAAAACAAATCAGTTTATCCTGAGCAAATGCATAAGGAGATAGTATGTTGATCGTTACTATGGACAAAGTTGTGTCCCATATTGCTTAGCACCTTTTGAGACAGTCTTATATACTGCATGAAAGCAATCAATGCCATCATGCAGATTAGGAGCGCTGAGACAGGGGGCCCTGATGGCTGATAAGAAAAGGTCAGACACTATCAAGAAGTGCAGTGACCTATGAAACTGATGGTTATTTTCTACATCACAATTTCCATATGGAAACAATGGCTTCAGCAGTTAAAGATCTGACCACCAGGTTTGTAATGCATATTCTTTACACCACTAGTAACTATACATCTACCAATCAAAAAAGTATTGATTGCTGATTTGTTGTAACAATGCATCCCGGTATGTATGCATCTAGCTAGACATTTCAAATGCATATTTATATGGCTTCCATGTTACGATGGTGATCAGTAATTCTTTCTTTTTGTTATAGCAATTGAAATAATTATCATTGCCTATGCGTATTAAGTAGGTTAGCAATAATACATATATTTAATCTATCCCACAAAATATATTTAAATTATGCTTGTATGATTTTGTGCGAAAGTGAAAATATGAAAATTCACAAATTGACATGATGCATTCAAACAAGCTTTTCTTTTCAAATGTTGTTCAACGGTATTGTTGTAAAAACTTGTTTGAATTTGGTGTGTATGTTAAAATGACGTTCTGAATGTGTCCTTGATGTCCATGTTACACAAGTGATATTAAATATCCTGAGACGTAATGCTCTGTTTGTATAAGAACAAAATACAAAAAGTGAATTAGCTTTTTTCAACTCTGACATAAGAAGTTTGTTTTATTTAATGATGCGTCTAGAGCACATGGATTTGTATCATATGCTATTGGACTTAGAACAACTCTGATATATGCACAACACATAAAACTTCATATCAACATGGATTGTGCTATTATTTAGCATATTTGGGCTATTATTTGGAAGGTTTTGACTTTTGGTTCCATGCCACACTTTGATTCCTAGTTTCAGTGAATGACCCATTGGTCATAATGCTTGTATTGCGTTTGATTCGCGGCGATGGAAGACCGCCCCCCCCTCTCCCCTCTTCCGCCTCCTTCCTCCGACCCCCTGGCCTACTTCGCACCAGGCCCGCCCAGCCTCCAGCCACTCCGCCTCCTGCCTCCTCCAGCTCCACGACTCTACTTTTTACACCCACCCACCCTTGCTTTTTCGTTTTCTGTTTCTCTGTATAGGGTGGAGGGCCCTTTGGGGCTCTCTCCATCAATCAAACATAAACTTCCAAGATAATGAAGGGACAATGCTCACAAATAAAGATGTAGCAAACAAACTGAACACACCCTTCGCCACAGTAAGGCGAATGTCAGAAAAAATCAAGGGTCAGTGTTAGGTCCACTGCTCTTAATAATCTACATAAATGACCTTGAGAAATGGCTGCAAATGGAATGCCTCCAACTATATGCAGATGACATAGTCATATATGCAAAGGGCACCACATAAGAGAAGGTAATAGCAAAACTACATAAGCTCCTACTAAAATTGGACGAATGGTGTGAGTCCAACAAAATAACCATCAATGCAAGCAAATCAAAAACAGTATTCTTCTCACATAAACAAAGGCCAGAAAGAAATCTAGACTGTAAGCTAGGAAAGCAAAGATTAGAAAATGTAGATCATTACAAATAGCTAGGCCTTGAGTTGGACAGCCAACTAAACAACAACATATGTATACAAAAAATCATCCAAAAAGTGAACCACAAACTGTGGCTATTTGGCAAAAAGACTAAATGACACAAGAAATGTCAATAAAAATGTTCAAGGGCATGGTGCTCCCCTATTTTGACTATGGGGATGTAAACTAGATTGGCACAGAAAAATAACTTCTAAAAATACTACAATAGAGCCCTAAAAATCTGCCTAAGAGTAGACAAGCTGCACCCCACCTGTGACATACACAAAATAACTAAAGTAAAATTACTAGAAAATATGAGAATGATTCATTTAAAAACATTAGCATATAGCTATAGTCAAAACAACAAACTCCTAACAAAACCACAAAGGCAAATAATGCGCCACTACTAAGGCAGACCAGAAGCCAAACAAAAGCTCATGAAAGAAGCAAGCTGGAAATGGCTGCCAAGTTGTGGAACGCCGAAATGGTAAAGGAACAACAAATTCCTGACCTAAAAACATACCAAAAATATCTGTGCAAAATAATGCTAGGACACCACCACTAAGCTGTGCTGCAAGGGTGCATGTGATATGTCAGGGCCCACCAGCGGGGCGGCCAATGGAAGGTAACCATGCCAAAATTAGCCAGATAGCACACCACACAACTATATATAAGCCTATGATATGTGAGTAGGAGTAGGCTAGTCTATTAGAAAGAGTAGAAACAAATAAAAATATGCCAAGAAAATAAAAATATGCCAAGAAAATATGCCAAGAAAATAAAAAAACTAACATAGACTACGAACCATATCAAGCAACTACTTACCCGCTACTGTATTGCGGGCAATCAAAAGATAACACCAACCCTACAGCTGGCTAGCATTGAAAACAAGCCTGAGTACTTGGGGTTATATGCTATGCACAGAATAAATACAGCCTGAACAAACAACACCAACAAAAAACACACAAAAACTGACATTCTTCCTCCTACTGATTTCGCCCATATCTGGCTGGTCGAGACATTAAAACTACTGACATTTTTACTCTATTGTTACTTTACATTTCCTATTTTACATTCAGACTTGACATTTAGACATTAGCATTTAATCCTTGTTAAAAATAAAATGTTTATTTCCCATCCCCACCTCCTAGTTCCTTGCTTCGTTGCGTATAATACATACACTTACAGCAACATTGTAAAATTCTCTGATTAAGTATGTATTGAGTATCGAGATGGCTAAATGGGAAACAGTACTCCCTTTATAATGCTCACACCAGGGGAGGTAAGAAGTGCCCCTTTAAGCAGAATGCCTCCCCCCTTCTCTCACCCAGCCACATGGTCACCGGCATGTTATGTGGTAATCCCATGATGGCTAGGTGGTGGGCAGGGTTGGGTGGGAGAGGGTTGAATCCTTAAAGCAGCCAATGGTGAACTATGTTAGGGAGAGATCATGCACGAGAAGAATGACTGGTGTCCATGAGTGTAATACTAATAGCCAATAAGGAAATCTATAACATCCACTGTTATATGTATCTGAACACCTTATATAAGTGAATACAACTAAGCATTCAGGGCTACTACTATCATCTATTATCCACACGTCTGCTGGTGCTGAACTCGGAGTGTGTGTTGTGTCATGTGTTGTATCTACTATGGGGTAAGCTCTAATATATAATTCATATAATGGAAGAGAGAAAAGGGGAGCTATGAACCATACACACTAAACAGGATATTGGGGCAGTATAGCCTTGTTGAGCAGAACAGCTAATGTCATGAGAGGACAGTAACTGTAACCTCTGTGTATCACCTAGCTGGTTCGGCCAATTCAATAGCTTTCTGTAGCCCGCATATATAGTGCGGGCGCCCGCATATACGGGATTTCATAACATGAGAAGCGTTAAATAACACATTATATCGCAATGAGGAGGAGCTACTCTCCATTCTATTTGTTACATTCAGCGAATAAGCAAGGACAATCCCAATCTGTCCTTGTTCCACTGCTCCTTCCCCTGTCCTACTGATGCCAAGTGTCAGGATAGGCAGCGAGAAGTATACATTGTTAAGTCAGTTATTTCACTGCTCCCAGATTTAAATCCACAAACGGTTGCATGACCAGCTTACAGTAGTAATCTCAGCCACTAGGAGGAGCGCATAGCACTTTTTTCTGTTTTCAGGGCGCCGACTGGTGGCGGATAATGGAAGGATTAGGAAGAGAAAGCAGCGACAGGTGGCGCCACCTATTGGCTTACACTATTCTAATTGCAAGGTTGTATTTGAAGCACCTGCTTCAAAAGGGGATTATCCCTCAGGAAGATAGTGGAAGGTAGTGGATCCGATAATACCCATTTTATTGATATACCTAAATATGTATATAACAAATATATATATATATATTTATATATATATTATTGTGATGGATTGCAGGATAAATATGATATGGTATCGGATGGGGCAACCCATGCCCCACCTGCGGAGCCCAATACACAATATTCACATGCATGCGCGTTAGAGCTAGATTTGATAGTTTGCGTGTCATCATTCTGAAAGCCTCACAGAAGCGTAACGTATTTACATACCGAGTAAAAAAACCTATATGGTAAGTGCACATTTTTTCTAATATAACAATTGACAGGCAAATGTAGCAGATCAAAATGTAAGGTCACTTATTGTGCATTGTTTCTTGCCTATATCATACATAAAACTAAGAGTTTTGACCACTACGCTCTTATCGTTTTGTACTGTAAACAAATGCAGTTGTGGTCAAGCCGCAAAAAAACGCCCACAACCGTGGTTTAATTTGAAGCCACTAGGCGTCGCATGTGTTGTGAATATTGTTGATTAAACCAAAACCTTCCTGTGCTTACCATACTCTGATTGTAATTTTTATTTTGTTGGTGGGGCGCATAGTTGCCCTACCAGATAAGTGATAAATATAACTCTGCATTCACTTGTCCTTATTTGCCAAAGTGGCATTTATTATGGCATGAAGGTGTAAGGTGAAATTGGAGCAGGATTCGAACCCACACCTCTTGCACTCCCGGCTACTGTGGTTAACATTCCAACACATAGACTCCCTGTCCTATCCACACCCACCACTTTAGATGGTTCCTTGCCTAAGGGCCAATTACATACATACAGGCAATGCGCTTACATATATGAGACTGTCTCAACAGCTGATAAGTAAAATGGGACAAAACTTGATCCATTGTAATGATCAACATACTATCCTATTATGCATTTGCTAAGGATAAACTGATTAGTTTTTTACACCGTGTTTCATAATCCCAATAAAATACATATTGATTTGAAGCAAATGGCCTTGTATATTAAGTGTAACCGTTTCTGTACTGTTTTGTGTCAATCGTTACACGGACTGAGTGTACATACTCAGGGTAGGTTCTCTAGCTATACAGCGTGTAGCTTGGACGGATCCTGGTCATGGGACCAGTGTTGAGGAACAGTGAGGAACATGGGAAAGAGTAGGATTCAAACCCAGACCTCTTGCATCACCCGCAATGCACTTTCTCGATACATTTACCCATGGTGACCCTCTGCTGACTGAGCAGGATTCAGAAATAGAACTAGGTCTTATTTCACTTAATGATTAATGTGTCACATTTTTGAATAATGCTCCCCTAGGCTTGTATAACTGGTCCAGGCAATGTGTTGAGGTGGGAGGATGTGAACTATGGTTCATGTTGCTGGTACAGGAAATGTGTCAAGGTGGGAAGATGTGAACTATAGTTCATGTTGCTGGTACAGGCAATGTGTTGAAGTGGGAGGATGTGAACTATAGTTCATGTTGCTGGTACAGGCAATGTGTCAAGGTGGGAAGATGTGAACTATAGTTCATGTTGCTGGTACAGGCAATGTGTTGAGGTGGGAGGATGTGAACTATAGTTCATCTTGCTGGTACATGCAATGTGTCAAGGTGGAAGGATGTGAACTATAGTCCATGCTGCTGGTACAGTCAATGTGTTGAGGTGGGACGATGTGAATTATAGCTCATTTTGCTGGTACAGGCAATGTGTCCAGGTTTGAGGATGTGACCTATAGTTCATGTTGCTGGTACAGGTGGAAGGATGTGAACTATAGCGCATGTTGCTGATACAGGCAATGTGTCCAGGTGGAAGGATGTGAACTATAGCTCATGTTGCTGGTACAGGCAATATGTCAAGGTGGAAGGATGTGACATATAGCTCATGTTGCTGATACAGGCAATGTGTCGAGGTGGAAGGATGTGACATATAGCTCATTTTGCTGGTACACGCAATGTGTTGAGGTGGGAGAAGGTGAACTATAGTTCATGTTGCCGGTACATGCAATGTGTTGAGGTGGGAGGATGTGAACTATAGTTCATGTTGCTGGTACAGGCAATGTGTCGAGGTGGAAACATGTGAAACATAGCTCATGTTGCTGGTACAGGCAATGTGTCGAGGTGGAAGGATGTGAACTATAGCTCATTTTGCTGGTACAGGCAATGTGTTGAGGTGGGAGGATGTGAACTATAGTTCATGTTGCTGGTACAGGCAATGTGTTGAGGTGGGAGGATGTGATCTATAGTTCATGTTGCTGGTGCAGGCAATGTGTCGAGGTGGGAGGATGTGACCTATAGTTCATGTTGCTGGTACAGGCAATGCGTCAAGGTGGGAGGGTGTGAACTATAGTTCATGTTGCTGGTACAGGCAATGTATCCAGGTTTGAGGATGTGACCTATAGCTCATGTTGTTGGTACAGGCAATGTGTCGAGGTGGAAGGGGGTGAACTATAGCTCATGTTGCTGCTACAGGCAATGTGTCCAGGTTGGAGGGTGTGAACTATAGCTCATGTGGCTGGTACATACAATGTGTCAAGGTGGAAGGATGTGAAATATAGCTCATGTTGCTGGTACATACAATTGGTACTGGTTGGAGGATGCGAACTATAGTTCATGTTGCTGGTACATACAATGTGTCCAGGTGGGAGGATGTGAACTATAGCTCATGTTGCTAGTACAGGTAATGTGTCGAGGTGGGACGATGTGAACTATATCCCATTTTGCTGGTACACATAATGTGTCCAGGTAGAAGGATGTGAACTATAACTTGTGTGGCTGGTACAGGCTATATGTTTTGACAACGATGCACCATGGCTTTTGCTACCAGAAAATGCCAACTTGCACGTTAGTTGCATTCCAAATTCGGCTGCTTATTTGATGGGAGACAGTAACTAAGAGAAACATTCAATTTGACCCAAATGCTGTAGTTTGTGTACCTGATATTTTACCACAGCTAGGAAATAGTACACCTAGCTCTTTGTTAGTTCAGTTACATATTTACGTTGTGCCTGTTTGATGAAGTTTTACGTCCTGGAAATGTGTACGGTCATATGAAGACTGGTACCGACTGGGGACAGTGTGCACTCATGGGAACTTTATAGTGCCGCCCCACGGGGGGATCAGTGACCTGGACATGATAGCCCACTCAGTCACATTGTCCCGACACTGAGCCAACCAGCCCTTGCACTATCTTATTAATGCCGAGAACCAGGCTATGAAGCGACAAGTATCAATTTCATATGTCATTAGTTTGACTCAACCGGGAATTGAACTCCCGATCTCCCGCACTGGAGGACTGCGCTCTACTGATTCGACCACCGCGTCCGGTCACATGTTCATAATTGGTGCTGTCATTACGTGGGTGCACGGTATCTCGGTGGGAAGCACCATCAGGTTGCCATGAATGCACACTTTTCTAAGCCGAGTACTCGTTCTCATAACCAGACAGGATGGCCAAATGAGTTAGAGCGTCCACCTCCTGTGTTGGTAGACCATGGGATCGTGGGTTTGATCCCTGGTCGAGTCAAACCAATGACTTAAAAATTGATACTTGTCACTTCCTAGCCAGGCGCTCGGACATTATTAGGATAGGACAAGGACTGTTTGGCTCGGTGTCAGGATAATGTGACTGAGTGGGATATCAGGTCATGGTGCTGGCAGCCTGGTCTCCCAGTGGGGCAGCACTATAAAGTCGCCATGAGTGCATACTGTCACAAATCGGTACCCATCCTGATATGACCTTAGATGTTGATAGGATGTAAAACAACAACAAACAAACAAACACACTCGTTCTGATTTGGCCCTATAAGTTGGTAGGTAGAAAATCGCCAATAAAGGTGTGGACCAAAGAATGTTGGGATGGTTCCGGCCGCATTCTCGCTACTCTTTATTTTGTGGGGTTTCACCACATGTGGGGTGATGTGTCAGAAGTACATAACAATGCATGTCATTCATGGCTACATGATATATATCAACATGACCTCGAACAATGCGCACACAGTTTACTGACATCCACAACCATTCTCTGTTAGGCGCTCTTTCAACCACCATCCATTGCGCGTGTGCCGGACATGGTTGCGGAATCGCTTGAGCACAGGCCTCCCCAGATAAAGGATTCATCCGGTACTCGCAGTACACGGGTGAATACAAGCCCTATATAAAAACGGTTGAAAGAGCAGGGAAATGAAATGAGAGCCTAATATCACAATCTAAGAAGCAACATTTATTCTTTGTATATGTCTTCATATTTCCCCGCTACCTTTGAGTTGAAAAATATAATAAAATATCTAGTTTAATAAGATTTAAAAGTGAAATTGACAGCGTTCTATGGCCGCCATCTTGTCTTTTTGCATTCTCTCCCATTTCACCAACTCTGTGCCTATATAAGTATCCATTTGATACTGGAGACAGGCATTCTACTTTGTGTTCTATACTAAAGCTATTTTCACGCGTATTTACACTACATTGTCATTCACCAAAAGTACCAGGTGAATCTTTTATCTAAGGCCTCCCATGCTATAGAACCAGGAATTGAATTCCGAGTCGGGTCAAAGTGAAGATTTACTAAATTGATAGTTATGACTTCCTAGCTTGGCGCTTGTCATTGATAGGATAGGGCAAGGACAGTTTAGCCTCAGTGTCAGGATAATGTGAGTGAGTGGGATATTGGGTCCAGGTGCAGACGGCCTGATTTCCACATGGGGCAGCACTATGAAGTTGCCATGAGTGTGCACTGTCACAATTCGGTATCCGTTTCCATATTACCTTAGATTTGCCAGGACATAATACTCCATCAACCAACCAACCAACCAAAACTTCAGCTGCGTTTACTATCTATATATATTCCAATGCCTTATCCGAGTATGAATGGCGCTGGTAGTCCAAATGCGCACGGACATGTGCTTCCATAGAAGATGAGTCAGATATGCTGAGAGATATGCGCTTCCTAGTTCATTATTCACGATGCACAGCCATCACTGTGTCCACAAAAGGCAATGGCCTCAAAACAAAAATGCCAGTTACATCCATCCTATATCCTGCACCAAGCCGCACGCGGTGGCCGAATCGGTGGAGCGCAGACGTCCTGTGCGGAAGGTGTGAAGTTCAATTCCTGGTCGAGCCAAACAAATGACTTACACAATTGATACTCGTCGCTATCTAGCCTGGTGATTGTCAGTACTAGGATACGGAAAGAACCGGGTAGTGAAGTATCAGGATAATGTGATTGCGTTGGAAATTGGGTCATTGTGCCAGATAGCTGAATTTTCTTTTACAGTATTATGTGTTGTGAAGATAATGAGGGTCAGCTGGGAATATGGCAATGGCTCAGGGTTCCATATGTTAGTGGGCGCCAAATGTAATTTAATTTGTTTTCAATTCATTATTATTATTATTAAATTTCCCTTAAACTTCTTAATTCACTTTCGGTCATACCATGACTACAGTAGGCCTATGCTAATTTGTCAGCATTCATAAAAGATCACATTGAGCTTGATAATAGATTATTCAAGATTATAATTGTAAGGGTGTCAAAGACCAGCTCACCCGGCATGCCTCAACCCTATGGCATTATTGAATATAATTGGGATTTAACTATGTGTTATATATTGTGATCCAGTTTGTTTAAAGCTGCATAGTCCAGTGAAATATCAAATTTTCAAAACCAAACCAATTATCTAGTTTGATTTTACATATCTAACTTAGATACTGATGCACTTATTAAGCATTTGTGTCAGCAACCAGAGAGGTGGCTGACACTATAGTGTCAGAGTATTGACAAGCTTGCCTGAACTAATTTTCCATATTTGCACTCAAAATATCTCAAAAGTTCACCATCTAAAATAAAAGTAACTTTGAACTAATGTAAAGTAGATACTAGTGATCGATCTAATATATTTATCTCAGAAAAAATTTAGAAATTCAAAACCATCGGACTATGCAACTTTAAGCCAATGCCATAAAGGTCCATTCAGATAGGCCTGCATCACCCCATCACACATCCCAGCATTGCACTGACGTCATCATCTATCGGAGGAATCAGATATCGGAATGCTGACGTAGGTACAACCAGAAATTCCAGGTACTGCTACCTGTTTCAACTCGTTTCTTAGAACGGGTGTACACCTGTGGATTGTCTCAACAGAAAGATAGTCCTCCAATGTAGATGAAGAGTTCAGGCGCAAAACCACGTAAATACCAATACGAAAATTGAATTAAAAATTAACAGATTTTTACCGGAAAATAATTTTCAATTCACACTAATTCACACTAATTCCACTTTTCTTGTGTTGACTTGATTATGGAGGAATGAACAAACAAGTAGAAAAAGGTTTGATTCCAACGTTTATATCAATTTTTGGATTGGCATTTACCCGGTTTTGCCCCTGAAATCTTCAGAATCATCTTACCCGTTTATATCCCGGTCGGGTCAAACGAATGACTTAACAATTGATACTTGTCACTTCCTAGCCTGGTGCTCGGCATTATTAGGATAGAGCAAGGGCTGGTTAGCTCGGTGTCAGGATAATGTGACTGAGTGGGATATCAGGTCATGGTGCCAGCGGATTGATTTCCCAGTGGGGCAGCACTATAAAATTGCCATGAGTGTATACTGTCACAAGTCGGTACCCATCCTGATATGACCTTAGATGTTGCTAGGACGTAAAACAAAAACAAACAAACAAACATATATACCCATTTATATCAAATTTATTCCCCGGCTGTACATTTATCCACAGTGATGACAATGGTAATCCGATCTAGGATAGCTACATACCTCGCATGGGAATGCCGTGGCAGAGATGAAGTTGAAAATATTGTAGTTTTTGTTTTTTTAAATTGTTTTTTTGGTCCATTAGTTGTTTAAGCAGGGGAAATTTCAGTCATAGACGACTGGTCTTCCTCATTCCACTGCTGGTCGATAGAAAGCCTGAGCCTACACTTTTACCGACCCAAGGGATTTTTAACCTCCCACACCACATAGACATGGTATGAGAGCAACCAACCTTTGATGACGCTGTAAGTTATACACAGCAGTGGAAATCCAAATTGGCAGAGCTGGGGGCATGGGGAATCGAACCGCCGACCCTCAGATTAGGAGTCTGACCTAAAAAAAAGTCAGACACTCTAACCGCTCCGCCACAGAAAACCCCTTGAGTATCGAAATAAGATCCTTAGTCATCTAACTGCTTAAAATCACAGGCAGCACATCTTTTATAATTATGTTCTCCATCGGTCTTGATCTGAGGCTATCACTCTCATACATTCAGGGCAATGCTTGTACATACTTTTCGCAACACTAAGCCAGATCCCCTATAATTAGGATTGCTAATCCAAGTCGCCACCCCTATGTTATGTAACCCTCCCTACAAAGGGATTAGAATAAAAATAAAATAATGTTGATGAGTAAATACTTGATTGGAGTAAACATTCCAAGTTATATAATAGAATTATCTCAATCAGTTTGAGATCATTGTAAGGGGCTTTTTGAGAACACTCAGATAAACAAGGATCACACTAATAACAAGGATAATTGTTCATGTTTATTTAACCAAGGGTAATTGAATACTCGAGATTGACAATACTCTTTCTATAGACTCCTTAGATGGAGCAGGGCCTATCGGATGAAGTTATGATTAAACGAGGAGTTCGACAGGGGTGTGTATTGTCACCATGTCTATTTAACCTGTACACAGAGATGATTTTCAGACACATTGAAGATTGCAAGGGAGTGACAATAGGTGGCATGAACGTCAACAATCTTAGATATGCCGATGACAGTGTAATACTAGCAGACAGTGAGAAAAACCTACAAGATATAGTGAATAGAATCAATAAAGCTGGAATACTATTCAACATGAAGATGAATGCCAGGAAGACCAAAACAATGGTTATAAGTAAAAAGACAAATAAACCAAATGTCAATATAACCATAGATGGCACAAACATAGAACAAGTATCCGAATTCATATATCTCGGACAAAAGATTACAAATGATGGGAGATGTGAGGAAGATATTAAAAGAAGGATAACAATAGCCCGAACAACATTCTCCAAAATGCATAGAGTGTTAACATCAAGTAAGATATTAATACAAACAAGGAAGCGTATTATTCAGTGTTATGTGTCGTCTACTCTAATGTATGGGGCAGAGACATGGACAATCTCTAAGAAAATGTACAAATGTTTAGCAGCATTTGAGATGTGGACTTATCGAAGGATGATGAAAATATCATGGACAAAGAAGATCACCAACAAAGAAGTTCTCAGAAAAATTAAAAATGAGAAAAGCTTGTTTGCCACTATACAGACAAAGAAACTTATCTATTTTGGCCACATCATTCGTCAGAGTTCAATATACCGTACATTGTTGGAAGGGAAGGTGAATGGCAGCAGAGGGAGAGGGAGACCAAAAACATCATGGTTTACAAATATTTCACAGTGGACAGGCTTGAATTATTCACAGTCTATCAGAACAGCACAACATCGGGATAAGTGGAGAACCATTGCATCCAACCCTCGACTAGAGGACGGAACTATTGATTGATTGAGACTCCTTAGCTGCTGCCACCTAGCAATAAAGGACTTGAACTATCACCATCTGCCAGGTGCTGAGTATTGTGCCGCCTATGTAATGATTTATAGTAATTGCTATGAGCTGTTTCGAATCATTTAGTCTTTAGCGCTCAAACCATGAAGATGTATATGATAGGCTCACCAAAATTTACCATCCCACCCATCAAAACTTAGAGTACGATTCATAGGGTTAAGCGTCTGGGAGCCTCGTACATCAAACTGACTCTAATCTACAACCTGTAACTCTGACAACAAGAATAAATGCCGCTATATACATGTCAGTCTCGTGTTTTTCAATTGTAATGAGTAAATAATTTATTGGCGTAAACAAAAGCTATAAAATATAACTATCACAATCAGTTTGAGATCATTACAAGGGATTTTTGGAAGACAAACAAACACACACATTTGATGTTATATATATATAGATTACAATGAGTGATTAACCAACTGAAATTGCCTGACCAACCTGATCAAGTTTAAATCGCGGATAATTCATTGTGAAGTCGTCTGCACTGACCTCTCAGGCAAGGAGCTGCATAGACAGGTAGGCGTGGGTAGTGTGGTGATATCAAGGAGCCTAGGTCGTGAAATGGTTAGCACACTGGCCCGGAATGCAAAGAGATGTGGGTTAGAGTCCCGCTGTAGTCAAAATATTTCCCATTTTCATCACCCCTACGACAATTGCTTGTCTCCATTCCCACTCCTCCATTGTATTTCATAGTGTGATGGCGGTGATGAAGATGGGAAATATTGCGCCTATAGCGGGATTCGAGCCCACATCTCTTTGTATTCCGGGCCAGTGTGATAACCATTAAACCACCTAGGCTCCCTGATGTCACCACCCTCCTAACACTTCTATGCAGCTCCCTGCTGGTCTATGCAGCTCCCTGCCTGAGAGGTCAGTGCAGACTACTACACTGGTCCCCCAGCAAGTATAAGTCTTTTAATGTTTACCATTACATACATAGACAGGCACTGCACTTATATGTACAGACACAGCATAGGTTCAACTCCTATACAGCAGGTAGCTTGTACAGGATAATGGTTCACGGCAAGCAGTGTTGTGGAGTTGATGAAAATGGGAAATATTGCACCTGGAGTGGGACTCAACCCCACATTTCTTTGCAGTCTGGGCCAGTGTGCTAACTATTACACCACCTAGGTTCCCTGATGTCACCACACTACCCACAATTCTATGTCTATACAGCTTCCTGCCTGAGAAGTCAGTGTAGACCATTACAATAGTAATTGTAAGCATGAGGCTAGGAACGAAACAACTATTATTAATCAGATCATCGCTTTGACTGGGCTGAGCTTGAACGAGTTCTAAGGATCCCATAACCTGACATATTGTAATATTACTTGATGCCCCGGCCGTCAGAGCCCCCCGGATACCACCAACTCTTCCCATGTGCGTTCTGACAACTGTCTGTCAGTTCACACCTGATGCCCCTCTCAAACCAACTCATAAGGAAGAAAGGGAAGACAAGTCACGCAAGATTGACAGTGAAGAAGTTGTGCTTTATTGGCATCAACTCCGGTTCACCTACTAGTGAACAGGGCCACTTACCTTCTGTCCACACAGCGTTTCATTACCTCTTTAATATGTCTATGAATCAGTGCCTACATCCCATTGAACCGGAGTCCCATGGTTGTTGCGCACAGCTCAGCTTGTATATATGAAAGGTGGAGCATCAGACAGAGTGTCTGGGTTCCTGCCCAATAGAGAGTGTGTCTCACTCAAAGGTCAGGAGTAGAGTAGAATGCACAGTAGTGCCTGCAGCAGAATATCTCTCAGGGACTAGAATAATCAATATCTAAATAGGGCTTGTGTGGTCAGGTGGGGCAAAGGGGTGCAGGTGACTGGGCCTCCCACAGCCAGCTAATCAGGCACCCTCATCAGCCTGGGTGGCGACGGCCCCAATAGAGGTGGCTGTCACTCAACCCAGCTGTAGGTGGTGTCCATAATGTATGCAGAATGGCTGGTGTGCTTGCCCAGCGGCCCTGTGGTAACAGGTAGTTGCCGACAGTTACAATAAAATATAGATATTAAAAATGTGCATAGAGGGAACATTTCACCAAACGTTAACTGATGCGTGCCACTGTATGTCGCAAACGTCACTGTATATTGACGTATACAAATGCACGCCTAACGCACACATAACGCATACTACCGTATCTTGATGTAGCGGCAAAATATCACCCTCAGGTTTATTACTATATAGCATCATGAATCCAAGATGGCTGTCACACGTGATCAGCTCCTCCAATCAGCACTAGGCATTCTGCAACCAACCAATGCAAGCCTTGGTTGTTTATGGCTACAGTGCCCTGTTGTGTCTGGGTGTGCAGTGATCCATAAATAACACTGGGGAGGGGGGGGGAGGGGGTATGTTAGCAGAGCTCCCAAGGCTATGTCACACTAAAAGTAGTGCCCCTCTCACACTATCTATAACTACATAATGTTTATATCAACTCAGCAAAGGATCACCAGCACCACATGATTGATACCTTAATGCCTCTGGCTTTATATACCTTTTACCTTTTTATATAACAATTGTAATTACTATACACTAGTTCACAACATCCTCCAATGTCTAAATATCGGGAAATTTTACACCATCTTCAAGGACAACTGAAACCTGGATGTTGTCAGTAGAACAGGGTTGGACTGTATCTCAGCCAGGTCCGGATGGAAGTTGGTTAGTTGTTGGTAGTGTTACGTCCTGAGAACATCTAAGGTCATATCAGGATTGGGTACCGACTCGTGGCAGTGCGCACTCATGGTGACTTTATAGTGCTGCCCCACCGGGAGATCAATAATAATTGATAAAATATAGATAATAGAGCTAATCAACCTAATCTGGCATGCTCACTGTTCTCCCTCCCTGAACTAACCCCCAACTCCCAGTAAGCTGTCCATTGCAGATGAAGGGTTGTAAAGGGTGTTTGGGTGTGCGTGTGAGTGGGCAGTCACACAGGGTTTGCCACTGACCTACATATACACCCATAGGTGCCTGGAGGTACCCCTATTGTCATGGTGGTTGTTTGGTTTTACCAACGCAGTAACTAACACAGGGAACCTGGTCCATAGCCATTAAGCACTAATATGTTAATGCTGTTTTACAAATTACTTCCCAAACTAAACATTCTGACACTAATTAGGGTTCTTAATATACTTGTATCCTTTCCTGTGGTATATTCCAATACTAAATCTAGCCCAAACCCATTGTGCCACAGTCGTTTATGTCATTTCACTACATTATCCTATATCAAATTTGACGTTGGAAATTGAAGGGGACCTCAAATGACCAGCGTCACCCGAACGGGGTGAGCTCTCCAACCTGGTAAACCTTTTTTCATTCATTTCTGAAGCAGCCAGATAATACAATAAATATAATTGACATTTCAGGAATAAATAGTGTCACTTGCTTGTTGATACCAATTGCTAGCTTAGAAGGATTTAGCACTAGCCCCGTAACGTTTCGGGGCGCTTACCGTACCCTACTTTTGCTATCATTATCCTACTTTTGCTATCATTATCCTACTTTTGCTATCATTATCCTAATTTTGCCATCATTATTCTCCTTTTCATATCAGTATTCTACGGTTGCTATCATTATCATACTTTTGCTGTCATTATTCTACTGTTGCTATCAGTATCCTACTTTTGCTATCATTGTCCTACTTTTGCTGTCATTATCCTTATTCTGCTAGCAGTGTCCTACTTTTGCTATCATTATCCTGTGTGTACCCTCATTATCCTACGTTTGTTATCATTATCCTACTTTTGCTATCAGTATCCTACTTTTGCTATCATTATCCTACTGTTGCTATTATTAGGTTAATCCGGCACTGATCTCCGGCATATCTCTCACTTGCACTCCTGCATCTCGGCATTCTGAGTGGAATTGTATATACAGTGAGACCCCATTAGAACCTGTCCCAATTTAACGCAAATTCTAATTGACCAATTTCATATGATGTCAGCAGATGTATTTAGGTCAGTGCGCACACTGCTTGGCTGCAGGACAACATCCGGTCACACCGCAAACTCAATGGCTATGGGCAATCTTCATAGAAAAAAGGTGAAATATCTCTAAAACCACAACACCTAGAAACAAACTAATTGGAATACACATAGAAAACATGTTTACCAAAAAGATTAAATTAAATTGATACGGTTAGGATTCTGGATTTCTATTAATTTTGAATAAAATTGACGTTTTGCACTGTGCGTACCGGCAAACTCAATGCATTGTCAATGTCAGTGAGCAATCTTCATACAGAAAAAGTTAAATATCTCTAAAACCACAACACCTAGAAAGAAACTGATTGGAATACACATAGAAAACATGTTTATCAGCAATATTATATTAAATAGATACCGTTAGTGTTCTGGATTTCTATTAATTTTGAATAAAACTGACGTTTTGTACTGCGCGTACTGCAAACACAATGCATTGTCGATTCGAGGAAGGAAGCTGGAGACCTGGTGGGAATGAAGGGTATTTATTTTTCACAGTGAGGGAGGGTTACACGGTAGGGGGGCTCTCAGTCTAGTTGGTCGATGTCGATGGTGGCGTCCTGGATGGCCGGAGGCTCTGAGGCCGCCGGAGCCGACCCAAAACACAAGGCTAGGGCTTGGGGGGCCTCAGAGGGGGCGAGGCGGGGGACGTACTGAACACAGCCGACGACTCCCAGGTGCCCTGGGCCATTATGGCCGCCAGAACAGCCCCTCGCGCGGCGCACGCCTGGGCGGCGCCTCTGCAGAGGCCGTGGAGTGTGAAGCGGGAGGCCTCCGGGACGCCCGCCTCCGCGAGCCCCTCCCTCACCAAGGGGGTCAGTAATTGGGGGGTGAGTGGGGTGCCGGTATGAGATATGAAGGCCGGGGCGTCTGAAGGGGCGGGCACCTGCCAGAGGGGCCGGAGCCAGGCGCGGATCGGGCACATGGGCGATCCGGGAAGGGCCGGCACAAACAGGGTCTTGGAGGAGGAGATGGCGACACGGAGGCCCCGGGAGGCCTCCGTGTGTGAGGGCCTCCCCTCACACACGGAGGGTGTGAGGGGAGGCCTCCCCTCACACCCTCCGTATGGTGTGAGGGGAGGCCCTCACATCATACGGATGGTGTGAGGGCCTCCCCAACCGCCGCGGGAGGGGGAGAGGAGGTTGGATTGCCGCATCAGGGTGAAGAACCCGATGATGACGGCCGCCCAAGGGACCACACCGCGATGTCCTCTGGCGCGGAGGTGGTCATAGATGATGCGGATCATGGGCGGAGTGATGGAGGGTGCTCGTCTTACGGGCACCTGGTAGAGCCTCTCGCCCCCCCACCGGATCCGCGTGGCAAAGGGGGCGTCGAAGGGGGCGGGGTCCCCAGCCGCCTCCCGGAGCCAGGAGCGAGCCCCCGAGAAGGCGTTGGCCACGGATGATGGGGACGGAAGCAGGCGATGGAGGTGGGCCACGAACATCCCGTCGTCGTAGGGGGAGGGGGCCAGGTGGTCGACCCCGCGGTCGAGCATGAACTCGACGTAGCGTGCGGCGTGCCTGGCGCGGTTGCACCATGTGCCTGGCGCCAGTGCCACATGGTGGAGGCCCATCAGGTGGTCGTGGTCCCCGGAGTCGATGTCTGCAATTAGAGGTCGTGGTCAAAGATGTCAGGACTGTGGAGGACACGAGTTCGAATGAGGTGGAGAGCATTGCATGATTTGCGAACATAGTTAAGGGCAGGGAGGGAGGAGTGCGCTCGGCTGAGGGCGTCGGCCAGGAGCAGCTCGGCCCCGGGCTTGTGTCTGATGGTGAGCGTGAAAGAGCCGAGCGCCGCCTCGAGCCAGAGCTCACAGGCGCAGGCCCCCAAGGTCGGGTCGGTCGCACGCCCGCTCTCGAGTGCCGCGGCGGAGGCAGCGTTGTCGGTGTTTACAATGATCTCCAAGCCGCTCGAGACCCGGGGGCGTAGGGCCTTGACCGCGAGGACAAGGTTCACCGCCTCGAGTTCATGGATGTTGGGGTAGGCCCGCATGTGTCGAGCGTCGTAGGCCTCGGAGAAACATGCCTCGGGGGAGAATGCCCCTCCCCCAGTGAGGCATGAGTCGCACTCGATGGTCCAGGTCGGCCGGGTGGGGGCCGGGAGAAGGTAGAGGCCGTTCCCGCCGGTCGCGTAGTTCAGGAACCAGCGGACGTCCTTCCGCATCTCGGGGTCCATGTCGGCGACGCCCGGGCCGGGGAGCTCCCGCAGGCTGCGGAGGAGGCGACACATGAACATGCGGGCATCGGGGATGCATCCGCTGATGTGCGCGAGCTTGCCGATGAGGCGCTGGAGGGCCTTCTTGGACATCGAGGGCCTCGAGAGCCAGGCCCTGCACTCGACGACGACCTGGTCGAGTTTTGCCCCAGGGATCTCGATGATCATCCTCTGGGAGCAGATGTCAAACCCCAGCCAGGAGAGCTTGACGGCGGGGGGGGTGCACTTACCGGCGGCCAGGTCGACGCCCAGGTCGGCGCAGAGGGCCCGGTAGGCGTCGAAGGCCCGGCAAGCGTCGAGGTAGGAGGCCTCTGAGCCCACGAAGTCGTCGACGTAGACTATCGAGTGGAAGCCTGTCCGGGCGAGGATCCAGGAGATGGCCGAGGTCATCCTGACGCAGGCGGCGCCCGAGGTCCGGCAGCCGAACGGGAGGGCGATGTCGACGTACGTCACGCCGTCGACAGTTATGCAGAAAAGTGCGGCGGACAAGGGGTCCGCCCGGAGCTGTCTGTACGCCCGGGCGATGTCCGCCGTCCAGGTGAATGCCCCCTGGCCCTCCCCGACGATCCTGCGCCCAAGGTCCGCGATGGAGGGGAGGGTGTAGAGCGCGGGGAGGCCGAGGTACTCGCCCCGAGGTATCCCCGCGTTGACGCTTCTGCCTCTGGGGTAAGAGAGGTCGACGATTATGCGTCGGCTCCCCGGGGTGGACTTGGGCCTGGTCATGATGGGGCTGCACTGTGCCCAAGGGGAGAAGGGGGGCACGTCGAAGGGGCCCAGGAGGGCGCCTAGCTTGACACGGGGTCCTCACGGTGGTTGTGGTAGGTGGGCTCGGGGGGAGCAGGCGCACAGTAGTTAGCCGGGAACCCGAACTCCAGTTGGTCGACCAGGGTAATGTCCGGGTGGTCGGCCAGGGCCCTCCTCCAGGCGCCGATATTGAGGCCTGAGTTGATGGGGACGCGGGCGGCCAACAAATTCGGGAGCGCCGCGGCCCTGGCGGCGTCGTATGCCGCCGTGTACTGCGGGTATCGGTGCCGGAAATCACTGGCCAGATAGCGTCCAGTGTCGTTCTGTATTCGCCGGGGGAGGGCCCGCAGTGGGGGGCAACTGGGAGGGAGTGCTGGTGTAGGCCGTCGAGCACAGCCTCGACGGGTTCGTGTAGGTGAGTCTGGCCCGGCTGGCTGTCCGTGTGCGACTCGGGCCGGCCGGGGGTGGAGGCTGCTCCGTCCGGCAGGCAACGGACAAACACGTCGTATCGCGGTGGCGGGCTGGCGTTGTTTACTATTGTCAATGTTGTGTGGGGGCCCGTGACGTCATGCGGGGGTTCCCCGGGGGGATTCCCCCGCTGGTGGCCGGCATGAGTCGTGCCCAGGGCGTGGGGCGGCGCGGGCCGGGCACCAGTGGCTGTGGTGTGCTGTTTGTTATTATGTAGGTTAGGAGGGGGCCGAGGGGGCATCCCAGTGACGTCACGCGGAGGAACCCGGCGGCGGAGTGGCTTCAGGCCCGGGGCGTCGAGGTGGCTGCTGGTTTGTTTACCTTCGGGGGGCCGGCTCTCCGGGGCGGCGTGTGTCAGGCGAGTGTCCGTGGGCGATCCTGGTCGGTGTGCCATACGGTGGCGGGGGAGGAGACCCCGCCTAGTCTCTAAAAATCCGCCGATCCTTTCTTCGCGGGCCCTCTCTCCCGGGATCGCTTGGAGTGGTCCACAGCTTCGGCATGGGTGGTGAGAATACGGCGCACGTTGGCGCAGTAGCCACACATGTGCGCCACCTTGTTGGCTCCAGTGCCATGCGACTCTCCCTTCTGGGCCTTGTCACATGCATCGGGGTCCCGGTTCCATACGGTACAGGGGGGTCCGATGGCGGCTTTGTCGTAGGTGTTTCGGGTCTCCGACCCGTTTTTCGCCGCCTTGCTGGTGTCGGTCCCAGAGACGTTGCCGTTCGCCGCGGCCGCGGTATGTCCGGCCATCGCGATAACCTCGATCCGCACGGCTGTAAGTGCCGCCTGGTCCCGCCAGCCTCGCGGAAGGCGGCCATCAGCGATGCGGGTGAAGATCTGTTCCGAGTATCTACGCACGATATTCCACGGAAGGGTGCAATTGTCCTGTGCTATGGCTTCTTGGTGGGCTGATAGGGCTGTCAGGGCGTGTGAGGGGAAACCGCGCTGTGTCTCGAGGCGTTTGAGACCCAGCGTGTACTCCTCGCGTGTAGCCTCGCCTTTTTTGACCGACTTCCCCTCGTCTCTGCGCTCAATCAGGTCATAGGGAAACAGATACTTTGAGGAAATACCTTTTTTCCTGGAGTAGGTCTTGGCTTCCGCGACGGCCACGATGATCCTGACTGCCTCCTCTGCAGTAGACCGTGGGCTATGGTACCGGGAGTCGTCCCGCTCTCGGCGTTGTTGTCGGCGCCCGGTCGCGTGGCAGCGGGGCGGGGTCTCGGAGGAGAGTGCGCGAGGCCTGCGGTCGTGGCGTGGGCGCAGCGGGGGCGGTGTTTCCCATGTTAAGTCCGCCTCGGGGATGTCGCCATCCAGGTCTCCGGGGAGGTAAGCCGGGGACTGGGGGGAGAGTGTCCGGCGCCGGGGCCGGGCTCGCCCCGCCGCCGCAGCCGGGGGCGTCTGCTCTCGGGAGCGGGGCGGCCGGGCAGCCGCCATGCGCCCCGCCACCGCAGCTGGGGGCGTCCGTTCCCGAGAGCGGGGCGGCCGGCCGGCCGGCCGCCGCAGCCGGAGGGGGTGCCGCCTGACGCGCCTCCTCGAGGGCCCTCTCCTGGCGCAGGACGTGCTCCTCAACCCGCCTCCATCTCTCCTCCATCGTATCCATGGTTTGTTGCATTCGACTCAGAATCTTGTCCTGCCGAATGCTCGCCGCGGAGGCAGCGCGGGTTCGCCTTGGCTTCGCGGGCCGCCGGTGCGCCGGGGACGCGTCCCCGCCGCCATCTTGACTCGGACTTTCGAGCTGCTCGCGGCTCTGGTCCGGGCGGGATCTCCGTGTGGCGCGCTTCGGGGGCCTACCGGGCTGGCGTGTGGTTCTGCGTGTGCGCTGCATGTTGCTTAGTACGTGGGTGCCTTTATTAGTCCGTGGATGCTGGATCTTGGGTGCCTTGGGGGGATGAGTGGGTGCCTGTGCGTTGAAATGGTCAGAGCACGGAGGACAAAAACCGAATGTCCAAGCCGGGGGGAGGTCCGGGACAGTGTCTGTGCATACCGCTTGGTGGCGTGGGTGTTCCCGCCCGAATCAACCACAATTCCAAATTATGCGCCAATGGCAGTGAGCATATTCATAAAGAAAAAGTTAAATATCGCTAAAACCACAACACCTAGAAACAAACTGATTGGAATACACATAGAAAACATGTTTACCAACAAGATTATGTTATGTATAAACTCTCATGCGTATATTATTCATGCAATGTAATTATCCTATTATCCTTCTCTACTTGTCTTCTCCCCAACTCCTGGACAACTTGTATAAGTTTACTGTGTTGGGTAGGTGGAGCTGGTGGTTGGTGTGCGGCCTGGAGGGCAGGTTAGCTGCTCCAAGCAGCCCTACTCCCCGCCTTCCCTCCAGGTGGCCTCCTGCTCCCCCTCCTTCTGCCCACTCCACCTCCTATTTTTGCTCAGTAAAGACGTGTCAGCTGCTCCGCTGCTCAGTTCCGCTATCTGACACACTGGTACACGTGGCTTCTACACGTGACCATGAGCAAGGAATTATGCTCGGCCTGCGGTGAGGTACATGAGGCACCAAGGGGGGCCAAATGTAAGAGGGCCAAACTTCCTGCAGGAAAGAAAATTGTGAAGAGCGAAATGGAGGAGGATGATCGCACGGAGATGTCGGAGCAGACAGGAGCGAGCGGCGTGGACGGGACGCGGGCTCGCAGGGAAAAGAAAGCTACTAAATACGACCGGGAAGTGGCAGTCATCGAGGACGAGGAGGAGCGAATGTTGAGGGAACGACTCGAGCAAAAGGCATGTGAGCGGCGTAAGATGGCGCTGAGAGCTGCGTTGTAGGAGACCGATGAGGAGGACACGGTCGTGAAACACGTGGCCGGGACAAAGAACGTAAAGCATGGAAGCCTCGGGCTAGGGCAGCGCTACCTGCTGGGCACGGTGACCCGAGCTCCAACTCTTCCTCCTCAAGTTCTTCATCAAGTTCAAGCAGCAGCAGGAGCAGATCGAGGAGCCGGTCACGCCGCCACAGGAAGCGCCGCAGTAAGTTTGCCATTGACCGTTATGTAAAAGGGGAAAAGAGTATCAAGAAGGTCAGTTTTATAGAACTTATGTACGCGGCGCTCCTGTGGGGCATGAAAAAGGCGGAGAAAGTCGGGATGGAGATGCACCACGTCCGTGGCTACATGGGACATTTAGCGTATCTTTGTATGCATGCCACCACGGCAAACTATACGGACGATGCTTACAGGGGCTATGATAAAGCATATTAACTTGATACAGTTAGGGTTCTGGATTTCTATTAATTTTGAATAAAATCGACGTTTTGCACTGCACATACCGGCAAACTCAATGAATTGTCAATGGCAGTGAGCAATCTTCATACAGCAAAAGTTAAATATCTCTAAAACCACAAGACCTAGAATCAAACTGATTGGAATACACATAGAAAACATGTTTACCAAAAATATTATATTAAATTGATATGGTTAGTGTTCTGGATTTCTATTAATTTTGAATAAAACTGACGTTTTGCACTGCGCATACTGGCAAACTCAGTTGCAGTGTGCATTCATTCTGCAGCCAAGCTGCGTGTGCATACATGATGTTTACAAACATTGAAAGGGGTCTATATAATGCGATGATTCATTGGAGGCAAAATTCCTTAATTAAAAAGCTAAATTAGGAAACTTATCGCCGGTTTTTGCGCGACTGACTCCATCTTCTTTTCACGATGTCTTTTTACGGACCCTAATTATCCCATTATTATGGAGTTTCACTGCATATGACAGGATCTCAGAATCGTTGGATCGCGCAAATTAAAACTACCCCTCTAGACAATTGTTTGCATCTATGTCATGGAGCATCCACCGTATCCTAATGAAAAGGAAAGTTTCTTTTATTTAACAACGGCTCTAGAGCACATTGATTTTCATCATCGGCTATTGGACGTCAAACATATGGTCAGGACAGCACAATTGTTTGACGATCAACTTATGGACCACTGGTTGGAACAGAAAATAACCCAAACTGCAAATTTGGCTACTGAGCAGGATCGATCGGATGATCCACATCTTCATAGGTGGACACTCTACCGCCTGAACTACGTCGCACTCCGGGTATCCTTGTGAATTAATCATATCAGGTGCAGCTATTTTGAATGAGAAGAGTCCCGACGAACTGAATAGCTTCCTGTCTTCCACAGGACACAACCCACTTGCTTGGCCGAGAACTTGTCAGCATAAACACCCTAATGACGTCACTCGCACCACCTTGATTGGGACAAATAACTCGGTTGTTGATTTCAGTATAATTACTGGTCGCCATGGCAACAATGTACATTTCGGTCGTGTTATTGATTGCCTCGCGCTACGCGTGGGTGGGTAGGTGTGTGTGCGCGTGGGGGGGGGAGGGCATAGGCTGTGTTTAACTAGTTATGGCATTTTCAGCCTAACACAAAAGAAAGCTAGTTTTATTTAACACCGCCTCTAGAGCACATTGGTTTTAATCATCGGCTATTGAAAGTCAAACATATGGTCATTCTGACATCTTCCTTTGGCGGAAATCCGCTGCTGCCAAATAGGCTACTATTTCTTCCACGCAGCAAGGGGTTGTTTATATGCACTGTCCCAGATAGAGGACAGCACACACCACAGCCTTTGATGAATCAGTTGTGGTGACAGCCTAACACAGTAATATCCACTTGTAATCATGTTAATATAAGACCCCTAATTGCCAAGTGTCATAATCCATTTAATTGTCAAGAGTGTTTTTTATTAGTTTGATAACGTGATCTATACATCGGATTATAATTCGCTACACTCGGTTGCAGAATGAAAAGAGACAGAGACAGAAATGGATTAATAGAAATTTAATAAAAACAAGTCGGGAACCAAAGTAGGTTCAGCAAACATTGAATCAGGCGGCTACTATGGCCGAGAATCAGGCGCTGACTGGATTGCGCTACCAGATGAAATAAGTCCTTGAAATGTGAGTTCATAGGCGAGCAGGTCGGGAATCAGCGCTCACCCCCCTAGAAAGTGGGTGGGAGGGTGGGGAAAGCGAAGTCGACAGTATCAGCGGTGAAAGCAGAGTGACGGTAAGCAGGAACTACAGCACAAGGAAAGTTAAAAATAGACCAACCTCGTGAGCAAATTACCCATGTTAGCCTCCGACCAACATGCACAATGCCTTAGGGTAAATTAATAGTACTTGATTGTTATTTGGGGTTTTATATCCTGGCAACCTCCACCGCCATATCAGGACGGGTACCGAGTTCTGCCTGTATGAATTGGTGGTTAGTGTCACTGTCAGGCAAGGAAGATGCAACAAGGTGGCACCACCAAGCGAGGCAGAAGGCCTGAACAGTAGATGACTGGAGGAGTGACAGTTAATATGGAATAACCAGTAGCGGACAAGAGAAGAGACCAGACGGGATGGCCGAATGAGCTGGAGCGTCTGTCTCCCATGCTGGTGGATCGTGGGGTCGTGGGTTCGGGCCATGGTCGAGTCAAACCAATGACTTGAAAATTGGTGCGTGTCACTTCCTAGCCAGGCGCTCGGCATTACTAGGACAGGGCAAGGACTGGTGTGCTCAGTGTCAGGATAATGTGACTGAGTGGGATACCAGGTCATGGTCCCGGCGGCCTGGTTTCCCAGTGAGACAGCGCTATAAAGTCACCAGGATGCGCACTGTCACAAGTCGGTACCCGTCCTGATATGACCTTAGATGTTGCTAGGACGTAAAATAACAACAAACAAACATACAAACAAACGGACAAGAGATTGCTGGGTACGTTGAAATTGAAGAGACGGTTCATAGATAAACAGTTTCCGGATAATTATACTCCTATAATGCTTATACAGCCCATATAATAGGTCACCAACCAAAGACGAATGCTAGATAGTTAGCCGATAACAAGAATCCATAATAGTAATATAGTCAATGTGGTAGTAGTAAGACAGGCAAAACGGTGTTGGTTCCATCCTAAATAATATTCACATGACAAGTTATAAAATCAGATTTGTTCCATCTGGAATGTCTTTCTTTAAAAACATAATAATAGCAGGATTAGAAAAAGTTGCAGAGCAGGAAGTAAACTGAATATGCACTTCAAATGTCGGAGTAATATATCATGAATATACTGTGTAGACTCCATCCTACCTAGTATTTGCACAGCAAGCAAGTTATGCATACGATTTTGGCAACTGGAATTCTTTTTTGTTCTATTTAAATATTAATAACATAATTGTAAAACGCTCCCAGACTCGGAAGAAACCTCGATATGCTCTTCACGTTTCAGAGTAATTAATATATCATGAAACGAAGTCATCTATCAAGGCACTGCTAAGGTTAAGGGGTGGTTGGTTGAGTGTTGAAGACAAAGAGAAAGAATGAGTATAAAGTGTAAAGGAAGAGAGAGAGTCAAGCCCTCTGTTTATTATTTATATGGTTACATGGGTTCATTGTAGAGTATCACCCGACCCCTTTCCCCCAATGGGACTCAAGCATTCTTCGCCCTACCAATATGGATCCAGCATTCCTGGTCCCCATGGATACCAGTGGTCTGCACACCACGACAAGCTGCATGGCCACGTGACCACCACCAACCTTGACCGTTTGAGTGTGTTGATCCCTATCCCAGCAGAGGGGGTACGCCCTGAGTGCAATCACACCCAGACCTGCCAGCACCACTATGTCTATTTACATCCCACTCAGGCACCACTGACCCATACATATATATATATATATACATACATGCACCTGGTCACGTACACCGATCAGTAATAGAACATTTGCATTCCCCCTATGCCGAATATCAGAATATTTGACACATTCTTACATGTCGCTAGCTGTCCTGATATGAGCTTAGATGTTTATAGGACGTACAACCGGAAATAAAAAAGCCAGGTAACATATCCAACAACAATATAAATCAAATCAAATCCAAACAAACATAACTCAACCACCTATTACGTACAAGCATATGGACATGTAAATAAAATAAAATAGGCTACTATAGAATTAAGTAGAAAAAAAAGTGGAAAACCCAAAAACACTAACAAAGAACCTTAAGACAAAAACTAACATAGTAATAAGAATATAACAAAAATACAATGCCAAGAGGGCACCAAAAAGTAACATAGGCTACTAAACGTACCAACAGAGTATATATCTGCTACTGAAATGCAGACAATCAAATAACTTATCAGCAGCTACTTTTTGGTAAGGCAACACCAACACTACAGCTGACCAGGATTGAAAACAAGCCTGGGTACCCAGGCTTACATGCTATGGACAGAATAAATACAGCCTCAATAAAAAAAAAAAACCTGTTAAACGCAATCGAACAACCTCATTTAGTATATGGCAGTATCCTTCAGTCATTTACACTGTTTAATATCAAGAACAATTTTAAGATAATGAAAGCTTCTGTAGTGTGGACTGACATACTATTACACCAATTAAGGGCCCGATGGCTATTCTTTGTTGTCCTACGTGTAAGACCCTTATATTTATGTAAATAAAATAAAATAGGCTACTATAGAATTAAGTAGAAAAAAAAGTGGAAAACCCAAAAACACTAACATAGAACCTTAAGACAAAAACTAACATAGTAATAAGAATATAACAAAAATACAATGCCAAGAGGGCACCAACAAGTAACATAGGCTACTAAACGTACCAACAGAGTATATATCTGCTACTGAAATGCAGACAATCAAATAACTTATCAGCAGCTCCTTTTTGGTAAGGCAACACCAACACTACAGCTGACCAGGATTGAAAACAAGCCTGGGTACCCAGGCTTACATGCTATGGACAGAATAAATACAGCCTCAATAAAAAAAAAAACCTGTTAAACGCAATCGAACAACCTCATTTAGTATATGGCAGTATCCTTCAGTCATTTACACTGTTTAATATCAAGAACAATTTTAAGATAATGAAAGCTTCTGTAGTGTGGACTGACATACTATTACACCAATTAAGGGCCCGATGGCTATTCTTTGTTGTCCTACGTGTAAGACCCTTATATTTCTATAATTTACGAAGGCGGAGTCAGAATGTTTATTGCAGTTAAACTTTTTATTCAGGAGCAGAGAGGATTAGTATGTTCAATCTACAACGGTTAGTTCAGTTCAAATATCAATAAGTACGGTCAAATCTACAATGGTTAGGTCAGGTCAAATGTGTCAGTCTCTTCATTCACAGGTCAATTGGTGGGTGGTATTCGAACCCTCAACCCCACCTGTTACTTGTTTTATCAGAGGTGTCGGTGGATGGTGGCAATTAGATAGGTGTTCCGTTGATGGCGGCTGGAATCGTTGTGATGGTTTGAACCTGGAGGAGGTTGGTCAAGTGACCGTTTTGGTGGGAAATTCAAAGTGTGCTCGGGTCGGCACATCTCTGAAGGCGGCGGGTGGAGTTAGGTCGGTGTAATCTGCCAGATGGCGCGTGTGGTGTCGCGGCGGCCATGGGGTTAATTCCCCGGGTTGATGCTAGGTGGTCATTTCGATTGGGTGAGTCTCTACCCTGTAAATTACCCATGTTACGAATAACATGCACAATTTGAATAAGTATTACTTTAAGATATAGCGAATATCCACAGAAAGATTACATGTTAAAAATTAATTGCTCCACTATCTAAGACAGAACATGCTGGAACCTTCTAGAACCTTGTGAGAAAAGTAGGACATGTAGGTGACTTTTCAACAGCTTCCATGAAGTACAATCCTCTTACTAAGGAAACGGCTGACAGGTGTCTCTTAACTAGGAACAATGTGACGTCATTCAGAAATAGGTCATATCCGGTTTTGCCTCGTACTCTCTGTGGCAGGCCCCGTACGGGTCCGCCTGGGGCCGTATGCATGAATTGGAGTTAGGGCTCTTATACCCCTGTCACACTACGACGTAACGAGCCAACGTGAGCCTAACGTGATGATTTTTCGTCATTACGTTGCCGTACGTTGGGTCACGTTATGATGACGTCATAATGACGTTAGAGTGACGTCGAGCTACGTCATGTTACGTCGTGTTACGTCGGCGCGCGTCGAGGTTTTGAACCTGTTCAAAACTTTCAACGTATCTCAACGTGAAGCCGTTACGTTGGGATGACGTGACAATGACGTTAGGTTGACGTTCCGCGATCGTTATAGCAGCGTAAATGACGTTAGAGTCACGTTATGTCACGTCAGACCGACGGCCCGGGTGGGAGCAACGTGTGGGCAGCGTTTTGCACGTTACGGTCACGTTACGGTTACGTTACGGTCACGTTACGGTCACGGTTACGGTCATGTTACGGTCACATTACGGTCACGTTACGGTCACGTTACGGTCACATTACGGTCACGTTACGGTCACGTTACGGTCACGTTACGGTCACGTTACGTTCACGTCACACCCGTTACGGCGACGTTACGCTCACGTTACACTAACGCCCGGTCACGTCGCCAATTACCCCTCCCCTCTAACGTTGTCACGTTACAGCTAACGTCACGACGTACACCCACGTTACTTTCACGTTACGCTCACGTCAACTACGCTGCATTCACGTCCACAATTTGCATATTACGCCAATAACTTCGATGTGATATCATTATTTTCACGTTGTGGTTACGCTGACGTAGTCACGTTGTAGTGTGACAGGGCCATAACCTCGGCTAGGGTAGCTCCACCCGGCTAAAGTTGTAAAATATGCATGCATGAGCTGGTGACAGCGCTAGCCGCCGACCATAGCCTAGGCTAAGTTACCCTGATTACAAGTCAGGTTTAACTGCTAGCCGCGCCGGTTAGTGTGCGTGTGTGGCTCTCAATCTATTCAATGCTGTCATATTTAACAGAATTACGTACGCCATAAGTGAAATTTGATCAATTTAACCCAAAATGTGAAGCAATATTAACACTGCTACTGCACCAGCGGCGATATTAATATTTTCGAATGTAAAGTAAACAAATCGCCGCTGCCGCAGCGAAATCAATATCCTACTGTCCAAGGTCAACTAAACATGGCCGCCGCCATCACCGCCGAATCAGCGGCAATATATTAGGCCCAAATATATTCAATGCTGTCATATTTAACAGAATTACATACGCAATAAGTGAAATCTTATCAATTTAACCCTAAATTCGAACTGATATTAACGCCTCCGCATTGGCAGCGTTATTCATATTGTCGATTCGAGGGAGTTCCCAAATCTATAAATAATTACATGGTTAGCTATCTGCCCCGGCTAAGACATTGGTGCATACCACTTGACATATTTCTCCAGCCCGCCGCTACCCTGAGATTGCTAACCGGAGCTAGCGCCCTAACTCTGGCTAAGCCTATCAATGATTCATGCATACGGCCCCTGGTCTGTATCACAAAGCCCACATGGAAGGAATGATGACAGAGTAGAAATGTATGTGCCCACGTTTATTACTTGATCCCCGCCAACCGCGGCATCCCAGAACCAAGTGACCTGCCCCCCGACCAGCTAGGTAGCAGGTAACCTCTCACCGTAGGGGTAGCCGCTAGCTGGACGCATACGGGCAGTCCAGGAGGGGACCGGCCCATTGGTTAGCATGCTGCCACTTGTCATACTAGAACTGCAACAGTAGATGGCAGAGTCTGCTGGAACTACATGGTGGTGGAGCTCATCTTTGGACTACTACACCCTCTATAAGACCAGATTGTTCCTATCATAATATAAATATTTTGGTTTATTAGGGGGTGTGGGCGTATTCTAACACTATATGAGGTTATTATTGATACACAATGCGGTCATATTCAAATAGATATCAGTGGATGGGGTTTTACATCCTGACAAAAGTTAATGTCATATCAGCACAAGTATCAATTTGTGTCAGTTCACACGCATGGTAACTGGATTGTGCTGTACTGCGCCACTAGTAGACCAGGCCAACATCACAATGATCCAAATTCCCACTCAATCACAGTATCCTGATATACGCAAGCACATCCTTGCTTTATCCTAGTGTAATCAATCAATCAATAGTTCCGTCGTCTAGTCGAGGGTTGGATGCAATGGTTCTCCACTTGTCCCGATGTTGTGCTGTTCTGATAGACTGTGAATAATTCAAGCCTGTCCACTGTAAAATATTTGTAAACCATGATGTTCTTGGTCTCCCTCTCCCTCTGCTGCCATTCACCTTCCCTTCCAACAATGTACGGTATATTGAACTCTGACGAATGATGTGGCCAAAATAAATAAGTTTCTTTGTCTGAAAAGTGGCAAACAAGCTTTTCTTATTTTTAATTTTTCTGAGAACTTCTTTGTTGGTGATCTTCTTTGTCCATGATATTTTCATCATCCTTCGATAAGTCCACATCTCAAATGCTGCTAAACATTTGTACATTTTCTTAGAGATTGTCCATGTCTCTGCCCCATACATTAGAGTAGACCACACATAACACTGAAGAATACGCTTCCTTGTTTGTATTAATATCTTACTTGATGTTAAACTATTCCGTGTAAACTATTCCGTATAACCTATTCCGATTTAATGCATTGGTAGGGGAATGCAAATGTTCTATTATTGATTAGGTATACGTGAGCAGGTGCATCCATGTGTATATGTAGGTGCTGGTGGTGCTTGATTGAGAGGTAAATAGAGATAGTGGTGCTGGCAGGACTGTGTGTAAGGGGCACTCAGAGCCTACACCCTCCCAATTCTGCAAGGTAGGATCACCACACTCAGGCTCATGGCAGGTGGTGGCCAGGGGAGCCACACAGCTTGGTGGTGGTGGGCAGATCACTGGTAACCATAGGGACCGGGAATGCTGGATCCCTATTGGTAGAGCTAAGAATGCTTGTTTCTCATTGGGGGAATAGGGTGGGGTGATACTCTACACTGAATCTATGTACCATATAAATAATAAACCAGAGGGCTTGACGCTCTCTCTTTTACTTCATAGAGACCTAGTGTTTACACTAGTATTGCCAGGGTAGCTGGCGACCACTCTCAATTTTGTAAGTCATTGGGTTTTGTTCAGCTGGGCTTCAAACTCCCAACGTCCCTCGTGGGAAGCCTGCACTTGTACCGATTCGGCCACAGCTTCTTTTCATTTTCTTTGTTGGTACATTAGTTGTTTAAGCAGGGGGAATTTCAGTCGCTGACGACTGGTCTTCCTCATCCCACTGCTCCTTGCCCTATCCTAATAATGCTGAGCATCTGGCTAGGAAGCTACAAGTATCAATTTTTAAGTAACCAGGATTCGAACCCACGATGCCACTGTAAAATATTCCGATAAATACACATTGGTGGGTAATATGAACTGGTCTATATGGGATTACATATATATATATATATAAGGTAAATGATGTAATATGACCAGATGCATGTGGTATTGTGTGGTGCTGGTGATCCTTTATCTAGATTAACTAGACATTGTGTATTCTATAGATAGTGTGAGAGGGGCACAACTGTTGGTGTGATAGGGCCGTAGGAGCTCTGCTCACAACCCCCTCCCCCGTAACTGTTTGATACGGATCACTGCACACCCAGACACAACACGGCAGGTAGGCCAAAACAACCAAGGCATGGATACTGGAATGCATACTGTTGATTGATGGACATGTGAATGCTTACTGTTGATTGGAGGATCTGATCATGTGACAGGCCATCTTGAATTCTAAAACCACTATATAATAATAAACCTGAGGGTGGAAGGTCTCTCTACCTTTGACTCTATACTCTGCCTTACTTCTACTTGCCTGTAGTGATTTCATATTAGCCTGCCTACACAACTACAGCTGCCAGCCGACGACTTTACACCACAATCTACCAAACCGGGATATGGACGCTCTAACTCATTCGGCGATGTTAGGCTGCAAATGCCCTAACTAGGTAAACACAGCCTATACCCCCCCCCCCCACACACACACACGCTCTACCTCATTCGGCTTTCCCGTCTCAGTCAATAATCTCAGTCAAATATAACACCTATTCCTATATCGAAACTGTAAGTGGTGCATCATATGTATTAATATAGTTCTATAGAAGAATGCATGGTGTAATTGGACAATTCTGATCCCACTGCTGATGGTTCAGACAGAAATAGCCGAAGCTATCTATACTTTAATCACCGTGTGATTAGTTCCTTCGGAGTCCATGCCCGAAGGCTTCATTTGAACGCGTCCTGTAGATTCCCTATGGTATGCGGGTAATGCAGTACCTATCTGCTAAAATACCTCAGGGAGTTTGACGCCCCTGCCTTGCAAAGTTATAAACCACTGCCTTGTGGTTCTTGATAGAACCAAATGCTAAGGGAGCAAACCCTAACAGAAAACCATGCTTCCATGGCAGCATTAAGGGCAGTGATGAATGGAACTCCCAACATCTCCCAGCCAGCCACTGCAGGGACAAATAGTTTGTGCCTGTCTTGACATGTTCTTGCCTGTGTGAGACCTCTATTTGCTCCCCAAGAGAGTGCTGCTAGTAACTTGCAAAAGCCAGCAGCACTTCAACACTTTGCAAGCAGCTTTTATTAAATGCACAACCGCACGAAATAGCGGCGATTACGAAATACAAGCAGTCTTTGTCGCATTGCGACCGACAGCATGATGATGATGATGATGTAGGTTAAGAGACACTTATTTTTGGTTAATGATCTTCAAAGGCAGTAAGCGGGTGTTTCTTGGTTTTTTCTATAAATATATGTTTAGTTTGTTGTTGTTGTAAATATAGCTTATCCATAATTGGATAAAGTTTCTGGTCAACGCTATCTCACTGGTGTTCCAGCCATGTGACAATAGAGTTATTTACAATAAATTGGTTGGTTGTTGGAGTGGCACGTCCTGTCTTTACAATATATAGTTTAAAAGTGAGCAGACTGACAGATGGCTCACGGTATAGGAGGCGGGGGGAGTAGAGAATGACCAGCTCCGCAGGAAATAACATGGAAGAAGATGGTTAATGGGAAACATTTAAGGGGCTGCCATTATTTATATCCACATAATAATTTATATAGTACATATATGTATTCTGATCTTGTCATCGGCAGCTAGTTCAAGTCAGGTGAAATAACAATATTAATCATTCCAAGACTTACATATGGTATAGCTTGGCAATTCACATATGAGATAACTATATGTTGTAATCATATATGAGGAATTGGATGTGGTAAAACAACAAAGGAAATCTACTTCTTGAATGTGTACAAAACCCTATTTTGCCACAACATGAAGGATCTCAACCTCTGTATTTTCTAGTTGTATATGTCACGGTGACTGGTTATCCAGCTGGAATTCCAGACAGAATAAAAACACCAAAGAGTTTACAAAGAATTGGCATATGCCACAACCTCATCTGTCCTTGCTCCGCTAGCGCAGCGGATGGCCGAATCGCCACCATGATACAGCGACTGAGTGGGATATTGTATCACCATGACGGCGTTTTTATCATAGCCATTATAAATCAACCACATGGGCACACCGATGGGGGGTGGGGGGGGGCAGAGGCGCCACCTGGAGGGAAGGAGCGGAGTAGAGCTGCTTGGAGCAGACAGCCTGCCCTCCAGGCTGCAGGCCAACCCCCAGCCATCAACTACCAACAACTCCAAGGAAAGGTCACAGGCAGTTGGAGAAGACAATATAGCAAAACAGGATAATTACATTCCTTAATAATATATGTGTGATGGACCACCGTTTCTCCCCACACCGTCACACACTCACGGAAGAATGCCAAGATTCAGTGTCAGTACGCTTCAACCTGGTTTATTACAAAACCTCTCTGCTCTCCGCAGCGTCAACAGTCAACTGACCCGTCTCTTAACTCAACAGCTCCCACGTTGCCTCTATAGGTGGGTGGGGTGTGAGCTAGCCACACACAGTAGAGGGCAGCCCCGTCTGGGGTCTGCCCGGTGGCTAGCCTGCCGCCACCTAGCGCAGTTCAGTGTAACTGCGTAGGTGTGCGGCATAGTGTCTGCCCCCACGGTGTGGTAGTGGGGCTCATGTACAGACTACTACATATGCATAAGACTTTATACATAACATATGACTTCTGCTGGGCCTGAAAACCACAATGAATCAATCCTACACTCCCCGATAGAGAAAATGTCTACTCCTGCCTTCCCCCAAAAAACAGGTTCGTGATCGGTTGACAACTGACATTTAATTAACAAGGAGGAAATAAAATCACACAAAATGGGCATGACAGGCATATCAGAGTGATTTATGTCATTCATGTTGATCCGGGTTCTTTTGGTGTTAAATGCGTGTTTGTATTAACGATTAATCAATGTTAAAACGATCGTGGAAAAGTGTAATATTGGAAGTGGATGCAATATCAATGTGTTGTATAATTTATTATACAAGTATTATTTTATGACAAAGGCGGGGTATTATCCGTAATTGGGATAATACCCATTATATTATGAGAGCCACTGTTTATAAGCTACTAACTAATGGGAAATGCAAACATGTCTATGGTTGTCAGCATACTGATCATATTTTGTGTGGGTCACACTAGTATCGAAATGTACTGCTCAATTGTCACTCCTTCACATCGATATTATCTCCTGCTTTCTTCCTTTGCTCCTTACCACTCTGTCTGGTGGTGTAACACATTACATAACCTCTTGTAAAATATTCTGATAAAACGCATTGATGGGGGAATGCAAATGGTCTATTGGTGTAAAAGGTATATAGGGCCAGGTGCATGAATATGTTTATGTAGTTGCTGGTGATACTTTACTCATGGTCAATAGTCATTGTGTGTTAGTCAGATAGTGTTTAAGGGGCACTTGGAGCTCTACTCACTACCCCCTCCCCCATCTGTTAGTCAGGGATCACCACACACTCAGCTCAGGGCAGGTGCTGGCCAAGGCAGCCACTCCGCATGGTGGTGGTGGGCAGAGCACTGTAACCATGGGAACCCAGGAATAATTGATGTTCATTGGTGTAGCTTTAGATACTTGATTTTCATTGGAGAATAAGGTCAGGTGGTGTGTAATACCAAATCCATGTACCACTCTGAATAATAAACCTGAGGGTTTGGCTCTCTCTCTCTACTTTCACTCTTTATACTCTTCCTTTCTCATTTTGCCTGTATTGATTTCACTATAGCCTGCCTACACAACCCACAGATGCCAGCCGTGGACTTTATGGCCCTGTCACCCTATGACGTTTCTCACCGGCGACCCGTCAGCGTTGCAAATCAAATTAAAGCGTCGAGAAATGTTAAACTTTTACGGGAAATATGGGGAAATTGGACATTGGTGCAGCGTGTGAGTAGCGTGTTGTTAGCGTGTGGACAACAGGTGTCAACATTTCAGCAAAACAAAAACAATTTGGAATTGTCAGGTTGTCAAAACGATGGGGGGGCGCGCGCGGCATGTGGAGAGCCTTACGTCAACGTTGCGCCTTTATATACTCAAGCTGTGTGAGCTGACGACACATTCACTAACTGTTCCATAATCGTTCACAAAACGCTAGCAGAACGCTAGCAGAACGCTATCATAACGCTATAAGCTCGCCCCCCAACGCTAAAGGAACGCCGTACATGCCGACACAACGTCCAAAGTATCGAGAAACGCTCCCCGAAAGCTGACAGGGTGCCCGCTACAAGCAAATGTTACGGATGCGATGACCGGACGCACCCAATCGTTTAAAACAATATCAACACAATATCAACATCAATCGATGTTATGCAATGTCCTGCCAGCGTTCTTCTAACATGCTTTGGGCGCATTTTGACGTCCGCCTAACATCCTCATAACATCCTTACCCATAAATTAGCGCGCGCTATCGGTCGTTGTTTTTTTTTGACATGCTAAAAACATCTAGCAACCTGCTACGCTCGCCGACGTCGTCCGGCGACTGGCAACGTCCAGGATAGTGTACCGACATGTACCGACGTCCTCATAACGTCCTCTTAACGTTTCCCGACGTTTCCCGATGTTTCACCAAAAAGTGACACACGTCGACGTGCGTTGGAGAGAAGCGTCGTAGTGTGACAGCCCCATTACACTCTTCTGGTCCACTGCCTGACTGCAACCGATTCTGCCCCAGGGAGCGCAGCACCTTGCACACACCACTTTTGTGCTGCTGCACACCACTCGTCATTCAAATTATGACTTTAAATAAATGGGTAGGGCCTTTTTGTAGGCACCAGCCAGTCATAGGCATTCTCATCGAACCAGACAGGATGGTCGAATGAGTTAGAGCGTCCGTCGCCCGTGCTGGTAGATCTTGGGGTTGTGGGTTCGAACCCCGGTCGAGTCAAACCAATGACTTAAAAATTGATACTTGTTGCTTCCTAGCCAGGCGCTCGGCATTATTAGGACAGGGCAAGGACTGGTGGGCTCAGTGTCAGGATTATGTGACTGAGTGGGATACCAGGTCATGGTGCCAGCGGCCTGGTTTCCCAGTGGGACAGCACTATAAAGTCACCATGAGTGCGCACTGTCACAAGTCAGTACCCATCCTAATATGACCTTAGATGTTGCTAGGACGTAAAACAACAACAAACAAAACGTTCTCATCGAAACCATGTCTTGTCTTGTCTCTGTACCGTAGGAGTTAAGTAATCACAAAGGACACCCATGGTGACAAACTTGTTTGTGTGTTCGAGGTTTTAGATCCAGCAAAATATATGGTCTTACCAGGATGGGTACACATTTGTGTGACAGAATGCAATCATGGCGACTTTACAGTGCTGCCCCACGTCCGGTGGTGACAAACCTATCACCACAATATAACACCACCTCTGCAAGGACCTTATTCACTTTCATCATCATCATCATCATGCTGTCGGTCGCGATGCGACAAAGACTGCTTTCATTACTTGACTGCCGCTCTCCATTTAGCTCTCTGCTGTGAGAGTTGCGTCCATGAGTCGGTCTTAATGTCTCTCAGCTTCAGGTTTCTCTTGATGGTATCCTTGAACCGGAGACGAGGGCGTCCTCTCTTTCTGTAACAAGAGGACAGTTGAGAATAGAGGATCTGCTTTGGTAGCCTGTCTGATGACATCCTCATGAGGTGTCCAGTCCACCGGAGATTCTTTTTGATCAGAAGATCTTCCATAGAGGGCAGCCCCATCCATTCTAGTATTTCCTTATTCGTCACTTTGTCCTTCCAGGTTAGCCTCATGATTGAACGCAGATGTCGCATCATGAAGGCATGCAGCTTTTTCACCTGCTGTCTGTACACTGTCCAGGCCTCGGCTCCGTATAGTAGGGTGGATAGCACGATTGCGCGGTAGATCTTACCTTTGACCCGAATGGACACATGGTGGTTGTTCCAGAGTCTCTGGCGTAGTCGGCCGAAAGATGCGCTAGCCTTGGCCATCCTCCTCGGTATCTCAGCATCAATGCGTCCATCACTTGATATAGTGCTTCCGAAATAGGTGAATTCCGGAACAGAGTTCAGCTTGTTTCCGTCAACCATGATCTCCTCCTCTCGGGTTCTTGTAGAGTTGGGTTGGTACATCACCTCCGTCTTCTTGATGTTAATTTTCAGGCCAAACTTCTTTGATGCATCGGAGAAAGCGTCCACTTTAGTGACTAACTATCAGCCCAACCAACACTTGACTACATGATATAAACTTGTCTTATTTACACATTTAAATATATAATAACATTGTTTGTTGTTTGTTGTTTGTTGTTGTTTTACGTCCTAGCAACATCTAAGGTCATATCAGGACGGCTTCCGACTTGTGACAGTGCGCACTCATGGCGACTTTATAGTGTTGCCCCACTGGAATACCAGGCTGCCAGCACCATGACCTGATAACCCACTCAGTCACATTATCCTGACCCTGAGCCAACCAGTTCTAATAATGCGGAGCGCCAGGCTAGGAAGAGACAAGTATCAATTTTTAAGTCATCGGTTTGACTCGACCAGGGTTCGAACCAACGACCCCATGATCTACCAACACGGGAGACGGACGCTCTAACTCATTCGGCCATCCCGTCTGGTCGTAATAATATTGTACACGCGTATATGTAATATATATATATATATATATATATATATATAAAACCTCGAAATGTCATTGTTCCAAAGTATCCATTGGGTACCCAATACTAATTAGTGGTTGGTTGGATGTTGGAGTTTTAAGTCCTGGCAACATTTAGGGTCATGGTAGGATGGGTACCGATTTGCGACACTGCGCACTTATGGCAACTTCATAATGCTGCCCAGTGGGGAAAGAAGCCACCAGCACCGTGACCCAATATCTCACTCAGTCACATTACCCTAAGGATGAGTTAAACAGTACTTGCCATATCTTACCTATGCAGAAGGGCAAAGCTAGGAAGCGACAAGTGTCAATTTTGTAAGTCATCTCATGAATAGTGATGTATTAGGTGTGCTAAACCTCCTTGTGTGCATTCCCGCCCTTCCTTATTGCTAGGAACCAGTGGAACTCTTCAACCTTAGCTGAATAGGTAGCTTATGCCGGTGTTGCAGTTTGCGAGGGACACATCGCTTCTGCGCATGTGTCAACATCGAACAGCATTGTCACTAACCTTATAAATTTAATATAATGTGTTTGGTAAAGATGTTTTCTATATGTGTACCAAGCGATTTGTTTCTAGGTCGTGTGGTTTTGGGGATATTTCACTTTTGCTGTATTTTCTGTATGCAGATTGCTCACGACCATTGAAAATGCCTTGAGTTTGACCATATGCGCAGTTCAAAACATTAGTTTTATTCAAAATTAATAGAAATCAAGAACCCTAACCATATAAATGTAATATAATCTTTTTGGTAAAGATGTTTTTTTATATGTGTACCAAGTCGTTTGTTTCTAGGTGGCATAGTTTGAGAGATATTTGACTTATTCTGTATGAAGATCACTCACGGCCATTGACAATGCATTTGAATGGATGTGTCCCTCACAAACTGGTGTGCCGCGGAAACTGCAACACCGGGTTGTATATGTATCAAGTGGCACAGTTTCTGATTTACATTACGCGGAATCAGGAAAGAAGTTTAACCAGAAGGGCTGGCCGAATGAGTAGAGTGTTGAGTGTTTGAGTGGCCCTCTCCTGTTTTTTACATCATGGGATTCGAACCCACATGATTCAACCCTGTTCAAGTCAAAAGG
The DNA here is from genome assembly GCA_030323885.1 of Branchipolynoe longqiensis. Classification (NCBI taxonomy): domain Eukaryota; kingdom Metazoa; phylum Annelida; class Polychaeta; order Phyllodocida; family Polynoidae; genus Branchipolynoe; species Branchipolynoe longqiensis. The sequence goes on along the minus strand of CM059189.1, from coordinate 110,319,207 downwards.
ACTGAAGAATTGATAGGCCTACTTGTTGATATCTAGCCTGGGATTTAGTACAACTAGGATGGGGCAAGGAGTAGTGGAATGAGCAAGACCACCTACGACTGCTGTCTTCCGTTATAATATCAAGACAGGATAGCGGAATGAGTTGAGCATCCATCTCCTGTTTTGGGAGATCGAACGCATGTGTTTGTGGGTTCGAACCTGTGTCCAGTCAAACTGAAGACTTAAAAATGTATATGTGTCGCTTCGTAGCTTGGCATTAATAGGATAGGGCAAGGACTGGTTGGTTCAGTGTCAGGATAATGCGACTGAGTGGGATATAAGGTCATGGTGCTCATGGCCTAGTTGCACAGTTAGGCAGCACTATAAAGTCACCAGGAGTGTGCACTGTCACAAGTCGGTACCCATCCTGATATGAAGTTAGATGTTGCCAGAACGTAAAACGACAATAAACATACAAACAACCTTATAACATCCCATTTGAAATAGGCTAACCTGCTGGATGAGTGAGGATCTCAGTCATTTTTGTTTCTTTTGTAGGGACTTCACATCTTAGCAACATCTAAGGTAACAATCCGAACAGTTACCAATTTGTGACGGTGTGCACTCATGGTGACTTTACAGCACAGCCCAATCTAGAAGACTAGGATGCGCATCACCATGATTTAATATCCTAATCAATCATGTTATCCAGATACTGACCTAAACCCAGTTGTTGCCTTATCCTATCAATATCGAGCATCAAGCAAGGTAGCGACAAGTATACATTTGATAAGTCATTGCTTTGACTCGACCGGGATTCTAACTTCTGACCTTCCACACGGGAATCCTGCGCTCTTACCGATCTCAGCCACTGTGTACGGGATATCCGAGAATACCAGATGCCATGTACATCCTGATGCAGGGCTTGTAGGTTATCAAACCAGCAGTAGCTCCATGCTAATGAAGTATCATGGAGGGATCCCATGGGTGCATTAGCCAATGTGCAGGCGCATTCATGCAGTGCCATCTTAAGCCCTGTTCACACGGGGCAGTTAATTCGAATCATAAAAATTGACTTGTATAGTTTGGGTTACATTTCACGTGTGAACGCGAGGCTAAATTGGATTAGGGCTTATTCGATTCATATTATTCAGATTTTATAAACCACATGTGTAGGTGGTTTATATGAACCAAATTTTATGATTCGACTTATATCGCCCATGTGAACGCAACCGACTTACTTGAGGTGGATTAAGGACGTCACACGCATGCGCAGTCGAGACCTTAGTTTGTTGACTTTCCGGTCGATCAAAAGCGCATATTATATAATTTGGTCTATGAAACCGCTAGCTGGGCACAGATATTTTTTTCATGATTGATTTTAATGTTTTCACTGCCCTGCAGAAGTTTTGACCGTTCCAAACCAATACGATTCAGTCCATACATATCTAGGTCGAACCCACACTCTCTCGTGGTGATGTTGACTATAACCGAAACTGGCGCTGGTTAGTATGGACTTGCTCATGCGCAGATATCAATTTCCGCCTTAAACCGCCCCAAGTACTACCTGTGTGAACACGACACACTTTCAAATGCTTTCAAACTCGGTCCGTGTGAACGGGCATCTAAATCGATTCCTATTATCCGCCTTGTATAAAGTGGCGTAAACTTTTCCCGTGTGAACACGGCTTTACACGATGTATTCCTTCATTGAAATCAAGGCCTTTTCTCAAAGTCCGCCGAAGCTGGCTCGTCGCGAGGTGGTCCTTCTCAAATGATTGAGAGCCCTGTTGATGACGGGTACCAGCAGTCTGGCTCAAAACCAAGCCTCGTCAGCATTTTATTTCACTTTGGAAAGTGTTGGAAGTCTGCTGGTTCCCGGTGTGGCGGTTTCAGCGCCCGGTCAGTTTCAGCGCCCTGCCATGGTAAAAACACCCGTGGCCTCGCCGGCTACAAGCTCAGCTGGTGCCCGGCAGTGTTAGGGACCGATTAGGCCGAAATCTATTGAATGCGATCATATTTAACAGAATTACATACTCAAATAATGAAATTTAATTAAATTAACCTTAAATTCCAAGCGATATTAACGTAGCAGCTAGATCAGCGTCGAATCGCCGAGTGTAAACAAAACAAATAGCAGTGCTCGCCGCAACGTGCGAAAATCCGCGCATGCGCAGAAGCCACGACAGGCCGCTGAAACTGACCGGGTGCTGAAACCGCCACACCGGGTTGAGAATTTCAATTTGTTTCAGGCGGCCATTTTGTTTAATTGAAGGCATTAGATGAGTCCTAGCATCGTATGCGCGATCTGTTCCAATATATAGACCGTATTCGATTAAACAACTAGGGTCATCCTAACACCATTTTTGCGCATGCGCAGGCCTTACAACCTCGGGTTGCATATACGAACATGCTTGGGGTGGACAAAATGGTGGCTTGATCCCAAACTTTTTCATTTTTGTAATAACCAATATAACTACAGCAAAATAGGATTGAAAGTATTTCATGATTGAATAATTTAGATATATGGCTCGTTCTCAGAAACTGTGTACCACTTGAGGTAGTCTACTAGAAATGCATATTTCAAAGAAACCCTTTATTGGAGTGTCAATATTTAGATTTCATCAGTTAGCCAAATAATGTGGGAGATAGTTTAGATCAAAAGTAAATGTTAATATTGTGTATTATGTATCTTATTGGGATGGATGTAGCTAAATACATAGACAATTACATCACTAATTTGTGACATTGTCAACAGCATTGAAAATAAAGTGTCACAAACTTAATGAAAACCTCTGAACAACAGCTCATTTCACTTCAAATGGTCATATACAATGTCTTCATTAAGTTGAAGACTTTTATTTCTTTAAAAAGAAATTAAATTATGAAATAGTTAACATTTTCTAGAGTCATTAACATCGTAACATTTCGTTTCCACTTGCAAGTACTATGAAACTCTGTATCAAAAACTGAGTACAGATACAGTACAGGAATTATTTTCACCATTGGACACTATGCATGGACCCAGTTATGGTATAGTAAAAGATAAATCCTGAAATTGCCCCTAAACATTGACATTTGAGCCGAACATTTGTGTAAAATTGTTGTTTCCACTTTGTTACTCTGCTAATCTGTTACTCTGCTAATATTTTCTTGCTTTTCTCTTTAATATTCACAAATAAGACAAACCCATAGCAATGAGGTTTCAAATTATTATTACTACTGTTTATAAAGCAAGTGGCATGTGAAATCTCCTAAAAATGTCAAGTTTTGTGTGGAAAATATTTGATTTTGGAGTCAGATTGGTTTCCATGCTATACTGCTATTTATTGGGTGTGACCTACTTAACAATGCCAGAATATGTTAATTTTCAATTATTCAGATGCAAAAGGACATACACATTCAGGAAACTTGCTTATAGGACTTTGGCAGCATTTTGATTTTCTGGTACTGATGTCACACTATTGGTACACAACTTCTCAGAACGACCCATATGTCCATTTTAATATGGATGGACTTTTGCATTTAAAAAAAAAGTAGCTTTGCAGTGCATGACATATGCAGGTACCAGCACACATGCTCCTGGCATCCCCACCCAAGACATGGGGCACTGGGGTCGGATCGTTTTGCACACGGCCTCTGTTTTCTTAGGCTCACCTCAGGGTGTTCTATTTTAAATTCTTATGACTCATATAACCCCAGTGGTCGGGAACGTCATAATCGAATACGGCCATGTATGGAGATTGATAATTATACGAGTAATACAAATATTATAATAGGCCTGAAAGTCCCTACTGCTCCTCTGCCTACCCTACTATTCCTTAGTCTTCGGAGCCTACTCGGAAGCCATATGTTAAGGTAGCAGATGAGACCAAGTGTTGTGTACATGATCTGTTAGGAAGGTTCCGTTATATACTCATATATGGTGTATAAGAATTATATCAGTATAATAGGCCTGAAGGTCCATCCTTGCTATGCAACAACTTGTATTCAAGGATGGCGGACACTGGTGGATGCTGAATTACTGCGGACATTGATTAACGCGAGAACCAATGTTCAAAACGTGCATAAGAAACATAACAAAAGTGCCTCAGGGAGAAACCTGGACCACCTTCAGTAGATAACAAACAACAACAAACCACCAAAAACAGAGACTCCCGATATGAAAACATACAAACATATATATTTAAAAAAGGGAGACCCTGAAAACGCCCTGGGGCAAAACCCCAGAAGGGCATGTGATAGGTCACGGCCCACAAACTGGATTGCGCCAAGGGGGTAATCTGGACCACCCTTAGTAGATAACGAACAGCTACAAACTATGTACAAGCCTATAAATGTAGAGTAAGTCATAAGTAGTTGTAAAACAAAAACCAAAAAACTAATATACTATTTGCATCCACTACAAGGGTTATCAGAAAATAAAACCAATAACACCTACACTTAGAACTAAAACCTTTAGCTATCTAACGGTCCTTCCCTATTTCAGATCGACCATGTATAGCCAAACCCAGCACAAAACAAACTCAAACATATATTAGCCAAGAACACACTTAACTGCCAACAGCTGCCTAGCAGTCTTTCCCTATTTTGGATCGACCTAGAATAACCAACCCCAACACAAAACAAGCTCAAACATCTACAGATACTAAATAATCACCATGTAAACACAAAAGGCTACTAGAGCAAATAATGTGCCACTACTAAAGCAGACCAGAAGCCAAATAAAACCTCATGAGAGAAGCACGCTGGAAATGGTTACCAAGGTCTGGAATGCCCAAACAGTGAAGGAACAACAAATTCCTGACCTAAAAACTTACAAAAAAGATCGTGCAAAATAAGGCTAAGAAACCCCCACTAAGCTGCACTGCAAAGGGGCATGTGATATGTCATGGCCCACCAGTGGGACACCCAATGGAAGGTAACCATGCCAAAAGTAACCAGATAACACCACACAGCTACGTACAAGCCTATGATATGTAAATAGGAATAGGCTAGTCTAGTAATAAGAGTAGACCAAAATAAAATGAGACATGTATGCCAAGAAATTCCCAAAAAACTAACACAGGCTACTAACAATACCAACCAATTAGCTATCTGCTACTGAAAAGCAGGTAATCAAATACTTTATCAGCAGCTACTGTATGGTAAGATAACACCAACACTACAACTGGGCCAGCATTGGAAACAAGCCTGGGTACCTGGGCTTATATGTTATCGAGAGTATAAATACAGCCTCAATAAAAAATATGAAAAATATAATTTAAATAATCTTCCCCACTAACGCATCAGGATACCATGGGATATGTGTGCAAGGATGTAAAGACAGCAAACGGGAGGAAATCTGCTAAAAAAGGAAAGGAAAACAATACACAGTGATACAAGAGCAAACCATAACATGGAGACAAAAACCTTAATCTAGACAAAGACGGAATAATAAGCCTGGTAATATAAACAGTCAAAGAGGAACTGGCGAAAGAGCTAGCAAAAAAAAAAGAAAAGAGAACATAGAAGGAACCAACGGAAATGATTTGGGTGACATCAAAAAGGATGGAATAACCAAAACAAAACAGACCGACAACTGAAATGACAAAGAACACCAAAACAAACTCCAGGAACTACAGGTAGCATATAACACGCTGCAAATTTAATGCACATGGTATGTGGCGGAGTATGAGAAACTCAATGGGAAAAAGAACAACAACACTAACACAAACAAAAATGTAAGCAATGACAGGACAGAGCCCACAGACACAAGGAAGCCAATCACGGATACGACCCAAGTGGAGGCAACGAAGCATGATCACAAACAGCTCAGCATCATAATACACAGCATCCTGGAAAAAGAAAATGCAAACATGGAGAAGACCATTACAAACATACCAAATGAAGTGTACTATGACTTTGGCTGGACCAAGGCCTTCCATCTAAGAAAAAAACAGAAAAAAGAAACTGTGCCAAAAAAACTGCAGAGAACAACGAGCAGGCAGCTAATGAAAAACAAGACGAAGAAAACAAAGGCACCACAACCAAGGACAATGAAAATAACCTGAGAAGACCAAGACTCATACAAATCCAAATGGAAAAGGAGTCACATTAAAAAGAGCTCTTCCAGAGAAAGAAAACACCCCAGTCAAAAGAAAACTACAGCAAGGTAACCATCGGAGCAGTAAGGTCGGAAACCAAAATGCTAAATAAAAAAACAGTGCAACAAATGTACACAGTTGCAAAAGAAAGCAACAATGACTAAATACAATCGATTAAGATGAAAGGGTGCAATATACAGGTAAATGGAAAAATCTATAAGCCTGACAAATTTAGTAAAATAGAAATAACTGAAATTACACGAGAGAAGGCAGCAACTAGGGAACACACATGGGGGGTTTCTTTCCCAGGCCACAACTCCCCCCTTCAGCAATCTCTACATATGCAAATTCACCGGAAAGGATGGAAAGAAATATATGTCAGTGGAGCAGTACTACCGCTCAATAACCGTGTTTACACGGGGAGTTGGAAAGTGTGTCGGCGCCGGGAACCAGCAGGCGCCTGTAGCCGGAAAGCACTGCTATTTGTTTAGTTTACACACGTCGATTCGACTCCGATGGAGCTGCTACCTTAATATCGCTTGGAATTTAAGGTTAATTTAATTAAATTTCATTATTTGAGTCTGTAATTCTGTTAAATATGATCGAATTCACTAGATTTTGGCGTAATCGGGCCCTAACACTGCCGGGCACCAGCGATTAGTTACTGCTCCCCCTGTTGCCGGCATGCACTACTATTTTATACTATCGCCGCCCGGGAACAAGCTGAATCGCTCCATCTATACCACCTCCCGAGGTGGTATAGATGAAGCGTTTCATATGAAGCGATTCAGCCCTAAAACGCCACAGAGCCAAGTCTACACGGCAAATGTGAGTCGATCTAGGCAAGGCGTTTTATATGTGGCGTTTTAAATCACCCGTGTAAACACGGCTAAAAATGACCAAATATCATGAGAAACATGACATTATGAGGATGATTGACAACAGCAAAAATCCATATATGATAAATAGGTAGGGACCAGGGCCAGGAATTCAAAACATCTTGGTTTATCAAGGCGTATTGAAAAACCAAGACAGTTTAGATGTAGAAACAAATAGGGGTGAGATGTCACAGTCTGCTCCTTGTGTAGACTGCTAAAACAACAACTCATCTGCCTGTGTGTACATTAGAGTAATGTCTTATATGATGCTATACATCACGATTTGTTCATATTTTTGGTTATTTCTCATTAACTATGTCCAGCATTCTGTTTCTAAGAAAAACAGTTTTTTAAAGGGAAATGGTGCGTCACCAGTAAAAATGACTAATTCCCGAATACAAACAGCACAATGTTATAGGCAAAATATGATTATCTCTTTCTTTTAATGTAGTTTTAATTGAATATTATGAACATACTATACAAAGGGCCATTTTCTTCATTTGAAGAGCTACTTATGCCCATTTTAATTATATATTTTGTTAGGTTAGGTTCCATCCTCAATATTAAAGTAGTTGCAGACTGTGACAGCTCACCCCTATTTGTTTCTATATGTAAACTGTCTTGGTTTTTCAATATGCCTTGAGAAAGCAAGACGTTTTGAATTCAAAGTTGTGGTCCCTACCTGATAAAGGCAATGGCTAAGAAAATATGGCGAACCCAGGAATGGTACAAAACCAATGAAAAGGTACTAGCGGACATCCTTTGGAAGTTTGTGCCAAGTTCACACAAAATGAAAACCTCAAAGAAAAACTAATAAACGCCCCAGAGAATGAACAAAATGTCCATACTTGGGCTCAGGAATGTACCTGGACAATGCCAGTGAATGCGAAATGGTGAAACCAGGTTACAGAAACAAAATGGGAGACATCCTCCAAAAAATCTAGGAAAGCATGTCAATCGTCATCTGGTAAAAAACAGCACTAGAGATCTCCCCAAAAACAGAGGAGGTGTGAAAAAAACAGCACTAGAGCTCTCCCCCAAAAAAGAGGAGGTGGGAAAAGAATAGCAACAAACAACCCTGCCCCACTTCCGCCCAAGCCAAATTCAAACCAACTGTGAATTATGGTGATGACAAAGAATTAGCCGCTAAAACGAATCAATATCAAACATCAACTGCAAATTACAGCGACAACAGAGAATTACGATGACAACTGCAAATTAGAAGCGGGTCGTTTAAGTGAACGAGAACCAAAATGGAAAAAACGGTTGTAATCTGTGGAGACTCTAGGGTCAGGGTTATAATCACCCAGCTGAAAGACGTAGACCAAGACAAACTGAAATGCAAAGAAGTAGTAGACACAGTTCCCGGAGTGACGATTACCAGGATAATTAGTGCTGTATACAGGAAGTACAAACACGGAATTCCCCCAGCACAAATGTACATGATGGCAGGGATCTGTGACCTAACGGTCAACAGAGGCCACAGAGACCTAAAGCTACCCTTCACAACTAAAGTGGCACTCATAGACCACATTGTACAATATTCTGATTTACAACATTGGTGGGGGGAATGTAAATGTTCTATTATTGATCAGTTATACATGACCAGATGCATGTATGTGTAAATGTAGGTGCTGCTCATGCCTGAGTGAGATGAAAATAGACATACTGGGGCTGGCAGGGCTGTGTGTAAGGGGCACTCAGCCTACCCCTCCCCCCTTTGCTAGGTAGGATCACCACAGTCAGGCTCAAGGCAGGGGGTGGCCAGGGGTGCCACACAGCTTGTTGGTGGTGGGCAGATCACTGGTAACCATGGGTACCAGGAATGCTGGATCCCTATTGGTAGAGCTAAGAATGCTTGTTTCCCATTGGGGGAAAAGGGTGGGGGTGATACTCTACAATGAACCCATGTACCATATAAATAATAAACCAGAGGGCTTGACTCTCTCTCTTCTTTCACACTTGATACTCTTCCTTTCTCTTTGTCCGAATTGATTTCACTACAGCCTGTCTACAAACCACATATTTGAGCTTTAGCCATTCTACAACATGTTACAAGACATGCAGATGACACGCTCAAGCAATTATGAAAGCTACCACTGTTATGCAAGCTCATGGGCATGGGCCTGGAAAAATACTGTGGCCACAGGCGACACCAAGAATACCAAGGATGGTAGTTGTGTACATACCAGAGCTAAATGCCTACATCCATCACCTAAACAACAACCAAAACAGTGGTCTAGCCAAACCAAGGTATGCAAACTACATCCACAAATCAAGGCATGGAAAGATCAGCCCGGTATGGCCTTGGCATGACGGATGGTATACACTACAATGAGGATTATGCCATATATGTCACTGCCAGGCTGTCAACTAGCATCATGGAGAACTGGGAAGAACACCAGGGCTCCAAACCATAAGTATCACAAACTCTTTACAAATTTCACTCACTGAATCCTAAAACATAAGTAATAACATATACAAATAGTACATGATATAATGCTCATATATAATGCTTATGTATGCCTTCCCCCATGCACACAGGTAAGAACGATGGTGAACATTAACATCTTTTTTATCTTTTATTTAAGGGACCATATGTTCTGTATGCACCAGCACATATGCCCCAAACCCACAAATCACTAATCTAAAATAAACTCAAATTAAAATCAAAACTCGCATAAATCAAGCAACCACTATCCTAAAGAAAATAAGTATGGTTGAAGAAATTGAATGCAAATTGGGAAGGGGCACGCACTTTGCTCACATAAACTGCCAGAGCGCATCCAACAAAATAGACATAATACAAATGCTTCTGAAAAAAGGCAATCTAGATGTACTAATATTATCAGAAACTTGGTTTACTGACAAACACCAAAATAACAACTTAAATATAGAGGGATATAGGCTTGTTGTTCTTTGTCTTCCGGAGCGTAGCCTAACTTTATAGAGGGATATAGGCTTGTATGTAATGACAGACAACATAACAATGCAAATAACCAAACAAAGAAGGGTGGAGGCGTTGCCATTTACTGCAAAAACACCCAAAACGTGGATCCCGAAATACTAAATACAGCTAACCTCTCAAATGAGCACATAGAATAACTATGGTGCCTAATACAAAATGAAAAACATGCAAATATAGCCATATCAAGCCTCTATAGACCACCATCAAGGGGAAATAGATTTATTCCTTGAAGGCCTAGAAAATAGCATAAACACTATAAAAAAATCTACAAATGCAGAAATCTTTGTGGTAGGGCACTTTAATGTCAATTGCAACAGCAATGATAAAAATAAACTAATGTTACAAACCACAATCAAAATCCTAGGCCTGCAACAGCTCATCACTGAAAGCACAAGGCTAAGCAACAACAGCTGAACAATCAATCTAATACTAACCAACTCAAACCATGCCACCAAATGGGGCACTACAAGCTGGAGTATAAGTGATCATGAGATAAGATATGTAACAAGGAAAAACTACAAATCACAAATCATCACAAATATTAGATAGGCAGGGCCCTAAAAACCTACTCAAAAGATACATTAAAAACCACCTACACCAAAACATAAACAACATCACACAAAACGGAGATGATATTGATACCTATTGGAGCAACATCATCACAGAAATAAGAAACTCAATTGATGAGATGTGTTCCGTAAAGAAAATAATGGAAAGACAATGACCTGCTAACACTCATCACCATCAAACGTAAACTGGGTGATAAAACAAAGCACACAGAAACCACAGAGGACAAGCTGGCCTACCATATTGACCAAGAAACAACTCTATCAAAGCAGTGAGAATGTCAAAAAAGAAATATATAATAAAGCAAGACAAAGACTGGGGAAGCAACACAAATCAATTCTGGAAAAATGTTAACCTGTTATTCCCCAAAAAAACACAGAAAAATACGTAAACTTCCAGGATAAGGAAGGGAAAATGCTCAAACACAAAGATGCAGCAAATAAACAAAATATCCACTTCGCCATGGTGGGGCAAAACTGTCAGAAAAATTCACAAAAAAGGAGAAAATAGATCAGGAACTGTACAGGACGAATTCCCAAGCTGAAAAACTGACATATCAGAACTAAAAAAGCTAATAAATGACATTGACACAAATAAACCAAGTAGAATGGATGAAATCACAAACAAAATACTGAAAGAGGCACTCCAAGCCATCCCGGTCACTATAGTAGACCTATTCAACATCTCCTTTGAACAAGGGCGCTTTGCCTCAGCCTGGAAAATGGCAACGATCACCCCAATCCACAAAAATGGAGACAAGGAAAACATGGGAAACTACAGGCCAATATTACTTGAACAAGTGTTCCATAGGCACATAAATGAACACCTGGAAAGAAATAATATACTAACAAAAGACAAGGGGGCTTCAGGGAACTACACTCCACATCAAAAACAATAGCAAACCTAACAAATGACATACTAGCATCAATGAACCAAAAACAATTAGTTGGAGCAGCCATCATTGACTTTAGTAAAGCTTTCGACATGGTAGACCATCATGTTCTACTGGAAAAAACAAAACCTATGGGCATAAAATCCAACACTATGAACTGGATAAAATGCTACCTAAACAACAGCAACAAAATACAAGGATAAACAATACACTATCAGACAACCAACCTGTCACATATGGTGTCCCCACAGGTCAGTGCAAGGGCCACTGCTCTTTATAATCTACATGAACGAACTTGAAAAATGGCTGCAAACTGAATGCATCCAACTATATGTGGATGACACAGTCATATATGCAAAGGGCACCACAGAAGAGGAGGTAACAACTAAGCTACATAAACTTTTACTAAAACTGAACAAATATAACCATCAATGCAAGCAAATCATAAACAGTACTCTTCTCGCATAAACAAACCCCAAAAAGAAAACTACACTGCAAGCTAGGAAAGCAAATATTAGAAAATGTAGGTCATTATAAATACATAGGCCTTGAGTTGGATGGCCAACTAAATTACAACCTATGTATACAAAAAATCATCCAAAAAATAAACCACAAACTATGGCTATTTGCAAAGCTAAGAGACGACATGACACAAGAAATGTCAAGAAAAATATTCAAAGGCATGGTGCCCCCTTATTTTGACTATGGGGATGTAATCTACATGGGCACAAAAAAAGAACTACCAGAAGAAAAGTTTGTTTATTTAACGACGCCTCTTGAGCACATTGATTTTTATCATCAGCTATTGGACGTCAAACATATGCTCATTCTGACATATTCCTTTGGAGGAAACCAGCTACTGCCACATAAATTATTCTTTCTGATAAGCAGAAAGTTGTCTTTTATATGCACTTTCCCACAGAAGGGCAGCACATACCACAGCCTTTGATGAACCCATTGTGGATCACCAGTTGTATTGGAAAATATCCCAAACTGCAAATGTGTCCACTGAGCAGGATCGATCAGATAACCCACAGCTTCACAGGTGGACACTCTACTATCTGAGCTATGTCCCACTCCCACATTTGGCAACATGCCATCTGTTCCATTTTAGCCTGGGGGCATGCTTTGTACTTCACCTGATGAAACGACAGTATCAAACATAGAAATTGAATAAAAGATGATTCTTTTATATTCCGAACGCATTTGCCAGCGTATTCAAATCAACCTCTGGCATTCCACAAACTGAACCAGACAACACGATGGATACACACACTACACTCATGATAGGTCACATTGAACAAGACCAGTGGCGCCCGACGGGAGGCGGGGGATGTGGGACGGGGGGCGGGGGACGGGGGATGGAGGGACCCTGTGGGTGGGGACGACCACTCCCTCTCCTCCTCCCCCTCCCCCTCCCTTGCCGTATCCCTCTCCCCCTCACCCTGCCCCTGCCCCTCCCCTCCCGTCCACCTCCCCCTCCCCCTCCACCTTCCCCTACCCCGCCCACACCCTCCCCGCCTCAGCCACGCTATTTCTCCCTATTTACAATGTATGTATTAGCCAGACCTCTCTACTCACCCTTATCTACTTGCAATTCCGCATCAGGCATGCCCTGGCCGAATCAATAGATCAAAGCCTTACCAGGCGGAAGGTTGGAAGTTCCTAATCTCGGCCGAGTCAAACCGATGACATATAAAATGTTTTCTTATTGCTAGCTAGCTTGGCACTCAAAATTAATAGGACAGGGTAAGGACTGGTTAGAACCGTATCAGGATATTGTGACTGTGAGCGATGTCGGGTCATGGTGCCGGCCCACTGGTTTCCCAGTGGGCCGGCACTATTAAGTCGCCACGAGTGTGAACTGTCACAAATCAGGACCCGTCCTGATATGTCGTTATATGGTTGCCTGATTGTTGGAGTTTTACGTTGTGGCAACATTTAAGGTCATATCAGGACGAGTATGACTTCTTCCATTGTACTTTCATAGTGACTTTAGACCTGTCCAACTGGGACACCAAGCTGCCAGCACCATGTCCTGATATCCCACTCAGTAATATTATCCTGACACTGAACCAACCAGCCCTTGCCCTATCCTAATAATGCCGAGTGCCTGACTAGTAAGCGACAAGTATACATTTTCAAGTTTGACTCGACCAGGGTTTTAATCACAAGACCGACCAAAATGGGAGACGGATGCTCAATTGACCAGACGGGATGGCCGAATGAGTTAGAGCATCTGTATCCTATGGTGGTAGATCGTGGGATCGTGGGTTCGATTCCTGGTCGAGTCAAACCACTGACTTAACAATTTATACTTGTCGCTTCCTAGCCAGATGCTTGGCATTACTAGGATAGAGCAAGGAACAGTGGAATGAGGAAGACAGGTCGTTTGCGACTGAAATTTCCCCCGCTTAAACAACTAATGTACCAAAAAAAAACAACAACAAAAACTCATTTGGCCGTCCCGTCTGCTATATGACCATGGGTGTTACTGCGATGTAACACAACAAAAACACACACAAACCTCTGCAAGGCGCCTGAATTAGCAGCGACTGTCAATGTCACTGACATGCACCTCCTCCCACTCTGTCTGCCAATCTCCTTCATCTTCCTGTCCAGAGTGGCCCACCCCGCTTCTATCGTACCTATAAATACAGGCAGAGAGATACTGGAGACGGAGCACACGGTGCTTCAAAATTCACACACCACAAATAATCACGCAGTGTCGCGTTCGATGATGCTTGGGTGTGGATGGGCGGACGGGGGACGGGGGGGACGGGGGGACGGGGGGACGCGGGACGGGGGGCGGGGGACGGCGGACGGCGGACGGGGGACGGCGGACGGGAGATGGAGCGGAGGGACCCTGTGGGAGGGGGCGACCCCTCCCTCTCCCCCTCCCTCCCCCCTCCCTCTCCCCCTCCCCCCTCCCCCTCCCCTTCCCGTGCCCTCTCCCCCTCCCACTCCCCCTCCCCGTCCCCCCTCCCCTCCCTCCCCCTCCCCTCCCCTCCGCCCTCCCCTCTCCCACTCCCCTCCCCCCCTCCCCTCCCCTCCCACTCCCCTCCCTGCCCTCTCCCCCTCCACCTCCCCTCCCCCTCCCCCTCCCCTCCCCCTCCCCCTCCCTGCCCCCTCCCCCTCCCACACCCTCCCCGCTTCAGCCACGCTATTTCTCCCTATTTACAATGTATCTATTAGCCAGCCCTCTCTACTCACCTTTATCTACTTGCCAATTCCGCATCACGGACGCCGTGGCCGAATCGACAGAGCGAAGGCTTCCCGTGCAGAAGGTCGGAACTTCGAATCTCGGCATGTCTATTTGAGGGTGACCTTGGTGTGACCTTCGTCCCCGTTTACCAGATGGGATGGCTGAATGAGTTCAGCTTCCGTCGTTCGCTTTGGTAGATCACGGGATTCAAACCCACAATTTTGAACCTTGGTCCAGTCAAAGACCCTATAATAGTACTGTGAAATCAAAATGATCAAACCCACCACTTGGTGCGCTGGCTGTTCTCTTGGTTAAACAGGTGCTATATTATATGTATAAATGTATATATGAATGTGAAAGATGTGTGATGATGGTGATGTTGATGATGATGCTGATGATGATGTGTATTTTGTTCATAACAATTTCATATTGATGTGTATTCATACTTACCTATCTCATGTATAATATAATTGTATGTGTTTACATGTGAAACACCAACCAGCAGCCGGGCTGATCAAGCCCACCACAAAGTGGCACTGCAAAATTGACATTACCATGGGAGAGATAGGGAGTGAGCCGTCTTAGTATTATAGGGTCTTTGGTCCAGTCAAACCAATGTCTTAAATATGTATATTTATCGTTTCCATCAGGCATTCCGCATTATTATGATGTGTTTGTGTGTTGTTGTTTTACGTCCTAGCAACATCTAAGGTCATATCAAGACGGATTATTATGATAGGACAAGGAGGACTGGTTGGCACAATGTCATGATAATCTGACTGAGTGGAGTCATGGTGCTGACAGCCTGGTCTCCCAGTGGGGCAGCACTATATAGTCACCATGAGTGCACACTGTGCACAAGTCAGTAACTGTCCTGATATGACCTTAGATGTTGCCAGGACGTAAAACTCCAACAACCAACCAACCAATCTTGGTCTCCAGGTGCCCGAATGTTCGGGGAGTTTGCGCTCTAAGATATGGCGCGTGGGGGTCAAAGTTCAGGGCATGGACGGGAATACATTTTCTACAATGAGACAGTCATTATAGCTAAAGTATGTACCGTGATATGTATACACACGTTGGAGAGCCAACGTCGGTCTAAGGTCGCTCATTAGCGTCTCTCTATGCCTCGGTCACAAATGCGTTATGGCGTGCTTGCGGCGACCATAACTCGCCACATTGGTCAGACAGTATGGTGACCGCACGGTGGGTTATGGTCACCGTGCGGTCACTGTGCGTTTTTTTGCTCGCCGCAAGGGTTGCGTTTTTTTAAAGTTGTATTATCTTAACTTCGTAAAATCACAACGCCGCAGGCCACAATTTCCCCTACAACACCGGACGGTCACTGACAAGAGCATAAAAGGAATATCAATATGGTAGACTATTCATGTTTTTGTGATCAATATTAAGAAAGTTACACCGTTTTTATATATTAAATACTTGTAAAAAACAGCAAGATACATTGCGGTCACCGTACAATTTGTCCATAGATAAACCGCAGACCGTAACGCAGTAATATTTGAATAAACTGCAAGCCACACCGCAGACCGGCGATCGCAGCATTTGTGAACTAGGCATAACCGGGGAAGTTTATCGTGCCAGGGCATGTTGTTATATAAATACACTGTACATTGCTCTAACTTGCTTTAGGGAGTTAGAATATCCTTACAATGGTATTTATTGTTGGGACCCAAATAAAGCGAGCGATATAGGGGAGTGGTTGATCTGTGGAGGTGGTCCGTTAGAGAAGGTGTTACTGTATAGGCTATAATTGCGGTGAATTATACTTTAGGCGGGTGTTCTGGGACTAGACCGGCTACCACAAACTGAATGTCCTAAGGAGACCCCGCTACACCAGGTAGTCAGACTACATCTCGGTAATTGCTCTCTAACGATGTATCCTAGAAGTAGTTAGCGCAGCCACCCAGATTGAGCGTGGCCAAAATTATAATGCTCCTCTCCCCACATTAAGAAGCCACACTAATAATCCATATACTCAGGATCGCGACCAGTACACCTAATGTGATATTGATAAAGTTGCGGCGTCCGAAGATTTCAAGTTTCTGTCATTTTCTGAGTGAAATATAATTGGTTGATAGTTATAATCTACATTACTTTAGTTTGAAGTAACCTTTATTTTAAATGGCTAGCTTTTGAGATATTTGAAGTGCAACCATGAACAAATAGTTTCGGCAAGCAAGCAAGACCTCTGACACCATAGGGTTCTGCAGGAACTGGTTCTATTCAATTGCCTCAGTATTCCCTTCTGTGTGACAATAACTATTTAATAAGTACACCGTGTGTCTAAGTTAGATATGTTTGTTCTGGTTTTGAAGATGGGATCTTTTCATTAGAATATGCAGGTTTAAATTGGAAGTGTTAATAAATGTATTCCCATATTGACATACTACCACATTAATATATTAATTACCACGTTGTCAACTTCCCACATTGTAACGTTGGCAGAATGTTTTAGCACGCTTACATTTTGCCACATTTCAAGATTGACTGATTGCAGATCGATTGACTGTGTCATCACCAAGGGCCTATATTCACAGTTGAAAAGTGGGTTCCTTGTTTTCTGTCGGTTTGGTTAATCAAATCTATGTGCCCACATTGAAATGTACATAACAACTTGGCATCGTGTACCCATATCCCACAGTCGCATTATCCTGATCCTGTGCTAACTGTGAAAGTACGACGTCTGAACACGCTGACTTGTGGATACTGAATGCTTTATTCACATCCAGGGCCCTAGACCGCCGGCACCCTTTCAACTCTGATGTCATCTCATTTACATATTCCTTTGTTCTCCCCATGTGCCTGTATGTCTTGTATGCATATATTACACTAACCAGTCCTTTTCTTATCATATTAATGCCCAGTCCTAGGCTGGGTAGGGACAATAATCCATTTAGTAAGTCATTGGTTTGACTCAGCTAGGAGTAGTACTCCCGGCCTTCCACACGGGAAGGCAGCGCTCTCCCGATTCGGCCACTACGCCCGGTCATATGAACATATGTGGTCATCTTCCTATAAGATCGCCTTGTCAAGTCAAACCAATGATTTATTAAGTGATACTTATCGCTTCCTAGCCAGGCACTTGGCATTATTAGGAAAGCCAAGGTCTGGTTGGCTCAGTGTCAGGATAATGTGAATGAGTGGGATACCACTGGTGGCCTGGTCTCCCAGTGTGACATCACTATTAAGTTCCCATTAATGCACACTGTCACACGTCGGTACCCATGATGGTATACCCTTAGATGTTGCTAGGATGTAAAACATCAACAAACAAACAGAACAGAAACAGCTATAATATCATCTGTCCATCTGATATTGTGTGGTCATAATGCTATCTGGCTACCAGGTGGGCAGTAAGCCTCGAGGTATAAAGACAGATCTGAAGCCCCCCACGTCGAGTGTATCAAGGACGGGTTCTCTACACAACTGGCTCTTCTCACTGATGTTAGAGCATAGCCCCAGGCTTGAGCAAGCTGTGACCGACGACCCTGACTGACAGCCGGCTAGAGAGGACCGGGAGCGCGGGGAGGGGGACGAGTGGCGGGGGACGGCGGAAGGGGTTAAGGGGGAAAGAGGACCGGGTCGGGGGACAGGGGGACGGGGGTAGGGATGGTAGGACGGGGTACGGGTGATGGGAGACGGGGAAGGGGGGGGGGGGGGCGGGGATGCGGGACGGGGGATGGGGAAGGGGGACGGGAGACGAGGGTCGGGTAAGGGGGGATGCGGGACGGGGGATGGGGGACGGGGTACGGGGAAGGGGGTACGGGGGACGGGGAGGGGAGACGGGGGACGGGGGATGGGAGACGAGGGAAGGGGGTATGGGGGATGCGGGACGGGGGACGAGGGACGGGAGACGAGGGATGGGGAAGGGGTACGGGGGACGGGGGACGGGAGACAAGGGATGGGGAAGGGGTACAGGGGATGCGGGACGGGGGACGGAGAGCGGGGATCGGGGAATGAGGAGCGGGGGTACGCGAGACGTGGGACGCGGGACAGGGAACGGGGCGCGTGCCGAGGTCGGGGGGCGCGGTGGAAGGGGTTCGGGGGAAAGGGGGCGTGGGCGAGGGTCAGGGGCGCGGGACAGGGATCTGTGCGGCTACACAGCCAGAGGGCAACGGGGGAACAGGGAAGGCGGGAAGCGGGGAATGGGGGACGAGGGGCAGGGGGCTGGGGACGGGTGAAGGGGAGCGTGGCGCGGGGAGCGGGCGAGGCGGAGCGGGGGACTGTGGGTAGCCGGGGGACAGGGGACTGGGCGCAAGACGGGGAAGGTGGGCGGGGGCGGCTGGCGGGGGGTCGGAGGCGGGGGGCGGCTGGCGGGGGGTCGGAGGCGGGGGACAGGAGACCATTAGGATAGCCAGTTACTCCCGCAACGCTGTCTCCACGACAGTGCAGCTGAATAATCTATTAGAACATGTGTCCGGAAGCTGGGTTAGGGACATCACTGACCAACGGCAACACACCACATACCCCCGTCCTGATATGACTGTAGATGTTGCTAGGACGTAAAACAACAACAACAACCAAACGAACAACAAACACCACATACTACTCAGACATCTTCTGGCATTTCTATTACAAATATCCCTTTTACATAGTACATTGATTTTGACAGTCTATTAGTGAGGCTAGATACCCTTAACCCAATATCTTTTTAGTCATCTTATTGTTGGGTGGAGGGTGGGTGGCAATGTTTGGTTAGTAGCGTTGTCGTTCCTCTGGCGCTAGGGTCGAGGTAACCTAACCAGGGGGGGGGGGGGTGTACAGGCTCGTATACAGGAAATTCTGAATGGTCCGATAGATGGCATAGGTGACACTCGTTCAATATCATTCTGAGGTATAACTTGTTATGCAAATATTATTTAGGATGCAGCCAAACACTGATTGTCAATCTGTTCCTGATTGTCATAGTACAGTATTAATTCTGATACAAACTGCCTAGCTTATTCATGTCCGATGGTAGGTTACGTTATTAGGTCACTTGCAATGTGTTTATTGTATATCTTATTCAGTAACCTTATTTGTTCTGTACTTGCCGGCTGTAATATATTCCTAAAGGCATCCAGGCACGTGTGTAGAACAAAGGAATATGCTAATGAAATGAGGTCATGACAAAGGGTGCCGGCGGTTCAGGACCCTGGACGGTGAATAAAGCATTCAGTATCCAGAAGTCAAAGTGTTCAGATGTTGTACTTTTACACCGGCCACTGGCTATCTGCTAAACTCACTACTGCTTGTTATCCAGGCCATGAGCGCTTTAGTTAACTGATCCACTGCCCTACACTATGCTACTTTAATGGTGATGTCACGTGACCTCGCTCATCCCCAGTGTCACAGTATCAGCCTCACTCACACACATTTTTTACTTTAATAAAGGACGGGCCAATTGGGTCAACCAAACTTATTATCTCTGTCTTTTAATTGAGTAATAATATAAATAATAAGACAGGTGGTTATGGGTAGTTGCCATGGTTACTGGGGCGAATGTAGCCAGTCAGAGTTGCCATGAAACCTTCTAGTTCTAGATGGCGTTAAGTGCATGAATATAAGTTAGTGTGCGTCTTAGCCGCTAGTTGGCACCAACGTTGTGCCATGCTTACTTACGTGAAAGTCTTGGATGCAGTGTGTTTGTGCACGGAGCATCAGGAACAAACACATGAATTGCTGGTGGCCTGATTTCCCAGTGGTGTAAAGTATCTGTGAACGCAATGAGTTATGTGATGGAACTGTTTATTTACTTTGTCTGTTCCTGGCATGCCCTAGTCCCCACTCCATGGCAACTCCCCAGGATACATAACAAGTGGGGCAGCACTATATAAAGTTGCCACGAGTGCGCATGTCACAAGTCAATACCCGTCATGATATGACCTTAGATGTTGTCAGTATTTAAAACTGCAACAAACTTCCAACAATCTGGAATGGACAGCAGAAAACTGAAATAAATTTGCCAGGTTTTTGCACCTGAATCCTTCATATATAAGTGAAGTATAAACATCATGCGAGTATAAAGGCATTTAAGGGAGTTATATGTTTATTTGCTCCTTTTTTATTGATTGGGTGCTTTACCTGATGTAAAGCCATTCCCCTCACGTGACCGGTGGCGCCGCCACCGGCAGTCCTGAAGCAGGACGCTAAACTGTCGTTCCTGCCCGAGAATTAATATATGTAGGCATTCCTCCAGCGTGTGTTGCGGGAGGGGGGGCACACCCATATTGACTCCGATAGCTGAGGTTGTGTGGGCAGGGGTGGGGGGGGGGGGGGCAGACCAATGCGGCAAGGACAAATACAGTATATGTTCCCCTTGCATTTATACTCGTAGAATGTGTTATACATCACATATGTGACGTATAAAACTTATGCGAGTATAAAGGCACGTAAGGGAATATTCCCTATTGGCCACCCTGATGTTGTGTATTACTTTATGGTTGACCCTTCTTCATGGTGGGACAGGTGGCGCCACCACCCCCACGTCCCACGAGTACTGTCACATAATACTGGTCCCCACTCCGTCGCCCGAAAATAGTAATGCTCTTTGCCAATATATAAATCCGGCGCGAAAAATACTCAGTTAATGCGCTCGGCTATTAATGTCAAAATCATTAGTAAAACATCTGCAGATCAGGTATATTTCTTAATTGGACGCACAAAATCCCGAGATGAGGCATTATCATATATACACACATACTCATATAATGCATTGTATTACATCTATATGTGTGCATTATATATGTATGTACAGACAATTGGCGTCTTGGGAATCAATGACTCCCATTAATGATGTCTGGGATTGAGCATCGATTTCCTGATTGGCTAGTTTATTTCACTACCGGCAAAGCGGCCTAAATCATCAGGTGTCATGGGTCACAGAAAAAGGCCAATTAGTTAACTGGTCCCTGGAGAGATCAAAATTAGGCTAGTTTGTGTCCTAAGAATCGCATCTTGTCTGGTGAGCGTAATTCAACAATGCAGGACTACTTCCTTGTTATGGAATATTGGAAACTTTATTTGCGCAGTTAACATTCAGGGGCCATATGTATTAGCAACTTTTTATCAGCTCCAGTGTTAAAGGTGGGTCCAGGGTTATCTAATGCCGGTGTTCCAGATGTGTTGCGGGGTATGTATGTGTCCAAAGCGTGGCGGGGTTAGTTCACGTATTAGTTATTTAGCAACTTGGGGGGCCCCTCTGAGCCTGTACCTGGCGAGCACCGCTATTTGACAATATCGGCGGCCAGGAACCAGCAGCCTTCTTAGTGGTGAGCCTGTTGCCGGCGAGCAACGCTATTTGTTTAGTTTACATTCGTCGATTCGACACTATTAATATCGCCGCCAATGCGGCAGCAGTTTTAATAATGGTTAGAATTTAGGGTTAATTTGATTAAATTTCATTTATTGTGTATGTAATTCTGTTAAATATGATCGCATTGAATAGATTTGGGCATAATCGGTCCCTAACATCGATCTTAAACATGCTATGACTTGGGGTTAGTGCAGGCGACCTTAAACTCACGGTGTTTGTCTAACGCCAACACATACATACAGAGTTTTCGCTGCTAACCCGGTAAACCCCAGGTTTTGAGCCTGTTTGATTCTTTGACATCGGCTGTGAGTGGTCCAGGTCGCTCAACCGTTATGATTAGGAGTAAGATTGGTTCCTGCTGGAGTGGGTGGGATTGATTGTTGGAATTTTATGTGCTGGCAATAACTAAGCTCATATCAGGATGTGTACCGAATTGTGAGAGTGCATACTGATGGCTGGTTTATAGTGTTGCACTCGTTGGAAATCAGGCTACTAATACGATGACCCAAGATCCCACTCAGTCACATTATCCTGACACTGAGCTAACAAGTCCTTGCCCTATCCTAGTAATGCCAAGCACCTGGCTAGGAAGCGACAAGTATCATCGGTTTGACTTGGACCAGAGTTCAAACACATGGATTCAAATCCCACGATCTACCAGAACTGGAGACGGACGATAACCTCCTTTGAAAATTAGAACTTCCTTTCCTCATATCGTCTCTTGTCTGGTGAGCATTGTAGGAATACTTCATTGTTGTACAATATTCAAAACTGTATCCGCACAGTCAGCAATCGTGCTTCAAGCCGCACCCAGCTTGAGTCCTGAACAATATGTGAGGCTTCCAGCTAACTTAGCCTTTAAGGAGAGGAATGTCTTCTTCTGGGGTGGGGCCCAGACGGGATGGTCGAATGAGTTAGAGCGTCCGTCTCCCATGCTGGTAGGGTCGTGGGTACGAACCCTGGTTGAGTCAAACCAATGACTTAAAAATGTATACTTGTCGCTTCCTAGCCAGGTGCTCGACATTATTAGGAGAGGACAAGGACTGGTGTTCTCAGTGTCAGGATAATGTTACTGAGTGGGATACCAGGTCATGGTGCCAGCGGCCTGGGTTCCCAGTGGGACAGCATTATAAAGTCGCCATGAGTGTGCACTGTCACAAGTCGGTACCTATACTGATATGACCTTAGATGTTGCTAGGACGTAAAACAACAACAAACAAACAAATCTTCTGGGGTGGGTGGGATGGATGAAAGTATGACTGGTTCTCATACGACACCTTTGTTTGTGTGCGGGCTGCTAAGTGAAGTCTCCACACTACGAATCCACGAGCAAAGCCTTGCTTGAGCCAGGATCCGCTAGATGGCGTATAGAGGGCTCACCAGTCGGACATTGCAGGTAGGTGGCGCCACCATCGGGCAACTACGGTTACGGGAAAAGGCTGGTGTGTTTGTTGTTGTTGTACATCCTAGCAACGTATAAGGTCATATCAGGATGGGTACCGCTTTATTCGACAGCGCACACTCATGGTATATTTGTAGTCCTGCCCCATTGGTAGAGCAGGCTGCCAGTACGATACCATGATATCCCACTCAGTCATATTATTCTGACACTGAGACAACCATTCCTTGCCCTATCCTAATAATGCCAAGCGTCTGACTAGGAACCGACACGTGTCAAATGTTAAGTGATTGGTTTAGCTCATCCATGGATCGACCCCCACAAACTCATGGGTTTGGATCCCCTGATCTCCCAAAACAGGAGACAGACGCTCAACTCATTCAGCCATCCCGTCTGGGAAAATGAGCAAAACAAAGTTGGTCCCACCGCCCACATTATCCATGCTGTGACCAACATGTATGCTGGGTAATGCACAGGCACCTGCAGTAAGGCGAGACACAACGCAGTATCTCCGAGGTAACCGGACGTAGTGTAATGGCTGAGGTTTTAGGTTCACACAACATTTGAGGTCATAGAGGCGCCCACCCTCCTGATTGTGGATTGCGACTTAAAGTTGCAAAGTCCGATGGTTTTGAGTTTTTCTCATTTTCTGAGATAAACATATTAGGTTGTTCATTATAATCTACCTTACTTTAGTTTGAAGTAACTTTTATTTTAAATCGCTAACTTTTGAGATATTTTAAATGGAAACATGCTAAATTAATTTCGGCAAGCTTGCCAAAACTCTATCACCATAGGCTACTGCAGTAACAGGTTGTATTAATTGACTCAGTATCCCCTTATATGTGACAGCAAATGCTTAATAAGTGCAACAGCATCTAAGTTAGATATGTAGAATCAGATCTAGAAAATAGTTTTGGTTTTGAAAATGTTATGTTTTCATCGGACTATGCAACTTTAAGTATTTTTAATGCAATGCAATAAAAACATGTAGAGAGGAGCCTTGCTTTCTCTTCTGTTGGTTGATACATGTAGGATGGCGCATATTCTGCCTGATTAGATATTTGCAGGCCTAAATGTGCGATTTGCATACGATGTGATAAGGTTAGGGTGCTGTAGTGTCAATTTCCGGTTGCGATCTAATATCGAGTAATAAATGAGTCTTTATATTTATAATATTAGTAATGTCGTGGGGGGGGGGGTGATATAGATGAGAAATATTGCGGCTCCTTGCCTGAGAGGTCAGTGCAGAGTACTACATTAATTAGTGTTATTAACATTTAGCGCTAGCGATATTCATTTACATGGAGGCAGAAGGGGCGGGATCACGAATCTATTAGTGGTCAGCAGATGGGTTAGCACAAATGGCACAGCGCTTACCAGTCTGTGACAGTGTGTACACTTTTCCAATATATGAGATATGGAATATGGAGAACTCTGCTATAATAAATTGCAACTTGTCTATAAAATGGTAAATGGTATATAAAACGGAAGGCATATAAGGTATATGTGGAGTTGGTGATCTGTTAGTAATTGAGGATAGAAGTTGTGTATTAATATAGTAGAGAGAGAGGGTCACTTCTTCACCTGAGAGAGGGTCACTTCTTGACATGTGGGACAGTCTTTGGGAAGTTGCCTCACATTCGCCGTCCCCTCCAAGAGTTATTTATGGATCACTGCACCAGAAGCAACAGGGCACTGTAGCCAGATCTAACCATGCCTTGGCAACAAGGATATTGAACCCTCATTGGTGGAAAGAGGAATGCCTGTTAGGGATTGGAAGACTGGATCATGTGATCACCACCATCTTGTTTCTTGAGACTATAAATACAATAAATCAGAGAGTCTCATTCTCCTACCTTTCATTCTTGATCTACTTTCCTTCCTTGCCTGTAGTGATTTCTTATTAGCCTATCTACACCACTCAAACCACCAGCCATCGACTTTACAAGTGGACACATACAATATTATTTTGGCCAGAACAATATAGGCATTACACATTATATGACACAATCCAGGGCTTGCTTTTTCCAGTCTCTCTCAGATACACATCGATCTGGATTCCATTTTAGTTGGCCATACAAGATGGAACTGTGGCTTTGGGTGGCATTGCTCTATGAGACTGTGCCTAATATCTGTACAGCTAAATGGATCAGACCAGAATGGATGGCAAAGCGAGCCCCATTCAAGGTCCAGGTTCAGAGCTATGAAACAGAAAGCAGACAACGAAAAACATAGAGAATCCCATTTGATTTCCCCCCATTCATTGATTCATTGATTTACTATCAGGGCAATATAGAAGGATCGTATGGAAACTGGATTAATGTGCGGATATATCACTAGAATGGTGGACACGATCTACCCTCAACCCATTTATCAAACCTGAAGTCATCTATTTCAATTCGGAATAAACAGGAAAGGAATTCCCCAGTACATGACAACTCGCAACCTTATTAGAAAAATGTTTTATCTGACAAAATGGTGCTTTCGAGATAATGAGGACTGAAGCTGTGTCACTCCATGATAGCAAAGCAGAAAGAACAATATTATTGTAATATATCTCAGTGAAAAATACCAGTTGAGAAACCGTTGTGTAAGGGCAAAATATCCTTTTGTATTTAGACAATTTGTACATGTATCCATAACACCACTCAGTCACTTTTTGAGAACATTTTTATAGTAAGGTCACAAACTAATGACAAGATTTGATAAGTCACACTATTTTGTACAGTTTATTTTCTTAATATTCACTATGTATGTACAGTAAGACGTATACATCGACCGACCTCCAGACAGACTTTACGTGGTCCATTTAGGGAGGTGGTCGGTTTAGGGAGTTAGAATATGGTTACAATGATATTGTTGGGAGCCAAATACACTGATCGATATAAGGGAGTTGTCGATCTTTGGAGGTGGTCGGTTAGAGAGGTTTTACTATATCTAGATGTACAGTCATTGTTCACTCATGCCCTGTTATCAATACATCAGTACGCATGCTAATGTATACACTAAAGCCAATTACATAAACATATTTTTGTCACAATTACAAATAAATTTGAGGCCATGTCAGATTCTAGAAACACATTTAAGATATCGTTATTCCAGAATTGCCGAGTATTGTTTGAATGAACTATATATAGCAATATACTCCTGCCACCTTCAAGAAGGCTAGGATCGTTTCTTGTTTTATTTTATTTAAAAGATCACTCTTGGTGCTTGCATTATAAAACTGTTGCTGCTAGGCAATACACTCTACACAGTTTAATCAAATGTGTTTGAGCATACATGGACACTGACACTCAATACATTAATCATCATCATCATCATGTTGTCGGTCGTGATGCGACACAGACTGGTTTCATTACTTGTCTGCTGCTCTCCATTTAGCTCTCTGCTGTGAGAGTGAAATCCATGAGTAGGTCTTAATATCTCTCAGCTTCAGGTTTCTCTTGATGGTATCCTTGAACCGGAGACGAGGGCGCCCTCTCTTTCTGTAACCAGAAGACACTTCAGAGTAGAGGATCTGCTTCGGTAGCCTGTCTGATGACATCCTCATGAGGTGTCCAATCCACCGGAGATTCTTTTTGATCAGAAGATCTTCCATAGAGGGCAGCCCAGTCCGTTCGAGTATTTCCTTATTTGTCACTTTGTCCTTCCAGGTTAGCCTCATGATTGAGCGCAGATGTCACATCATGAAGGCATGCAGCAAGACATTAATAATAATAATGTAAAGTAAATAGAGCCCCCCCATCACTAGCTGGAGCTATTCTGAGCATCTGCCTACTAATAGGACTAATAATAAGGTGAATGCAACACAGCCCAGTCATTAGCTGGAGCCATTTAAAGACTCTGTACAGAAGTAATAATGTGAATTTAATAAAACACCCTCACTACTAAGACCCATTATAATAATACCCTACGCAGCAATAGCTCCTTTGAACCCAGCTCGAATGATATTAATCTCATGGTTCAGACAGTTCTACCTGACAAGACATCGCTAAAGAGATTTTACAAGTCTGGCTTACACCAGTCGATAATTTGCCTTGAAATACACTACTTAGAAATCTGGAGCCAGCATCCATCGGGGGCTTAATGGTAAAATATGTAGATGGGATAAGGAAGTTACGTGAATATAAATATAGGCATTATTCCCCTCGGGAGATTTAATACCAGGGCAATATAGAAGAATGCGATAAAACGTGGATTAATATGCAGTTATATCACTAGAATGGTAACCACCATCCACCCTCAACTCTTATACCAAAACTCGTCCTGATATGACTTTCAATGTTTCCAGGACGTACGACTCCAACAAACAACCAATCAACAGCTTCAGTTATATATTTGTCATATAAGGAGGTTCTGGGAATATAAACATGGACATTAGTCAACTATAGTTCAGCTATGTCTGTGCTATATAAGGAGGTTATGTGAATATAAATACAGACACTATTCAACTATAGTTCAGCTATGTCTGTGCTATATAAGAAGGTTATGGGAATATAAACACAGGCACTATTCATCGTTAGTTCAGTTATATGTGTGCAATAGAAGAAGGTGATGGGAATATAAACACAGGCATTATTCATCGTTAGTTCAGTTATATATGTGCAATATAAGAAGGTGATGGGAATATAAACACAGGCATTATTCATCGTTAGTTCAGTTATATATGTGCAATATAAGAAGGTTATGGGAATATAAACACAGGCATTATTCATCGTTAGTTCAGTTATATGTGTGCAATATAAGAAGGTGATGGGAATATAAACACAGGCACTATTCATCGTTAGTTCAGTTATATATGTGCAATATAAGAAGGTTATGTGAATATAAACACAGGCATTATTCATTGTTAGTTCAGTTATATATGTGCTATATAAGAAGGTTATGGGAATATAAACACAGGCATTATTCATTGTTAGTTCAGTTATATGTGTGCAATATAAGAAGGTGATGGGAATATAAACACAGGCACTATTCATCGTTAGTTCAGTTATATGTGTGCAATATAAGAAGGTTATGTGAATATAAACACAGGCATTATTCATCGTTAGTTCAGTTATATGTGTGCAATATAAGAAGGTGATGGGAATATAAACACAGGCATTATTCATCGTTAGTTCAGTTATATATGTGCAATATAAGAAGGTTATGGGAATATAAACACAGGCATTATTCATCATTAGTTCAGTTATATGTGTGCTATATAAGAAGGTTATGGGAATATAAACACAGGCATTATTCATTGTTAGTTCAGTTATATGTGTGCAATATAAGAAGGTTATGTGAATATAAACACAGGCATTATTCATCGTTAGTTCAGTTATATATGTGCAATATAAGAAGGTGATGGGAATATAAACACAGGCACTATTCATCGTTAGTTCAGTTATATGTGTGCAATATAAGAAGGTGATGGGAATATAAACACAGGCATTATTCATCGTTAGTTCAGTTATATATGTGCAATATAAGAAGGTTATGTGAATATAAACACAGGCATTATTCATCGTTAGTTCAGTTATATGTGTGCAATATAAGAAGGTGATGGGAATATAAACACAGGCATTATTCATCGTTAGTTCAGTTATATGTGTGCAATATAAGAAGGTGATGGGAATATAAACACAGGCATTATTCATCGTTAGTTCAGTTATATATGTGCAATATAAGAAGGTTATGGGAATATAACACAGGCATTATTCATCGTTAGTTCAGTTATATGTGTGCAATATAAGAAGGTTATGGGAATATAAACACAGGCATTATTCATCGTTAGTTCAGTTATATATGTGCAATATAAGAAGGTGATGGGAATATAAACACAGGCATTATTCATTGTTAGTTCAGTTATATATGTGCAATATAAGAAGGTTATGGGAATATAAACACAGGCATTATTCATCGTTAGTTCAGTTATATATGTGCAATATAAGAAGGTGATGGGAATATAAACACAGGCACTATTCATTGTTAGTTCAGTTATATATGTGCAATATAAGAAGGTTATGGGAATATAAACACAGGCATTATTCATCGTTAGTTCAGTTATATATGTGCAATATAAGAAGGTTATGGGAATATAAACACAGGCATTATTCATCGTAGTTCATTATATATGTGCAATATAAGAAGGTGATGGAATATAAACACAGCATTATTCATCGTTAGTTCGTTATATATGTGCAATATAAGAAGGTTATGGGAATATAAACACAGGCATTATTCATTGTTGTTCAGTTATATATATGTCAATATAAGAGGTTATGGAATATAAACACAGGCATTATTCATCGTTAGTTCAGTTATATATGTGCAATATAAGAAGGTTATGTGAATATAAACACAGGCATTATTCATCGTTAGTTCAGTTATATATGTGCAATATAAGAAGGTTATGGGAATATAAACACAGGCATTATTCATCGTTAGTTCAGTTATATATGTGCAATATAAGAAGGTTATGTGAATATAAACACAGGCATTATTCATTGTTAGTTCAGTTATATATGTGCAATATAAGAAGGTTATGTGAATATAAACACAGGCATTATTCATTGTTAGTTCAGTTATATATGTGCAATATAAGAAGGTGATGGGAATATAAACACAGGCATTATTCATTGTTAGTTCAGTTATATATGTGCAATATAAGAAGGTGATGGGAATATAAACACAGGCATTATTCATCGTTAGTTCAGTTATATATGTGCAATATAAGAAGGTTATGTGAATATAAACACAGGCATTATTCATTGTTAGTTCAGTTATATATGTGCAATATAAGAAGGTTATGGGAATATAAACACCGGCATTATTCATCGTTAGTTCAGTTATATATGTGCAATATAAGAAGGTATGGAATATAAACACAGCATTATCATGTTAGTTCATATATTGTGCAATATATGTGAATATAAACACAGGCATTATTCATCGTTAGTTCAGTTATATATGTGCAATATAAGAAGGTTATGGGAATATAAACACAGGCATTATTCATTGTTAGTTCAGTTATATATGTGCAATATAAGAAGGTTATGGGAATATAAACACAGGCATTATTCATTGTTAGTTCAGTTATATATGTGCAATATAAGAAGGTTATGTGAATATAAACACAGGCATTATTCATCGTTAGTTCAGTTATATATGTGCAATATAAGAAGGTTATGGGAATATAAACACAGGCATTATTCATCGTTAGTTCAGTTATATATGTGCAATATAAGAAGGTTATGTGAATATAAACACAGGCATTATTCATTGTTAGTTCAGTTATATATGTGCAATATAAGAAGGTGATGGGAATATAAACAC